>LR812525.1:36443752-37077117 GCA_903798195.1 Danio kyathit | reverse complement strand
CAGTTTTCTGTCAGCATGTCAACCTCGCCAGAGTCTGACATCTGTGCCCATTGGCCACTATGTTTTGCCCCCAGATTCTGTCCAGAATGGTGATCTCTTCTAACTATGTGCTAATTGACATGTTATTCGTATGACATGGGTAGCTGTTACATTTATTAACGCTTTGTGCCTGATTACTGTACATTTTTAGAAATGAGAGCGATAATTGGAAGGTTCATTTGGGAAAAGGATGAACAGGTAGGAGAGCGTTGTCAGTTAAACCTGTGTCGTTACTCCTCATCATCATTTCAAGCTTCTGTTGTTATGTTGTCAGGTGATGTGCGAAGAACAAATGAATCCTGAAGGGTCTAAAGACATACTGTCAGGTGAGACTGAAGATCATGCAGTGAGAGAGAGGAGCAGGTATGCGTTAACTTAGTTTATACAGTAAATGTTTTATGTCTAGATTTTGAGTGGAATGCATACATTTATTGTAACAAGCTTATTTGTATGGTGTCATATATGAAAATCTTAATACACCTAGGCATCGCTGAATAATAAAGAGTTTAGTACAAGGAAATGACATACCTTGCGTCTGAAACACCATTGTTTGATATTTTCATCTAAATTCTGTGAGTGTAAAATCCCAGTGAAAAACAGGCTAATCGGAATAAAAAACAGACTGTTACATTACACACCGGATTCATCCACAACACAAATCAGGAGCAAATTAGGTCCCTCTGGTGTAGGGCTGGGACGATAAACTATATTATATCAAATCGTGATCAAATTTATGTCAATAACAAAGATAAGCACTGCACTTTTTCACTCTAAAATGATCTAAGAGATACTCACACAGCAGAAATGTGCAACAATGGGAATCTAAAAGTGTGTTGATATTAGAGATGGACCGAACTTTCAGCAACTAAAAAAATTTACTGGCCGAAAGTATGTTGTGCAATTTAATGGACCCTCTAATTTTTGTGGCTTTAGTCATTGTTGGGATACTCTTTTAAATCTGGAAGCATTAAAAACTTATATTGAAATATACATTGTTATCTTTCAATATGGAAATATATATAGAGATTGCATTGCCATATCGCCCAGCCCTACTCTGGTGGCATAAAGACAGCTCACTGATACAATATAACAAGGCAACTTCTCATATTATTTTATATTTATTTTATATTCTCAAAATATTTTTTGACAAATTAAGTATGATTATTCTGCTATGTTTATTCCAGAGTACCTCACACTGTCAGTGTGTGTGTGTGTGGTGTTGTGTGTGTGTGCGTGCGTGTGTGTGTGTGTGTGTGTGTGTTGTGTGTAGAGAAAGAGCAGGCACTGAGCTGTGGAGCACATTAATATTCATGATCCTTCCACATATTTTAAAAATGGAGCTTTTCCTCCTAGGGATCATATACAGTATGTGTTTACAAATGAGCAGATGAAACCACTTCTGGAGAATTTTTACTAATACCACATACCTACTATGTCAATATCAGAGAACAATTTAACTTGTTGAATCAGTGCACTCGATGCCCTATTAATATTGTCCCACATACTGTATAGACAGTAGATATCGGTCTTACTATAACTTTCATTGCAACATCACTAAAAAACATGCTTAACTCATGTTATCTATCATTTTCATGTTATCTATTAGCCAGGATGATTACCAGACTGTTACATCACAGAACAAAGTATGTTCATGTTGTGAGATGCGGCAATATCCTGTAAACAACATGATCTCAGGTACTTAATTAACAAATAATGCCACCCATAATTCACATGTTCTCACTTTTAATTATGTATTGCTCTATCTCTTATGCAGGATATGTTCATATCGATCAAATGAAGAAGTATTCAGGAGAACTTAAGGATTTTCTTCCCTTCCTCCAAGGCCATGATGTTTCAAGATCTAATGATCTGACTCCTCATTTTCATCACAAAGCAGTGTAATACAACATGCTTCATATTAGTCCCTTGGATGCTGGATTTCAGTTTCTGCTCATCCCATATACAGTAAATCTGATTGTTCAGGTTGTCACACTTTCCCAAGTAATATGAAATCCAATCCCTGTATTTAAACAAAATTGATTTGAGAGGTTACAGTGAATAGTAATTGTAATATAATTAAAATCACACACTTTAAACTAAATGTTTTGTTTATTTAATTATTTTGCTGTTGCTAATGGTTAGTTACCTTCCAGTGAGGTGGTCTGTCCATTAAAGGATTTTCTCTGATGTCAAGTTTTATAAGCCTGCTGAATCCAGGGATTAAGTAATCCTCTAGTGTTCTGATGCTGTTAAATTTAAGAGACAGGATCTGTAGGTTTGCCATGTCTGGAAAAAATATCCGACATAAAATTAATACACAGGCCCGTAGCCAGCCTGGTAAAAAGGGTGGTTCTTTGTTCTCAAAAAGTGGACCTTTTTGCAGTTATTCTCCTTATTTTCTATTTAATTATGAGGTTTAAATACTGCATTTTAGTGACATTTTAAGCACTAAGCATAATAACCACACTTTGTAGCAAGAAATATTTCCTAAATTTTTAGAATAATGAAATCTGAAAAAAATACAAAATGTTTACATCATACAGTATATCATTAGGAAAAAAAGGAGTCTGTTAAAGTTTTAAATAAAAAAGAAAAAACTGTAGCCTATTGTCATTTAATGGGCAAATAACAACATGGCCAGTACATTCAACTTTCCTCATTCAGTATTTGGCCATCTGTAAAATGAAACATTAAAACATAATAATATGAATAATGCAGAGCTTCACGATTTTTCAACTTTTTTTGAAAGCTCATGGCTAACAATAATAGCCTAATTAGTATTAAAATTAACTTTTAATATGGGCCGCTTTTGGTGCTTTAAACCTTTAGTTATTTTTTTCTTTCAAGAATAAGGTCCAAGATTCAAAAAAAAGTTACTTGTAGTGAAAGATGACTTCACTTACGTCAGATTCCATTTTTTTTTTTTTTTTTTTTGAGGTTGGAGTATAATTGTTTGCATTTATTGGAAGCCTTCTTTGATGCCTTCACAATTTATGATGCCATAGCAGTCAAAATAAGACAAATGAGCTCATGCATGGGACAAATTCTGGACCTTTTATCAGTGAGGGTGGGTCTTTCGAACCACCTGAACCCCTCCTGGCTACGGGCCTGATAGAACACTAAAACTGCACCAAATAGATTTGTATCTAATTATAATCTATTATTATTAATATAATCTGTTGCTACCAAGCAATGATTACTTATAGTAAAAAGTAACTATTAGTCTTTTAAACATTGACAATACATGCCTGATAAGCGCAAAGTACAAGATCAAAGGTGTCTTATTTCAAATTTGCATATTGCACATCAAAAACAAACTCTTTTACAGTGTAATGATGATTGAACAAATGCTCTAAATAGTCATTTTAATACATGGAAAGCGTCTAACCTGTTAATACGGTAGGGATGTCTGTAAAACAGTTCTTGTCCAGGTTATGAAGACCAGAGACTGTAGGTGATTAATATCTTCTGGGAGGTCTTGAAGTTTATTATCAGCCAAGTTTAACCACTGCAAATTGCTGAGGGAGTCAAATTGTGATGGTAGGTTTGTAATTAAATTATTATGGATCCCAAGTTTCTGTAACCTACTGAGTTTACCAATAGATGGTGGTAAGGAGATGAGACCACAGCCTACAGCCCAGAGCTCTCTCAGTTCTGTCAGATCACCCAGCGCTCTGGGAGAACAGACAGTGGGTTGTGGTTTACAGCAAGATAAGTCAGGTGTTTCAGCGAGCCTATGTTGCTGGAAGCATGGTCAGCTGGTTTTTGTCCAGTATCAGTTCTTCAAGCTTTCCAGGTGCAGAATCTTACAGGGACAGCAATTAGTGTTATACACATTCATTCTGCTTACATTACAATATACAGTTGCAATCAGAATTATTCAACCCCCTGATTTATTAGCCCCCCCCCCCAATTTCTGTTTAACAAGAGAAAATTTTCAACACATTTCTAAACATAATAGTTTTAATCTCATCTCTAATAACTGATTTATTTTATCTTTGTCATGATGACAGTAAATAATATTACTAGATATTTTTCAAGACACTTCTATACAGCTTAAAGTGACATTTAAATGCTTAACTAGGTTAATTAGGTTAACTAGGCAGGTTAGGGTAATTAGCAAGTTATTGTATAACGATGGTTTGTTCTGTAGACTATTGAAAAAATATAGCTTAAGGGCTAATAATTACTAAAAATTTTTAAAAACTTAAAAACTGCTTTTATTTAGCCGAAATAAAACAAATAGACTTTCTCCAGAAAAAAAATATATAAGAATATGTAAAATTTCCTTGTTCTGTTAAACATCATTTAAGAAATATTAAAAAAAAAAAATTCAAAGGGGGTTCAATAATTCTGATTGCAACTGTAACTTTAGATAGTATTACATGCAGTGCTAGGTTGACTTACAAACTGAAGTCCATTACTACAAATTACATGATGAAACATTTGAAACATGAATGATTTTAGGTATGTATTATGACTGCTTTTACAGTATGTTTGATCTAACATAACATTGATTATTATGGGATTATTATGATAAAAAACAGAAATATCATGATATCATAATGACATGAAATGCATTATTACATTGTCTGGTTCCTAAACTTAAGAAATAGACAAGTAGTTATCATAAATCATAGATATGTCACATTTAAATCAAAGCATTATTTAAAAAAACTTGAATATCTACATTAATAAATGTTGTTTGTTTTCCTTGATGCCAGTGTGATATCTACATTAATTAAATGAACATTAACTAATTGAACATGCAAGACTTGATAAATTAAATATTAACTCTATTTACAATTCATACATTGGCAGTGTTTAGTAATTTTCATAATCATAGTATACAGTATTTGATTGAGAGGTGTTTTGTCCCCAAATTCCACATGGATTGTAAATTAATTAACATTCATGACAATTCTATAATGTGAACATTCAGAGTTAACATATGACGATTTTTTTTCATTCATTCATTTTCTTTTCGGCTTAATCCCTTTATTAATCTGGTGTCGACACAGCGGAATGAACCGACAACTTATTTTTTACGCAGCGGATGCCCTTCCAGCTGCAACCATCACTGGGAAACACCCATACACACCATTCACATACACTGCGGACAATTTAGCTTACCCAATTCACTATACCGCATGTCTTTGGACTTGTGGGGGAAACCAGAGCACCCATAGAGAAAACCCACGCGAACACGGGGAGAACATAAAAAACAAAGAAATGCCAACAGACCCAGCCAAGGCTCGAACCAACGATCTTTTGCTGTGAGTCGATTGTGGTACTGCGCCACCGTGACGCCCACGTCCATTTTTTTATAAAGTAATTATTGGTAAGTAATATATCTTAATAAGAATTAAGGATAATTACAATGGTTGAAAGTGTAAATAATTTGTTATGCAAGGTAAGTGTAATAGTAAATATTTTAAACGTATTATAATTAATTACGAATACAATTTTTATCTGGTTAATAATCATGGTTACACACTACTACCCAGCACTAAACTGATGTGTGCTACGAATTCACATTGTAAATAGCTCCGTTACATAGTAAAACACGTAAATTCGTTGAGTAAGTTACCTCGTCTGGTGGCAAAATGAGCTGGTTTTGTTCAGAAACAGTTTTTTTCAAGTTACGAGTTTCGAAACGCCAGGTGGCAAAACAACGAGACCCCGGTGACTCATGTTCAGACTCTCCTGCTGTTTGGTAAGACACTCCAGTACCATATCATATCCGTCCATTGTATTTTACTTCACAAAAACATGCAATATTTCTGAAAAGCCTGTAGGATAAATAGAATAGTGAAACACGTCGTCATAGTAACAGACAACTTCCGGCAGTGCACATCGTCCTCCGAGTGGGTCTGGTGGGACAATGACAATAAATGAAAGTTAAGTAAATAAAAATAAATCGTTGGAATATGTAATGCTTAAAAAGGATGACATTTTTTTATTTTGTATGTATGTGCAGAAAGTACTTACTCCTCGTTGTTATTCCCTGACTGCACAGCGCGCAGTTTTGATGCTCTCGAATGAGCCACTGATAAACAGGAAGAAGTGGGACGGCCAAAGTCTAGTGTGTGTGTGTGTGTGTGTAAGTGAAGGCGCGCATGATCCATGCAAGGGCCAAGTAGGCACTATAAGAAGTCATTCAATAGACGTTTGCAGTTCTGAACGTATATAAGAGAATACAATGGACAAAGACAACCTTTCCGTGGTCTTGCACGCAAAAGGAGATCTGAGATTGGTACGACACCTAAAGAGTTTAGCTGATTTTGCATCTCTGAATGCACTTTTAGTTCATAATTGCAGATTTTCTGTATTTTTTTATAGGAACAACGTCCGATTCCGAGCCAGGACCAAATGGTTTGTCAGAAAGAAATCTTACCGAATGCATTGCAATAAAAAGAACAGTTCAGTATATTTATTATTGTTATTGCAGACGTGTTGCTTCAGATGCACTCTGTGGGTATTTGTGGATCAGACGTGCACTATTGGCAGAACGGCCGCATTGGAGACTTTGTGGTCAAACAGCCCATGATTCTGGGACATGAAGCCTCTGGTCGAGTTGTGAAGGTCGGCTCTGCTGTTACACACCTTAAACCAGGTTCGTTTTTGGCTTAGCCTAGTTTGCAGCATTATACCAGTGAGTAAACCCACATGAGAAAATACTACACCTGCAGTAATGTAGTAAATACTTGTGTGTTTGAACCATACTAAAGTGTGTTATACTGTATATATTATTACATTTTTTACAACATTTTGATAATGAATGCTACAGCACACACTCAAAAAAAACAAACATTTTAGCCGCTTGTTCAAACTAATGAGCTGAAACAGCACAATACTCAAGTTTTTAGGTGGACAACTTAATTGTTTTATGTTCAATTCACTTAAATTTGTAAAAACAATTAAGTTAACGTAATCAGTTTGTGTTGGGACAACATGAAGGAACTGTGTGGAACAGCATTTTTGCAGTGTACTGTAGTTTTAACTATAGTGAATAAATACTGCAGTATACTTTAGTTTTTACTATGGTAAAATGTGGTGTATTAGTGTATAATATATAGTTGTAGAAGACAATATTGGGTTGTACAAACTATTGGGTTATTTATATCACTATAAATGTTGTATTGGCATTTCAACTATAGCTTTACCACAACAGATTATTCAAATACTTTACTATAGTATTGTTCAAAAACATTGTAGTACTTAGTATACATGACTATACAGGGTGGGCCATTTATATGGATACACCTTAATAAAATGGGAATGGTTTCCTGAAAAGTGAATTGGTCGTCGTGGGCCAGCTAAAAAGGCCCCCAAGGTCTCCCGATCTGACCCCCTTAGACTTTTATCTTTGGGGTCATCTGAAGGCAATTGTCTATGTAATTTATTAAGGTGTATCTATATAAATGGACCACCCTGTAGTATTTTTCACGTGGGGAACTAGTATTGAGTGTATTTTTTGCACCCAGGGGACAGAGTTGCTATTGAGCCTGGAGTTCCTCGTGAAGTGGATGAGTTTGTCAAATCTGGACACTACAATCTTTCCCCCAGCATATTCTTCTGTGCCACTCCTCCAGATGACGGAAACCTGTGCAGATACTACAAACACAGCGCCAGCTTCTGCTACAAGTCAGATCACTATTGCTGGATAAATGATACAACTTAGTTTGAATCGTATGTGTAATAATACTAAATCTGTGTGCATGCAGGCTTCCCGATAATGTTACTTATGAAGAAGGAGCCCTGATTGAGCCCCTGTCAGTGGGCATTCATGCCTGCAGGAGGGCAGGAGTCACTCTGGGAAGCTCCGTGTTTGTCTGTGGTGCAGGTCAGCCAGCTCTAATCATTGCACATATTTATGCAACTGTTACACATTAACTTGTTAATCAGTGTAATGGCCTCTGACTTCTTGTCCACTGACTTATGCTTAATACTAATCTAGTATCACTGAATGCATGTGTTGTTATTATAAAATATTGTCTTTGGAACATGACACATAAAATGTTTAAGCAGTTTGAGGAAAGAAAAAAGGTGTTTGTTTTCACCAACACAGGACCATTGGATTAGTGTCTCTGTTGGCGGCCAAAGCCATGGGTGCTTCACAAGTAGTTATAAGCGGTAATGTTTATATTTAGTACATATAAAAGGGAATTATATATGGATAGACTGCACATCTATACAAGATATAATGTATATGTTTCTATTTGTAGACTTGTCCTCTGATCGGCTTGCCAAGGCAAAAGAGATTGGTGCAGATTTCCTGCTTCCTGTGAAGAAAGAGGATTCACCACAGGACTTGGCTAAAAAAGTGGAGGGAATGCTGGGATGTATGCCTCAAATCTGCATAGAGTGCAGTGGAGTGCAGAGCAGCATTCAGACAGCCATCTATGTTGGTTTATTTACTATATGATATCATATTGGCTTCACTGTACCTTGCTCACATGTTTGCTTGAAGATTGTGTCACTGATGGTGTTTGTGTGCAGGCTACTCGTTCTGGAGGAGTGGTGGTGTCGGTTGGTCTTGGTGCTGAGATGACCACTGTACCACTTCTCAATGCTGCCGTCAGAGAAGTTGACATCAGAGGTGTATTTCGCTACTGTAATACGTAAGTAGAATCACTATCAACATCAATTTATTACAATATGTATATTTCAAAATAAGATTTCACTCTTCTACTCATGATACTTCTACTCATGATCCCTCATTGTTATTGCAGGTGGCCGGTGGCCATTTCTATGTTGGCGTCTAAGAAGGTGAACGTCAAGCCCCTGGTCACCCACCGTTTCCCACTGGAACAGGCTGTACAGGCTTTCGAGACCACTCGCCAGGGGCTTGGGGTTAAAGTCATGTTAAAATGTGACAAGAATGACCAGAACCCATGAGTCCCACTCCTGTTTATTGCTAGCTACAATCACTTGAATAAATTGGATTAATCCAACTAATTGTGAAGGCAAACTCACTGTGTTGTCTCAGAGTCACTGAATCGCTTTACAATGAATGTACTGTAATTATAATTATGTATAATAATAATGTAATTTATGTAACATTGTCAGAGTGCAGTTTCTTAATAAAAGATTCATCAGGCTTAAGCTGCGACAGAATGCTTCTTTTGACACATGGATTGAACAGCACTTGACCTGAACCCAGTTAGAAGTCTTTGTGAAGTGCTGGAGTTGATTTTGTAAAATGGTTCTCCTCAGGGTTGGGCTGCTCCCATTATCAATACAAGATCTCTGCCAAAAATGAATGATGGAAATAAACTCTTGAAGGAAATAAACTTTGACACTCTATAAGGTTGTCAAATCAATGCAATTACAATGTTTACCATAATCAAAATTAGGTAGTCACAGTTGACTTAAACACATTGAATGATTGTTGGCCAGGTAGTCAATAATTATGGAAGAAAGATATTGAAGAATAAAGGCCAACAGGTCTCTCTTTTAAATTCATATTTTTAATAGGAAGCTATACAATATTATATTTGTGCATATACATTAGTCAGTACTGAAGCCAAGTCTGGAGCTTATCTAACAAATTAACTTACGATAACAGTCCAAAAACAAGTACAGCCAAATTTATATGTTATAGAAAAATATTAAATACAAATAAAAAAGGAAAAATCACGAAAAGCAAAAAATTAGTTGAAATTCTGTAAGTTATCATTTTTTTTGCAATATTTTGCTTGAATTTAATTGTATTATCTTTCAATTTCTGAATATGTTTAGTGACTTAAATATTACTTTATTAAATATATCTGTTTAATAAATCTGTTTTGTTTAATATAATATATTAATTAATTATTAATTAATATAACCAAAATACCTATATTCACTGAGAAATGGATACAAATATTCATTTTCAAAATGGGGTGAACTTTGTGTTGTTAGTTGCAGCGGTTGTTATCTGGATATAACATACCTTGGAATGTCACAACTGACCAATCAGAATAAAGTATTTCAGACAGCGGTGTAATAATGCTATGATTATTAGTCTTTTTAAAAAAAAATAATTTTCTTGTTTTAATGTTCACAAATAATATATTGTTACCAAAGATATATTAAACAAGAGCACTTGAATTTCTTGTTTAATTACAATAGACACTATGTAATAATTTTCATGGTGTATTTTTGTATATATTTGGTACATTTTGGAACGTGGAAACATCTGTACACAAGAGTCCATTTAGACAAATTCTTAAAATATGTCACTTTTCATGAATGACCATCTCTGAGTGAATACACCTCTCAAAGAGTTGTTGTAAATGTGTGGAAGTAAATAAAATGGAATAAAACAAGCTCATGAATCAAGCTTATGAATTATGAAATTCATAATTGCAAACCTATTTTATGTACAGTGTCCAATTCCGGAGCCAGGACCAAATGGTATTGCTTTGTAACAAACATATATATCCATACAATTACACTTCATTTTAACAAGTGAAATTTATTTATAAACTATTTCGAGAGGAGCACATGCTTTTGATTGACCACGGCTGGTCCCGTATTAGCTAACACATGATGCACCAATCAGATGAATCCTAACTCACTATAAATAAGTTATAGTTTCTTACCTGTTATCTTCATCTTGAAGAATCCCTCCTTCCACCCCTAATCCTCCTCCCTTTTTCCTTGATAGGGCGGCAGTGGTTGGAGCACTGTTGCCTCACAGCAAGAATGTCACTGGTTCAGATCCTTACCAGGCCAGTCAACGTTTCTGTGTGGAGTTTACATGTTCTCCCAGTGCTCGCGTGGGTTTCCCCTAGGATCCCTAGTTTTTCCCCACAGTCCAAAGACATGCAACATAAGTGAATTGACCAGACCAAATTGGCACCAGATGAGCTCTTAGCCAGAAGTATATCTCTCAATCCCTAATTTATCATAATCCATAAACAAGCAGGGGAGTTTTCGAAATCTACCTGAGCTCAAACTCCCCTCTCACTCAAATGGGATCCTCGAGCCCAGGGCTCTCTGCTGGGACAGCATGCCAAACTCGATTTATAATCAATTAATATCTAAGTGTGAATTCTTGAATTCACCTTTAATATTATTTGCTGTGATATTATTGCAGACATGTTGCTTCAAATGCACCCTGTGGGCATTCGTGGATCAACAGTGCACTGTGCATAAAAGGCAGAGGGGTCAAATTGCAGACTTTGTGGTCAAACAGCCTTTGATTCTGGGACTTGAAGCCTCAGGCCTAGTGGTGAAAGGCTCTGTTGTCGCATACCTTAAATCAGGTTGTTGATCTTTTTATGTACAATATGCTTACATAGTAAAAACAAAAACACTATTCTACTTTCATTTTTTTTTTGCACCCAGGGGACAGTGTTGCTGTTGAGCCTGGAGTTCCTCGAGAAATAGATGGGTGCTGTAATCTTTCTCTCAGCAATTTCTTCTGCTCCAGTCCTCCAGATGATGGAAACCTGTGTAGAGCAAAGTGCAAGTGCTGTGTTACAGCAAAGAAAAACGCAAGAGATTCTGTATGAAAACTTAATATGCAAATTATTCTAGTCCACCCATTTTTTCATCTTTCTAAGACTCCTATGTTTAGGTTGAGTAATTTCACTTTAATTCATTCAATTATTTTCTTTTCGGCTTAGTCCCTTTATTAATCAGGGGTTGCCACAGCGGAATGAACTTATCCAGCATATGTTTTAGGCTGCAGATGCCCTTCCAGCTGCAGTCCATCACTTGGAAACACCCATATACTCTCATTCACACACATACACTACGGCCAATTTAGCTTACCCAATTCACCTATAGAACATGTCTTTGGACTAGGGGGGAAACCAGAGCACCCGGAGGAAAACCACGCCAACACGGGGAGAACATGAAAACTCCACACAGAAATGTCAACTGACCCAGCCGAGGCTCGAACCAACGACCTTCTTGCTGTGAGGCAACAGCGCTACCCACTGCGCCACCGTGCCACCCATTTCACTTTAATGTAATTTGTAAAAGTTCTTAATGTGCTAATAAAATAAAATGCCATATTTATGCCATGAAAGTGAAACTACTCAACATAATCTCAAACTAAAGTTTTTGCATCAGAAGTCTTCATGTTTAGTTTCATCAACACAGGGCCAATCAGACTGATGTCTTTGGTGGCTGCCAAAGCCATAGGGGCTTCACAAGTAATAGTAAGCGGTAAGTCAAGTAGCAATAAGCCAATGTGTTAAATGATATACTGTATAAAATAAAAATTTTAATCACCTTTTAGTCCTCTGATCAGGTTGCCAGGCCAAAGGAGATTGGAGCAGACTTCCTGCTTCCTGTGAAGAAAGAGGATTCACCACAGGACTTGGCATAACAAGTAGAAAATCCTGAGAGAGCAGCATTTAGACAGCCATCTACACTCAAAAAGCTATTTTTGCTGCTTGTGCCATTTACTTATATAAAATGAGCTGAATCAACACAATTCTTGTGGATTTTTTTGGGACAACTTAGTTGTTTTGTGTTCAATCCACTTAAATTGGTAAAAAACAAGTTAACTTAATCGATTTGTGTTGGGAACATAAAGGAATTGTGTGGAACCCAGCATTTTTTACACTGTACACTGTAAAAATGCAGGGTTCCACAACTTCATTCATGTTTGTCCCAACACAAAGTGATTAAGTTAACTTAACACTTTTAACGAATTTATGTGGATTGAACTTAAAACCATTAAGTTGTCCCAATGAAATCTCAAGAATTGTGTTGATTCAGCTCATTTTATATAAGTAGATGGCACAAGCAGCAAAAATAGCTTTTTGAGTGTATGTAGATTTAATATAATGAATTGCACTAATTTTTATAGGAAAACATGATTGGTTTATTTCAATATAGATTATGTTTGAATATCTTTTACATTCCACACCGCACTGACAGACGCTAATAATAATAACAGGACACTTGACTGTGTTGTGTCGGATCAGTGTTACCCAGTTAGCCCTGCTGGAGTCTGTTGGTGTTGGTTGGGCACTTGTCCTGGATGACTGAACATGTTCTGTCACCGTTTATCGTGTTGTGGAATGTCTGAGAAGTGTGCAACTATAATCTGGCGATTGTTGGATTTTACATAAGTTACATACAACTGATTTGAGTTGATCAAAAAGAAATAGGTGTGATTAAATGTATGAGAGGTGCTGTTTACTCATTTATCCATGATCCTTTCCTTGTTATTCAAGCTGGCTGGTGGCCATCTATGTTGGCATCTAAGAAGGTGAACGTCACGCCATAGTCACCCACCGCTTCCCACTGGAACAAGGGATTGGGTTAAAGTCATGTTAAAATGTGACAAGAACGACCAGAAGCCTTGAGATCTGTAACAGGAATACTGTATATGAATTCTGATCACAGTGAAGGCAGTTCTTTTCTGTATATTTAAAATCACTTTATTTTGTACGCCATAATTTGTAGCATTCAACATGTCATTCCTAATTTAACCTTTTGTCATTATAGAATCATGAACAATATCAAAGGGATAGATCACTCGCCAAGGAAATTAAAATTCTGTCATCATTTGACAGAATTAACCTACACTTATTCCAAAACTGTTGAGTTTTAATGAAGAATGCTGAGAAAAACAGCCATTGACTTCAGTAGTATTTGTTGTTTTACTATGGATGTCAATGGCTGCTTTTCCCCAACATTTCTTTCAGAATATATGTTTTGTGTTTAACAGAAGAAAGAATTTGTAAAAGTTCAGAACTTATTGAGTGTGAGCAAATGGAGAGAAAGTTAACATTTTTGCATGAACTATCCCTTTTAAGGACAATAGGTAGGATTCAGGAACACTGAAATGTTATTTGGAACACTGATGGTCATTAAGTGAACTTTAACCAGAAATTAGCTTGTGCTTGGACTTGTTTACACAATACCGTACAAGAGACTAAACAGCTTAAAGTCATTTTTGTGTTGCTTAGAAGTAAAAAGTTGTAGGAAATGCTAAAACAGAAATGCTTTCCATGCTGAAAGTGACAGGTGAGGTATTTAATACTACACTGTGTTCTGCTAGTTAGATTATTTAAGTGCACTCGAGGCTATACACTATATTTTGAACATTTCTATATGTTTTCATAGACAAGATAAGAGAAGATCACAAATATGTGAATGTGCTGGAGAAGTGCACTCTGTCAATGGCAGTGATGCTAAAAATCATTTGCTCCAAAGTTCCAAAGCTAGGTTTTATTTGATTGTTTTATTAAAAATATTTTTGATTTGAATAGATCCACCCTTTTAGACATGAACATGTAACAATGACTGCCAACACATTAATGCATTGAAAGGTTAAACTTTTAAAGTTGCAATAATGTGTTAATTTTTAAGTGTACTATATTCACTCTTTATTTCATTAACATTGATGAAGCAATGAATGTGAACAAAAACAAATAATATGCTTATAATTATACCTGCGTATTGTTTGTTTTCGTTCACTTATTTGCTTTTCCAATGTTAATGAAACAGCTGTAGTGTAATTTTTTAACCTCTAGAGGGAGCAGTGATCTGCTAAAAATAGAAGAGGTTTATAATAAAAAACCCCACATACATTCATTAATAAATAGCCTGTCTCGCAGTTATGCTACAGTATAAAGCTTAGCAATGTCCTTTTAATCTGCCATAAAATCAGATAAAGGAGTTCCATTATTAGATACTTTTTGCCCCTCAATTTTTCTTTCCTCGACACTATCAAAGCCTGAGAAATCTGAGCTGGCTGAACTGATTTCCAACGGTGAGACTCAAATCTGTGCTCATTAGGTCCATAATACGAGATGAGGGAGCTATTTTAAAGTTTTGGACGCTGGCCACTCTTAAAAGTGGCTGCATGACAAGGACTTTGACTCCAGCTTCTAGATTGCACGACCCACTCAGGCTTTAAAGGAAACACTTCACTTTTTTTTTTTTTTTTTTTTTTTTTTGGAAATAGGCTTCTTTAAGTTACACCACTGAGTTTTATCATTTTTTGAATCCATTCAGCCGATCTCTGGGTCTGGTGGGAGCACTTTTTAGCTTGGCGTAATATCAAAGATCTTTGTGGATGTGCATGACATTACCTAGTTGGGACTATTTACAGGCGCTCCATAATATCATTGCTCCTGCTGCACCAACGTTCCTTGATTATTACACCAGGATGAGAGTATAGTTCTTATTTCTAGAGCACTTTCAATCAACCACAATGGGTACCAAAGTGCTGTACATAAAAACACATAATACATGCAAACATACAAGGATACAAAGCCCTGCGTAACCCCACACATTAATTGTATGACAGAAGAACAATAGTTGCTCAAACTATCCTTCAGCTATAAAGAGAACCAATCCAAGGCTAGACCGTGGATACCAGCGTGTTCTCTAAGCCAATCAATGAGAATGTCATGATCAACTGTATCAAAAGATGATGAATGAATGATATCAAAATATATATAATAGAGCGGACTCTGTGCTATTGCCAGCTCTAAATCCTGATTGAAATTTATCAAAAATATTATTATTAACCAGGAAATCATTCGGCTGTACACACAAAACCTTTTCTAAAATCTTTGAGATAAAAGGCAGTTTAAAAAAAATAGGGAGAAAATTGTTCATGTCGGAGGCATCAAGATTCACTTTCTGTATGAATAACAGCATGTTTAAAACTACTAGGAACATTCATTTTCTGTCACTCCCAGTACAAAATGTAACTACATACGGGTCAAGCTTTTAATTGGAAAAATATTGATGAGCGAGATGCTAATGGTCTAATCCGATTCAATAATCTATGCTTAGCTAAGTTAAAAGTTCTCCCACCAGACTGGGAAATCAGCTGAATGGGATCAAAATGATTTAACTGTAGGGTACTTGTAAAATGACCCTATTATTATTATTATTATTAGTAGTAGTAGTAGTAGTAGTAGTAGTAGTAGTAGTAGAGTGTTCCTTTAAGCAATTCTGTTTTTCACAAATAAGAATCAAAAGTGAACCAACATGAAGGGCTTATGTTACACTTTATTGTTATTTTGCCATAGTGTCATTTAAGATGCATGCAGACAGGTATTCATGTTCATGTATCATTAGTTGTTTCATGTCTTTTTTTTACTTTTTATTTGAATTCATTTTCAAAAGCTCCCGGTAAGGCTTTTGGTCACAGTGTCTTCTTGTTTTCCCAAAGGCCAAAGCCTGACAGAGATAAAATGGGACTAACAGTGATTCCTACATGGACACAGTACTAAACAAGGTTCAACGCTTATGTACAGACATTCTAATACTGCTTTAAAGAAGTGGACGCACTATTAACAACACTATTACATTCACCACTGACTCCAATGAGTTGCAGCTGGGCATACACAAAAAAAGCACACGTAAAAAATAAACTCTTACATTTCATACAATGTTTTTGTAAGTGTATGTGTGTGTGTGTTTGTTCGAAATGATATTCATTTACAGCATGGCAGGAGAACGTTGGATTATTACAGCATGGGAGAAGTCCAGAAATTGTTTACATATGGAAATTTACAAAAGAGTCACTCGCTTGAATGTAAAAAAAAACTACTCTCAAAATTTGCTGTCTTTAATGCCCACTATATGACATTTATCCACTGATGAAGGCTGGCGATGTGGAACAATTGATAAAGTCCCTGCTGATACTAGTCAGTCTTGCAGTGAGTCTGGATTATATCAATTGAGAATATGTTAACAAAAACATGTCATGCCACAATTATTTGCTGCAGTAAATTCAGTATTTTTATGTAGTTGATGGTTACCGGTACATTGTGCAGTTGAATTCATTTTAGATTGTAAATGGCTGAAATGGATCAAGCATAATGTCCAGTATCATATGTTATAAGACATTCTGGAATGGTAACGTTTCGGGCTTTTACAGTCTGGACTTCTCTTCTGTCTGGCTTTTCCATTCCTTTCTGATTTTTGATAGAACGATTACATATTTACAAAACAAACTCGCGTTTCTCCAACAATGTCCACACGTACATAATTGTAAATAAATTAAACAAGAGTAGCATCAAAATCCAATGTACAAAGCCCCGCCCACCCCACATTATGAAGAAAGGATATGAAATGTGCCGACTCCGTCATCTCCGTCTTCATCTGACCAGCCTATAACAAATCAAAGGAATCCACACTATGCAGAAATGACACGCCATACCTCTTAATTAACGTTAGCAGACAGCAGGAGTGATGGGAGTTATTTTTGGTGACGGTAAAGAGGAGAATGGTGACTGCTGCGTTCAGACATGTCCCAGTGCCCAGCTCAAGTCCACCTCACATCATATATACATAGGAGTCTCCTGTCCAGTTAAGAGTCTAAACATGGCGGCTGGCATAGTCTTCATGTGGATCTGTGGCAGAATAAAGTAAATAATAAAAATAAACTCTTTTTACTACAAGAAAACAGATTTATGCCACACATTATTTAGACCAACTTTATTGTATTCAGAGACGACTGTGTGGTTTTTTGTAATGATCACACAAAAGAATGACTTTTTTTTTGGTTCATAGGACTGGGTTTCAATGCATGTGTCCCACTTTGGAATCAATGAATGTAGATTTTCTGGGGATGCCCTAACTTACATAAATTTTGGACCGATATCTTTAGATCATTTTCATCTATATTTAACAAAGATAAGGAACCTAATCTTTTGACTTCAATTTTTTGTACAGTGCTAAGAAATGTACCTACTGTATCAGCTATTGATGTAGAAATCATTGCCTTCTCTTCATTATTGGACAGGTGCCTGATTCTTCTCAGGTGGAAAAAAACAAACCCACCATCCCACAAACACTGGATATTAGAAGTGTTATCACATCCTAAACTCGAGCACTTTAAATACACCATCCGAGGCTCTACAAAAAAAAAAATTGTATGAAGTTTGGCAGCCTTTTCTATCCTACATTGGACACTCAGGTGTTATTATTTCCTAAGTGAAAGTTTATCCCTAATTTCCTAATTAGTTGTATTTATTTTTATTTTTTCTTTATATTTCTCTTTTTCCCTTTTTCTTTATGGGGTGTGCAGTGCTTAATTTGTGAATTGCGAGGTCCCGGAACAGACCGGGGAAACAGATCCAGCATGTTACCCAAGGATGGAGAGGTGTCCCGCACGACAGTGAAGAGGATTGGTGAGTCGAGGAAGAAAGTGAAAGTGAACAGCGGACGGGGAGGAGGGCGGTTGAGGAGGAGGATCAGTAAAATGAGGTGCCGGGTCCGGATCCGGCACAAATTAAGCCCTGGGGGTGTGAGTATGTTTGTAGCTGTGTACCATGTTAATATGTTGTTTAATATGTGTGTTGGGGGAAAATTGAAGAACTTTTGAAAAAAAAAATATTTGAACAATAACGAATGTAGATTTAATACAAGGGTTTATGATATTTCTAAAATTAAACAGTTCACAATTTAAATGAATAGAAATGAAAAGCAACAGACATGTACATATATGTTTATCACTTTTTATTTCAGGCACACATGAGTGCATTAAAAGAGAACCCACCTCTCTGTTTAACTATTTCATGTATCCAAAAAGATTTGATGAACTTTTGAAAATTAATGCATAATCTGCCATATTTAAAAAAGAAACATATTGGTGGGGAACAAAAATTGTGCTCGCAGCACTATTGGTTGCCCAAAGTACCTTTTGGTGAACAGTTCTACAAATAACGTTGAATGTAACCTTCATTCTTGTTTCTCTGAAGGAGGGAACAGTGAAGTTATGTCAGTGATAATATTAGGGGATTCACTTAGAAGACCCCTAATGTTGTCTCAGGCATACCTCGGAGTAAACGACTGAAAGGGATTTTTACCATTTTTTCTTAGTGATGAAAATGTAAGGAATCTGAAGAGCCCTTTCTTACTATTAAGAACCACTTATTGAATGTAAAGATTCTTTGGACATTCAATTTTCTCCATGGAATGTTTCAATGACATTTTTTAAGAGTGTGACTATGCTATAGTGTGTAATTACATAAGTAATTCATTTCTGTATTTCTATAACTAACCTGTTGACCCAACTTGTTGACCTCTTAATCTACCATTAAACCTACAGTACTCGTATCACTAATATACTAATATTAAAATACATTAGCGTACAAATGTTTGAGGTCAGCTATTTTTTATTTTGTTATTTTAATTGATACTTTTATTCTGCAAATATGCCATATATTGATCAAAAGTAACACTTCTAATTGTACAAAAATAAATAGATTTTAAAAAATGTTCTTTTTAAGGTCCATATTCATAAATTTATTTAGAATTACAGTTTCCTTAAACATACAGTTCTACTAAGCATTCAATAAATCAGTTTATTAGTTGAGAGCATTTAAAAATTTCAGAGGATAAACCCTCAACAAAATCATAATATCATGTAGCTCACCTCCTAGTTTTTTTTCAATATTTTATAGCCTTTTTTCATGATAATATACAAACTTATAAATGTATATGAAAAATAGAAGTCATATAAGCAAAGAGTGGACATCAAATATATAGCAACAACAAAAACAAGAAAACTGTAGAACTTAAATCAAACTTAAACTTTTCTAAGCTCCCATCCCTCACCCCTCCATATTTCCTCAGGCCTTCAATAAGTATGCAAAGATTAATTAAGACACATATAAATTAATAATTATCCCATGGAAAAAATTATAAATTAATAATTAAATAAATAAATAAATAAATAAAAAGATATAATAAATATATGAGTAAATATAGAAGAAGAAAATGTAAAGTAAATCCTAAAAGTCTCTCTTTCTCCCTTTTAAAATTCTAGTCATCGGGTCCTGAAATGTTATGGCTCTTAATGACAGACCGTATAGGACTCCATGTTTTGTTAAAGGAGTTGAGTGATCCTTTAAAATAATGTCTCAGTTTCTCAAGATAGATGCAATGTAGAACCTCTTTAATCCAGTGTTCCTCATCTTCTAGTTTATTCAGTCAGATTTCTGTGGAACTTATTTTGTTGCCATCACAGGAATATATTACATTTTTAAATATTTTTCAATAGAAAACATCTGCATTTTATTTTAAATAATCAGCTTTCCTGAGAATAAAGTAAATTTTTGAACACCTTTCTTGAATCCTTAACTTTAAAGACCCCAAATAAATTGAACGATAGGGCTTACCTCGCCGACAGAATTGGACAGAGCTTGAACAATCTTCTCGTGTGCTGTGGCCACAACACTTTGGCCATTTATCTCAATAATACGATGACCAACCCGCACACCTCCTCTCTCTGCTATCCCTCCTCGCATCAAACTGCAGATCTGAGGAAGACCAGACAAAACATAAACTCAGAACAATAAAACTCATCAACTCATCTCAACATTTCCGAGTTCTTCCACACTCACAATGCCATTCTGCACACTGAAGCCCAGCTGGTACTTGAGGTCTGGCCTCTTAATGAGAACTGTGGTCACAGGAGGGCAGCTCACGATATTCAGCTTCACCTGCACCTGATTTTTCAGGCCCTGATGGAGATAAACCAAACATAGCTCAGTACAATCACAACTGCACTGCATTATTACACTGGGATCATAACAACAGAAATTCAAGATTGCATTGCCTTTGCAGACCCTTTATTAATTGTCCAATGTCCTGTTATTCTTTTTCATTCTTTGTTTGAGGGCAAAAAGAAGTTTAAAAAGGCTGAGTTACCTATACTGTTTTTGAACACTTCAACCCAATGCTGCAGTAGGTGAGGTTGTAAATGTGTCACACTGCAATGGCGGCTGTGAGAGAAGAAGTTTTGTGGCCTTCTCCAGCCTGTCGCACACCAAACAAAATGAGATCTGCACGGGACTGAATTTTTAGTCCCGCTCCTGCTCACTCCCGCCAGGTTTTAATCCACACCCGACTGCTCCCACTATACGCATATTCAGCTTTGATCACTCGCTGCTCGACCCGCCCCGTTTTCCACTAAATTTAGATCTGGTTACCAAAATGTCACGTTAAAATTGGGCACTACCAAAAGAGATAAAACAGATAAAACTGTAGGATTGTAGGTTAAATGGCCAGATGAAAAATGGTCGTGCCCAACTGAGCCTGGTTTCTCTCAAGTTTTTTTTTTTCTTCACCTCGTCAACTGGTGAAGTTTTGTTCCTCGACACTGTCGCCCCTAGCTTGCTTGGATCGAGATTTGTGGAGCTGCGCATCGTTGGATTTGCTCTTCAGTGTTTGAACTTTCAGCAGTGAAAATTAAACCACACTGAACTGAACTTCAACTCTGAAATCTGGACTTTACTAGAACTTCTATGTTAAGCTGCTTTGACACAATCTACAATCTACACCTTAACCAGTGATGTGCGATGAGGTTTGTTGTTGGTGAGGCACCGACTCTTTCAAAGTCAGATTTACAAACATATCTACTCAATATATTGTATTATATATATATTATATAATATAACTACCGATTGCGTTTCATATATCATATCAGCATTATTTCTGTACACATAGCAGGTACATATAGGGCCAAGGAAGAATGTAAAATGTATAGCGATTAAATAGGCCTCCCAAAAAACACCCAGCTGGATGCTACAGAGTCCAGACAGCCTATAACAAGCGACACACAGAACCACATTGGATGCATGCGCTCTCGCTCATTCACAAACACACACACAGCACCACGGCAGATGCGCCAGCCCTCTCTCTCTCTCTTGCTTGCTTGCTCGTGCTCTCTCTCTCTCGGGAACGATATATTGTTAGACCGCCCGCTCGACTGACCGCTTCCGCATTTTATTCGGAAATTTATTCGTGAATGCAGACCTCTACACTGTGGCATGCCACATATTCACTTTTTTATTTTATTTGCTGTGGACACACACCGAATGGTGCTGCCAGTGTGCATACACTGATAGAAAACAGTGTTTGGACCTTTAAAAGACATTGTGCAAAGCAGTGGTAGATATGAATGAGATATGACATATGGATAGATGATTAAACTTAAAGTGAGCAAGGTTCCAGAACATGCCTATCGATTGCGCAATTCCCACGAAACTGTGGTAGCTGAAACAATGCCTAGGAGCCAAAACACGCCCTCCCCCCTCCCCAAAATGACTTTAGTGAGTTATTTCAAAATGCCGAAACAAACTCAATACAAACTTATTTTGGGGAGAATTTTGTTCAAAATGACGTCATTTCAGTTCATTCTATAATATCGTTTTAAGTATATCAGTGGCTTTAAAGTGTCTTGAACCCTGCTGTTTATTCAAATTTCTGATTTGAAGTGTTTTGAAAGCTGTGATAAAAGAGACAGAAGATATACTTTCTCATGCATAGTAATGAAATGATATCTCATTTATAATACTAAGCCAGGACTTAGGAATAGCTCTTTCTCATTAATAAATGCGGGGAAATTGTCAAAATCAGATGACTTATAAATGTACTTTCCAGTCCTGGCGACTAATCACCATTCCAAATTAAAATTTATACATCATATTTTACCTTTTCAAAACAGAAAAATGAATTTGCTCAGAAAACCACAAAAAATCCACTTGATAATAAAATGTACTGTTTTCAGCAATGTGCCACCTATAAATTACATATCTGTTAACATCTCAAAAACCTGTGTTTTAGGGTTTAATAAGCAGCTACTCAGAATAGCACAGATGGATTCCTGGCCGGTGTTCAGACAGACAGCCCAAACCCTAGTAGCACACCTTGATGATTCCCTGACAGGTGGCGAGAGGAAGCCCCACCAGGCTGGTGTTGTTGATTGACATGATCTGGTCACCGATGCTGAGCTTCCCAGAACGGGCGGCAGGGCCTCCATTCATCATGTTGGCCAGGATGACTGTGGGCAGGATGGAGCCCCAGCCAGACTCCACAATCACTATGCCCAGAATCTCCCCCTTCTGCTTCTCCAGCTGCAGCTGTGGGAGGAGAGACAGAGGCATGAGGGATTACAGCAGATTGCCAATAAAAGGCCATAAAAGAAAAAAGCAATTAAGAGAAGATTTTTACTGAGTTGATAACATGAGACTGACAGCTCGAGGGTTCAAAATAGCATCAACTTGCCCCCGTGTGTCTTTTATGTGTTCCAAGAAAGTTAGAAATTAGTTTTGTTTTTTATGAATGTAACAGTTTGGTTATTTGGTCATAAACAAGCTTGTTTTTCTCAAACATTTTTGGCAAAGACATTTGTTTTTGTACAAATTACAGGCAAACACATTCTTAAATAAAAAACATAAACATATGAAACATTGTAATATTTTAGAGAATAATGATGATGCTTGTTTTGCAGTTTAATGTTCTGGTTTTATCATGCTACTCATAACTAGTTTTACTTCAAGTTTATGAGCACTATTTACATTGGAAAACCATCTGCTCATTTATGGGACATTGGGATTTCAATCACTGTAATCTCATATGAAAGTATAAGAGTAACTTTGATACATACTGTCAATAAAGTTAGCTTGTTTCAAGCATTCTAAACCATGGTTGCAACATGCTAATTTATGCTTGCAACATGTTAGAAACATGTTAACAACTTTTCAATTTATGTTAGCACTACTTTAAACATCTCAACAACACATCAACTCATGCTAGCAAACTCTTAAACATGCTCGGAAAACTTGCTAGTTTGTTGTAGCGACATGTCAATTAACGCTTTCCAAGCTGGAAAAATGCTATAGGTTAAATGTGGAAAAAACATGTAAACTTCAAAGAAACATGACAATTTCATTCATTCATTCACTCATTCATTTTCTTTTCGGCTTAGTCTCTTTATTAATCAGGGGTCGCCACGGCGGAATGTTGGACTGTGGAAGGACTGTGTCTTTGGACTGTGGGGTAAACCGTAGCACCAAGAGGAAACCCACACGAACACAGGGAGAACATGCAAACTCCACACAGAAATGCCAACTGAACCCAGCCGAGGCTCGAACCAGCGACCTTCTTGCTGTGAGGCTACCCATTGTGTCACCGCATCATGCTTATAAAATGTTAAACATGCTTGCAAGACGTACATTTATGTTAGCAACATAACATAAGTCATGTGCTAAATTATCATTGAAACATGCTGCTAGCACTGTGCTGCTAACAATACTAGAAAAATACTAATAACATGCTAATCCACGCAGGCACAGCATTAGCAAACAATTTAGCAAACTCTTTATGATTTTTTTCTGTTTGCTGTGAGCAAAACCTTTAAAATTGACCTTAAAAACCTTAAAGATTAAGTTATAGGTTAATATATAGTCAAGTATAGTTAGGTCTTTGAGACCTGGCTATGATAAGGCAACATCAAAGTTTGTTTAAAGTTTAGTCAAAATATACTCATCTAGTTGATTTAAATGGCATTTTACAGTTATCTTAAATCATCTAGGGGGTATTTGATTTAGGATTTATAATAGTTGCTTAATGCTAAGTGGTTTATTTATTTATTTTTTCATTTTTAATTTCACTGTTGAGTGAACATTTGAAAAGCAGCTTTCATGATCAACAATCCAGACAACAAAATTAACATGGGCACACATTTTTCTGTTCATCGTTCTTCTTCTAATAATACCACTTTTTGTATTCAGCAGAAAAGCATCAGTGCAGAGGGTCAGCTGTAATCTAGCAGAGAGAAAAAAACACATTCGATAGAGAAGAAAATGTCTGGCATGACTGACCTCTTTGCAGTTGTCAGAGTTTGAGAAGTGGATGAGGTCATCATTGTACATCTCCTGTGTGTTGATGATGTCGCTGTACTCTTTCTGGCTCAGGTCCTCTGGGTTGATTCCATTGGCTCGCAGGAATTCCTGGTAGGCCACGCTGAATGCCTGACCAATGGACTGTGCTATGAGCTGGGCCTGGAAACGGTGGAGAGAAAAAACCAGGTGAAACAACTGCAAAAATAAATCCAATCATGTACACAGTAAACTGCTTGTTGGAAATACAAAATACTCTCTGCACATAGTGTTTGACCTTTTTTCAGCCTTTGAAAAAAGCAATTTGAAATACTTATCAGTTAGAAATTAATACTGGTTAGTACTGAAACTGCATGTGACCAAAGACTATAGAATACACAAGACATGTCACTCATATAGTTTTGAAATGGGGTGTAATGGTCAATTTGGTGAATAAAGCCCTGCCTACTAGTACAGGAGCCATTCATCGATCACTATAGACTGACAATTCTCCAGGGGAGAAGCTTGGACCAGACGTGTGCTTTTATATTTCTCAGAAATATATCCACATAAAGCTTGAAATCTGTACTTTTAAATGAACCAACTATGCTGTTTTTGTTTTGTAATCTGTATGAAAAGAACGCGAAGTACAGTCCGTACTGTCAAATGCACATCACATGACAGCAACTACTCAAACGCCCACAAACTTGAGTCACTGTCATTTCTGAAGGAGATTAACCATCAAGACCAAGTTGTGATTTACTTCTGAAGACCAGCGCGATCTGACAAAGCATTATCCAGAGGATGAGAATGTGTAACACGGCCATAAAGGAGGTTGGTGTCGTGATCTCGTTCCTTTCGAGTGCGCATTAGCTCATGCAAGCAGAAAAAATGCCAATTTTGTTTGATTCGAACATTTAGAAATGAAACTTATGAGACAATTGTTGTAATTTTATTGGTGATTCCAAATATGTAATGTAATTGTAAGTTTGGCAAACAGTTTTGGAGAATCTGATGTTTCCCCATTCAGACAGAATGCCCGAGCATACTGCCCAAGAGGCGTTTCAAAGATGGCCGCAGAGTGAAATGACTTGCTTTAAAGGGACTTTGATGTGACATACAGTAAAAATAGTCTAATGTAGATTTCAAATATATATTTAAAGCTTAGATTTAATAAATTATACAATGACTCATTCATGAAGACTTCTTTTGTTTCATTACTGGATCAATCAGCATATTTAAACAGATCTCTTTAACATTTGATTCAGCGATAAATACATTTTTACATTATTGGATTCAAGTAAACTATGTAAGTTCACTATGTTTAGAAAAATCAATCTGAATGATTTTATTCCAGTTGAAACAAAAGATGTCCTTGTACATATATGTAACCAGTGCCATTGCTGCAAAACTCATCAGTAATAAACCGCATTTCTTCTATTCAAATCACTTATGAAACAAATTTGACTCAAGCCATAAAGCAGCTCTATAGAAGACAATAGTGTCATTATTCAGCTCAACAATACCGGCGTCAATGCTGTGAAGTTCATCAGAAATAAAACTTCAGTCTTCCAGTTCAATTCAATTGTGAAACAAGTCCATTTCAGCATAAAAGCAGTTCTTTAAATGGCAGTAGTGTGATTATTTGGCCTGGATATATTTTGATTCACTTTAGATCAATAACAGCTGCAGAGTTCATAAATAATATCACAACAATCAATTCTTCGCTTATTCAAACAAATTCAGTTTAAGCCATAAAGCTGATCTACAATAGAATGCATTAATCAGCCAGTTTAGTTCAATAGCAGTGTCAATGCCGTTTTTCATCAGTAATATACTTCAATTCATCAGACAATTCACTCATGAACCAAATTAAATTCAACCATAAAGCAGTTAAAGAGAAGACAATAATGTCATTTTCCAGCTCAATTCAATTCCAAGTTGTGTGCTCATTCAGTACTGTCGGCGCACTCAAATCAATAATCTCACTGTACATGAACTGCCTTTTTATAGCCCAATTATGCAAAATTAAACTGAAAAAAATAAATAAATAAATAAAACAAATGAACTCAGTGAGGAGTTATGAGAATTATCCAAAGAAATGAATAATTCAGCAAGGGTGAAATAAATTGAGTGAAAGTAATAGTAAGAACATTGGATTGTTTCAAAGTTCTGTTTCTCTTCTTTAGTTCTAGCTCTGTTTTTATTTGGCTTTTTATTCATCAATGAATCCTGAACAAATTCATTACAGTTTCTGGAAAAATATAAAACAATATAATTTTTATTTTTTAAAACAATATAAACATTTTTTAAACACTGCTGATAAGAAAATTAGAAAAAATCAGAAAATTTTAAGAATTTGTTAGGAAAACAAATGTATTATAAATTCTGATATTACAAAAGTTAATCCTTCCAGTCAGTCGGTTGAAAATCGATTCAAATATGTGATGACTCAAACCGGTAGAAATGTTGAACGAATCGCAATATATATTTTGAACAGTGGGGGCGCTGTGTTTACAGGCGCAATCTCGCTTTACCTGCACATCAGCAACGAGCAAGAGGTGGGGTGGCAGTGGTGAAGTCTGCCAAACAAAACACAAACTGTGTGCAAATACTGGGAAAAGACATTTACTTACACTAACAGAACAACAATTATGATACACATAAACTGTCAGCATAGTGAAAAACTATTGTCACAGATTTCTATACACAAAAAAAAGAACTATTAATAAGCTAAACTAAGTGGACCGGATGATTTGCAGCTCCGATTTCTCCGACGAGTGCTTCAGTGTTTTCATACAGAAAGTGTGAAGAGGTATTAGATTATTTTTCAAATTAGTTTATGCATATTTTAAACATTTTCTTCTTATTATTGTATATTTAAAAATGTTTAAGATTATCTCTTCTTACAGTAAGTGTATCACACTGATACTCATTAATTATACAAGTAATATTAATTATACACCTTCATAATCATGTTCAACTCCTGTCTCTATCCTACTATATAATTAGTAATTTTATAATCAGTTTTTTTATGCCAGTGGTCAGTCCCCTGGAGCAGAAGGCCTATTGACCAACCTCTGTACACACTGCTCTCTGGTTTAGGAAAGGTTTTTCTCTCCACACCAGCCATCTCAGTCCCCAGTGAAAGAGTTTTTTTTTCAGTAGGGGACATAAATGTGAAAAGACCTCAGCTTATGCCAGAAAACAGATAAGCTGATTTTTAATTTAAAAAATGTCAAATCCCAGCACAGTCATAGTTTTAGTTTGTTTATATTAATGAGTCTTCTTTAGTTTGTATTAGTCTTTTTTTATTATTTGTTTTTAAAATAGCAATTTGAGCAGAAAATGTATTATTTTCAGTGTTGGGTACTTTTAAAAATTAATCGATTACAAATTACTGATTACTACTCGAAAATTGTAATCTGATTACATTACTAATTACTTCATGTAAAAAGTAATAAGATTAATAATTATTTTACATTGAAGTTACTTTTAAAACATATAAAATATAAAAATACAAAATAAACTGCAGCTCTTTCAGTTATTTAATATTGACTGAAAAACATTACAATGGGTTGATCACAGCTGCCTGACATATTCAAAAGAGCTAAAGAGATAATTCGCCCAAAACTTAAAATTCTCTCATCATTTACTTGTTCCAAACCCTTTTGTCTTTTTTTTTCTTAACACAAATAAAGCACATGAAGAAACCTGGATACCTGTAACCACTGACATCTATAGTATGAAAAAGCACTGCAGTGTTCTGTGTTTGTCTGAGGTAATTAGTCTGTATGTGTATGTGTATATTCCATACAAAGTATGAAGCTGATCGGTCAGTTCGTGCGACTTGAAAATGCAAGCGTGTGCAATATGCGCTCTAAAGTATATGCGCACGTGCAATATGCGGTCCCAATATGCGTGCACGTGCAAAAGATGCTGTATTTGAACGGTCCCAAAAGCAGCTACGCTTCTCTTCACATTCAGAAGATAGCTTCACTCGTGATCCTGCACAAAATCCATTTTAGCCAGTTTAGGTTGAGTTGTGTAAGCGGTGCTCCCCAAATCAGGATGGTGCGTACTGGCGTCATTTGCGTCTATGACGTTTCAAGGAGATCAACAGCTGAGTTCAATTCACAAAGAGCCAAAGTCTTTAAAGAGATGTGTTTTCTTTGTCATAGGGGAATTTTGTGTTTGATTGCAGGTGCTGCTGAGTCTCTTGCCAAGGCTACCGTGTCGGGACGTGGGCAGGATATTGTTGTGCGCGAGCGAATGACGGGGAGGGATAATTGATAGTACTGGGGTTTCCCCGGACTAAAGTGTGGCGGCCGCTGTCGACTTTCCCATCGCTGTATCCCACGTCCGGTAGCGGGTAAGCGGGCCAGCAGCACAGTGTTTAAGTGTTGCGTGGTCAATATTGTGTACGCATTTCGTTCGCCGGGAGTTTGAGTCAGTTTGGTTTCTCCCGGCGCTTGTACTGTGTGTGTGCGTGTGTGTCTGGGTGTCTGTGTGCGTGCGTGCGTGCGTGTGTGTGTGTGTGTGTGTGTGTGACGAGGGTGAGCGCAGGTCATTATCACGCTCTACACATGAAATGTTGAATGACGACGGCTTGATATTTAGCTGGAGTGGTATTGATGGTAGCTTACGTTTTGATTGCTGTGTGGTGTTTATTTATTGGTGTTATTTATGCATTTATATTTCTGAGATTTATTGTGTGGTGTATTATAACTTTGGGTTGATGTGAAATTATGTATTGCACAATTACGGTTGATACCCCCTTGTTGAATGCCTAGTGGTTATTTCATTTGCTCTAATCATGTCAAGGCAGTTTGCTAATAATTTATACACTATGAACTCTGTGAACATTTTATTCCCTATCTGCTGCTCCCCTTCTGTGGACTTTTAATATTTGAGATTATTGTATAAAATAAAAGTGAAACCAATATTTAAGTGAATGGGGTTTGATATTTTTGCTTGGTTATTGTGGCCCAAAATAAATACATTATTTTGTCCAGTAAAGAACTTGTGTTTTGTGTTTTAATACTGCCCTTTTAGATTGGGAGGTTGCAACTTGGCGTAGTTTTGGCAGTCTGGACTTTGAGCAATAATCAAGAAAATGTCAACCACACAACAGTTAGACCAGTCACCGTCTACATCTGGTGAGCAGCAGCAGGGGGCAGATAGCTCCCCTAATATAGCCCAGAATCAAGCCATGCTTATGTTTCCTTTGATGATGGGGACACCGTGGTGTCAAAAATTTAGTGGAGAGCAAACGTCACAGGAGAATAATTTTCAGGATTGGCATAATATGCAGAAATCAATGTTTAATATGTACCCTTTTTCAGAGGCTCAAAAAGTTTCAGCTTTAATAAGTAATTTAGATGGGGAAGCAAAGAGAGAAGTGTTAGCTTTGCCGATAGTAGAGCGTGTAACATCAGGACAGATATTGACATTTTTGAAAAATAATTATGGAGATACAGTCCCTCTTGCAACCCTTCGTTCCCAATTTTTTACTCGTAAACAAAGGACAGATGAGAGTGTGAGACAGTTTGCTTTAGCACTTCAGGAATTAAGTAATCGGTTGGAGAGTAGGGGAGATCACACTACTGGAGGCAATGTTTTACGGGATCAGTTTATTTTGGGACTTTTTGATGCTGGGCTACGGAGGGAACTTCAGGGGATGGTAAGAGCATCGTCAGATATTACTTTTGTTGAAATTAAACGAGAAGCCATTCTACAAGCAGATGCGTTTGGAGAGGTAAGGCAAGCAGTGGCTGCAACAGTACAAATGAAACCAACTCTAGATACAACTAAATTGGTGGAGGAAATTAAACAGGAGGTATTTTTGCAGTTGAAAGGAGAAATAAAGGAAATGGTAGCTGGAATGATGAGTGAAGTCCGTGAAGGAGTACATAATTTGTGGCCTAATAGTGAGGGTGTAAGACCTAGGTATGAGTTGAGGGGGGGGTCGAAGAAGTTCTGATCAATTCGACCATCAGGGAAGACCTATCTGTCGGCGTTGTAAACAAGTTGGTCATATTGAAAGACGTTGTAGGGCTGTAGAAGGACCGCAAGGGCCTTTAAACTGATAGAGCCCACTGTGCAGGCCCAAACGGTGGGTATATCAAGTAGTGGCCAATTAGAGAAGAAAGATCATTTAATAGGACAATGCCCAGTGGTGGAAGTAGAAATACAAGGAGTTAAAACATCTTGCTTGATTGACACCGGCTCACAGGTAACCACATTGACTGAAAGTTATTTTAAGAAACATTTCGAGACAGGAAGGCCAACAGTGTATCCACCCATTCAAAAGTTTAACCTAGTGGCTGCTAATGGTTTAGTTATTCCATATATTGGCTATATTGAGGTGGATTTAAGTATTTGTGGCAAGGTCATACCAAAAAGGGGAGTGCTTATTGTCAAAGATTCAAACGGATCATCATATCCAGGGTTGATTGGCATGAATGTAATTAAAGAATGTAGAGAATTTTTAATGACAAAGACTGGAAATGATTACCTAGGCTCAGAAAGTGAAGTACAAGTTAAAGTATGGCGCCAGATGTTTTCTGTGTGTGAAGATTTGTTAAATTTTGCGGATGAGGCAGGACAGATCAGTTCTATTTACTGGCCTCAGGGAAGGAAAAAAATAATACCCGCACAGTCAGAGATTGTGATTGAGGCATGTGCACGTGTGCGGCCTGATAAAAGGGATTATGTGGGCTTGGTAGAACCATGTCAAGATGTATTGCCAGGGCAGTTAATGGTAGCTCGATCATTGAGTACAGTTTCAAAGGGAAGGGTTATGGTTAGAATTCTTAATCTGTCCCCAGTGTCTGTGACCCTTTCCCAACGCTGCCGGATTGGACTGCTTTCAGATGTGGAGTTGTGTTCCCCTAGGCTGCAAGGAAATGTGGAACTAAGATCATTAGGTGATGACACTGTAGAGGTAGGGGTGAGACAAAATAGAGTGCAGGATGAAGAACAAGTGCAGATGCCATGGCCTGTGGCTGTACTGTTGGATCCACAGCAGTTTAGTATAAAACAACAGGAGATGATTTCAGGTTTGCTGGCTAAACATCAGAAGGTTTTCTCAGAATATGAGGAGGATTATGGGTTTACGGATAGAGTCTTGCATGTAATCCCAACAGGTAATGCAGCCCCAATTAGAGAACGCTACAATAGGATTCCACCAAAATTGTATCAGGAAGTAAAAGGGCTTTTAAATAACATGCTTGAGAACGGTATTATTGGGGAGAGCTATAGCCCCTGGGCTGCACCTGTAGTGCTTGTCAGAAAGAAGGACGGCACCCTTCGTTTCTGCGTAGACTACAGGCGTTTGAATGGTGTTACTCATAAAGATTCATATCCTTTGCCTAGAATTGAGGAATCACTGGCTTCATTGAAAAAATCTAGAGTGTTTTCAACCTTGGATTTAGCACATGGGTATTGGCAAGTGGGGGTGCACCCAGCTGACAAAGAGAAGACTGCTTTTGTGACCCCAATGGGGCTATATGAATTTAATCGGATGCCAATGGGGTTATGCAATGCTCCAGGAACTTTTCAAAGGCTGGTTGAAAGCTGTCTTGGGGATCAAAATTTTGAAACTTTGTTGCTTTACCTGGATGATATAATAATTTTCTCCTCCTCTTTTGAGGCCCACATTGACCATCTGGACTTGGTTTTTAGTCGTCTTGGGGACTTTGGCCTGAAGGTAAAACCAACTAAGTGTTCACTTTTTCAGAGCAAAGTGCATTATTTGGGCCATGTGATTGCAGAAGGAGGGGTGTCACCAGACCCAGAGAAGTTGAAAGCCGTGGAGACATGGGCGGCTCCTCAGAACATTACCCAGCTTCGGGCCTTTTTGGGCCTAGCAGGGTACTATAGACGTTTTATAAAAGATTTTGCAAAGATTGCAGCACCACTGAATTTAATGTTATGGGGGACATCCAAACGACGAACTCGACCAGCTGCAGGTAAAGCAGAACGTTGGGCATGGGGGGAGATACAGGAAAGTGCCTTCAAGAAATTAAAGGAGAGCCTCCTGCAAGCACCCATATTAGCATATGCTGATTTTCAGCTGCCATTTGTGCTGTATACGGACGCCTGCCAGACGGGTTTGGGAGCAGTGCTTGCACAGGTTCAAGAAGGGAAGGAGAGAGTAATTGCTTATGCAAGCAGAAGCCTACGCCCTACAGAAAGGAACGATAAAAACTATAGCTCATTTAAATTAGAACTGCTGGCTTTAAAATGGGCTATAGTGGAAAAGTTCAGGGACTATCTTGCTGTGTCTCCCTTTACTGTGTTCACAGATAATAATCCGCTGGCTCACCTGAATACGGCTATGCTGGGGGCAGTGGAGCAACGATGGATGGCTCAATTGGCTGGATTTCAGTTTGATGTGCGCTACAGACCAGGACGGACAAATGGAAACGCTGATGCCCTCTCAAGATGGCCTGGGAAAGAGATAGATGCCCAGCCTATAGAGGATGAAGCAGTGCCATGTGGTGAGCTGGGATATGTAACATCTGAAGTGGTTCATGCCTGTGTCCATGCCTTTGTTCCAGTAGTCAAGGATCAGGAGGAAGGATGGAACAAAGAACGAGAGCCACAGTCGACCCAGGAAGAGCGAGTCGGACCTAGTTTGTTGAATGACTGGGTGAGGGCACAGCGGGCGGATCCAGTGTTGTCTCGATTGTGGATGTATATGGATAGAGGAAGAGGCCCTGGACCAAGAGAACGAGCAGCAGAGGATCGACCTACTCAAGTGGTGCTGCGACAGTGGGGTCGTCTGGGCACGGATCGAGGATTGTTGTGCCGTGAGGTATGTGATCCAAAGACATTTGACAAACTGAAACAAGTTCTGGTGCCTCAGAGTTTGCAGAACCAAGTCTTGGAATGGGTGCACGATCATGCAGGACACCTTGGAGTGGAAAAAACTCTCGGCTTGGCTCGTCGCCGTTTCTTTTGGCCGGGAATGACACAAGGAGTGGAGAAGTGGTGTCTTAAATGTGTTCGATGTAATCTGTATAAGACCCCAGCTAATAAAGTGAGTGCCCCTCTTGTATCCATACATTCGGATTATCCATTACAGATTGTGTCTGTGGACTTCCTGTCACTGGAGCCTGCGCGCAGTGGAAGGTGTAACATTTTAGTTATGATGGACCATTTCACTCGTTATGCTGTGGCAGTGCCAACATTGGATCAAACAGCAGTGACCACTGCAAGGGCACTATGGGAACATTTCATTCAGCAATTCGGGGGATTTGATCAGTTGCATTCTGATCAGGGTCCAAATTTTGAATCCAGAGTCATAAAAGAACTATGTGGATTATATGACATCCGAAAGTCCCATACGACACCCTATCACCCCGCAGGGAATGGACAATGTGAACGCTTTAATCGGACATTGTTGAGTATGCTGGGTACATTAAGGGATGACCAGAAGGAAGATTGGGACCAACATGTAGCAGAGATGGTACAGGCCTACAATAATACCCCCCACCCATCTACAGGATATGCCCCTTACTTTTTGATGTTTGGACGATATGCTAAGTTGCCCATGGACATTATGTTGGGTCGGGGAGATGGGTTTTCAGGAACAGTTGGCAGCTGGGTGCATCATCACCATAAAAGATTGTTAACTGCCTATAGTCAAGCGAGAAAACAGGTCCAGAAGGCTCAACTTCATCAAAAGAAGGGGTTTGATCGTAGGGTAAGAGGGGAACCTTTGCTAATAGGACAGAGGGTAATGGTTCTTAATAAGAGGGTCAGAGGGAAAGGTAAATTGGAAGATAGGTGGGAGAGGAATACATATGTGGTTATATCTCAACCTAATCTTGACATGCCAGTTTATGTTGTAAAGAAGGAAGGGGGTAATTGTGATGAGAGGGTGTTGCACCGCAATATGTTAAGTCCCTGTAGATTTGAGGTAACCTCACATTCAGAGCATGAAGTAGGGGCTCAAGCTCCTGCTCTTCAGGTTAATCCACTGAACAGTAACTGGTGTATGTATCCTTGGGTGGGGGGCTGTCTTACAGATTTGCCTGCACCTGTACGGGACAATGAAAGGACTGTTCATGTTATGGACACTGCTGAAACAACTGCTCAGACTATACAGAGAGAAGGACTCTCTAGCCCACCTGACGTATCCGTTGAGGGTTTGAGGCGGTCTGCGCGGGCTACCAAGGGCCTGTTGCCTCAGCGTTACAGAATTTAAGTGGATATGTGTGGACACATTTTGAGTAGGGGGGGTGGATGTAAGCGGTGCTCCCCAAATCAGGATGGTGCGTACTGGCGTCATTTGCGTCTATGACGTTTCAAGGAGATCAACAGCTGAGTTCAATTCACAATGAGCCAAAGTCTTTAAAGAGATGTGTTTTCTTTGTCATAGGGGAATTTTGTGTTTGATTGCAGGTGCTGCTGAGTCTCTTGCCAAGGCTACCGTGTCGGGACGTGGGCAGGATATTGTTGTGCGCGAGCGAATGACGGGGAGGGATAATTGATAGTACTGGGGTTTCCCCGGACTAAAGTGTGGCGGCCGCTGTCGACTTTCCCATCGCTGTATCCCACGTCCGGTAGCGGGTAAGCGGGCCAGCAGCACAGTGTTTAAGTGTTGCGTGGTCAATATTGTGTACGCATTTCGTTCGCCGGGAGTTTGAGTCAGTTTGGTTTCTCCCGGCGCTTGTACTGTGTGTGTGCGTGTGTGTCTGGGTGTCTGTGTGCGTGCGTGCGTGCGTGTGTGTGTGTGTGTGTGTGTGTGTGACGAGGGTGAGCGCAGGTCATTATCACGCTCTACACATGAAATGTTGAATGACGACGGCTTGATATTTAGCTGGAGTGGTATTGATGGTAGCTTACGTTTTGATTGCTGTGTGGTGTTTATTTATTGGTGTTATTTATGCATTTATATTTCTGAGATTTATTGTGTGGTGTATTATAACTTTGGGTTGATGTGAAATTATGTATTGCACAATTACGGTTGATACCCCCTTGTTGAATGCCTAGTGGTTATTTCATTTGCTCTAATCATGTCAAGGCAGTTTGCTAATAATTTATACACTATGAACTCTGTGAACATTTTATTCCCTATCTGCTGCTCCCCTTCTGTGGACTTTTAATATTTGAGATTATTGTATAAAATAAAAGTGAAACCAATATTTAAGTGAATGGGGTTTGATATTTTTGCTTGGTTATTGTGGCCCAAAATAAATACATTATTTTGTCCAGTAAAGAACTTGTGTTTTGTGTTTTAATACTGCCCTTTTAGATTGGGAGGTTACAGTTGGGCCACTGTGTTTCTGGGCGCCGGTGTCCTCCTTGGTGATGAATATTGTCTTAGAAGGCTTTCTGTTCAAATGCTTGAACAAGTTGCTGGTCAAGTTAAAAGCAGTCAAAAGTTCTTTAGACTGGACAGAGACTGACTTTCACAACAATATTTTAGGTTTTACGCTCAATAAAATCAAAGTAATATCTGTATTTCCATTTGAAGAAGCAACCACTCTGGACAGCAGCTATTTCAGCTTGCGTTCAATTTAAAAGCGCATGCTTATTAACTGACGCTGCAGCAGAAAACATGATTTAAAAGAAGCATTTGTTTCTTCTAAATGTTATATTTGTAACGTAAGTAACGCCCCATTCACACAGGGCTTCAGCGTCAACGCTTGACAGAGGGCGTGTCTGAAGTTGGGGCTGACGCAATCGTCATAGCAGTGTCAGCCAATGAAATTAGTCAGCAATAGGCCACTGTTGGAGCTGGTGTATTTGCATACAGCGATCTGATTGGCTGACGCTTCCGTCGGCGCTTGAAAAGTTGAGCATGTCCCAACTTCTGCAGCGAGCAACACCTCTGAAGCGGCGCCAACGGATCCACAATGCAGTTCGGCAACGCCTGACGTCACACATTCAAAGTGAATGGGAAGCGTTGAAGCTGACGCCCCGTGTGAATGGGGCGTAACCCAATTACATTGACTTTAGTCACTGTAATCAAATAACATATATGTACAATGTAATTCATTACATTACTGCGTTCCTCAAAAATGTAATTAGATTAGTAACCTGTTACTGTAAAAATTGTTATACCCAACTCTGATTATTTTGCAAAAAATGTGCAGCATTTAAGAAAAAAATGAAAGGTCTCTTCACCTTAAATTTGTTTTAAATAATTTTGTTAAAAAATCCTGACTAAATCGTGAATCATGAGACTAATATCATGAAACATTGAATCGTGAGTCAGGTGAATCGTTACATCCCTAACCCTAGGTAATGTAAGAATATGAGATTCCTTAAAAAAGCAAACAAGTTTTAAAAGACTTTTAAAAAACATTAGAAAAACTCAGTTTTTTAAGCATTTACTGGTTTTACCCTCCCCCCCCCCCCCCCCCCCCCACCAAAAATACATCTACACACAGTGATTTTGAGACCAGTCCTCATCTAGCCTAAAAGTGCAATATTAGTTTTGCACATAAGCCTTTGTGTCTTGACGAGGCCTGAAAGAGCAGTTATATACTGCAGATCAATGCAGCAGATGAACATTCTTTTCACTTCATTGATTTGATGTTTTGCGAATCTTCTCACTTATAAAGTATCATTGTATATCGATTTCACACTCTAAAACAGGTTTGAGCGATTTTCATAACCGACGTCTTTAAAGGTACGGTGGTGCTATAGTAATGCTCACTGTGAAATGTGAATACTCCGGCCCATTTCAAGCATGGCAACCTTATTCAAATCTTAGCGAATAATCTTCCATGGAGGTAGAAAAGCTGCTGGATAAAGGCTATTACATTGGCCTGTCGACGGCGGAATGCTAAAGAGGTGCGGTGAAACAGGAGTTCACTTTGGAAACGATTGTGGCTGTTTTCTGATGCCAGGCTTGTGATTTTAACAGGCCCCTCGGGCAATATATGCACGAGTGGTCAGTCTATTAATATCACAATAGCCCAACATGCGTGGACTTTACTTTGCACAGAAAACACAGCCGCTTTAGGAATATTCAAAAAATGAGCTTTAAAAAACACATACACACCCACACACACACACACACACACACACACACACACACACACACACACACACACACATATACACACACACACACACACACACACACACACACACACACACACACACACACACACACACACACACACACACACACACACACACACACACACATGCTAGCAGACTGCTTTAGATGAGTCCCAAAGGGGAACAGAATTATCAGTTATCAGTTCAGACGTTTGGTTTTAGCCTGATAACAACTCATACAGTTTGATTATTGTGCTCTGCTAAATAGATAACCGAGATGTAATATGAAAAAATAGTCAGTAAAAATAAAGAAGTGCAAGGCTGTATAAATGACTCATTTGTGGGCGCACACACTCATTGGCTGAAACATCAAAGAGTGTAATTAGACAGCATGAGTGAGGAACAACTGCAATGCAGTGGAGAGCGATGTGAGGAGAGAAAAGTAGGTCCATTAGAACAGGATTATGTAAAGCTGCAGCCAGGGTTACTTTTGAGGCTACTCTCTGAACCTCAGGTGAATATGAATCTGAGCTTCAGCTGAATTAATGGCTTGCATTCTATGTATAAGCAGCTGTTCAAAACATCTGAGGTCAATAAGATGTTTTTGAAAATAAATGGATTTTTCAGCAAGGGTGAAATAAATCGAGTGAAAGTAATAGAAAAAACATTGGATTGTTTCAAAGTTCAGTTTCTCTTCTTTAGTTCTAGCTCTATTTTTATTTGACCTTCTATTCATCAAAGAATCCTGAACAAGTTCATCACAGTTTCTGCAAAAATATAAAACAGCTCAGCTTTTTTTAAACACTGATAATAAGAAGCACCAAATCAGCAAATCTGAATAATTTGTTAGAAAAAAATGTATTATAAATTCTAATTTTTAAGAAGTTAATCCTTGGTTGGGATGTAACGATTCATCGTGAGCTGGTTGAAAATCGATTCAAATATGTGATGACTCAAACCGGTAGAACCTGTTTCTCTTCTTTAGTTCTAGCTCTATTTCTATTTTCATTTCTATTCATCAAAGAATCCTGAACAAATTCATCACCGTTTCTGCAAAAATATAAAACAGACGATAACAAGAAATGTTTTCTGAGCACCAAATTAGCAAATTTGAATAATTTGGGAACAATCACATTATTAGGTTTGAATACATTATATATTTATTAAATTAGAAAGAAATGTATTATAAATTCGGATATTTGAGAAGTTAATCTCATATTCTTACATTGCCAAGAATATGAGATTCCTAAAAGAAGGAAACAATAGAAAAAACTTTCAAAAAACATTTAAAACACTCCCAGTTTTTAGAGCATACAATGGTCTTACCAACATAAACACACACACACACACACACACACACACACACACACACACACACACACACACACACACACACACACACACACACACACACACACACACACACACACACACACACACACACACACACACACACACACACACACACACACACACACACACACAGTGATTTTTCATTTACATTTTAACTATGGGCCATTATATGTCTGTTCATTTACTGATAATGCAAACACTTGATTAACACTTTAATTTTGAATTGTTAATTCAAATAGTCCTTGAGTTATGTTTAACAAAGCAAGGACATTTTCACAGTATTTCATCCAATATATTTTTTTCTTCTGGAGAAAGTCTTATTTAATTTAAGTTGTATGGAATAAAAGCTTGAAAAATGTACAAATGCACGCACAAAACTTTTAACTGAGTGCTTAGCCAAACCGCAAAAAAAGTGCACAATATATTTTCAAAAATGTGGCAACACCAAAGCTCCAAAAGTGCAAATTTATTAAATTAAAAAAGGCTGACACAAAGCGTTTAACGTTTCGAGCACACGGCTCTTCATCAGACAATAAAGAATTAAAAGCTTAACATTTTTAAACAACTTTTAAGGTCAATATACTATTAGCCTGCTTTATTTGTTTCTTTTGCTACAATTGGCTACAGAAAAAAAAAGTTATCCAATAATTTGCCTCATTAATCTAACTTGTCTAGTTAACTTAATTTAGCCTTTTTATTGCACTTTAAGCAATATAATGAATTAAATTACTAATATATATATATATATATATATATATATATATATATATATATATATATATATATATATATATATATATATATATATATATATATATTTGAAAACATTCATAATTTAAACAATTCATTCAGTTTTTAAAATGCAACAATGTGGCACCAAATATGCTTTTATCATTTTTCTAATTTTTTCATAGAATAAATGACCAGTGGTTGAAAAGTCTGCAAAATAACTAGTAAAATATTGTCATCCTGGGAAAGTCAAAACAAATTAGTTGTCAGAAAGTATTTATTAAAACTATTATGTTTAAAAATATTTATTTGTTTTAAAGAATAATTTATTTGAAGGAGGCCTAATAATTTTGACTTCAACTGTATATATTTCACAAAAGCAAAGAGAGCCACACTTACATCCTCAGACTCGAAGACGTGGCATATCATTTTGTACTGCTTCTTGGCTTCGGGGGCTCCAGGGGTCGTCTCAATGCAGTCCTGTGAGGCGGTGCGTGGCATACGGCGCCTTGCCATCAGAACCACAATGTTCCCGATGTCAGCAATGTATGAGATGGTGCGCAAAGCATTATCCATCATTGTCTCCTAAGAAACAGCCAAGAGAATACACACAATCACTGCTCAGCATCCACTCCCGGCACATTAAACCAGACTACAGTTAAGACTGTGTTTTAGTCCCTTTTACCAGCTCAGTTATCATTTTGCAGACTTTCTCATCCAAATGGACTTTATAGACATTCAATGGACATTATATTTTCTATATTAAGGACAGCCTTTCTGGACTGCTCCTATTGATAATTAGGAAGATCTGTTTGATGCTACAAGTCTACAGTCTTTGATTAGCCCACATTTTTGCTTTTGCATCCCTGCTTAGAAAAGGAAAGACGACCCTGAAACACATAACTCTTCTCATTGAGACCCATTTGATATTCCACAAACTCTGTATGAATGAGCAGCACAAGAAAAAGCATGTACAGCAATGCACTTGTACATAATATAAAAAAGGATAATAAATCATCAGATAGCTGAAAGAATTAATGATCCCAAGCAGAAAGGAAAGTCATGCATCTTTTGATTCAATGCGCACAAAGGTCATGAATGAAATATTCATTTGCATTTCAATGCATCTCTTCTTTAAATCGTACGAACATAACATGATGTACATGACATGTTAAGATTCTCTGAAACAGATTGCAAAGGAAAATATACAGTATCAGTTCCAGGATTATTAATTATGAATAACCCTTTCTCTCAACTTAATGCATGTTTTTTTTTATGTACAGCAGATACATAAGAATCTGTTGATGCTATTCGCTAATAAAATAGTGTTTGTGAGGGAGCCAAGAAATAGCATTTAGAGGGATAATTCAGCCCCAAAAAAAATTGCCATCATTTACTCAATCTGAAGTGGTTCCAAGCCTTTAATGAGCTTCTTTTTTCTGTTGAACACAAAAGATGGTGATTTGAAGAATGTTAGAAACCAGTAGCTATTGACATCCATATAAAACATAAAAGGCCACTGGTTTCCACATTTCTTGAAAATATATTCTTTTGTGATCATTAGGAGAAAAATAAGCTGTAATAAATGTTTGGAACCACCTGAGGGTGAGTGAAAATTGTGAGTAGGTTTTCATTTTTAGGTAATATGCTCCTTTAAGGTAAGATTATGATTTAGGTTTGCTTGTGCTATTAATATTTTAATCAGAGATGCTTTGTAGTTGTCATGACACAGAATGGATTTGATTTTAGTTGGCTGTGCAGCTGCATGCAGCCCAATAATCCATTATAGGGCTAGAAATCCATGTACAGTTAAAGTCAGAATTATTAGCCCCCCTGTTTATTTTTTCCCCTGTTTTCTGTTTAACGGGGAGAAGATTTTTTCAACACATTTCTAAACATAATAGTTTATCAACTCATTTCTAATAACTGTTTTATTTTACCTTTGCCATGATGACAGTAAATAATATTTGACTAGATATTTTTCAAGACACGTCTATACAGCTTAAAGGATATTTAAAGGCTTAACTAGGTTAATTAGGTTAACTAGGCAGGTTAGGGTAATTAGACAAGTTATTTTATAACGATGGTTTGCTCTGTAGACTATCGGTAAAAAAATTTGCTTAAAGGGGCTAATAATTTTGACATTAAAATGATGTTTAAAACATTGAAAACTGCTTTTATTCTAGTCGAAATAAAACAAATAAGACTTTCTCCAGAAGAAAAAATATTATCAGACATACTGTGGAACATTTCTTTGCTCTGTTAAACATCTTTTGGGAAATGTTTAAAAAAGAGAAAAAAATTCAAAGGGGGGCTAATAATTGTAAATGTAATGGCTAAAGTGCTATTTTTTATTACTGTTCATGTAGTTTGAAATGCAGCTGTTTGTGTATATAAAAGTATATAAAACTTTTTTGTTGGGTGGATGTCAGTGTTTGTTGTATATAGTTCGAAATCAAACATGTTCAATAAAAAATAAAAAACTACATGACCAATGGTGTCATTAATGTCTCACGATAGAAAGAAGCTTTATGATTCTTAACTGCATGAAATGAGTTGTTAGTAATTCCAGTTTTACTTCTTGTGCAAACCTACAGTACTCTATAGGATTATGCTGTGGCTCAAAGAGTAGAAGGCAGAGCCAAAGAAAAGAAAAGAAAAAGGAGAAATTGTGTGCATTCAATGCAGAAGTACTATTTTAGTAAATGCTCCTATGGCTTGTGTTTCAGGAAAATGACAAATTGCCCTATAGTTTAGAGGACAGGTTGAATCATGTCCTATCCTCTCATGGGATAGTACTGTACACTGAATTCACACTTCACATCTCGGTGGAAGTAGAATGCTATGAATCCCTATGTATATAGTGCAGTAATGCTGAAATGATTATCATGAAACAAATTAAAACATATTATAAGAGACCTCCAAAATACAACTCAATATATAATTCCAATTTCAATTCATTATGCAAGAAAACAATTGCAATTTATTCTACAAAGTGTCACAGCTGTAAGTTTGATATTTTCAGTGTTATACATGCTATCAATGCTATCAGTGCACACACTATCAGTGCAACTTTTAATGCTGAAATAGTATGGTCTGTGTGCTAATCAGATTGGGCTGAATTAATTCTGAAAGTTTCAGATTTATAGGGTACTTTTAATGTTTATGGGATATCAATACAACCTTGCAGGCACTGAAATGAATCTGTAGCAGCCAATAAAGGCTCACTGTGACAGGCAGGGTGAAGACTGACACTGCATTGCAGCACATAACGAAGTGTCCGTGCCAGTCTGCCCACTCGCTGCTGTTCAGTTAGCACTCATACACATAATCACAGCAACACACAGATACTTGTTTTGGTGGTTTATGAGGACTCTCATTGCCATATTGCATATTCATACTGTAAAACAAGCTTATTATTATATCGCCTTATACCTTACCCCTAATCCTAAACCCAACCATCAAAGGAAATTGGGTGGAAAAAGATATTATAAGCCTTTCGAATGAGAAGAACACAAGGCATCCTCATAAACCACCTTAACATTGAAATACATATGCCATATCTATGTCATTTTACAAATATGAGTCCTTGTAAATCATCAAAACAAGTAAGCACACACTCTGAAACAGGGTACTAAACATATCATTAAATACAGCACAGCATGTAGCTCTTCCTACCTTATGCTTACAGTAACATTAGTGTGGAGGAGGAGGAGCTGGTGATCATTTACTGCACGTGTAAAACGTACAGCTGGAGATTTAGTACACAGCTTATGGCCATCATTAAACTCTCCATCACCAACAACTGTCAACGAGCCTGACCCAATCCCCATCCCAGCTCTCAATAGATGCACACTATTTGTTTTAATCTTAGTTACGTAAAAAAAGGTTATGCAATACTTGAAATGAAAAAGAAAAGAGCTCTCATTGCATGAATATTTCAACATTCCAAATTTAATTTATCCGCTATCCCCCAAATACAATTTATAATTTATACTCTATGTTTTAAGAATTCCTTCAGTTATACACAATACACACACTATTCCCATAGACGCAATGTTTTTTTGTACTGTACAGACTGTATGTTCTGTCTTTTTACTCCAACTCTATTCCTAAACCCAATACTCGCAGAAAACATTCTGCAGCTTTACATTTTCAAAACACTTCATTCTCTGTGATTCATGAGCCATTTTCCCCATGGGGACTAAACGCACACACATATTCCCAAGGTTTACGTTTACTTATGAACTGTGCACAAGTGTGTTTCTACAAACCATTAATAAAGAATAACGAATAACAAAAAAGAGTTTGAAAACTACAAGATTTTAAATACAGATTCCATACAATTTTTACAGAAACTATTTATATTACTGCATATCAAATTATATTTGGAAATATATAACTTATATACCCAGCCAGGGCTGGATTTAGTGATTTGGGGGCCCTAAGCAATTCTAGCCATGGGGCCCAAAAGTTCTAAAATGCACCATTTGTACTTTCATTTATTTTTAATACATTTATTTTGCTGTTTTTGTTTTCTTTTATCACACAATCACTCCTTTTCTACATTTTGTCTTAATGCTAAATAATAATAACAGCATGTAAAGCATCTTGTAAAACTTCAGAAATTATTTGTTTTCTTAAAATGAATTCACTAAACTAAAAAATATATATAAACTATTTAGTTTTTAATACTAAATCTTTACCTAATTTGACTGCTGGACTTCTCCATGATTGAGGGTGGGGGATACATTTGCGCAGACGTAATAAACATTACATTTTTATTTTTTTAGATACAAAATATGCAGTGGGGAAAAGAGTACTGAAAAATCATACTTAAGTAAAAGTACCATTACTCGCCTAAAAATGTAGTGCGAGTAGAGTAAAAGTATATGTTGTAAATGCTACTCGAAGTATTAGTAAAAAGTAGCGATTTCAAAAGTATTCAAGAGTATTGAGTAGTGAGTATTATGCTGTAAAAAGCTGATGCATTTACACGTGATTTGTGGATATGTGCAAACGTTACATTCTGTAGTGCATTTAGTTATTGCCCAGCAGGCTCACAACATCGTAAGATGTTAATATTAGGTTAGATTTAGGTTGTGACGTCAAGTGACCAAAATTCAATGTCTAGCCTAGTGGTAACATCCACACAACAACAGTTTGCAGTAACATCAGCAGACGTTGATATTAGATTGATTTTAGGTTGGTCATTGACATAGGCCTGACGTTGATTTCTGATGTCAAAATGAAACAAAATGTAACATCCCCATGAAGTTGGGGTACAACGTCAATCTGATGTCATGTTGACGTCCTGTGCCTGCTGGTTGTTTAAGGCCATTTCAGTCATCATACAGTAAACATCCGTCATTTTCTCATCAGTGGCATGATGCATCTAAACAGTCTCTGGGTCATTGTGTATAAAGATTTTGGACATCTTCTTAGACACTTTTAATGCTTCCAAACAGTTTGCTGCAACTATTAAAATTACAATTCCTGAGAATAACTACTCAGTTATAGTAATTTGAGTATTTGTAATTTGTTACTTTACACCACTGAAAATATGATATAAAATGATGTTATATTTAATTTACAGGTATAATTTATACTTCTAGGTATTTATTTAGGATTTATTGGTTAAATCTGCCTCCGTACCCAGCATTACACAGCTGATTTAAAATGCTAGCTATGCCTATGCCAATGCCTCCAATATGTAAAAACAGAATGCAATCCTAATTCATGTTTTAAGTACAGTATATTTAAAGTAGAAGGGAAGATTTGGATTTAGACAACAAATAACAGGAACATTTTAACCAGCATAAGCCATTTTTTGTTCTTTGGGGCTATTTCATTAACAATTGAAATCTTATGTGATTACCTAGTGTTTGCAGTTAGTCCATCTGTCAGGTAATGACTTCCACTAATGTGTTTTCATTTTCTCTTGGACTCTATTTTTCAGTTTGTTCAGATGTTATTTTGATACCTGTTGCACCAGGCATCTGCACAAACTCACCTGGGTGTCTGCATTCAGCACTTTGATCCTTTGAGTTGAGATGAAAAGATCCACCTCCGTCAAAGTCTGAGCGTCTCCCTCTGGGCTCTGAGAAAAAAAACAAAAAAAAAAAAACAAAAACAAAACAGGAACAGAAATATGAAAAACTGCCCCCAGCCTCAAAGAGGTCATCAATACAACCATGCCATAACTCACACTGGCTCATGAGAAGACCTAAGGAAAAGCCACAACCGCTCAAACCCCTGATAATAGCATTTTAAATGCTTATTCATAAATCATGGTATGGGACGGGGCTCAGGGCTGTGCTTAACCTCAGTAAATTGCAGCATTAATAGTGCAAATGGAACATATGGATTGAGAATGTGGAACTGCATTGCTTATCGATAACCTGTCCAATTAATAATTGATTACTGCTGGGGAATGGTGACAAAGAGCAACGCACAATCAAAGCATTTTCCAAAAAAAAAAAAAAACTGTTCAAAGCCTATAACTGAGAAACAGAGTGAGGCAATCAGGCCAAGAGACAAATAATCATGGGGTATACAAACCGCCTGTGATAAGTAGAAGCCATGCAGAGGTTTGAAGTAATGAGATGATTGACACTAGAGAGTGAAGAGAGCGAGAGAGAGAGAGAGCAGTGAGTGGATCGCAGGGTGATGCAATGACAGACGGGTAAGTAAAATGACACAATGGCAACACTTAACCAGCTGTCAGGCTTTCTCAGAGTGCCAATCATTTACCTGTCACCGCATTATCACTCAGATTTGTGCTTTTGTTTTGTGGTGCTGCAGTAAGAAACGGTTTGAATACAGCTACATATAGCACAGGGTTAAAGGCATAGTTCACTCAAAACTGAAAATTCTGTCATCATTTACACACCCTTCACTTGTCGCAAACCTGTTTGAGTTTCTTTCTTCCGTTGAGCAGAGAAGAAGTTATTTTTGAAAATGTTGGAAACATGTAACCACTGACTTCCATAGTATTTGTTTTTTTTTCTAACTATAGATGCCAATGGTTACAGGTGTGTAAGATTTTGGTTTGAAACCACTTCAGCTTGAATACATAATGAGTAAATGTTAATTTTTGGGTGAACTATCCCTTTAAAAGTGCAGTCTGTCTTCAAAGCCAAGCTTTGAAATTTTGACTCTGTATCTTCAAAGATTCACATGCGTCAGTTTTGCAGGCCAGGAGTTAGTTAGACTGCGGCCCTCACAGATCCCAGACAGCCGGATCTAAAGCTCAACTTCATGATGTGAAACAGTATTTATGAAAACTACATGAATGATGAGCACAGACATGTAGAATGGATGATTAAAAAAGGCATGATGTTCTTCTAGCGCTTCTCTTTTTTTTTTTTTACACACCGCCTTTTTCTTGATTTTGGCTGCCTTCTGTACCCTCTGGGAGACGTTGAGGACAGTACAGTGGTCGTCATACACAGGAGCGGCAAAAAGGCATGAAGGTAAAAAAAAAAAACATTAAAACAGGCAAAAACATATAAACAACCAAACACAAAGTCTGCATGCCATGTATGGCATGTGCGTTCTTTGTACACAAACACAAACAAACCCAGAACTCAGCAAACTATTTCCTCTGCGCACACATACAAATAGCAAATCATAGGACATGCAGATATGGGGTTTAAAGCGATAGTTCACCTAAAAATTTAAACGAACTCATCATATACTCTCCCTCGTTGTTTTAAACCATGACTTTCTTTCTTCTGTTGAACACAAGAGAAGATATTTTGAAGACTGCTGACTTCCATAGTAGGAAAGAATCTACTATGTAAAAAAATGGATGCCAGTAACCAGCATTTTTCAAAATATCTTCTTTTGTGCTCAACAGGTAAAATAGATTTTTAATAAGTGAAGGTTGGGTAAATGATGCCAGAATCAAAATTTTGGGGAGAACTATCCCTTTAGTATGTTTCAAATTGAAAGACCAAATTAGATGAGATAAGAAAAATCTGTTTTTGTACCCAAATAGATATGTTAGACCATTCATAACATGAGTCATTACTTTCAATAAATTTCATATTGTTACATTTGTATGATCCATCACTGACTCTGGATTCTTTATCAGAATCTCACAACAAATGCAGGCTAACACCTCCGTTTATCAACCTGCCATGTTATGACTACAGGGAGAACAACAGCTGCCAAAGTGGACCTGACTCAATACTGCACTGTGCTTTCTACCGTACAACTGTTATTAATCTAGTCAATGAAATTACAGAGGGGAAAAATGATTTCATTTATGATAACACAAAATTATTACATCTTCATTTATCCATGCAAGCCGATTAAACACACAAATTCTTATTTACAAATAAACATCATAATGCTAATTAAACAGCTTTAATAACAAATTATTTTAACAAAAATTATGATTAAAAAATATAATGGCAAAAAATTTATAATGCTCTAAATACATTTTCAAGAAATACAGATATAAAAAGAAGATTATGGTTATTATGGTACAATTATGCTATCTTTAAGTCATGATTTTCCCCCTCCTGAAATTATATCACATAATAAATGGATTATTATTGTTTTTTGATATTGTTTATTATTTTTTTCCTGATTTAATCATTTTTTTTCTCACATTTTTTATTTTATTTAGTCATTTGCTATATGTTTTTTTTATGCTTTCTTGTTTCCTAATATTAGATTTTATGATTTTAGTACTATTTATATATTATGTAGCAAATGGGGTGGGGCTGAGAGCCATGGGAACAAAACGGGGCAGGTCACGTAAGTGATAACTAGCAGCACCTGTTTCTCGTACCGGCCTCAAGTCCCACGGAGGAGTTCTGGATAATAAAAGGAGGAGAGACAGCATTGGAAGATGAGAGAGGACCAGGCCTGGATACTTTATGTTTTGCTTTTGGTTTTAGTGTGGCGGTAGCCTCTATGATGAGCTTTTTGTTTTATTTTTTCATTAAAATCATTTAAAAGTTCATCGATTCTCCACCTACTTCTTCCCGATGGCCAGAGACTTTGCTATAATATACTATTACAGTTTTTATTAATATTTGAATGATATATTATTTTACTAATTTACTAGTTATTTTACATACTGTAGTTCCCAAAGATTTAAGTCTTAATTTAACAGAATTATATTAATATAGTTAAACTGCATTTTTAGCTTTTACCTCTTATTGCAGCTTTACTTTTAGTTTTAATTAATACACTACCTGACAAAAGTCTTGTTTTCAATCCCAGTTGTAAGAGCAACAAATAATATTATTCCTTCTCATACTTCGACCTCCACATCAAAGTTCCTGAAAGCAAAGAAGGTCAAGGTGCTCCAGGATTGGCCAGCCCAGTCACCAGAAATGAACATTATTGAGCATGTCTGGGGTAAGATGAAGGAGGAGGCATTGAAGATGATTTCAAAGAATCTTGATGAACTCTGGGAGTCTTGCAAGAATGCTTTCTTTGCCATTCCAGATGACTTTATTAAAAAGTTATTTGAGTTATTGAAGATGTATGGATGCAGTCCTCCAAGCTCATGGGATTCAAACACAATATACATTTTTTCCCCACTGTACCATGACTTTATATTCTATACTGTACATTATTTCTGTTAAGTGACAAGACTTTTGTCCAATCAAAGTCTGTCCTAATTAAATAATAAAAATGATCATATTTTATTTTGGTAAAATAAGCATAATCTAGAGGTCTTTGCCTTTCATATAAGCCACTTCTGATACCAAATGATCAACTAGAAGTTTCTTCTGTTGAACAAGACTTTTGTCAGGCAGTGTAACATCATAACCAGAATAGAACTGACTAAATGTAATACATTCATTCATTTTCTTTTCGGCTTAGTCCCTTTATTAATCCGGGGTTGCCACATCGAAATGAACCGCCAACTTATCCAGCATATGTTTTACGCAGCGGATGCCCTTCCAGCCACAACCCATCTCTGGGAAACATCCACACACACTCATTCACACTCATTCACTACTTAATTTTTTTTTTATATTATTTGATAATATTTTCACTGAATTATCAAAACAATGTCTAAAGCAGCATCAATAAAGGGTGTCTACAAAACATTCCACAAATAATATACATTTTATGATGAGTAAAATGTATAGAATGAAAATATAAACACATAAAGGATAGAGATAAGACCAGAAAGATGTCAAAAAACACTAGACAAAATCTATAAACCTTCATAAGAACCCATTCATTATGGGTCTCATCGTTAGTGAGCAGCCTGAAAGCACACATCGGTACAAGCATTCTACATTCAGATCCTATTCATTGCTCTATGCTTCTCCGACTACTTCCACCTGACTGAGGCCATGATCCTCTGAACTGCTCTCATCTCTTTCTGGCTGAGCATCATGTGCACAACTGCTGCTTTACCGTCATTTCATTCTGCTGCCAACATGCCTCATCCTCCACTGGCAGAGGAGAAAGAGAAAGGAGGAGATAAATCAACAGCACAAGAGGAAAAGAGCTTGAAAGTAAAGGGGAAATGAGACGACGAACGTGTGGGCGATGAATGTTGCATAAATACTGCATCAATCTGGAGGCTACAGGGATACACTTCAATAAAACATCAGGCTTTTTCTCAACGTGTCGTGCCTAAAACAAAAGAAATGGCTTCGTCTTGTTTTCTTGGCGAGCGGGCAAGGAAGAGTGTGCTGAAATGATGTTGGCTTACTGCTGTTGATATTCAGAAAAGATGTGAGATGTTGGAGACCGATGGAGATACGGCTGGCGTCTCTCAACCGTTTTATTTTATGTTCTTCCATATCGACATCTGTAAGGCTCAAGTAGCCCTTCATCGACATCAAATCAGAAGCATGTTTCAGAATTCATTCTAGGCATATGATGCATCAAATTGTCTTGCTCAAGCTTTTGTCATGATATAAAGTTTTATCACAATATTGATAAACAGTACACCCGCCGGCCACTTTAATAGGTACACCTGTCCAACTGTTCGTTAACGCAAATTTCCAAACAGCTAATCACATGGCAGCAACTTAATGCATTTAGGCATGTAGACATGGTCAAGACGATCTGCTGCAGTTCAAACCAAGCATCAGAATGGGGATGAAAGGTGATTTAAGTTACTTTGAACATGGCATGGCTGTTGGTGCCAGACAGGCTGGTCTGAGTATTTCAGAAACTACTGATCTACGGGGATTTTCACACACAACCATCTCTAGAGTTTACAGAGAATGGTTTAAAAATGAGAATATATCTAGTGAGCAGCAGTTCTGTGGGCACAAATGCCTTGTTGAGCAATTGAGCATCGTGTCAACGCCGCAGCCTACCTGAGTATTGTTGCTAACCATGTCCATCCTTTTATGACCACAGTGTACCCATCTTCTGATGGCTGATTCCAGCAGGATAACGTGCCATGTCATAAAGCGCGAATCATCTCAGACTGATTTCTTGAACATGACAATGAGTTCACTGTACTTAAATGGCCTCCACAGTCACCAGATCTCAATCCAATAGAGCACGTTTGGGATGTGGTGGAATGAGAGATTTGCATCATGGAAGCGCAACCGACAAATCTGCAGCAACTGTGTGATGCTATCATGTCAATATGGGCCAAAATCTCTGAGGAATATTTCCAGTACCTTGTTGAATCTATGCCACGAAGCATTAAGTCAGTTTTGAAGGCAAAGGGGGGGTCCAAACCGGTACTAGTAAAGTGTACCTAATAAAGTGGCTGGTGAGTGTAAACTGCATAAAAAAGGTTATTTAATAAGAGTATTATAATAGAAATAACTCTACAGTGTCGCGCATAAATGTCCAGAGTACCATTAGTAAACATTAGTTTTAGTTAAAAAACAACTACTAAAGTATATTAGTAATTAGCTCAATAAAATAAAAGTTATAACTTTGGAGTTATTTTTAAACATAAGAAATTAAGTTGATCACAAACAAGTATTATCATCAGTTGGCGTTTCTGTGTGGAGTTTGCATGTTCTCCCTGCGTTCGCGGAGGAAACCCCTGGGTTTCCTCCGGGTGCTCCGGTTTCCCCCACAGTCCAAAGACATGCAGTACAGGTGAATTGGGTAAGCTAAATTGTCCGTAGTGTATGAGTGTGAATGTGTGTGTGTGGAAATTCCCAGAGATGGGTTGTGGCTGGAAGGCCATCCGCTGCGTAAAATCGTGCTGGATAAGTTGGTGGTTCATTCCACTGTGGCGACCCCGAAAGGGACAAAGCCGACAAGAAAATGAATGAATGAAGTATTATCATCAGTTTAGTTTAATTAGAAATTGTTAACAAATGGAGCCTTATTTATAAAATGGTATCAAATAATAGGCCATTTTTTTCAGATGATATTTTGGTAATGTCATAGGGCAGATTAACTGGTAAAAATGATCATGTTTGAAAATAAATAGGTTATTAAAGGAATAGTTCATCCAATAACTGACTTCCGGCGGCATGATGTATGATGTAAGATGAGTAGACACATGCACACGAAATTGTAAGAGTAATACACAATATAACTTTATATAGTAATGCCAATCAACTACTTTTGTTGTTCGTCATTACCTTCCCTGCTGAAAAATCCAGATTAAACCAGCCTAAGCTGGTTGGCTGGTTTTAGCTGGTCGACCAGCCTGGTTTTAGAGGCATTTTGGCCATTTCCAGGCTGGTTTCCAGCCATTTCCAGCCTGGTCTTAGCTGGTCAGGCTGGGAGTTGACCAGCTAAAACCAGTTAGACCAGCCAAAACCAGCTATGTCCAGCTTAAACCAGGCTGGTCAAGCTGGTTTTAGCTGGTTTAAGGTGGTAATTTTCCAGCCTGACCAGTTAAGACCAGGCTGGAATGGCTGGACACCAGCCTGGAAATGGCCAAAACCCCTCTAAAACCAGGCTGGTTGACCAGCTAAAACCAGCCAACCAGCTAAGGCTGGTTTAAGCTGTTTTTTTCAGCAGGGTTCTGTGGTATATAAACTGTGTGGTGAGTGGTTCATGTGAGAAATCTATTCCCAGAGCTTCCACCATGAATCCCCCATGCATGACATGTTGTTTATGTCAGTCACATATAACATGCATCAGTTGCTGATGGAAGTCAGTGATTTCAGGAGCTGCGCAATATCATTGAGCCTGTTGCAGTCATGGTACGATAGTAAAGTTCGATGATTATTACACCAGAATGGTTCCTAGCCATACCAGTGCAGAACATTCTAGCTTTTCATTTTCTATTGGTCTTAATACACAATGTAACTACAGAAGAGTGAAGATTTAAATAACAAAATGATCAAAATTCTTTGACCATTTTTGGGTGAGATGCTAATGGTCTAATCCGATTCAATGATCTATGCTAAGCTAAGCTAAAAGTGCTCCCACCAGATTGATTGGATTAAAAAACGGTAAAATTCAACTGTTTAACTCTAGGGTGGTTGTAAAATGAGAGTCAGTATTTTGATCCACAGGGAAAACTAGTATAATAACACAATCCCATATAAGAGCTGATGATTTACTGATAAAGCGTGAATTAAAGTCGAAGCCGCTGCTTTCCATAATGACCAATACAATCTACATAGAGCAGTGCAAATTTAAAATAATGTGGCTTGGTGATAGATGCAGTTTGTTGTGTTAACATGCTGTTGTTGCATCCCAAATTAATAAAAAAAAGATGTTGAAAAATCTATGCATAATTGTTCTCAAGCAACTACAGCAGCCGCATGCAAAATGGGTTAAGACGTTGTTAAATAATGTTGCAAATACCAGCAAGTTGGCTACCACATAATAAATGACATTGCATGACTCATAAATACTGGCCTCCCATAAATTGTGCACCTGACAGGGAAACTGCTAAACATGCATATGCAAAAAGGTCAGCTGCAAAAATAGCTAGACGTCCCCACCTTTTCCTGCGTTTTTTTCCTTTTAGTAAATCCTGAAACTACTTTTTTATTGCCAAAAGATGGTTTGCACTTGGACAAGCTGTTAGTAAATCTGACCTTTGTGTCTAATTATTTACCTGTGTGCCAAGTAGGTGTGTAATACAACATCTGCCTCTGCTGACATACATATGCTTACCTCTCACCTTGTTAAAACTTTCATTTTATGTTCATTTTGGATTAAAGCAGGTTTTTTTCACACCACAGTGTGAGTTTGCCTATAGGTAGGCCAACAAGAAATCTGCGCACACAAAAATCTGCAGATTTTTTTTTGTTGTTGTTGCCTATCATTGATTTATTTACTTGTGTAAATGTGTGTAAATTTATATTTATTATATTTATTTTTATATAATTTCAGTAATTTTATTGACAAATATGAAAATGTTCATATGATTTATTCACAATAAGGTATGTAAAGTAATATTTTCTGTCTTTTAGTAGATCTATTATATAAGAGACTTGCTTTGTTTACCAATTAAGTGGATCTAATTGGATTTGCATTGTAAACAATAAATACAATTTAAAAAGGTATTAATTTTTATTTTATATATTAAGTTTTTAGTTATGATACTCCCAAAATCATTCCGCATAAATCTGCAGATTTAAAAAAAAATTCTGTGCAGAAATAGCAAAAAATGTCTGCAGATTCTGTCTGGCCCTACCTATAAGAAGCATCATTACAGTACACAGTAAAACTTGAAGAATATATAGTGACAAATAAGCTTTTACATGATACTCTCTTTTCACTTTGAAACCTGTGAGCTTGTCATCTTAAGATTTGATCTTAAGATGACAAGTTGATTGGTGACTAACATGATGCTGCCCTCATCACTTACTGTGTGAAGAGGCCTATAGAAAAAAGTTATATATTATAATATTGTATATACTACAAAAACTCAGGATGCTGGTGCTGAAATGTTAAGTATGGTTTAAATGATAATTCATTCATTTTCTTTTTGGCTTAGTCCTTTATTAATCAGGGGTTGCCACCGCGGAATGAACCGCCAACTTATCCAGCATATGTTCTCCACTGCCGATGCCTTTCCAGCCGTAACCCAACACTGGGAAACCCATACCCTCTTGTATTCACACACATACACAACGGCCAATTCAGCTTATTCAACTCATCTATACCGCATGTCTTTGGACTGTGTGGGAAACAGGAGCACCCGGAGGAAACCCACGCCAACACGGGGAGAATATGCAAACTCCACACAGAAATGCCAACTGACCCAGCCAGGGCTTGAACAAGCGACCTTTTTGCTGTGAGGCGATCGTGCTACCGGTCCGTTGTGGTGAAGAAGGAGCTAAGCTGAAAGGCAAAGCTCTCGATTTTACCAGTCAATCTACGTTCATACTCTCACCTATGGTCATGAGTTTTGAGTCATGACCGGAAGGACAAGATCTCGGATACAAGCAGCCGAAATGAGTTTCCTTCACAGGGTGGCAGGGCGCACCCTTGGTGAGGAGCTCTGTCACCCGGAAGGAGCTCGGAATAGAGCTGCTGCTCCTCCACAACGAGACCTGGGAACGCCTTGGGATCCCCCTGGGGGAGCTGGAGGAAGTGTCTGGGGAGAGGGTGGTCTGGGGTTCTCTCCTAAGACTGCTGCCCCTGCGACCCGGCCCAGGAAAAGCAGTTGAAAATGAATAAATTAATGAATGTAATATTGCCTTTTAAACAAATCTAGTGAACTATAGTAATATAGACTATCAAAAATATTGAAATAGTCATTAAAATAAATAGAATGATTATATGATTCTTGATTTCTTGTTTAAATAATTATTTCATTAAGTAAAAATAATTTCAGATATCCACATTATAGAAAACCAAAACAAAAAAACACATGATAAAAGGTAAATGTTTCCATGTTAAAAAAAAAGTACATTAATCTTAACAATCCATGCTTTATTGAAACATTTATGGAATGTTTTGTGTTCTGTAAAATGGTTTTATCTCAAATAAAACACATTTACTGACTAATTAGCATCAGGAAGCTTTTTCTGTGCTAACAAAATGCATATTACCCTTAGGTATTTTATACCGGCCCAGTTAATGAGTGCACATTAATGGAGGTGGATCCTATAGACACCATATTGAGCACCAGAACTTCTCCTATTCAATTTTCTATGAGTGCGCCATCTCTTTCCTTCGGGGTTTGTGTACACCTGGTTGAAAATCAGTGCTTTAGAAGAGCAGCGAGTAAACAGTGTCCTCAGGCTCTGCGCTGACATACTGCTCACTCAGCTGTGGACAGACACATTATCATCTGCAGAGAGGAAGAGCAGATGTGTGAGCGTATGAATGCCAGAGTTATGTGTGCGAGAGCGAGATACGGAAAGGAAGAAGAAGGAGGAAAAAGAGGGAAACTGAGAGAGGAGGGGGGATTGTGCAGCTCATCTCAACTTTTAAGAATCTGGAAACATAATAATACCAGGGCTAGAGAGGCGAGGGAGACAGAGAGAGAGAGCGAGGGAGAGATGGAGTGCTGCCATGCTTTCATTAAGAATGACTTTTAATGGTGGCAGGCGAGAGAAATGACAGACTGGCTTTCTGTAAAGGGAACAGAAGGTGGTCTGGGAACAAGGAATTGGATGCTGAAGATGCAATGTGACTCACAAGACCCCCACAAAGTGCTCTATGTAGATATACATACTGTACAACACTTGTAATAACTAATTATAATAATGATGATCTATTAAGCTCAGAGATTGACTTCTCATACATTACATGTACAATATTATATTGTTTTCTTTATTATATTTTTATTTATTACCACGTAGCAAGAGAGAGAAGGAGAAAAGTATACTTTTAATCTGCAAGGATGCATGTAAAATTTGACATTATGTGTTTGCACATGCTTAATTGATGCATAATTGTGAACAAGTTAATCATGATTTACAAGTTTAACTAATGCATAATTTGGGACCCTTAAAACATTTAGTTAACCATTAATTACTAGTGCTTTTGTTTTAACTAATGCTTAGTTGTGAACTAATTAACCGTTAATTAATGTTTAATTAATGCATTATTTTGGACTCTTAATCTAGTGTTACCAAAATAATTTTTGAAAGAACATGTGAAAGAGAAAGAAGTTATTTTTTAATTGTAATTATATTTCACAATATTAGTGCTAACTATATTTTGAGATATTGGCATGGTGGCTCAGTGGTTAGCACTGTCGCCTCACAGCAAGGTCGCTGGTTCGAGTCCCGGCTGTACTAGTTGCCATTTCTGTGTGGAGTTTGTATGTTCTCCACCTGTTCGTTTGGGTTTCCTCCGGGTGCTCCGGTTTCCCCCACAGTCCAAAGACATCCGCTATAGATGAATTGAATAAACTAATTTGTCTGTAGTGTATGAGTGTGTGGGAATGAGTGTTTATGGGTGTTTCCCAATACTGGGTTGCAGCTGAAAGGGCATCTAATGCGTAAAACAAACAAATTCTAGAATAGTTGGTGGTTCATTCTGCTGTGCTGACCTCTGAAATAGCAACTAAGCCGAAGGAAAATGAATGAATGAATGGGATCAAATTATGTTTTATATTTAAACAACTGTATAAATTGTCATGCCTGACACTGGCTTTAAGACTGTAATGTTAAATATACATTTAAATGTCTTTGGTTCATTTGCAATGTGCATGAATTTTTCATAAAACATAAGAAAACATTTACTTTTCTCAAACAAATGCCTACTATGATGGCCTGAGGGGAAATAAGATGCATAAAACAACACCTTTAGCAAACTTCACAAAGTACTAAGATGATGCACAATGTCTTATGGATAAATTTGTGAGCTTGTCCTTGCCACAGGTATACTGCATGTGTTTCTAAATGTGGAGCAGCTTAGTGGGCCACTGTGAGCATCTCATGTAAAATTAACTGCCAGCTGTTGACCAGGAGGACGGCAATGAAGCAAGGGCCTATTCCTAGAATAGGGAGCAATGCAAGCTGGGGAAAAAAGACACTGCTTTGTGCAGATAGAAATACAAAACTGTTCATCACCAATGTTAAAAATGTATCATGGTACTACTTTGGTGAACATGTGCATGGTAATGGAATTCACTATAGTAGTAAGTGCCATAAAAGTACCATGCCACATAAATGTGAGAATAATTTTGAACCAAGTATTACCATCTGATCAAAGCACCATCCATCATCCACATGACCAGACAGCAGTAATTTTATACTTCAGAGACTGCTGTAAATAAAGAATCATACTTAGAAAAAAAAGTTGCATATTCCTGATGCATTCAGAATGAACGGCTCTATAGCATGTTTCCATTTCTTATATTCAGATGCACTCTAGAATAGCTTCTGTGCCGAAAAAGGCTAAATTGAAGTTTATCAAGCATGAGTGGAACCAGGCTGCCTGAAACTGATTGAGACACGTCGTGCACAGCATATTTTGGTTAGGACAGCAGCCTCTCACAATGCATGTGTGAATTCCCATTGCTTTAGTAATGCTGAAAGGCATGAAACAACTAATCGAGGACTGACAGCACATCTTTTAACTCCAGCGCAGTGCAAGAGAGTGCCAATCATGGACAATAATTAACAGCAAAATGAATAGGTGTGGGTAACATATAGATTCATAAGAGGAATTTGAATCCTATTCTATAATTAAACATGCAATTCAGAGTAACCCAACAGACCACTCGCACTCTTCTCACCATCTCCATCTCCATCAATTTAAACATATCTCACAATATTTGCACAACGCACTGCCTTGTACAATTTCATATTGTTTGTAATGTCTATTCAGATATGTAAACAAGCACTTTATGTACAGTAGCCTTTATCTGTGCGTTCAATTCTTATTAGTTATTTTTATTAGGTTTCCAAACTCTTATTCTGTAGTGTATTTAATAAATTTGAAGTATTTACAGTTTCATTTTGTAGCCTTATGTTCATTGTTGTCTTATGGAGCACTGGTCCTGCAGGGGTGCTGTTTTTGCACTCAAATGAGTGAATTAAAAACAAAAGATTAAATGATCTAGTAATAAAAAATGCTCAATTTGTTTATAGACACACAAAACTTCTGCTTGCATTGTCATTCCTAATGGACTATACGCACAGCTAGTGATCATCAGCCAATGATAAACTTCTGGTGAAAGCTTTATATGACTATTTTCAATTTTATAAGGTTCCTTTTCCAGCATCAACTTTGTAATGTAATTAAAATACAATCAGTTAAATAGACTGAAGCATCCATTTGGTTATTAAAGCATAAATAAAGACGAAAGACCGTTTAAACGCAGATGCCATCATTAGGCTAGCACAAAAATTCCATTGAAAATACTGGGGTAAAATTAATTTCCATATTTTAAAGACATGGCACAGAAAAATATATATATAATGCAGGGTTTCTTGTTTGGTCTGATACCCACTTTATATCGTATCTCAGCCAGGCAGTGAAGATTTTTTTGAAAGAAATCAGATAAATGCAGTGATTTTGTATGGGATGACAATTAACCGGAAGCCCTGGGGCTGGCTGACTGAAATTAAAAGTCAGTGTGCATATACCCCATTGCATTTCAATATAGGGTGACCATACATCCTCTTTTTCCAAGAAGAGTCTGCTTTTTGGGAGTGGGACTAAAAATGGGATTCCGTTTTTGCTTTCTACAGTCATTATTAATGCCATTTCAATTGTATATGTTAATTTCACATTTCTTTCTAGGTCTTGCATTGTTGCATGCCACCATTGGTTGGTCATGAACATATGCAAATACTGGCCAGTGCATCTCAATCTCTCAGCACCAAGGCAACAGCCAAGACAGACAGCATCAGCTTATACTTGTCGGTGGGTGGCACATGGCTACTAAATAACGTAAAATGATTTCATTCATTCATTCATTTTCTTTTCAGCTTAGTCCCTTTATTAATCAGGGGTCGCCACAGCAGAATGAACCGCCAACTTATCCAGCACATGTTTTACGCAGCGGATGCCCTTCCAGCTGCAACCCATCTCTGGGAAACATCCATACACACTCATTCACACTCATACCCCATGTCTTTGGACTGTGGGGGAAACGCGGGGAGAACATGCAAACTCCACACAGAAACACCAACTGACCCAGCCGAGGCTTGAACCAGCGACCTTCTTGCTGTGAGGCGACACCACTACCTACTGCGTCACCGCGTCGCCATAAAATGATTTGTGTTTTGTCATTTCAAATGATTTTTTTCAATAACCTATTGAAAAAATGTTAAATGTGTTAAATGCTAAACATTTTTTAAACATTTGTTTGTCAGTATTCTATTGTTAAGGGTGAAACAGGAAAGGATATTATTACTTTATGTATTAAAGTTCAGTAACATAGTTTTAGGGCTGTGAATGCATTTGTCAAGAATTTACAAACCATAACCCTAATAAGCTACATCACTGTGATATGTTTTTGTTTTTGTTGTTAAAAAGCAAGTGATTTTTTTCTGTGTGTGATTTATATTGCTTTGTGCATTGTTAAAAATTAAAATTGTAAGTAAAAATTGCAGTATTATTGTAGATAATGCACATTACACACCCCTACTGCTAATACAAGAAAAGGAAAGGCCATAAACATACAGTATTAGCATGTTTACAGAGCTGATTTTGTTTCTATCTACCCATAAACTGCTGCGGAGAAGGTCAGCATCCAAAGCGCTTTGGGAAAAAAAGTACTTTGATTGCACCACATGCTCTCTTAAAACACAATAATTCCCTTTAAATTTTCCATGTAACATGGCAACAGGAGTGCTTTCTACATTAACCAATTGGGAGGAAGAGGGATTACACTCCTACACCGGGGAAAATAATCCTATAACTACTGATTAGTCAACAAGTCCTGGGGTGTAAACAAACAAATCTCCTCTCATCTAATTTTCCACAGAGAAATCTGCATCCGCTTCATCCAAACGTTGTCGCTTGAACTCCACACTGAAATCAATTGGAAATATTAAGGTCCTAGGGTTTCGTACCTTGACCCGGCTCACTGCCTCCTGGGCCTGCATCATCCGGATGTTTTTGGATGGATTTCTCTCCGACAGGAGCTGAGTGGAGCCGAGGTAGTTGGCGGCAAAGATAATCCCATCAATGAGGTCCTCGGGCTCACAGGGGCCCGGCACTGTTATAGGGAAAGCATCAAGAATTCATTATTAAAGCTATTTGTTGTGTTGCCACCTCCTCTGTGGACCACCTCACAGTGACAGATAAGGTATATGAGTGTGAGCTTATCAGGCAGAAAAGTTGCATGGAGATGTGGAGTGTATAAATGTGTGTTCTCTGTCCAATGCTGATAAAATTATACTGTGGACACTGAAAAGCTGGAGTTTGAGAAAAAGCAGGGTGTGTTGCTTGGGATTATTCTGCTTGTGCGAAATGGAAATGTGGACGTCATGAAACCCTCCAAGGGATCCATTATGCCATCATTCTAGTTCTAAGTGTGACAGAACTCTATCCTTTTTGCTTAAACCAGAATTAGTTCCCAAAAAGGCATGGCAGCAACAATACATCTCAGGCTACCATAAACCAAAAATAAGCTGGTGGTCCATCGATTGTCCTGCTTTTCCAGAACTCTCTTCTGCTTCCCGTTACAGTCTGTGAGTTTTTCTTCACTAATGTGCCCTTATATTAGCAAACAAGACTCCACTAATTATCGTCTCACCACTGCAACCCATTAAAACAGACTTACAAATTCTGCACGCATTTCAGCATGTAAATCCACTGAGACATAATGCTTTCTTCAGCGCAATTCTTTAATCTCCAGCTCGGAGATGGTTTGGCGATTTTGATTTGTTTTTGATTTAATTTGGATAGAGTAAAACTTCTGAGGGCAGATTATCAAATGCAGAAAAAATAAAAGACAGGAGGTTCTCGCTTACCATCCACAAAGCTGGGAAACGAGGCCGTCTTCTTTGTTGGCTGAGAAAGAGAGAAACAGAGTGTTTGATGTATGAAACATACAGAATCATTTTAAAATATTCTTTTACAATTCAGGATAAAACATCATCATTAGAGTTTAGAATAATACAATAAAGCAAATAAATTAATATAAATAAATGTGTACAAAAGGGCACCTATGATGAAAATCAACTTTTGTAAGCTGTTTGGACAGAAGTGTCTGTATGTATAGTGTGTCCACTGTCATACTGAAGTAAAATAAACCCAATAAGTCTCTTTTTTAAAATTTCCTGACGTTAAAATAGGATCCAAATCCCAGTGATTTTGAGGCCCACCACAATGTGACGTAGAAGTGTGGTTTTCCCCGCCCACCAAATTGATTGACAGGCACCATTTTTCTATAATAACATGTGTACACAATAAATTGGAATTAAAATATCTGTTCCAACCCTCTATTTTTTTATAAGTTTTATAAGTTTAAATATATATTCTCAATAATTTTTAACACATCTATAGTTATGCGGTGACACAGAGTTGGACCTCTTTTTTTGACTTCATACAGAAACAGCAACGTGTGTGGCATGACATCACTTTGCAGAGACAATATTGGTTAAACGCCGGCAAAATGAAACATAGAAGCAGCTTGAAGTGGAAAGCGGGAGTATGTCTGCGATCTGGAGGTATTATAAAGTTGATGACGACAACATTGCCATAGCAAACTGAGATATGTAAACTTGGGATTACCTGTCGGGTATTTTAATTTGAGGTGCTATTTGTTTTTATATTAGATTTTTTTTATATTTACTGTTGCACTAAAGTCCAAAAGTGAAGAATTTATGTTATTTATTACTTGATTGTTCAAGCTACCTCACAAGTGCTCTGTTTGTTAACAGAGTTGTTGAATGTTAAAATAAGGTTAATTAAATAAAGAAAATAAGGAACATCCTGAATCTGTTTCTTCGCACTTCTTTATTTTTTTATTTATTATAGAAGTATCGGATCGGGTTTTGGTATCGGGTTTTGGTATGGTATATTTAGTACCTGATCGGAACATTCCTATCAATATTAACTTCTTGTTTTTGTTAAGATTTATTCTACTCTTATGTGAATTTGGCTGGTATTTTGAGGATGCTTGTGCTTTTTTGTGTAATTACAGTTATTAATGTTATTCTAAAAACGTTGCCAAAAAGACTCAGGAAATGAGCCAATGGAATATAATTTTAGTAAATTAAAAGTTTTTTTTTTTTTTCCTTTTTAAATATATAAATAACCCAACACAGATGGAATCCATCCAAATGACTCTGGATCTGATTCATTGTATCACAATACAATCCTGTCAATCACTGTGAAGTGGTTCTCTGCAAGACTGTGCCCAGAACTGTAGGACACAGACACGGCATCCGACAGAATAATAGCCATCATTTTACTACAGAGCCATCCAAATGAAGGTTATGCTTCAAGAGGTCTTCATTAAATGCAATCTAAGAACTCAAAAGTTTCCTCAGCCAATGTAATTAAATGTGTTCGGAGGAAGTAAAGCAAGACTGAACGCTGCTTTACATGACATAAGGCTAGACTTGCATCCCAATGCAAGATATTTGTACAAACAAATGTGGATTATTATTAGCAGTATGTTTTGACTTATTGAGCAAAATGACATTTACAAGAAAGAAAGAAAAAACTTCATAATCATTACAGTGACATATTCAGACATTTAAGTAGGGTTTAACAATGAATATTCATAACACTCATGACCCTAATTCAAAATTTAATTTAGCCGTCTTGCTTCCTCCTACATGTAAAACATTCATAACGCGGTTTTAATACAAAAAAGGCTTGTGTTGAGAATGATCTAAAATGACCTTGGTGAAATGCTTGATAGCGCTATAAAACATCCATTTGGTGGATTTGAGTAACTGCCCAGATGATGTCTCATGTTTTATAGCTCTTCCATTCAGGGTGCGAGGCTCTTATGGAGGTTACATTCATGCATAAAAAATGTAGAAAAGCAGTAGAATAGGCAGCTCAAGGTTGAACTTCCCTCTGTCTATGTAAATACAGTAGAACCAGGGCAAGACAGGGCAGAGCCAATTATTTTACTATATCAAAACATGGGGGAGGATGGTGGCGAGCTATGCTGAACAAAAAAACTAATTGTCTCAGAAAGCCAGAGAAAAAAAACAACAAGAAAGACTACAGACTGGCATCGGCTAGAATAGCTCTGATGGAAATATGTGGTGATTATGTGGGGTGCGTACTGTCACATATTGATTGGTTAATGTGTTAGATGATTACAGGCTCACCTCAGTGACATTGTTGTTCTCCAGTGGTCCATTGAGATCAGAGCGCTGCTGCTTCCTTGGCTGTTCTGCACCATTAGACATCTAGAAAGAATTTAAATCAAGAGAAATAAGTAAAAATGTGTGTGGTTTTCACCCAAAGGATGGATGGTAGGTTGTTGGTCACTCGCTGAAGGGTATCAAAGGGTTATTTCGGTCAAAAAATAAAAAATTCTGTGATTAGTTAGTCACCCACATATCGTTCAGTCTCCTGAGACCTTCATTTATCTTTGATATTAAGATACACAAATTAACACAAATATTAAGAAACACAAATTCAGATCATTTAGATGAAATCTGAGAGCTCTCACATCCTCCATAGACAGCAAGGTTTCTGAGATGTTCAAAGGAATCAAAAAATACTGTCAAAGCATTCCATGTGATGTCAGTGGTTCGAGTGCAATCATATGAAGCTCCAAGAACACTTTTTTTGGCAAAACTAAATTGTAAAAACCACCTTGTTTTCCTTTGTCTTTTCTTCTGTGACAGGTCAGGTGCATACCTGTCAACATTGGGATGTGAAAATAAGGGATATTTAACCCCCCATAAAAAAAACAAAACAAAACAAAACAAAACATAAATATGTTCATCTGGAGCCGTTTCATTGTAAATAAATTTCTGAAACTATCAGTAATACGTTTTTATTATTATTTACTAAGGATATAATAATTAATATACATTAGAAAAAGCTGCAAATAAATTAGCAAACAGTTCAGCTCATTAAAACTATAAGCTATAAAGGAATAGAAAAGTTACCAAATCTCATCTTTTCTTCACTGTATAATTTAAACATTCTGATTAAAGAGCAGCGAATGAATCTCTCATTTAGATTTTTTTTTTGGTTTGATTACATTAAATAACAGAGCTGTCACTTTAAAACTGCACAGATCTATATTGAAAGCATTTGACTGTTTTCCTAACTGTTTATGCTCATTTAAGACAAAATTTGTTGTGTTTAAAAGAAAACCCAACAAGATCGATGTCTAGATGTTGTTGTTATTATTATTTATTCATTCATTCATTTTTTTTCTTTTCGGCTTAGTCCCTTTATTAATCTGGGGTCGCCACAGCGGAATGAACCGCCATTATTATTATTATTATTATCATTATTATTATGATGATGATGATGTGTATATGTCTGTTCAAACACGCACCTAAAACCCAGTGTCCACTTGAGCTCAGCATCAAATCGCGTACGTACAGAATCCGCTTGGGAAACAGCGTCTATTATCACTATGGAGCGCATCAGCTGACAGTCATGCATCTTTATATGAACTGACTGTTTTAAGGACTGCATAGGGGCAATGGTGCCTGTAATGAAAAAGAAAGGAATCGCGCCGTTTTTATGTTTATTTTAAAGTGTTTCTATGCCTAAGTAAAATGAAAGCACAGAACCGATTCACATTTAAGAGCAAAGGCGGCCCCTGGTGGTTCGGCGGTATGGGTTGCATATAGGGAGGATCAGCTCTTCTCAGAAAGATAAAAAATACGGGAGAAATACGGGAAAATACCTTTACGGGATGACAGCGGGATAGAACTGTAAAATACGGGAGAATCCCGGGAAAAACGGGAGGGTTGACAGGTATGGTCAGGTGCACATTTACTACAGGAAATATGGTATATTATCATTAGAGTCAGCAGCGCAAAATGCTAACATTGCATTGCCTGTAGTAAACACACACCCTGACTTGACAAAGAAGGCATAGGCGAGCAAAGTTGTTTTTACAGTTTTTTGGTACACACAAGTGTTCAAATGTGTCCTTTAAGATCTGTTGAACTTTTTTAAAAACACTAAAGACACCTAATCCTTATTTCCTTTTGCTTTTTCTTGTTCACTCAACTTTTGAAAACATCAGTTGCACTGACCTAAAATGTTTAAAGTTGACTGAACAAAAAAACTCTTGTGGAAATTGTTACTAAGAAATAATACATTATCAGAACAAACAAACATAGCTCAATTGAAAAAACAGGAAAGCATGCTTCACATGCTCCACAGCATTTTTCCCTGTTTTGTCCTGCCATGTTTTGATCCTTGTCTTGTTTACCGTTACTTTTGTTCTACCTCCTGTCTTGTTTATAATTCTGTGTCTAATAAATGTTTTGTTAACATATTTCTTTTTTTAACATTATTTTTTTTTAATTGAACTATGTTTGTTTGTTCTGATAATGTTTTATTTCTTAGTACCAATTTCCACAAGAGTTTTTTTGTTCACTCAACTTCAGACATTTTATGTCAGTGCAACTAATATTTTAAAAAGTTGAGTACACATCAGTGCTAATGGTGTAGTGGTTAGTGTGTTGACACATGACACTCTGGTGTTCACGGTGACCCAAGTTCGATTCCCGCCCTGAGATCCTATGCTGATCCTCTCCCTTACGCTTTCCTGACTATACTCTCTACTGTCCTATCAATTAAAAAAAAATGAAATGTTGAGTACACGAGAAGTTGGCACAACTTAAAAAGTTTTGTTACAGAGTAGATCACCTCTCCAGAAAAACTAACAATCTTGTGTTAACGCAACTAAATGTTTTTTGTATTACTAACAAATTATTTTAGGTCAGTGCAGCTGATGTTTTCAAAAGTTGATTGAACAAGAAAAAGTGAAAGAAAAAAAGAATTATGTTGTTTTGTTGTTGTTGTTGTTGTACTGGCTTAAAAAAAAATTATAGTGCTGTAAAGCACTTTGTAACTTCTTGGCTATGAAACGTGCTATACCAATACATTTTACTTACTAGCTTTTTATGATTAGAGTTAAACCAGTGAAGACACATGGAATGGTTTGATAATTAAGATGAAAAAGCTCTCAGATTTTTAGCTAAAATATCTTAATTTGTGATCAGAAGATAAACAAACACCTCAGGGGACTGGATCGACAAGAGGGAAAGTAATTAATAAAAGAACTCTTTAACAATTTGATGAATATTAGAACCCAAAAGGCTAAAGTGAACCATTTGTACAGGCAATGACCAGAACGCAAACACTGTATGGATGTTGTACTTAAGTGAAAATGCACATTGCTATAAAAGACACTTTTAGTCTTTGTCTATCTTCAGGGGAGTTAACGTCTCAAATGAACATTCCGTCTACTGCACATAAGGACATTATTACTTGATGAAATTCATTTGTTGCCTGACAGGATAAAATGTAATCTCCTCATTGCCCAGAGGCAATAAAGAAGCAGGAGGGTAATAGAACTTCACTGGACCACTGAGGCAATCAGACTAAATCTCACCCCTTCACCTAATTCCCCCTTGGACTGACTTAATTTCCTATTCTGTTTCTGAAAAACGCAAAGTAAGGCATTTTCGAAGGAAAACATCATTTTTCAGACACAATTAGAATAGTTCAAACTTCCATTAGAAAGTCAGCACCTCTTATTTTTCAGGAAATCTATTATTATGCATAATGGATGAATATCAGTTTGTTTGTCTTCTGATTACTTGCTTAGTGACTTCACACTTTAGAGGTTTCTAGCAATGAGCCAGGTTTCATTTTTCGGTTGTTGGTTATACAGAAGAAAAAGAGAGAGAGAGAGAGAATAAAAAACACCCACACAATGTACCTGAGCGAGCATAATGGTTTGGAATCTAAAAAGCTTCTCAAGGTAATGTATTCTTGCTGGGTGGAAATTTGTTTATTCCTGAGCATTAACAAACGGCTGCACAAATCATGAGTAATGAAATTCATATTTGGGGATTTCAAAAAAATTGCTTTTGATCAGGGTCCCCTTCATGTCTAGGTTACAATGCGACAGCTCCCATTTCCGCTAGATTATTTTCTTTCATCCGTTTCAACTTGCCGCTCAAACCGAGATACCATGCCCTTTAAATGAGCAAGTACTAACAGCTTATTCTCTAAAACTATCTTTGGAACTATCCTCACAACTATATATATATATATATATATCAAACACATTTCCACCACATTAAGGCGGGAAATTCTAAACTCTCTAAAGTATCACATTTTAAGCAGCATCGGCTCTTAATAGCATGAAATAGTATATCATTACTCTCTGCTCAGCTGTCAGGATTTGTAGGCTCAGTCTTGGGTATAAATAAGCACTAGTCTTGCTTCCTCAAATGCCACTTGCATATAAATGAGGGCTGTTGACATTCACATTAATATTTAACTGCAATAATGAATATGCATATTTTGGAGAGCCCTTTGGGAATATGTATTATTGCATTAAAATAAACAACATCCAAAATTAAATTAATATTCCTGACTGCTTAACTACTTAAAAGGAAGTTTCTTTTCCAAGTTGTGTTTGCACTATTGCATTTATCTGATTATTTTCTGTATATTTTTGTCATTCAATGATGTGACAATAAAAGTGACAAAAGTTTACTATTTCAGATAAATGCTGCTATTTTTAATCATTCATCGCTTTCACAAAAATATTAGGGACAACTGTCTTTAACATTGATAACCAGAATGTCTTGATGTTAAACATGAACAACCCTTTCGTTAACAGATTGGAACAGGTTTTAAAATGCAGATGTGTTATTTTTACACCAGCTGTCGCTAAAGAGTCATAAGCAGAAAGCACAGTATTGTGACAGGAACGCACAGTTCAACTAATTACTGTATGAAAACACCCTCAGTACTCCAAAATATAATAGAATATATAAAAATATAAAATATAATTTTTTTTTATCAAATTTTAAGAAAAAGTTTTCTTAAAAACATCAAAATTTGTGTTAACATTAAAAGGTGTTTGGCTGATGAAGATCATGGGCTGAAAACATTACAGTGCGCAAGTGTGTAGGATTTTATTGTAAATAAACAAATCTATAGAGCTGTTGAATGCTTGATTGTAACTGGGTTATGTACATTCTAAGGTGTCCAATTATTTTTGTATAAATGCACAGAAAATAGTCCCAGGCAGATCTAGACCACATTACAGATTCATGTGATTTCTGCGAATGATTTCTGCTGTTTCAAATTAATTTACATCATACAGTACAACAGCTAAACATCAAATCAGACACACACACACACAAAAAGACACAAAGATACTCTCTCTCTCGCCCCCTCTCTCTCTCTAATGACTGTATTAGTCTGCTGTCAATGGCTCAAGTATATTTCCTAAACTTTAACATAGTTTCACTATTGGAGGTGCTCCTGCTAAACTGTTAAAAGATGCACAAAAACATGTCATTCACACATGCTTAATGCTTAATCTCTCTCACTCCCATAATCACTGCATTAATACCTGCATTCGTGGCTGAAGCTCCTGTAACTAGCTCTTAAATGGTGCTTTGGAATTTGCCATGAAGGCTTGGAAAAGATTAAAAATGAAACAGCTGAAAAAAGAATTTTCAACATCTGAATCTTGAAAAAAGAACAATGCCTTTATATGTTGCAAACATAGTGTAAGATGAATAATTGACTGTTTTGCAGTGGATGTGCATTATTCTCTAATTATTCAATGACCTCTTGTCAGTTATTTTTTACATATCAAACTTTAAACATTTGCAAAGTAAGGTATTTAAATTGCAGATTGTCATTCTATAGTCTTTTAGAGAATTTTATTTTAAATAAAGTGTTTGAAAGTGTCTTAAGCATTCAGATGATCTCATTGATTTTATTTCATATTTACTAGGCTGACTTACTCAGCTTTTTACTAAACAACAGCACTTTATTCTACAATCCAGGATGGCATACACATACTTATAAGGTATACTATAGTATGCAACAAGCCCTAAACCTAACCTGGATTCTAACCCTAACCACCTAATAAGTACAAGTAATTAAATGTTATTACTCAGTAGTTACAGTGCTCAGCATATATAAGTACACCCCATCACGAATCGTTTAAACTCATATTTTAAATAGGAAGCTATGCAATATTATATTTGTACATATACATTAGATTAGTCCGTACTGAAGTCAAATCTGGAGCTTCTCTAACAAAATAACTTACGATAACGGTCCAAAAACGAGTACACCCAAATTTATACGTTATAAAAAAATATTAAATTCAAATTTAAAAAAAACAGGAAAAATCAAGAAAATCGAAAAAATTGAAAAATTTCGTTGTAATTTGTTTTTGCAATATTTTGCTTGAATTTAATTTTATTATCTTTTAATTTCTAAATATGTTTGGTGACTAAAATATTACTTTAATAAATATATCTATAAATCTGTTTTGTTTAAATGCACCAAAATACATTGCCTATATTCACTGAGAAATGAGTAAAAATATTCATTTTCAAAATGGGGTGTACTCAATTATGCCGAGCACTGTAAATTAAGTAAAAAAGTAACAAGGACATCTTAAAATAACGTGTATCTCTATAAAATTTTCATTGTTATTGCAGAAATGGGGAAATATCTACACTGTAAAAAATATCAATTTATTAAAAGGGTCCCTATTTTGTACGATTTTTGTGAGATTTTACGTATTTAAAGAACAAATTGCATTATGAGACGTTAATCTATGCTTTTTGATATTAAAAATTCTGCTGTAAAATTTAACAAAGTGAGTTTTAATCATTTTAGTAATTTTAAACAATACATTGTATAATAAACAGCTTACAGAGAATTAATTTAAATATATTATTTTAAAAAATTTAAAATGTCAATAAAAGTTGTTGGAGGAAAGATCAAAGTCCAATAATGCAATTCAAAAGCATAAATACATAGAAAAAATACATTGGCTGCATCCAAAATTGCATACTTCCATACTTTATACACTCTAAGAAATAAAGGTACGAGAGCTGTCACTGGGGTGGTACCTTTTCAAAATGTACAAATTTGTACCTAAAAGGTCCATATTAATACCTCAAGGGTACATATTAGTACCTAAAAAGTACAAAAGTGTTCCTCTTAAAATTTTTAGGTACTAATATATACTTTTGATGTACCAATATGGACCCTTTAGTTACAAATGTGTACCTTTTGAAAAGAAACAACCCCAGTGACAGCTCCCATACCTTTATTTCTGAGAGTGTAGTACAGTAAAATCAGTATGCGAGCTGAGTAGTATGTCCGAATTCATAGAATTTGAAAATCAGCTTGCGAGAAGTACCCGGTTGACCTACTACTTCCGGTGAGATTCTGACGTGTGCAGCCCATACACAATCCCATGATGCCCAGTGATTCATACTGCTCACATTATTACTGTATAGAGCGTACTTTTCTAACGGCCGAGTAGTACATTTAAATTCAAATGCAGTACCTACTGAGTAGTAGGCGGTTTCAGACGTCACCATTGAATCTCAAAATATGGAACATTATGACTTTACAGATTTTTTTTAGAGTGTTGGTACTATCCCTAAACTTGCTTCCTTACCTTAACCTATGTACTTACCTTATATAACCAGTACACTACAAAAAATGCTGGTCCCAACCCAAATCGATTAAGTTAACTTAATTGTTTTTACAAATTTAAGTGGATTAAACATAAAACAATCAAGTTATTCTAAAGAAAACTAAAGAATTGTGTTGATTCAGCTCACTGGAAATAAGTAGTTTGAACAAGCAGTAAAAGTCATTTTTTGAGTGTACATTCTTAGATAACTACACATAAATTAACGTACTGTAAAATAAAGTGGAAATTTGTTCCATAAATTGTTCCATCCATGTTCCAAAACTGTTCCATTGTTTAATTAAATAAGCATATATCTCCAGATTCTGCAGATGCGCCCACTCACCTGTTCTCTAACTTGGTCTTGCGTCCATCTCTGCCTGTCCTCTGGCGTATGAGGTCGTACCTTAAAGTTCCTCTGGAGCTCAGGATTGTGCCTGGCAGGGGGGATATTCAGGGATTTGGGTCTGCCATCATGACGGTGAGGCTGAGGGTACGGGGCAGGAGCGGGTTCAGGTTTGGAGCGTGTCTCGGGCTGGTACCCACTCGGTGCTGGATCAGGTGCCAGTTCCTCTGGACTCTGATCAGTGCCGCTGCTGAGACTGCCCATACTCATACTCATCTTAATCTCGGCCACTATCTGATCAATATCCTCCTCTGCCTCCTCTCCCGTCTCCCCCTCCGTCCCTTTATGTCCTCGGTATGGCGAAGCTCGCACAGAGTTCCCATTGTCCTCAGTGGCATAATAGTCACCTGCATAACCTTCTCTATCTCGTCCCACCTGTGGTTCTTCCTCCTGATCGGGACAGTACCCTTCACTGCCCTCAACATTCTTCACCTCCTGATCCTCAATGGGAGGGGGAAGCTGCTCCTGATGGGGATCCGTATAGTGTTGATGGTGGTGGTGATCAAGGACAGGTTCAGGTCTGCCATCATAAAGCTGCTGATCAGAGTCCTGCTCGAGTACTTCACAACGTACCTCTCCATCATCATCATCATCATCATCCTCCTCCTCATCATCATCATCATCTTCGTCACCCTGTGCATCGTCCTCTCCCTCCACCCATTCCTCTACTGCTTCCTGGCACTCGTCTGTGTCCGGAGGTGGCTCCATGCGGCCATCAGGGTGTACATATTCAGGATCGTTGCAGTCCATTCCCTCCAGGTAGCTGTCATCCTCGGGGCAATAGCGAATATAATACGTCACACCTTCATCCTCCTCTGGAAGCCCCTCGTCAAAGTCATCCTCTTCCTCATCTGATGTGTTATTGACATAGTCTGAGCTGGAGTCTCCGTCCAGACTGTCCGGGTGGCTGTGGTAGTCTCTGTGGGCGTGGTCTGGAGTTGTGGGCGTGGTCGGTCGGCTGTCTGTCAAATCTGCCTCTTCTTGGTTGTGGTAGGAGTGTTGGGTCACCTCGGGGTCATGGTGCTCTTCATACTCCTCCTCAGGGTGCTCAGGGTCAGGGTACGGGGCTGGACAGGAGCGTGGAGCTGGTGCATGAGGCTCTGTGGCCATGCCACTGTTGATCCCTGGCCTCTTCCTCTGAGCCATTGAGAAGCGCTCACAGGACGATCATCACTGGAAACCTCAGTCCTATCAAACAAAGATAGATGGATAGTAAGTACGACAGCATTTTTCACAATTTATACTCTATAAAAACAGTCAGTTTAGTAAGAAAAGGTCGACAAGGAAACACTGATAGTTAGAAAGATGCACATATAGCTAGATATTTACATTGTGAATTTACATGAACAATGGTGAAATTAAATGTGTTATATGAACACAATATAAATGTGTAAATTAAACTTGGTTTTAACAAGTCTGTGTAACTTCTTTGAAGCTAATTGAATTAAAATGTTTGTGTTTATCTGATTTAATTTATTCTTATATACTCAATGTCAGTAAAGCACTTCAACTCAACAAGATTCTTCTTTGTTACAGTCTTGTCCATATATGGTTATTAGAATATATTTTGTTGCTTCAAATAGATTTGTCTTAGTTAGCAACATTGAAATCCAGTAATCTCCAAAAAGTACATAAAACATGCAAACAATTTAACATTTTTTTTTATTATTAGACATCAACACAAAGTTCAAACTGTATTCTTCACTTTGAGGTCTCCATTAAAATAACAATGTGTAAAACATTTAGCCAAGAAAACCTTGAGAAAACCTTCTTAAGAAATCTGATAACCAAGCAACCAAGACTTTTATTTTGTCTTACCAACAAACCTTGGCCTGAAAACCAGGAAAAATAACATTAAACAACAAACATTAAACAACTGACATTTGCCAATTTGGTTTTCTAATTAATTAACTAATTAATTTTCTAATTAATTTCTAAAAATAAATCCGTTATATACCCATTTTGAATTGTGAAAAATTGGCTTGACAAAACAAACAAAAAAGTAACATGAATGAACATGCATTTGTAACATTAAGAAAACATTTGTAAAATTGTTTTTTAGCTGTAACAAAATAATTAATATTTAAAATAACTTTCAGCCAGCTCACTGTAATTTCACCAAATTACCAATATAGCTATATTGCCTCACATCTTCACAATATTTCTCAAAGTATCTTTTTGGCAGTTAGTCCATTCAAAACACTGCATCTTTACTAATTATGCCGAGCTTACTTGCTCTAGCACCACATTTAAAGGAACAGGGTCATAATCAATGTCCAGGACAGCTTTTGTCCAGCTGCAAATGTGCATCTTCTTCATTTAATCATGAGTCTTGTTCAAGTTCATTCACCAGTGTTTATGCTCCAGTTTGAAGGGAACAGTGCAAAAATTAAATCATCAGAATAAGTTGTTCATATATACAGGTGAAGTCAGAATTATTAGCCCCCCTGAATTATTAACCCCACTGTTTTTTTTTTTCTCTCCAATTTCTGTTTAACGGAGAAAAGATTTTTTCAACACATTTCTAAACATAATAGTTTTAATAACTCATTTCTAATAACTGATTTATTTTATCTTTGCCATGATGACAGTAAATAATATTTAACTAGATATTTTTTAAGACACTTCCATACAGCTTAAAGTGACATTTAAAAGCTTAACTAGGGTAATTAGGTTAACTAGGCAGGTTAGGGTAATTAGGCAAGTTATTGTATAATGATGGTTTGTTCTGTAGACTATCGAAACAAATTATAGCTTAAAGGGGCTAATAATTTTAACCTTAAAATGGTTCTTTAAAAAATTCAAAACTGCTTTTATTCTAGCTGAAATAAAACAAAAGACTTTCACCAAAAGAAAAAATATTATCAGACATACTGTGAAAATTTCCTTTCTCTGTTAAACATCATTTGGGAAATATTTAAAAAAGAAAAGAATTCAAAGGGGGCTAATAATTCTGACTTTAACTGTATATGTGGAACACCACAACTGCACAAATCCAAAAGTTCAGTCTGTCAAGCTAAGCATGCAGTGACTTCTTCTTATGTAGTTTTATTGGTGGGTATGTGAACCAGATTATAAGTGCATACTGCCACCTACTGTGATGGAGGCGCACAGTAACTCACCAGAGAGAGTCGTTCATATCAAGAGCTTAAATCTCATTTAATCAAGTTCTCATCTAATTCATTTGATTATTTCTCAATTTAGTTTCATACAACTAGAATTAATCATTTAGCAGAACTTAACTCATTCCATTCTTTTCCATAAGACAAATTTGTATTTTGCAAATCAAGCAAGTGGCTTTTTGACTTTTTTGAGTGTAGGTGAACAGGCAAAAAAAAAAAAAAGCTAATATTAATCAACATACTTAGCAAGTTGATTGATTACATTAAGAATTGCAAACATTTTGTGTATTACACTGGTAAAATTGCATTTTCTAATGTGCAAAAATGGTATTATTGAACTAAATATGCACTAATTTGCATAAAATTAGGTAGTCAAGTACAACATTTTCATTTTTTGATATAGTAGAGTCAAAGGTTTTTGCAGAAAATAAGGATTTAGAATATACTGTGAACCGCCTACACACAAAAAACCTACATCTTTACATTTGTGAAGAATTTAAAGATTGCATATAATCAGGCATTAAAGTATGTATGAATTTATCACTCTGTAAAACACTTCAGAATGTAGATATGAATAAAAATGTGCAGTCTGGTGTGTGTACAGTAAATGCAGCTGAAGTGGAGAGTCTGGAAAATCTAATACTCTTTTACAGCAATCCCACAGTTCTGCTGTATTTTTAATTAAGTAAATGCAGCCTTGGTAAGTACAAGAGACTTTTATAATACTTTTAACAGTAGAGTATATGTATGATTAATCACAGTTTAACACCGAACAGCTTAGCCATAAGAGCTGTGCTATACCATCTGTGTCATTATAGTCCAAGTAGCGAGAATGTTATGTTTCCACTGAAGCCTTCAGATTTGTACAGCAGGCAAACAGAACACACGCAGGTCTTCACGTGTAACACTCAACAGTTGAGCTGTAACACATCCACAAATTCAGGCGCTGTTGGGGTGTATTGATCTCTGAGTAGAGGCGCAATCTCTTCTCAGCTCCTCTCAGCACCTGATCAATTTCAGTCTTTCAGTTTGACTGATGTTCATTCCACGTGTACACCAGCACCATCATTGAACCACTCCAGCTGAGAACATGTGAACACCTTTTTAAGCACTGACTTTTAAAGCATCAAATGCAGGCTAATAAAGTCATTAGCATACTGGCGATTTGAATATTTGGACCATTACAATGCATTTCTTTTCAGATTCTGTTAACTGAAACAATTACAAATAAAGAAAAGTTTGACTTAAATCCAGAGAAACATTTTTCTGAGTGTTTTTGAGTACATTTTTTATGTTTATTATATATATATATATATATACAGTGGTGTAAAGTACTTGAGTAAATGGACTTCGTTACTTTACTTAAGTATTTTTTGGCTACTTTGTATTTGTACTGAGTATCAAAAATATAAGCAACTTTTACTCTTTACTTGACTACATTTTTGATTGAATATATGTACTCTTTACTCCACTACATTTGAACGGATGCTTACCGTTACTCATTACATTGTGATTGTGCACGACAAGTCGGCATCTTTATCTACCACAGCTAATTTGTTGGGCGGATGAGGCGATATCGCCATCTGCAGGGTGCTGAAGGTACTGTATGCTATTTATGAGCTAAATCATGTGAATGTGAATTAGCAGCTTGCCTAATACCAGGTGTTTAATTAGCGACATGGCTGCAGCCAGTGATGAAGCCGCAGCTTGAATTTATATGTAGTTTATTAAGTTGAAAAATAACAGTGCTCCTCTTTGTTTAATTTTAATACAGAGAAAACATAATTAATCAATTGAAAAACTACTCAAAATAAAAAATGTTGCCCCCCTCTGATACTGAGAGATGAATCACATCAAAGTCAGCTCTGATTTATTTACTACGTTTTACTACTTTTTCTTTTCTTTTTTTTTTTGATAAATTGTTTGTGCCTGTTTTGAACATTTGAGTTTGACTGAGACTTTTTGTTCTATTTTTTAAATACATTTTGTTCTGCCATTTTGAAACATTAAGGTGTTAAATTTAATTTATATATTAGGAAAATTAAACCTTTCTTGGTGTTCTTTGAGCCTACATTCAGTATGAGTAAAATACTTAAGTTCTTTTAAAATCGGATACTTTAATACTTTTACTCAAGTCTTATTAGAATTGGTGACTTGTAACTTGTAATGGAGTAATTTTTACAGTAAGGTATTTGTACTTTTACTCAAGTATGGTTTTCAGGTACTCTTTACACCTCTGTATATATATATATATATATATATATATATATATATATATATATATATATATATATATATATATATATATATATATATATATATATATATATATATATATATATATATATATATATATATATATATACACGTCAAAAAATAATGTATATATGAGCAATATCACACAAGTAGCAGTGCAATATGGCTGTATATATGAATATATACATCCATATCGCACTGCTACTCGTGTGATATTGCATTTATATGACAGCTCGATGGCATAATTGTGTATATAAAAAAGAAAATCAAACACAGAGAGTCTAAAAACCCTGTATGAGGAACTACTTTCTTCCGCCATCAGTCTAAAGACAGTATTCCAGTATTTCTCTGTTGCAATCGGAATATGACTAATTAACCCCGAAAAGGCCAAAGCAGCACAAACACTACCAGATTACTGTTGTGTTTGCGATAAAGAAAAACGCTAAACACATACGGGAATTTCTTCTTTCTTTTTTTTTACTGATCTAGTCTGCAGTAACGAAAACAGGAGACTTATTAGAAACACACAGATGGCCAATCAAAAAAAAGTAAGTCAGGGTTATACAAAGAGTGGCCAACAAATGTCCATAATGACTTTACTGGTAAATTCATAAAAAAGGTGTTCACGCAGGCACGGATGTTCCATAATTTTTTCCGGAAAAGACCGTTCACACATCCATTCCAAAATACAGGTAAATTTTGACATCATTAACCAGAAATGACCTCTAAATGGCAGCGCTTGTATTTGTAAACCTGGTAATATTCCAAAACGGTCTGTATGTGTGAAAGCGGCTATTGACTTATAAAGTCACTTACCAGTTTTATAATAATTTGATCAGCTTTAGTTTAAAATTACGCTGTTTTTCTCCTCTGAGGGCTTATTATGCGATCTCTGTCACCATCTTGTGGGTGGCACTGTATCTACAATTTTATAAGTAATTAAAATAGGCATTATCATTTTAAATAATCTACATAGTTGCAATCTAAACAACTATATTCTCACCTTAAAAAGCCTTAAAAGTACATTGTTGTCCAACAGCTGCAATATTTGTCAAACTGTAGTGAGTTTATTGACCTGCTATCACTCTATGTGGGCGGAGTAATACACAAGAGTAAGGAGGCTGTAGGAGTTCTGATATTGCAGAATGTCGCAATCAGATATCATATCAGCTAATCAGATTAGAGAACCAGACAGAACTGTTGTATAAATATCTCCATATAATAGGTGCAATGTATTTTCACAGTAAAAAACACTTATTATATGGCCCGACCCAACACTCACAGAAATCCTGTGACAAATTTTGAATATGAAAAAACCCAATTTAAGTTTTAAGTGTTGTGAATTATGAGGACACCATGCATGTCCTCATAAACCACCTTAATGGAGAAAAAGTAGGTCACACCCATGTCATGATACAAATTTCTGTCCTTGTAATCCACCACAATCAGTACTCAGAACACCCACACTGTATCACTATACGGAGCAGCAAGAAGAGCATGATATCAATTTGAATGTAATTCCTTTTGTTGAAAAATCCACGTCTCTTTGTTGTGTATTCACCATTTTTAAGACACTTTGACACATTGGGACCCTCAAAATAAGCTAGGAGAAATCTCACATGCCTGAATTGCTTTTCAATAGGCTGCGAACATGACAGAAAAAATGGCTGGAGTTTTTCTATGAGATGCTTGTATGAGTAGGCAAGACAAATTTCACCAACATAAAAAAGCAATTAGATGTCAGTGTTCAGAGATAAATCATGACATTGGCGGCTGTACAGAAGCGACATAATCACACGCACAATGTGAAACTCTAACCAAACATGTAACGGTGTCAATGTAAATATACTGTTCTCTATCTGTGTCTCTCACACTCTCTCACACACACAATGCCATGTTGCTGTCTCCATCAAATGCCTGCAACAACAGTTCACAGAGAGATTTTATTGCTTCTTTCCTTTTTGTTCATTCTGCTTTAATTACGCCTTCCATCACCAGTCATTACAACAACTAATTATCATTGTGCTTGTGCTCCTCCAATCTTACAGCAGGCTGAGCTTATAGAAGCTTTTACTGTCGACACACATACAACAGCTTTTAACGAAGCCCCAATTTGTTTTCCTGCCATCACACTCTATGGCATATCCAGCCCTTATTAAAATCATCATCATAGTTAAATCCTGCCTGACTGATTCTTTCACGCCTCTCAGAACAACACCTCTTTGAGGAGATTTCCCTCCACCTGTTAAAGTATAGAGGGGAATATCCACCTTTTTCTGTACTGTGTTTCAAATTATGTTGTGCTTCATGGTTTAGGGAAAGTTCATTAAAAAAATAATCAAATCACTTTAAATAATAATCCAGCAAGCATTGTTTGTTTTTAAAAGATGTCTAATAGATGTCTAGACGTCTAAACATAGTCGCCTTGGCTAAAACAAGGCTACATTTGGGCTCTCAGTAAAAGTCTAATAGATCTATAAGAATAGCCCAAAACTAGACTAGTCATCAAATAAACAGAAATGAATGACTACACATATAAAGTCTGATTTTCACTGACAGCCCAAGTTTAGCCTTGTTTTAGCCAAGCTGTCTACGTTTAGATGTCTATTAGACGTTTATTAAACACACAATTGTCTGCTGGGAAGGTTGAAAAAGTGAAACTACTGTGTCTTTTATTCAAAGTACATTGTTATATTGGATTAAGTGAAAAACACAAAGCAAAAAACAAACACCCTAGAAAAAATTAAAAGCATAAGTTTTTCTCAAAGAAGCATTTTTACTTCAAATCAGCAGTTTCCATGTCATGACTTCATGATAAAAATATGTACAATTCAGTTTTTACAGTGTATTTCTAATATGAGTTTGATCACCATCTACAGCCATACTGAAAACACCAGCTTATAGTTTACTGTACCTCATTATTGAAAATAAAAGAACTAGGAATAGCATAGCCTAATGTTACATGTATTTATTATAATTTGGTCCAAAGTACAAATTTATTTGGATTTTGATTTTAAGTCAAACCAAAATAATTCAATTAATTAAGTGTCTATTTTCTTGAGCAAAATAAATATAAATAAAAGTCAAAACTATAATTTGAGGGTACTTTATAAATTTAGCTGTAACAAATTACAGTAATTCTTTAGGTTGATCCAAAGCAAGCATATACTTTGATCTGGATTTTTCATTCATTCATTCATTTTCTTTTCGGCTTAGTCCCTTTATTAAAACCCATGTGAACAAGGGGAGAACATGCAAACTCCACACAGAAATGCCAACCGACCCAGTCGGCGCTCGAACCAGCGACCTTCTTGCTGTGAGGCAATCGTGCTACCCACTACGCCACCGTGACACCCCATCTGGATTATTTGAAGGTTTAAAAAGATTTTCTACTACTTTTGTACTAAAGTAAAATATATTTTGTGTCTCTATATTAAACTATATTTTTATTTTGTGTAAATGGAATTTTTTTCTTGACCACAATAAATATTTTTGATTTAGATTAATTTATATTTTATAGTTTGAACCAAAGTTAAATTATACTTTTAGAAAAACTAAAACATTTAGCTGTAACAAATTACAGTCATTTTTTAAAGTTAGTTCAAAGGGTAATTTTTTCAGTGTGCTAAAATAATCCATACATAGTAAAAAATGAGGTACATTTGGCTTTGTGTTTTATTTTTATCAATAACAACAAAATGAACACTTGGTATTTTAACGTGACATTAGCATCAACAGGTATTTTGTTAATCCAGATAGTTTTTTTCTTTGTTCCCCGTAGTACACTAATATTCAAAGCCCATCCATAATATTGCTGCAAACAGACTCTGCTGAAAGTAATTTGTTCATTCTAATGACTTTTACTTTTCAATGGATGAACTGTGAGGAGAATAATGACACCTAATTGTACCCATTTTTTTTAGAACTATTCATTTATTGTTTACAGCATCATGGGGCGTTGGAAAAAAGTGGAGAACAAAACACATACGCACTCAAACATAATGTTATAAACCCTCCCCCATATTCTGTCAATCAATCACAACAGACAGTAAAAGCCATAACTAAAGGCAACAGCATCCCAAGGGCACCTGTGACCTTTGACCTCAAAAGCCACACCCAGGAATAATGTGCGGTACGTGGTTAACTGTATTTATCACTCGCACACACATAGCATACATATCGTTTCCATTTACTAAAGCTGAATAAATTACCATGTCAATGATCAGACTGTCAGGAAAGATGCACGAGAAATCAATCTCGTCTGCCCGGAACAATCGGGATATAACACAACATATTTAAAATGAAATATAAGGGCAGGAATGTAGCACGATTTAATGAAATGAACACAACCAGGCAGATCAAACTGTAATTCAAAGATATTTGTTTTTAATTATTACATGTACAATTATTTTAAATTATTATTTTAAAAGAACAAGAAAATATACAGTTGAAGTCAGAATTATTAGCCCCCTGAATTATTAGCCCCCTGAATTATTAGCCCCCCTGTTTATTTTTTCCCCTAATTTCTGTTTAACGAAGAGAAGATTGTTTTCAACAAATTTCTAAACATTATTGTTTTAATAACTTATTTATAATAACTGATTTATTTTATCTTTGCCATGATGACAGTAAATAACATTTTACTAGATATTAGGTTAGATATAGATTAACTAGGTTAATTAGGTTAACTAGGCAGGTTAGGGTAAGCAAATTGTTGTATATCGATGGTTTGTTCTGTAGACTATCGAAGAAAAAGAATTAGCTTAAAGAGGCTAATAATTTTGTCCTTAAAATGATTTTCAAAAAATTAATAACTGCTTTTATTTTAGCCGATAAAACAAGCAATATCTAGCAATAAAACAAATAAGGCTTTCTCCAGAAGAAAAAATATTATCAGTACTGTGAAAATTTCCTTGCCCTGTTAAACATAATTTGGGAAAAATTTAAAAAAGAAAAAAATTTCAAAGGGGGCTAATAATTTTGATAATTCTGACTTCAACTGTATATATATATATAAATGAAAAATGTTACACATACTGTACAGTACATGCATACTTGCTTGAATGTATGATTTGTTCAGCTAACACAGATTTTCCACTACAACTTGACAGATTGACTGACCCAATTAATTGTTTGGGAAATATAAATGTCTAATTGTAACTGAATGATTACCACAATCCATCTTTTTGTTAAGGGATAATTAGGAAATCATTAACTGAGCATGCATGTAATTGTCAATTTCCAATTGTTTTCCTAAAATGACAGTGTTGGCAATTTTCAAATCATAACCAATTTTAAAACCATGGGAGACCAAATACATATGGACAAATATGTGTGAAATACCGGCTGAGAATATGCAGCTCACAAAATTTTTTTCTGACATGCTGACATTTTTACAGCACAAAAAAAAAGTTCCACATCTGTTCGAAGCTTGCTCAATCTCATCGAATGCTGTATCTCATTGGAGAAGCTTGATCAATATGTGATTTGGGATCACTGATGAGTCCTAAAAGACCCTATAATCCTGACTTAAGCTGTGTGGCCATCCTTATATGCATATAATAATAATAATAATAATAATAATAATAATAATAATAATAATAATAATAATAATAATAATAATAATAACAATAACAATAATAATAATAATAATAATAATAATAATAATAATAATAATAATAATAATAATATAGATTACCCGTTGTAGGAATGTCAACAAATTAAGGAGTTTAGTTTTGCTATTTAGCATAACAGCTTCAAACGAGTTTATATACAAACAAATTTGAATGTTTATATACTGTATGTCCAGCTTTATACAGAAAGCTTTATGTTATTATTGTTCACATTTTGCAACCATAATGCAGATATTAATAAATATAAATGAAATCCTTCTCTATACAATATCTCTGTAGTATATCACAAAAACCTGTGTACATTGTTGGCCAGTGATGTGCAGCACACATTAACCACGCTGAACCTGCGCCGTAACACACACACACACACACACACATGGCAGATTATATTTAGCATGAGGAGAAAAAAAACCCTGCAAATTACCCAGAACCACTTTGTTAATTGGTCACAGAAGTTTTTAATTGAAAATTGGCATTCCACGGCTGTGGACTCCTGCAGAGAACTTCACAACCCCCGACTACATCAGACACAACAAATGACTGTAAAATGCCTTTTTAGTTCCATGCACAAATGACCAGTGCTGGGCGAACACATGGAGTCAATTTAATAAGGCTTAAATGTCCCCTGAAACAGGCAAAATCTCAAATATCCTATAGCTGCAGTGACCAAATTTTACATAAATTTGCATTAAAACAATTACTGGCATTCTGAATGCAGCTTTGAGAGGTCATGTGGGTGTAACATGAATATTTTATTTTGACAGTACACTGCAATAAACTAGTCTGTAATCAATTTTTCTATATTTGTTCCAATATTTCCCACTGTCCCTGGCAAATAGAAGCAGTTCCTCAAATGATTTTCACTTGAGGTCACTTTTAGGTCTTAAAGGGTTCTGTAAATGAATCTTTCCAGAAACATAGTCAATTTCTTCAGTTAAAATCTAACTTTAATAAATAACATTGTTGTTAAAAATTCTCCTGTACCCAAAAGCTATTACAAAAATACGATGAAACGTTGATGAAATTTTATTTTGGGGTCAGGAGGCCAGAATTCACAGAAATTACTCCATTATAGGAACCATTGTACAAAGTAAGCATACTATAGCATAAATACAAAAGCACGCTAGAGACAACACTATAAAAATCTGGGTTCCACACAAATCCTTTTTGTTGTTTCTCAACACAAATCAATTAAGTTAACTTAATAGTTTACCCAAATTTAGGTGGATTGAACATGAAACAATTAAGTTGTCTCAAAAAACTTTCTGTTGTGAACTTTGAAACTTAAATTGTAAAGTTTAAACAAGCAGCAAAAGCCATTTTTGGATTAGACTAACCCCTCTGTATTGTACATTAAATTACATCACATGTCCTAAACAAGCATTTGTTAAGTGTTAAAAAAATTAAATAACTACAGAAAAATCACATAATCCAGAAACAGTCACAGAGGAGTGCTTGTTTGATGTGTTTTGTCAAAGACACATTCATTTATTGGTTTCCCGGAAGCTATGACCTATTATATCCCATCACTATGATGCATGATTTCAATTTAACAGTCACTGAAGCCATATATTTTCTGTAGGGGAGAACGCATGCAGCACAAGCACCCTTGAAACTACAGCTAAGTCTGCTGTTCTTAATGGCAAAATTCTCAATCGCAATCAGTATAAAATACGCCAGCAAATTAAGAAAACACATTGGTTTGAAGCATAGATGCTGCAAACCCTTACACCTAAAACACATTAAAAAAGTGCTGCATTTCTCACAGCGCAAACCAATTAAGAAAACGCCTGCATTTTCTCATAGCATGGAACACAACGAAAATGTTTCAAGGGAACCCAAAAGTGTGACAGACCCGGCTGACTATTGCTCAGTGCAGTTGTACTGTAGGTGATCATTGAAAGGTGAGTTTTTTGTTTATTTTAACACCCTGATTACAAGATTCCCTTCGTATTTTATTCATTCATTCATTTTTTTTTCTGCTTAGTCCCTTTATTAATCAGAGGTCGCCACAGCGGAATGAACCACCAACTTATCCAGCATATGTTTTACACAGTGGATACCCTTCCAGCTGCAACCCATCACTGGGAAACACCCGTACACACTTAATTACACACATACACTACAGCCAATTTAGTTTGTTCAGTTCACCTATTGCTCATGTCTTCAGACTGTGAGGGAAACCGGAGCACCCAGAGGAAACCCACGTGAACACAGGGAGAACTTGCAAACTCCACACAGAAAGGCGAGGCTCGAACCAGCGACCTTCTTGCTGTAAGGCGACAGTGATAACCACTGTGCCACCTCTTTTGTATTTTATTAGCCTAAATAACCATTACATAAATTGCCGGGTCCATCATGTTTTAGCTTCCCTTTGAAACATTTCCATTGTATTCTGTGGTATTTGCATGTGTATATGGGATTCCACCGTATACAAGAGCCGTTTCAACCTGGAATAAACTATTTAATAAATACGTTTAATATAAGGAGTGCAAACGTTATTAAATGACCTTGCATGATTCATTCAAATAAAAATTTCTCCCTGGCTATTACAAATGCATATTCAATAAGGTCGAGCACAAAAATAGCTGTGTCAATATGAACACTATCACACTAAAAAACACTGTGGAAGACCATTTATTTTAATATGCATTGTTTAGTAAATACCAACCATGGTCAAATTTAAGTTAAACCATTCATTCATTCATTTTCTTTTCGGCTTAGTCCCTTTATTAATCTGGGGTCGCCAACTTATCCAGCATATGTTTTACGCAGCGGATGCCCTTCCAGCTGCAACCCATCACTGGGAAACATCAATACACACTCATTCACACACATACCCAGCCGGGACTCGAACCAGCGACCTTCTTGCTGCAAGTCAAACCAGGATCTAAAAAATACTAAGTGATGCCTCAGATATTTGCAAAAATTATATTCAATCTTGCAGCAATTACATCTAGAGCAAGTGAACCTAAATGAGCAATTACCAATAGTGTTTAAAGCCAAAAATAAGTGATTTTTTTTTTTAACAACCATGTTTTTGGAACTTTTCTTAACTATCTCGTCAATTTTGTATCGCAGTTTACAGAATAATCTGAAATGCATACATATGGAGATAGATATGTGCTGCAGATGTATACGTTTGTCTAAATATATAAGTTTAGAAAGCATGCATTATTATATAAGCGCTGTAAGATGATAGCATATTATTGCGCAATGAACTGCTCAGAACTGAGTCTTCTTTCGGTGATAATTTGCCCCATAACCATAATTCATGAAAAGGATTTGTGAACATCTGTTGCTGTATTTACGGCTTCTAGTGTTCATTTCAGCTGAAAACGGCATCAAATTGTATCATGTTGTAGGTGCATTTGAAGAGTTTTGCCAAAAAATGATGGTTAAAGCAGGTTTTTTCCAATGAGCCTGGGTAGCAGATGCATGCAAAATAGAATCAATTAAGTTTTGTGCCAAGCAAAAAAAGCCAAAAAGCAGATTTGCAGGCTAGCAAAATGCTGTTTCATTTCCATAAGCAGCACTAAAGACCAGATACATTTGGTTGCAAAACAGGAGGGGGTTAAACAAGCCTGCACACTGTGCTAATTATTTCCTGGAGATTTCCCAAACATCCCCAGCTTTAACTGAGCTAATGCGACTGTTCGTCTGGTTTATGCTTTGACCTACACAGACTGGTGGATAATTGTGTGGATTCAGCAGACACACTGACAATGTGGAAATCAGGTCTCGCAGTTGGACACGTATGATTGTATAACAAGACAGACATCCCATAAGACTTCCAATAAATAAAGTCATTTGACATTTTCCCCCCATTTTGTATGGAACAAACTCAGTTGGTGACACATTAACAATGACAATGAGCTTGTTATCTGAAGCATTTATAATAGACCTAAAGATGCAGCGCAGTGGTCAAATATATGATTTGGCAGATTTCTTTGCTAATGACAGCATGGATAAGAAGGTTGCTGTCGACAGGGGTCCTCATTACTGCAATCATAGAAGCAGAGGGAACTCTGGGTTGAAGTCCAAAGGGTCTAGAACAGACAAACATTAATCTGTTCTTGTCCTTGGTGGTGTGAGCGACAGAATTGAATTTCATGGACTAAGGAGTTTAAGCAACCGGAGAGAGCTACAGTGATACTGTGGTATCAAGAAGAGTGTCCAGTGTGTGCTTCTATTGCGTTTTTTATAGATGAATTGGAAAGACAATGTTGTAGCATACAATACTACTGTCTGAATACTGTCTGCATACAGTACTAGTTTATTCTGCCTCACACATAATAAATAGTAATGGGCCAAATACAGTATGCACTGTAAAAATGCTGGGTTCCACATAATGTCCCAACAAACATCGATTAAATTTACTTTTTTAAAATTTAACCCTTTAACTGCCTGCTCTACTAAATTGTTGAGCATATTTTGACTGTTTTAAATAATGACTGTTAAAGTTATTTAAAGATTGACTAAATAATGGTTTACAGTACACTGCACAGCATTGACTACTACACTTGATTTGGGTTTTATTGTAAAAAAAAAAAAAAAAAAAAAACAAGAAAATATTTTAAATGAGAATCTGAAATATTTTATATTTAAAAATAAAGATGATTTAGTATTATAAAATGTTTTATTTGGAATATATTTTAAAATAAATTGATCTTACACTTCATATTTTCAGATTTTTTATAGTATATGTATTAATTCTAGTAGTTTTACCATAAATCGACATATCAACCATTTGGTAGAGGTTGATATTTTAGAAATTATGGGATGTGTTAAAAACAAATGCATTGAGTGTGTTAACTAGCGACATTAGGAGTCAAGACATGCAGCGCAAAATGTTTTTCTTGGTGGGGCAGTTAAAGGGTTAAGTGGATTGAATACATTTACCTCATTTTGAAGTAGTTTGAACAAGCAGCATTTTCTGAGTGCAAAGAGAATTGTTGTCTGCTAAATTCTGTTTACTGTTGGTATATTTCTACTGTATATGCTTGAAATATTCCTTCTTGCTACTTTCAATTGGAAGTACTGAAAACATTTATTGTGCTGAGTTTTTACATTTTTGTTTTGCTGAGTAATTTAATCATCGCATTAATTCTCATTTGACATATTGACCACTGCTAAAAAGATTGCAATAATAGCAAAATGTAGGTCTGGAGAGTGTAACCGCTCTTTTATCATCTGTCTCATTGATTTGTATTCAGTTTTTAAAATGGAAAACAATTTCTTTGTTCAAGAGATGTCTTTTTCTATTGCTTGACTTTTCATAACTGCTTGCATCAAGTAGCACTCAGAAATACTCTAATTTGGACATGCCCAGATGTAAAAGATTATACTACAGCGCTGAATAATTGATTCTGACTGGTTGATGGCCATAGGTGTGCAATTATTTTCCAGTAAGAGCACAGCTAAAACATTTCAGTAAATGTTAGCCAAAAGGCCATTTTTCATCTGTAATCCCATGCAGGGCATAATATTACAAGTCTCTGCCAAACTACAAACAGAACGTGAAATAAAGTACACATCATTTAAACCTGATTAATAAAAACCCACAAGAATACATGGCATGCACAATTATAAACATAAACCCTTCGAACACAGTAAAAACACAGTATGACTTGAAATTCAAAATGCACAATAGACGTACCCTAAATGACAGACCTCATTAAACTTCACTTTGCAATATTATATCAGTTATTTTAAATGTCCTCACAGGCCTACAACAGCCAAAAGATCCAAAACTCACATATGGCATTGACCAAGGAAAATATACTCACAAGAATTACATACAATAGTCAAGAATTTATCACAAAGATATAACATCATTTTAAATTTGGTTTAGACAGCAGTGTAATTGGTTACTGAGTGAAAATAGAACGTTACTACCACATTAAAAATAGTTTATGGTAGCCAAATGTTTGGCATTCAGTGTTCATTAAATCAACAAACTTTGTCAAGATTTTGATGTCAATTTGATTGGCTTATATAAAACAGCTCTTTGACATCAATTTTGAGGTACTTTTGATACATTTTTAACACCGATTGCAAAATGGGTTGTGCTTGGAACCAGATGACTGCCAACTTGAAACATAATTGTATAGTATGTACATAGGCTGAAAGAATATGGCCTAAAACAGGGGTCTCAAGCTCAAATTGGCGGGGGGCCATGACAATTCATAGGAGGGCCGTTTTAACATTCAAGCACAAAAAAATGAAAAGTATGAACTAGGGCTGGACGATATGGCAAAAAATTATATCACGGTATATTTCTAAATTCCGATATCGATATGGACAATATTAAAAAGACAGGAAAAAACTGCCAAGAATGCACACAATGGATGTCTGTACCTACAAATGCTTGCAAACTGAATTTGCAAAGTCTATAATACCTCCAGGCTCTTATAACTTTTTTCTTTAAATAAAAACAGTACAAAAAAAATAATGTTCATTTTTTATTTGTATTTAGCCTTTACAAACAAGAAATGTGAAAGAAACTTTCAAATAAATAAAACTTTCAGACTCATCTTTTACATATTTATATGTACAGTATCTATATCTATATATATATATATATATATATATATATATATATATATATATATATATATATATATATATATATAATAAATAATATATAGACATAGTTTGTGGGGGTTAGGTTGACCAATGTGATGAACAGAAACTTTTATCAGTGTTTTTTTTTTCTTTTTTTTTTCTGTATGCTGAATATTTAACAATCAAAATAATACCAAAATCTTACAATTATGACATCCACATCGTAAAAAAAACATAGAAAAAGAATAATAATTATAATAAAAAAATCAAATAGAGTATAGGCTATATTAAAATTTGCAATAGAAAAGAGTTGTTTGAGTATATTCATAATTCTGGTTGCTTTTCATCTTAAACGTCCTTTAGGGGTTCTATCTGTCTATTTATATTTGTGTATAATTACCTAAATAAATTAAAAGGTTTAACATAAAACTATTTTTCATATATTTTATATAGTCTATTTATATAGACTAATATTTTAATTATTTTATACAACACATTTTCAATATTTAACAGATTTAATAGTTTTATGAATCACATTCTTTCTATTTCAAAGCTTTGCAAACCTGATTCCTCATAAATATGTTTGTGAATTTTATTTTGTGAGTGTGCGAGTGCTATATGCCAGCATGCAGCGAGTTTATGTGTATGTGAGTGTTAATGTGGGTGTTTATGCGAGGATCGAGTATATGCAAGGATTGGGTTTATATGTATGTGCGTGTGTTAATGCGGGAGTATATGCAAGGATCGAGTTTATATGTATGTGCGTGTGTTAATGCTGGAGTATATGCAAGGATCGAGTTTATATGCATGTGCGTGTGTTAATGCTGGAGTATATGCAAGGATCGAGTTTATATGCATGTGCGTGTGTATGTGGGTGCATGCATGCATCAAGTTTATATGTAGGCTATACAGTATGCGCAAGTTTCATACCTTTTTTGAACATTCAATAGTATAGGTTTATATGCGAGTAATTTATAAGTGTATATGCACGTGTTGATAAGCGAAGTTTGATTTAAATCCTACACGGCGGAGGTGGATGATGGTGATTGTGGGGCGACAGGTTGGCCTAAACTTTTATGATGCCTCATCTTCTGACTCTCAGTATGTTTTGTCAGAAGTAACTGCTTCAAATGGTAGATTTGATGTGTTCCCGCTGCTAGTCGGCACCACTCTCCGACACATTTTGCAGAGCACCGAAACTATACGTTTATCTGAAGTTAAAAATCCGAACCACATCCACACCACTGCATTAGACTTTCCTCTCTTATCAACTATTTTGTCTGCATTCTTACTTGTGGAAGCTTGTTTATTCCCATCAGGGCACTCATTTTGTAGCTAAAACTTTCTGCGACGGAGCTTAACCAACTGCTGTGCTGAGCGCTGGCAGCGTGTCTGTGTTGTTCGTCATCACGCTAGTGACATCATGCTCTTTCTGACGGCTGAGCACTGAACGTCATTCAGTGACAAGTGATACATGTATAAGATCTTATATAAATAATAAAATATATGTATGCAAATTTATATCGAAACACCGGAAATGGGTTTAAAAATCATATCACCGTTATTGAAAAAATCTATCGCGATATATATTGATATCGAATTATTGTCCAGTCCTAAAATGAACGCTATCTTGATATGTGGTAACCCTAGTATAAGTGGAATTATTGACACTTGGGGGTTAAATCATTTTCTAATAATCCATCCAGTCATTAATTATGCCTTATATGATCCATTTCATCCATATTAATCTGAATAAAGGAATGCCAGTAAGCCAGTATCCTGCTGTCCGCTACTTTGACTTTCTTTGTACCTTCAGAAAAAAGGAATTAGGGCATGAGCTACACATCCGTGAGTGGAGGACAGACTGCGAATGAGTCCATTTGAAACTCAGAGGCGATGAGAAGTGAGATGAGTTCAATTTCCTCAGCGCAATTCTTCATCCCCAGGTTCCTCCTGCGTGTCTGGGCATTTTGCAAGAGCTTTCACTTCCAGAGGTGTATTTCAGCGTAGGAATGGAGGTGCGATGCCTGCCACAAGCATAGTGGTGTGCCGCCTCCTGTAAACAGGCTTTTTTTTCTGCAATGAGCTACAGCTTTAACTCACAGTGGGGCACTTTTCTTGTTTCCTTGACAAATGTTTCTACTCTTTCACTTAACGGAGATGAGCGAGGAGATGAGAGAATTGGATTCTTCCTTGCCATCCTTTAAAAAGGAGAAATGTGCAGCTAAGCAACACTCCCTGCTTCCCTTCCCTACAGTCTTTAAGGCAAAACAATGGCTGTTTCTTATCTATAAGAGACGGGCTTTGTTTATCTGGTGCTGAGGCACGGTTATACACATCTTACTAGCTATCTGCTGTATACAAAGCACACACATTAAGAGCTTATCATTTGGACAAGACAAAGAAATGTGTTGGTGTGCGTCTCCTAAAAACATTTCCACAGGAAAGCGGAGTGTAAACAGCATCAGTGAGGTCTGATCCTCTTTTTATCCTTTTGGACTCTGGTTGGCCAATGGGATGCTTTCGTCTTTTAATGAATTGCTTTATCAAGCGTAGCGTAGCCATTAATGATGTGAAAGAAAGTCAGCCAGAAAAATTAGACCTGCGTCGAATAAATTCATGCTACACTTCTCTTCTGAAGAATCTGCTCACTTCTGAGCCCAAGACACACACTGTTTGGCATATGAAATGCCATCAAACTTAAAAACACTATACAATCACACTATGTACTGTAAATAACACCCCAAATTTGGCATTTATAATTTCCCTCTTGTTTCCCTGGTCCTATTTTAATTAAATGACTATGGTAGTCATGCAGTGCCATACTGTAGCATGATAATCTGGAGGCAGATTCAGGAAACATTTTCAAATATAAAATCTTTGATATTTCCTTATTTTCTAACATGAAGATTTTTTTAAACACATAAAATATGATGGAAATGATTCCCAAAACTCTCACATTAGGTACAGTACATATAGCTGTCACCACCTGCAGGTATTTATGGTCATGTGTTAGATATCGTCAGTCATGTATCTTTGCCATTCTCAGGTGTTTTAGGCTTTTAAACACTATACACTCTCAGCTAAAATAAAAAAAAATGTTTAAGATCAATTTCTACTATCAAAAACAAACAAACATGATCTTTTTCGTTTTATTCATTCATTTTCCTTCAGCTAGTACTGGAAAACACCCCTGTACTCTAACATTCACACATGCACTCATCCACTACAGTCAATTTATTCATTCATTCATTCATTCATTCATTCATTCATTCATTCATTCATTCATTCATTCATTCATTTTCTTTTCGGCTTAGTCCCTTTATTAATCAGGGTCGCCACAGCGGAATGAACCGCCAACTTATCCAGCATATGTTTTACGCAGTGGATGCCCTTCAACCCATCACACGGAAATACCCATACACTCTCATTCCCACACATACACTACAGACAATTTAGCTTAAGCAATTCACCTATAGCGCATGTCTTTGGACTGTGGGGGAAACTGGAGCACCCGAAGGTAACCCAAACGAACATGGGGAGAACATGCAAACTCCACACAGAAATGCCAACTGACCCAGCCAGGACTTAAACCAGCGACCTTCTTGCTGTGAGGCGACAGTGCTAACCACTGAGCCACCATCTTTTCCTTTTTCTGGGCTCTGCCCCCTTAAACTTCTATTTGCTTTTACAAGTGTATATTGCCTCCAGAATACAGATTATAGTAAGTCAGTACTGTTTTGGAGGAAGAGATGTGAAGACAAGGGTAGGATACAAACACAGGTTTATTAAGAGAATGATCAGACAGGCAGGGGTCAAAATCTAGCATACAGAGCAAAAGTGTCAAATCCAAAGCATAATCCAAATAAAAGTCAAAAGACACTAGACAGGCGGCAAAGAATCAAAATTATATAAACAGTCCAAAGGATCAAAAACACAGGACGCAAAAACAATGGAAACACTTTGCAGTGACAAACTAAGAACATTCAGAAACAGATGTGCGTATGAAAGGTTGATTTATAGTCCAAGTAATTAATGATAATGTCCTTCAGCTGTGTGTGTAGTCAGGGTGAATTTGAAACCGGTGTGTGCACGCAGGGTATGATGGGGTTTGTAGTTTGAAGGAAACAGGGAGTGTTTTCCAGCGATCCATGAGTGCAACACCTCTGGCAATCACAACAGGCAGAATGGCACACAATCTAGATCTAAAACCTTCTCTTTCATTGTTTTTTTTTTTTGTTTATTTATTTTTTTTATAGAACGATCTTCTTGACGCAATCCCATCAGGAATGCAGAATCCCTGAATATATTCATGACTCAAAACATCTTAAATAAGTACAAAAATTCATCCTGCTGCAAAAAAATGGTGTTTAAAGTTTTCTAAACAGTGTCTGAAACTTTGTATTACTAGCACTTCTAGTTTGAATGGCTTGCTTTATTTTGTATTGATTGCTTCGAGTTAAACCAGCAGATAAATGAATAAATGTGCAATGTATTTTGTTCTAAAGGAAAGATATTTCTCTAAAGAGCGTAAAATCACTTATCACATTTTATTTCAAAAACTTTTTTGGAAGCAGAAGTGAAAGCTAATGTAATAAAGGTAAGAAAAAATACACTGTGAACATACTGATAGAAGAACTTGCTCTTTTCAAAAGAATAGGCTAAAAGCCTGCTGTGCAGTCGCTCTTGCCAGCTGTATTGTGAATTTAAGTCTTCCATGTAGGAAACAGTGGCACAGCATGTGTGGATGAATGCATCAGAACAGTCTGAATCACCTTCATTGCAACTCACCTTGTCCCCTCACTCCCAACTGCTTTTATTTCTCATTTTCAACCGCAGGTTTGGTCAGTCAAGACTTACTGTATGTCTCACCTCTAATGATGTTGAGTGAAAGTGGGACACAACTATATGAATATGGAGAATAAAATCACTAACTGTACTCACAATCCATATTCTTCCTGCTCAAAATAAGACTTAACTCAGCAGTATGATATTTTAACAAGATTGTGAACTGAGAAACTTTAAAACTCAATACTTTAAAAACAGCTTAACTTGAAGCCAATCTGCCAAAGCAACAGGTTGTGAAATGTTCCACTTTATTACATAATAGTGTGGCTAAACTCCACCCCCCACAGAAGAAGACCAACACCCACTTCAATATCACTTCAAATTTAGTCCCGTCCACTGGTTTATGGTGTTGTTGGTAAATAACGAAAAAGGCACAGAAATCAAATGTTAAAGATAAGAATGTGCTGTGCAGTGAAGTTGTAGAATAACCCAGTCTTTCCCTTACTTCTGATCCAACATTAGGAAAGAGTGGAACATTATTTTTAATGAAGTTTCAGACAACATCAGTAACTTAGTTCAGTTCAATTCATTTCACCACTGATTCATTTACAAACAAGGCACAATTTGTCGCTGGATTTCCAAAAATATCAAAAATAAAATAATGCAGTGCCGAATATATTAGATCGAAGTATAAGTAATTATATTTTATGGTCACTTTTGCTTTATCTGTTAGTAAATGTCGCTGGAAATGTACTGTACAGAATATTTCAGCATTTTTAACTAGTATCACAGCAGAACATAAGATTCAACAATGAATATAGGATTATTCCGTTGGGAATATTGTGAGATAAATTCTCTGATAATGCCATTCTTGCCATTCCTGCATAAAGACGTTCAATACTACAGGACAGAAATTGCCAACTTTGTGACATGGTGTAAAGTACACGGTCTTATAGACATCAATAATGAGTCTATCAAACAGGTAGCTTCTTACAAATATTTAGCTTTGCTCAATGACAATGAACTTTCTTCTGATGTGCATGTGGATAATCTGTGTAAAAATAGGTACAACAAATAATGTACTATTTACAGAGGCTCAGAACCTTCAGAGCTGCTCTGAATTTGTCTTTTTGTACAATATGCTAGCCTGGTTCAGCAATCTAAACAATTTGGTGCATATAGCAATGAAAATGGTTGGAGGGCCTACACCAACCTTTAGTCTATTTTTGACACAATTATTCTTAAAAAGGAAACGAACGTTTCTCTGGATCCTTCTCATGTGATCTATCCAGAATTTAAGCTACTCCTATGTGGTCAATGCCAGAGACACACCATGCCGATGAAGAACTAGCTGTGACCTCGTGATGGCTGCATCTGGTCCAGCCTGGACCAAAAAGCTAGGCATCAACACACCAAACAGACAACAGCCTACTGAAATGAGAATTGCATCTGCTGTATCTTTCTATACTCACAGGATTCACTTCTGCAATTGTCTAATGATAGGATAATTCTTTTTGATTGCAAATATATTCAAAAAATGCCATGAAATGACAGCCAGTCTTTGTGTTCCCTCTTGACTTAAAATTGTGGTTGACGCAATTTGGTTGGTTTTGTCACTTCATATTTTATTCTCGTGCTTTCTCTCATGGCTAAAACAGCCAATCAAAGCCCTCTCTTTTACCAGTAGCCAACACCAATTCTACATGCTGAATTGGGCAAACTCCATCTGATGTGAGCACAACAAGAGGTGAACACACCAAACAAACTGGCCTGACAGACATTCAAAGCCCAATGCTGCCTAACAGCTGACCATTGGCTTGGTGTGTCCCGATGTTCTGTTGATTTGTCCTAACTTGTCAGATTGTCCTACCGCAATATGCTACCCATCAGATTTTGCTACCAGTGTAAATTTTAAAGTGGAGAAGTGTGATATGAAGCTATAATATCACTCTAACCTACCTAATCCCTAACCCCAACCTCAGAACCATTCAAATACAGTGTTGGTGGCATATTCTGATGGCAGGGCTCGAAATTGCGACCGTTTTGGTCGCATATGCGCCCGAAATTTTATCTATGCAACCTCAACATATATTTAGGAGCATTTGTGCGAGTGCATAAAATTGCAAAATGTTCACCACATGCGCGGATTTAGGAGGCATTCACGCATTAAGCATCTTTGCAACTAAAAACACCTAACGCAGTGCTCAGGAATGGTTTAAAACAGTTGACATGTCAACTTGCTGCAGTAAACAAAGCTTGCAATGTTTGCCTCGCCTTCAAGCTCTTCTTATTGGCCCACTGCGCTAGAACAGAACGCGAATAGATTGGTTAATATCAGCTGTCAATCACTCAGTTCCGATGACAGGGAGCTACAGCTGCGAAAAGGTCTGGATCCGAGACAATGAAAACAACACTGGCAGATTTATTTTAGAAACCACCTAAAGTTACAAATAATGGCACATCTCATTAGTGATCATGTGCTGAATGTCAATCCAGTATTTACACTTTTCGAAGAGTGGATAAAAGACTTACAGTGGTTAAAGTCCGCTATGAAAATGACTGAAGCCATTCACCGTAAAGCCGGTGGGACGGAGTTTTCAGGTAACAGTGTTTGCCACTACACATCTTAAGCACGAGATGTTCTAACATTATTTAATCCTTTATTTAATCGTCACGATGCTGTCAGTCGTGCGACTGACACTGCGTTGACCGTCGCTAAAGAGCATGCATTCACTGAGATGAAACTAATATTGCAGCTCATGAAAAGACCGGTATTGGTATTGGTTTTGCTATTAAGATGATGTATGCAAATAATAAGTTATATGTCAATATCATCTGTGCTATATCAGACAGCACCCATGAAAACAGCACAGTTATTATTATTAATTCAGTTAATCTAATTCAGAATCATGGCAAAAATTTTGTTTATTTGTTAGTTGTGATTAGAGTGTTAATATATAATAGAATCTGTTAATATAAAACGTGTAGTAACGGTGCTCATAATTTTTTGTGGGTGCGACAAACATTTTGAAGTTAGGAGCACCGGTGCTACCAAGAAAAAAAGGTTAATTTCGAGCCCTGGATAGGTAGGGTAAAATGTTAGGACACCGGCCTCAAGGTTTAGACACAATCAATATAAAAAACGAATTCTGTTCTGTGACTGTTCCACAGGCAATAAGACTGTTAAATTTAGTCCAATTACATGACTAACTACATGTTAAATTCTAGTCCAATTACAGCATGATTGTTTATTGCTTATGGTTGTGGGTGCTTTGTGTAATGCAGTTATTTCTAACATGCTCAAAACAACTTTCCCTCAAAAAGGATAAATTGTGGTGATCAAAACAGGACAGAAAATTGTCTATTACTTCCAAATTAATTGAGTAAATAAATAAATAAATAAATAGAAAACAGCATATTTGTTTAGTTAGAAAAAAGCCTAGCTGTTGCTACTTTAATATACATGAGCAGTTCAGTCATATGCACCAACACACTTCATATGATGTGTTCATATGATGAAAAGGTTATGATTAAAACTGAGCTCCTTCCTTTTCATCTCTAGAATAATTTTGTACTTTATACTTCATATTTTTCAGAAGTAAGACTTGAACCTGTGATGAATCTTGAAGACAAACATTAGAGACGATATCAGAAGCTCTTCAATACAGAGCAATACTCTTGGGCTTCGCTTTGTGTTTCAGTCTTTTGATTCTCATTGAGATTCGAGGTGCGTGCTCCTGTGTCTCTCACTCGCTGCAGGGAGGGAGAGCTTATTTCCTGGACTAACATTACCTCAAACCTCCTCCAAGGCCAGACCACCAGACCAGCTCCACTCCAGATCACCACGGCAACACTCTTTTGTTTGAGACCACCGCCAGCATTCATAGCACTGAATAACGGTGAACTGGTGGGCATTGTGGCGGTGGGTCAAAACAAGGTCCAAATGTATTTTAACAGCAAGATGCTGAGAAGAATAATGGTGGATATTTTTACGTTTTAAATTAATAGATTGGCAAGAATTATTTCACTTTAGTGCTGTTTAGACTTGTATGTTCCAGTTTTCCACATGCCTATAGATCATAAGGTAGAATCCAGATCATGTTTTTCTTTTTCGAGTGGGTTTCCTCCGGGTGCTTAGGTTTCCCCCACAAGTCCAAAAACATGTGGTATAGGTGAATTGGGTAAGCTAAATTGTATGTGTGTATGTCCTGGTTCTCCAGGTTGGGGGTTGAGCGTTGGGCTAATGACCCACCTCGTAAAACAAAAACATCAACATGGTGTGGATAAATATCAACTTCGATATAAACGGCCCAGGGAGTAAGTAAGTAAGTAAGTAAATAATTTAAAAGAATATCATCAGGGATTGAGTTTGAGACCACTGCTTGTAATTTGGGCATCCGAAGATACCCGTAATACCCAATTTTCCCTCCTCTATCTCCAACCTTGCTTAAACACCGTCCAATCATAATAAAGGCAACATATTTAATTATAAAGCTTTAAGCTTATTAATTCATAATTATAAACAACATTTCAATTCACTCTTACAATGAATATTAAAAAAAAATATCACCAGGAGAAAAAAATATCAACATTGAGAAGTTACAGATGTATGTTAATTAACAGATGATTCAATGTATAATGTTGTTTTTTCTCTCCTTTTACAAAAATTACAGTTTGTTCTACATAAAAATTCTTCTGATTTCTACATAAAAATTTTAACAACTTATACAGTAATTACAAATGCAGCATGATTTCAATGCCCTGCTATTCTAAATAAAAAAACAAGATTGTGGTGGAAATGGGTTAGCATGTTATAGTTATAATTAGGCCTCCCAAGGGTAGCATGTTAATGAAATAGCTGTGTGAAAGGGTTCAGCTAACCCCCCCCCCCCCCCCCCCCCCCCCCCCCCCCCCGCAAATCACCTGTCCTTACACAGGCCTGCTGCTGATGGCAGCAATAACGGTTTTAAATGCTCACACCAAGACCTCACACCAATTGAATGAGAATACAGACAACTAAATTAAACAGAACTGAGCTGTTTTGAATAATCTAACTAAAAAAGTCAAATAAAAATGTATAAAAAAACAATAATAACTTACAAAAATATATTATACAAATGTATAATAATAATAATAATAATAATAATTAATAATAATTAATAATAATAATAATAATAATAATAATAATAATAATATCTTATAAATGTACATGGGAAAGAATATTTACTATAAGTACTAGAAGACAGTTTTAGAAATCCTGAAGATGGATATTTTGTGACAGACCCAGGCAGATCATGCTGGCTTCATTCTTTTAAACTTTCTTAATAATTAACATATATATATTTATATATAGGCAACGCAGTGGCGCAGTAGGTAGTGCTGTTGCCTCACAGCAAGAACGTCGCTGGGTCGCAGGTTCGAACCTCGGCTGGGCTGGGTCAGTTGGCGTTTCTGTGTGGAGTTTGCATGTTCTCCCTGCGTTTGCATGGGTTTCCTCTGGGTGCTCCGGTTTCCCCCACAGTCCAAAGACATGCAGTACAGGTGAATTGGGTAAGCTAAATTGTCCATGGTGTATGAGTGTGAATGTGTGTGTGGAAGTTCCGAGAGATGGGTTGCGGCTGGAAGGGCATCCGCTGCGTAAAAATCGTGCTGGATAAGTTGGCGGTTCATTCTGCTGTGGCGACCCCGCAAGGGACAAAGCTGACAAGAAAATGAATGAATATATATATATATATATATATATATATATATATATATATATATATATATATATATATATATATATATATATATATATAAAACATCAAACAATCAATCAAACAACTAATAAGACACTGAATGTCAGCATAAACTCTTCCCAGTAATTATATGAGGTATGAACGTATTGTTACATATACTGTATCTATTTTCTATTCTTTCTGACTTCTGACCCTTTGCAGAAAATTTTGTACTGTATATATTTCCCTTCCACATATTTCCCTTCCAACTGAAGTTAGTTTCATCAATCTGTTTGGGCAATTTGTGCCCTGTAAATTAGGCAACACAGTACAGTATATCCTGCCATGATTCTAGTTGAAAAGTGTGTTCAATTCACGATTATGCATAACCCTTGATGAATCTGTAATATTTGAGGATATTTATTTTAATAAAGTAAAGGATGAACTATCTCTTTAAACCAGCAGGAGCTGCAGAGCAAAGCACATAACAGCTGTTTACATGACAAACACTTAACATAGTGTCAAGTTCATACAGGAAGCATAAAATTATGCAGAACTGATATACGCCTTTAAAATTAATATATGGATGTTCTATATACACAACACAGAACCATGTCAAATCTGATTATCCTCCTGTAGTGACAGCCCGCAAACATGTTTATAAGGGTGATTCTTTCCAGTCTACATACAAGTGACAAGTGGATCCTTGTCAATTCTTTAACTAGAAATCTACTTTTTCCAGTCTGCAGGAAAACCAGCCCACATGAATCTTTGCTTGTGTGAGGAGCAGCTCATAATCCACCAAATCTCCCACTAGAAACTGCACAGAATTGTAGTTGAAACACCCACAACATCTTCTGTCCTGAGAAAGGGTTTTTACCACAGTGGCTCAGGTTAGATGTACAATCATGGCATGTCAATTTCCATAAATTCCCATGATCAACCTTCATTTAAATGAAAGATTAATCAATTTATCATTAACCTTATTAATGCACGATAGGTCTACTTCATTGTCACCAGCATGACTGGATGTGTAGATAACAATAAAAATGCAAGCATCCTCACCTAAAGAAAATGCTTTTACTGTAAATAAAGGGCGAGAAGGATTTTAAAAAGAATCAGTGACTATGTTTACATGGACATCAGTAATCAAATTATTTGCCTTAATCTGAATAAGACAATAATATGGTTAAGGTGTTTACATGAGTTTTTGAACGTTCCTTTCATGATCGCGTTTTACATGTTATAGCACATTTATAGCTCGATTAACGTCATTGTATCACCGCACTATCCGCATTTCCTCTGGAGTTTCATGCAATTTCGGGTGTTTCATTTTTAATTTGTCGACTTTAACTGCAGTTTGGCACTTTCACTTTCATTCAGGAACATTTCATTCATGTTTCCCTGACAAACAAGATATTGGATGCGAGTATGAACTGCTGGAAGAGTGTTTTAATGGAGTTTGATCCCTAATGGGAAAAAAACCTCTGTACTTCATGATGCAGGTGTCTGTGGTCCTTCTCTGACTCGATAGGTGCAGAGAATAGTGTCAAACAGCTGTGTGTGTATGGAATATCCTGTCACAAAATGCGGCGAAAATAGTTTGATTAAAGGGTTTACATGTCTGTAGTGCACTTCAATAATGCGACAAAAAAATCGGCATACTCCACTTGTCTTAATTACATTTCTGTTTAGTTCAATTATGACCTTAATCTGATTAAATTAATCAAAAATCGTTGTTTACATGGTAGACTCTTAATCAGAGTATTGTCTTAATCGTATTAAAATCAAATTATTGGTGTCCATGTAAACGTACCCAGTGATTAATCATTTAATAGAACCTGTAAAGGTGCTGTATGTAAGATTGACAAAATTCAATATTTTGGCCATCCCTCCTGATGCGCATGCAGGTTCCCAGATTGACAATACCAACAAATTGCAAGCATTACTGAAGATTGAGACTTACACTGTAAGATGATCAGCCAGTAAAATTAAAGTTGTTTGCAAAATAAAAAACACCTCATGTGGATTTTTATAACTTTGAATTTAAACTCATTTTGTAGGCTGCTACTGTGCGGCCCACACATACTGTATAATAAGGCAGACTTCATGTATCTAAAATAAAATATGGCATACCTTGATATTTAATGATTTAATTAGGACAGTAAGGTCTGAGTTTGCTTAGACAAAAGTATTGTCACTTAACAGAAATAATGTACAGTATAGAATATAAAGTCATGGTGCAGTGGAAAAAGAATTAATATTGTGTATGACTCCCATGAGCTTGGAGGACTGCATCCATACATCTCTGCAATTACTCAAATAACTTATTAATAAAGTCATCTGGAATGACAAAGAAAGCATTCTTGCAGGACTCCCAGAGTTCATCAAGATTCTTTGGATTCATCTTCAACGCCTCCTTCTTCATCTTGCCTCAGACATGCTCAATAATGTTCATTTCTGGTGACTGGGCTGACCTATCCTGAAGAACCTTGACCTTCTTTGCTTTCAGGAACTTTGATGTGAAGGCTGAAGTAAGAGAAGGAGCGCTATCATGCTGAAGAATTTGCCCTCTCCTGTAGTTTGTAATGTAATGGACAGCATAAATATTTTGATACCTCAGGCTGTTGATGTTGCCATCTACTTTGCAGATCTCTCACACGCCCCCATACTGAATGTAGCCCCAAACCATGATTTTTTCTTCACCAAACTTAATTGATTTCTGTGAGAATCTTGGGTCCATGTGGGTTCCTGTAGATCTTCTGCAGTATTTGTGATGATTGGGATGCAGTTCAACAGACAATTCATCAGATAATATCTATCTTCTGACACTTTTCCAAGTGATCAACTAGAAGTCAAGTTATTATTGTTTTACAACTGGGATCGACAAGACTTTTGTCAGGTAGTGTATGTTCACTTCATTTTTGTTAAAAAAATTATGATTTAGAAGAGTCAAAGATGTGCATACAGCACGTTTATTGATTACATTTATTTAATTCAATGACTAAAATACAATGAAAGTCTATGCGAGCAAATAGTTTTTATTATTGTGTGTTCATTTCTTATAATACTGATCACAATAATGTGGCGCAACGCAACAAAACACAAGACAAAACACAACAACCCTACCAAATGATCTGTTATGCACCTTGGGTCTGAGAGTAACGCAATTTCGATTTTCTGTATGTCCTGTACATGTGGTTGAACTGACAATAAAGCTGACTTTTTTTACTTTTGACTGAAACGATGACACATTAGGCAACAAAACTATGCATAGTTTTGTTGCCTAATTAATTTATTAATTCTCATTAATTTTAAGCCATTTAAGCATGCTAAAATGGCTGCAAATTATTGAGATTTAATCACCTGTTGATTAATCACTGGCAAAACAGGCACGCAAAAAACCGTGTTCACAATTTTCCCCAACACACAGACCAGCAGCACATCTCACAGATGGCATAGAAAATGTTGGACATCAAGCTTCTCTCTTTGAACACCTGCTGAGTATCCAGATCAGCAAAACTGACCAGCGGCAAAAAATACCAGCATTGTCCACAATACCTTCAGTGCCATGCCTGTGAGCATACAGCGCGGGAGGATCCACAGATGGCCTCAGATATGACACGAATACAGAAGCAACGAGGAAAAGAGTGGAAAGACATCTTGGCAGAAAATAGTGAAGATGCTTGAGTTGACTCAGATATATGAGTGAGTCAGTGAGTGAGTGAACTGGGACGCCTCACTGTTTGTGTCACTTTGCTTGCCTGTGTTCACAGTATTACGCAGTATAAGAGTTTCTGCTTGGAGCGAAGAGCATGATGTTATTTGAAAGTCGGAGCATCTGTGTTTTCTCTCTGTTCTCTCATCAATGAACAGGGACTGGGGGTTATTTTCATGAAAGTCTGAGTGAACCGGAAGAATCCTGCTGACTTTACTTCAATATTGTGAGGTGTTTCCAGCTGGAGCAGAATATTGAATGCAGGCCCAAGTCATCAAACTGATGTCATTAGAAAAGTAATGGCAGTTCAGAGTGACAATAAATGTTAAAATTTTGTTTACAAAAGACCAAGACTTTTTGTGTGTGTAGATTTACTTGTTTTGTCTAAAGATTAATTATTCACCACAAGAATAGCAACATGAGCAGTAAATGGGATGCATTTTGATTTCAACTACAACCTCAAAAGGAAAAAATTGCCAAATTTGATTTTAAATTTTAAAGGTGATTTAAGTGACTTTGAATGTGGCATGGTTGTTGGTGCCAGACGGGCTGGTCTGAGTATTTCAGAAAATGCTGATCTACTGGGATTTTCATCCACAACCATCTCTAGGGTTTACAAAGAATGGACCGAAAAAAAGAAAATATCCAGTGAGCGCCAGTTCTGTGGGTGCAAATTCCTTGCTGATGCCAGAAGTCAGAGGAGAATGGCCAGACTGGTTCCAGCTGATAGAAAGGCAACAGTAACTCAAATAACCACTCGTTACAACCGAGGTATGCAGAAGATCATCACTGAATGCACAACACGTCCAACCTTGAGGCAGATGGGCTACAGCAGCAGAAGGCACACCGGGTGCCACTCCTGTCAGCTAAGAACAGGAAACTGAGGCTACAATTCGCACAGGCTCACCAAAATTGGACAATAGAAGATTGGAAAAATGTTGCCTGGTCTGATGAGTCTCGATTTCTGCTGCGACATTTAGTTGGTAGGGTCGGAATTTGGCGTCAACAACATGAAAGCATGGATCCATCCTGCCTTGTATTAATGGTTCAGGTTGGTGGTGGTGGTGTAATGGTGTGGGGGATATTTTCTTGGCACACTTTGCGCCCATTAGTACCAATTGAGCATCGTGTCAATGCCATCACCTACCTGAGTATTGATGCTGACCATGTCCATGCCTTTATGACCACAGTGTACCCATCTTCTGATGACTACTTCCAGCAGAATAACGCGCCGTGTCATAAAGTGCAAATCATCTCAGACTGGTTTCTTTAACATGACAATGAGTTCACTGCACTCAACTGGCCTCCACAGTCACCAGATCTTTAGGATTTGGTGGAACGGGAGATTCGCATCATGGATGTGCCGCCGACAAATCTGCAGCAACTGCGTGATGCTGTCATGTCAATATGGACTAAAATCTCTGAGGAATATTTACAGTACCTTGTTGAATCTTTGCCACGAAGGATTAGGGCAATTCTGAAGGCAACCCTGTACTAGTAAGGTGTACCTAATAAAGTGGCTGGTGAGTGTATAATATAAATGCATGTGTGTGCAACTATAACTCCTTACTATATAATATAATTTTTTATAAATTGATACATATTAACATTTAAATATTTTGTGAATATTTAAAAATGTAAGACAAAAAGAAAATGTAAAATTATATATATATATATTAATATATACACATTAAAAGAAAAATCCTGTGCAATTTCCATAAAGAGTCAATAAAAAACCATGCTACTCCATTCCTAGCTAAAACAAATTTTAGCAAAAGCCATTATTAGTTTGCATTTACAATGTTCTTCTTCCTCTCCCATACACATTTAAACCAACATACAGGACAAAGCCGTCATTGCAGTAAAGTGTTTGCCTGCTGTCAGCCATCTGGGCAGTGGCAGCTGTGGGAGCAGAGCAGACCCTTCACTGCCTCCAGAGAGAAAGAGACGGCTTGACAACAAGAAGACAGAGAACTGGAAACAGCCATAGATGGAAACCTGGAGCTTGTATGTGAAGCAGCGAATCAAGACCTCGGAGTTTAACTTTCAAACAGCCACAGGCACTTGGATCCATCTTATTTGCTCTTCCCTAATATTCCTAATTCGCTGCGCTTATGCAATCAAAACACAAGCTAAGGCACAAAATTACGCATATATCACCATTAGCAGCAACACTGTGACATGAAGCCTATTTTGAATGCAACAATCTATATTTAGACTTTATGAATCTTCCTTGTAACATTAGTTTTAGCATTAGTACAGCATTGGGATGCAGAGCACAATAAGAACGCAATAAAACTAGACATGAGAGCGAATAAGAAGATGCACTCATATAATGAGCGAGTTTACATACACGTTCTTAACCTGCTTATGCTTCTTAATTCTGTCATCATTTGCTCACCTTTTGCTTGTTCCTGCTTGAGTTTCTTTCTTCTGCTGAACACAAAAGAAGATATTTTGAAGAATGTTTTTACATTTAACATTTTTTTTTTTGTGATTTAACAGTAAGGGAGGAAGACATATTTCTTAACCTAAAGAATTATTAGAAAGTGTTCTCATCTTGTGCAGCCTCTTGGGAGGATCATATGTAAGTCATAAGTTTCCTGCTGACAGGTAGCAATTCTGTTTGAGACCCACACAGAATCAGACTGTGTAGCCCATGATTGAATCTACTTATTTACTTATGTACATGGGTGTTAATATATACGTTTTTAATATTAGTTTCAGTAATATTATTGAATAATATGTATAGTCCAGGGGGCATTTCTGTGTATAGTTTGCATGTTCTCCCTGTGTCAGCATGGTTTTCCTCTGGGTGCTTCACTCCCCCCACAGTCCAAAGACATGCAGTATATAAGCAGAAGAAAACTGAGTGAGTGTTTATGATTTATGCATAATGACCTTTGTAAAGTAATATTTTTGTCGTATAGTCTATCATAAAGAGACTTTCATCTTTAAATGACTGCTAGGGGGCGGTATGATGCCGTTTCTTTTCTCGCTTACCAGCTGACGGCTTTCCTGCTGTTACCAGTATGTCCGGTAGCTCGACATGTACGTCGGCAGACTTGAGACGCAGAGTGAGTTGACCGCAACAATAGGGCTGAAGTCCAGTGAAGAATGGTTCCAGAAAGTGGGTAAGACAAAAACAAAGCTAAAAAAAAATAAACACGTAAATAACAGGGTGAGAATGTGGTAAAATCTGAAAACGTGGTAAAATTCAGGGGAGGGTTTTTATTTTTCTGGATTGCTTTTCAAAACACTGTGGTTTGGTTTATGCATGGGGGTGGGTGGGTCAATCGGTGCTTTTTAAAACACTATTGGTTGGGTTTAGGCAAGGGGGAGGGTGGGGGGATTGGTCGGTTGGTCAGTCCGTCAGTTAGTCAGTCAACAGCGGCCCCTAGTTGATTTAAATGAGAACAGCAGGCGCTAAAGGCACTCACAAAAGATCTGAACTTTGAGATCTGAAAAAGCGTACACAGCGGCCTCTGGTGAATATGCAAAAACAAAAACTGCAAAACATGTATCTTCTAGGACGTATTTGGTGCACTCCAGAAATGTATATAGGGGTACGAAATCAGAATGAGCCTGTGTTGGTAAATGTGGTTTACTTGCATTGTCTGGTTATTGCTCTGTGTGTAAACCCCGACCACAAGTTAATTCAAAGAACAGATTTTGAGTTATCAGAACATTGGCGTGCATGTACATCTGCTCAAAGAGAAGCAGCAATTGCAGAGTGAAGCATCCCGTTCTACCTGCTATTATAAGTTAAGTTGGGCTGCTTTGCTTCTGAGAATCAATCAGTCCCACCCAATAATATTCCCATGGTGTGCTCCACATGCCCCCATATAAATGATGGCCATGACCTTTGCTAGACATGTGATGTATGAGTCATTATGGCACCTGTGACTGCTGCTGAATACAGATTTCTAAAGCAGGGTTACATTACAGAGCACCCTCATTATGGAAGCATCTCTAATACATCAGCAGTAATGGATGATCCTTTGAGGAATATCGCAGATCACATTCATACTTACTAAGCAATAATATCCATAACAAATTGGCCATAGTGTGTGTTTTATAATACAAGCAGTCCATTTTTTTCTTACTGGCCAGTAGATATGACAGCACAGATTATTTGTGAGCTAATAATGACCAATAGTTCTTCATTATAAAGTAACTTAACGAAGACTGGAGAAAAACGGAGAGAATATCAAGCAAATTGTCTTTCTTTGAACCACCTTCAGATAAAACACATTCATGATGGATTTGTAGAGGTTTCCATCATTTTTTCCAATAACAACAAATGAACTTTTCATTTGCCAAAAGCCAGTTGATTAAAAGTCGACAAGGTTTGCGAATCGGTCATTGCTCGGGGTGATGAGGTGGTTGATAAATGAAGGCTGAGGACAAAATGGTCAATACTGGGAAGGTTATGTTCAGATAATGCAGCACTGAGGCAGAGAAGTGTAGAAAAGCCCCACCCATTGACAGTCTCGGCTCATTAATTATTCATGAGGCTGCAAATGACACAAACACACCATGCTCATCTACTCGGGCGCGTTGGGAGCAGTGTGTGTAGGCAGATTTTTGCACACGTGTGCTGGGTTAATACTAAGAGAGCAGCAAAAATGAGCATTGAGTACAGATAAACAGACTCATTCTGTGCTGTGATGAGCTTACTGCACTATAAATTAAATAAAAATACTTTTACAAAACAAATTGCTGATCATTTTGCTTTTATCATTAGTAGATTATTAAAGATTCTTAAAATGCTATTCAGTGTCTATTAAGACGTTGATATTTTAAAAACACATACAGTTAAAACAAAATGAATACCCATAGCTCCTGATGATACTTTAAGTGGAACAATAGGTCTGTGCATGAAACAGAACATTACTTACAACACAGTTCCAGCTAAAAATGCTCTTTAATGTTTAATTGTGTGAAAAAAAATTATACAAATTGAATGACCTAAAGGCCAAGACACCGAAGCCAAACAACTAACTGCAACGAAAACTGAAGTACCAACATACGCATGGAAAGAGTAAACAAAGCATCATTTAGTACCATTATCAAAATACTTATCAGTCACCCACAGAGGGCTTCACTCATGCAAATATGTCTGATAATAATCCATCTAATCTATTAATCCATATTGTTTGCAAATATTTGGGAAATGTATCATGTATGTATGTATGTATGTATGTTCCTTCTTGACTTGAATTGTTTACTTGCTACGTCACCTTAATTTTTGTTCCCACGCTCTGATTAATTGCTGAATAACAAGTCAGAGCGTTCTCTTCAGCCAACGGCCAAAAAGCCAATGAGCTTCAATGCTAACCCGATGAGAGGTCGAAATATATAAAACACCAAACCAAATAGCTGGACCAATGCTGACCGACGGCCTGACGAAGCCCAGGGGTTGATCAAAGGCTTGGTCTGTGCCTTGGGCAAGGGTGAGTAAATTTATCTTATTATAACTTACTACAACTTGAAATTGTTTTAACATGAATTGTTTTAGAGTGAAAAAAATATTTTTTTAATAAGTTAATAATTCATCTGCACTACTATTCAGATGAAGCAATCAATAATTGTTATTCCCAAAGTATAATCTCTATATAAGACGGGCTTGAAATGTGCACTAGAAAGATTCATCCTTATGCAGTGTCTTTGCTTATTCTCTCCTAACTTTAGTAGTGATAAAAATGTCTTTGTGTTCATTTTATGGTTCAGGTTATGATTTAAGCCTTTCACAGATGCGTCTTCAGTAGTATGCTGTTTTTCCAAATTTTTCTATAAAACAAAAGTTCTGTTCAGTCTTAAACATAGTAATGCAAAACCTGTGCAAAAATAATTCGCAATGAAAATTACTATAAAATTTACATCATGCACACTGTATGTAGAGCATAAGGGGTTGGGGAAGATTTAGATTCTGAAGCCTCGGTCAAATCATGTGATTTTTATTGTTGGTTAAGAAAGTCAGATGCAATTTTGTCTTGATAAAATCTTGACTTGTCGTGGATAACAAATGTGCCAGACTACATGTTCCTTCATGATCAGTCATCCTGTGACGTCTACGATGAGAATTATTTCCCAAAGCAGTCACAAGTGTTGCTATAATAGTATTTCTTATCTTATCTTATCATAAATGTTTTTTTAAATCTTACATTAATCTCAATAAAAACTCATCCTTGCTGACAATAGGATGCATTGTTTAAGGGCATTCGTTATGACATTGATAGAATGAAACGTATATTTTCTTTTAGATATTAAGATATTTTCTTTTAAATCTAAACGTAAAATTTTTAGCCATGGGTTGTTTATTGAACACTGAACTTGCCGCGAGTGAGACGGAGAAAATGAATGCACATCAGCACCAAGGAAAAATCAGATGCTCAAGACAAAATAATAACATATTAAAAAAATTGCAAATATATGACAGAGGTTTGTGATACAACAATTACAGTGAAGCAATAATTAAATCCTTATTTTTTACGGAGCAAAACAACTCATTCACGGGACGGGCACAAACAAAAAATTATTTGTATTTTTCTTTTTTGGAAAAAATTGCATTTTGAAACGAATTATGTTTGGTATAATTTGTATCTTAATTTTTATGTATTTTTTGTTGGTCAGTTATCTACTAGATAAACCAGAATAACAAATAACATCTGAGAGGAAGTGCTTCAAAACCAGTCCGCTATATGCTTCAGTGCCAAAGCACAAACTGGTTTGTTGAATAAAATAAAATCTAGCCTAAATAAAAATTGAAACTTATATTAAGCTATTTTCATTTTTAATGTTTAATGAATTTTAATTAAACTTAATTAGTTTGATCAAGTAATTTAAATAAGCAAGACAGGCTGCTAAAATGCATTAGCAGCACTGAAGTGTTTCCAGATTACCTAGGAAGAACGAACTCTGTTTGAAGGGTGAGAGAACTCAGAAACTCGTTGTGATAATGGAAATGTCTGCATATTTGTGCCAGTCTGTCAAATAAAATTGCTTAAAACACTTTAATATTTTAGAGAAATTTGTTAAAGTTTGCATAACCAATGATTGATCTTCTTGACCTTATCTTATCCATCATTATGCCATTACAGTTACTTTGCTTAAATAGCCAGATAGTGAGAAAAAAATGTATAATAATTTTTATAATTGCATCGCAGCCCTCTGAATCATAATCAAACCATGAGGTGCCCAAAAATTCCTACCCCTACAAACCATACACATAAAAACTGAATTATATCAGTTTTTACCAGTATTGTTCTCCGCAGCTATTCAAGAGTGAGGTTAAATCCTGCTCTGTTCACAGAGGATGTGGAGGTCTGACCAGCCCCTAAGGGACCCAGCAGGACAGAAAAAGAGAGAAAAGATGCAGTCAAGAGGTCCAAAATCACCTTGTGCATCAAAACACAAGCAAAGGCGCACTCTCGTATCTAACGCCCAGCGGTACAGTGAGTCCCACAGCACAGCAGAACACAGTGTTCCTCCTCATATTTCTCACCACTGGGATTCGGCAGTAGCATTAGTCAATTCAAAAATAAACACTATAGCTAGGAAATGAGTTCAGAAACCAGAGGTCTGTTGAATAGCTGAGAGTGTGAGAGTACATATAAACGTGCAATACACAGTTTGACAGGCCTTGAGCATGCGGTACGAATAATGCATGATTCAGAGTTATTTTAAGATGATGTTTTCAGCACATTCTGCATGGCATGCTACTTTTTGCCCACATCATCTGTATGGATAACAGAATTCAGAGTACAGTAGTTTGGCTTAAAAGTGAATTGAATTACATTTTAAGCTCTTGTGCGACTAGAATTATTACCTCTAAACCACATATGTAGGTCAAAAAAGGATCTGTCGCTTTTGAGTGTGTTAAAAAATCCTCAAAACTGTATAGAACACGTCAAATAAATTTTTTAAAATCATTTACTCCTAAAAAATAGTGCTTTTTGACCCATTTATACCTTTCAGAGTTTCAAACCTGACTTGTATGAAAATATAATTGCTGGCTCTTTGACAAATTACTTTTACTCTACAAATTTTTTATTAAAGGTGTCTGCTTAATGGAAAAATTATAAGTGTAATTGTAAAAATAACACTCTAAATGTGACTTTAAGCTTCATCATTATGTGTAGCATGAGTGTAACATACTGTATGCTGTGTCAGACTGTTTCTGTTGGCTCTTCAGGCTGAACTCTGGCTGGATCAAGAGGAAAAGAGCACATTTTTCTGAGTGCACTTTCTCTCATGACTATTTATTATTTTAAAGCACAACAACATGCCTCAGGGTGGGAAAGCTGATCAGACTTGCTGAGTCACATCAGTCTTTGGGGAAAGCAGGTCACAGACAAATAAAATGACCATGACTTTAAGTCATCTTCAGTGATCTAAACAGTCAACAGTGTTGTACTGCTTTAAAAAACAAGAAATGAAACAATGTGTTTTCTGACATGCAGTGTGATCTACATTGACTGGTCTATACTGGTTTCCACAGAAGAAGCTGTGCTCTTTTTCAGCAGGTTGTTTTTCACATCTTGCTTTAGGTTTTGGATTACCATGACAGGCTGACATCACAAAGTGCCTCAGCAGCTTTCGTTCTGCGTTTTGAGACTAACGCTGTAATAGGATACTAAGAGCAGTCAGTTATAACAGGCGCTCCACATCTTCTTCTCCACACACCTGTATGTGATTTTCAAGTGACTCTGTAGATATTAATGAGCAGGCTCAGGTGTGTTCAATTAGGAACTCATTTCTACAGGACAGTGGTTTCAGAACATAGATATATACACTAGATATCGCATACGGACCCTGAGCATGCATCAATACCGCCGCCACATTTGTACAGTGCTCCCAGAAAAAAAAGTCATTATGCTGCACTATTCAAGACTAAAGCCAATCTGAAGATGCTGGACTTTAGCGCTGCGTATGGGTGTAGTAATGAGCAAACAAATCATAAAGGCATAACATTTCCTAGGTAAGATTTCATTTTTGTATGACTTTGTATGTTACGGACATTTGTGCTCAACAAGCAGGACTTTACATTAACACCCGCCAATCCGCCAAATGTGGGTAGATTTCAGCGGTGACAGGTAAGACAGCTACTCTCACTAGCCACTTTGGCTGGTTGAAGATCATTTTTAAATTATACAGTAGTTATCTTAAAAGCAGGGTTCGACAATAAAGATGGCCCAATTTTCATGCAAATGTCATCTTAGAATCGAGAGCTAAAGAAAGCACGTGAATACCGAATGAGAGGATGATCACTCGTGCACACAGGTGATGTGATGCACGCGACTGTTTAAAAAGCATGCACGCTCCCGTTTCCTGGCGCGAAGCAACCGTGCCTAGAAACGCAACTGCTGCGATCGGTTCTCTCTTAAATAGACTGGACAAAAAGTGATGCTCGTGCACCCACAATCCTGCTACTTCCAAAAGCTCCGGATGTTTTTTAAATATGTCTTTTTGTAAGCATCAGCGGTTGCCGGTTTTGTTTTAACTATTCTTTGAACAGAACAGATATGGGCCTAACATTAACCGTGTGCGCGTGATTATCCTTCCATTATCACACATGGTGTGTTTTTCACCTGCTTTCTTTTGCTTACAGTTATTTTTGTTAACATGGTTTAATTATCATTTTTACAATAACATTGCTTTAATAGGAGACTAACTCCTCATGTATGTGTAGTTAACTGGTGATCTGAGAGACCTTTAGCCTGAACAGACTAGGCTACTGTGCATAGTTTTAGATACATAGCAATAATTATTTTTTTAAATATAATTTTTTTTTAAATAAAGGTTTTGTTGAATAAAAAAGAGCATATTTTGACATATTATTTAACATTTGTGGCTAAGAAACAATGATTTATTTATTTTTGGTGTGGTCAGAGATAAATTTGGTAAATCCTTAGTGTTGAGCCCTGAAAAGTCCTGTGAAATAACAACAAATTGCAATGCGACAATATGAAACCACAACCCATTTGCTCATGCACATTAAGCAAGTTCATACAAAAAAAGTGAAATGAATGAGGAGGCATGTGGACATAACACAACATCTAAATCAAGTAATTTTAGCATGTCAAAGTCAAATTTATGCAAATAAAATATATTTTCCCAACAACAAAATTGGGCTAGTGAAAATGGCGAGTGGCTAGTAATGTTGGAAAACTACTAGCCACAGTGGCTGGTGATCAAAGTTAATGTCAAGCCATGTCAACAAGTATCGTTATTGATGATAATACAGCCACTTACTGCACTGACTATAAAGCAAATTAGCACCAACTTGCACTAAATTCTAGGTTTATGCTAGTTTTGTTGAATAAAACCAGCAAACTATGTAAATGAAATAAGACAATAAGACACCGCAGTGCCAGAAACTTGTATTATTGTCGGCTAAGTGAAGTAACGGCTAGTTTTTGAAGTAACTTATAAGGGGGCCTGATAGCATAAGAGTGCATGCACCTCAATGTGCATATTGTCCACCCTAAATTCATTCATTCATTCATTCATTTTTACGCAGCGGATGCCCTTCCAGCCGCAACCCATCACTGGGAAACAACCACACACACTCATTCACACTCATACACTACGGACAATTTAGCCTACCCAATTCACCCGTGCCGCATGTCTTTGGACTGTGGGAGAAACCGGAGCACCCGGAGGAAACCCACGCAAACGCAGGGAGAACATGCAAACTCCACACAGAAACGCCAACTGACCCAGCCGAGGCTTGAACCAGCGACCTTCTTGCTGTGAGGCGACAGCACTACCTACTACGCTACTGCGTCACCAACCCTAAATTATTGAGTATTAAAAATATTATATACCTTTTAGATAGGAAAGATGAATATGCACATTGAGACACAAGGATATCGATGGTTCACACGAGTCATACTGTATAATTAATATATCTATGGCTCCTAATGGCCATTCCTCCGCTGCACCTTGGTCCCACATTCATTTCAAAGGAGCGCTACCCTGTACTTAAATGGCAGCTCTATTCACGTATTGCTTCCAATAGACAACAATAGCATAGGCAACATTGAATGTAAATATCTATGGTTCCACAAGCAGAGTTGATGACCTTCGTGTCACTGTCCTGCATAGTTCAGTACCATTTCTAATCAAATACACTTCATTGTAATTTTGATAGGCATACACAGTGAGAATTCTAATAGTCGGAAGATTGTATGTCCATGCACACATCACGAATGAGCTTGTGAAAAAAATCGTTTGGATAGAGTGATATATGACAATTTTATGACCCTGCTATTTCCAAAGCAATCACATGAAATTCTGCGCCAAAACCACGTACAGAGGGAAACATAGAACTGCATCCCTTTTTCTCTCTCTCTCTCATAATAGCTATTGATGAGGGCCATGAATTTCCACAAAAAACATACAGGTTCTTTTTCTGCACTGGGAGACCAGTCACTCCTTGTGGACAAATTAAAAAGTGAATTATAACCTTGCCTGCTGTAAACTCTCTGACGACCCTGTCATGGGTGAAACACATCATACAGCACTCGCTGTTCAGTAAGCTTGTCTGCCTGATTGGTAAACTTCAGATAGAGTGACAGATCAGCTCGTTTATCTGTACACATGTCACAAATTCAAACTGACAGCTCCTAAACATTTTTGACATGTTTAAAAATGATCAGGAACCTATAAGCTGGGCTCATCTTGGATTGAACGTTCCTCTCATACAGTACGAGCCATGATCATACTAGGTATGGGACGATAACCGTTTTCAAGGTATATCACGCTTTACAAAAGTCAAAAATTTTTTTTTTTTGGAACATGTTTATTTAAGGTTATCAAAATAATGTACAAGGTGCTTTTACAGACATAATCAAAGGCAAGTTTTACAAAAAAAATGCAATCCGTTAGAGAAATCATAGTAATCCTTAAAAATAAGAATACTGTATAAGCAAATAAGTCAATAGATAGATGGAGGTAAGAAAAAAAAAAAAAAGGGAAACATCATACCATCTATAAGTACTAATATTGGTGACCAATTAGTCACAGAGTCTCTGGAAAGGCACATAAAACAAAATATATATTTTCCAATTACAGCACTTTCCTATAATATAGACATGTCATTTAAAAAAAAAAGAACATTAGAACAAAACAAAAGGGACAAAAAAAACAGTAACAACAAAAATAACAAACAAACAACAAATGACCATTCCCTGTGAGCCTCCAACAACCTTCCACTAAAAAGAAACCTAGTTGACACGCAGAACCATTTCTCTCATGTGTAAGGGCAGGTGATCTGCTCTGTAAAACTCTGTATGTTATCATTAAGCACAGCTGCAAGCCTCTCATGGGGCAAAACTGCAAAAATCTCTCTGTAAAAGTCAAGGTTTTAAAACCGCAAAATTTTCTGTAATACTATTCGTGCAGTATATGTAAGATTTTTTTTTTTACTTTATTTTTGTTTTTTTAGGACAACGGTATCTCCAGCAGGAAAGATCTCCAAAGCTGGCGTTTTAAATTGTATAGTAATCGGTTTTTGAGACAAATGAAGACAGCAGAAGTTTATTATTTCGCCTGACATGTTTACTGTTCCTAAATATTTTAAATGTTTCTCAAAATAAAATACATTGGCCAAAATTGCTTATTACTCAGTAGGTTTCTGCATTTGAATTTGAATTTACTACTCGACCGATAGAAAAGGACATTATACAGTATTAATGTGAGCAGTATAAATGGAGCTCGGACATACTACATCCGCCATTTTATCATGAGCACGTGACACACCTGCTTCACTCCAATTTATGAATTATCTCGCAGTGTATTATGGGATAGCATAGTGTCCATAGGGTGCGCACTTCAGAATCTCACCAGAAATAGTAAGTACTTCTCACCTACTGCTTTTGGATTTCTATGAATTCGGACATACTACTCAGCTAACATACTGTTTTTGGTGTACTATATAGTATGGAAGTCTATAGTACTATATACTATGGAAGCCATTGTGTTCAAAGTCGAAAGAAGTTATTGTTTTTCAACCAGACATTAAAAAAAAAACATATTTTATAGTGGTAATCACAATACCGTGAAACCGTGATATTTTTATCCAAGGTTATCATACCATTAGAATCTTATACCGGCCCATGTCTAGACCATACAAGCCTCAGCAATTACCATGAAACCTCTCTCTATGGGGAAAAAATTCATTTCAGAGCAAATATTAAATCGTCTACGCCCAACTTTAAGTTTCGGTTAAAATGAATGAATGAAAGAAGGAATGAATTGTATGAGTGAGTGAGTGAGTGAGTGAATACAGTGAGTGTATACACATACATAATGTAGTGTATTCAAAATTGAGTAGTTGAATGGTACGAATAGCTGACTTGAGATTTCACACTAAATGCAACATGTTCAAGTTTAATTGTTAATGTTTAAAGGTCCTAAGTAATCAAAATAAAGTTTTTTAGATGTTAGTATTAACATTGTTGAGATCTAAAAGCTAGTGTGCTCCAAAAACAGTGACAAAATTCGCGTTTAGAAGATGTAAAACTGATATAAACGTGTAAAGCTTGTAGTTTGTCACTTTCGCCTAAATGGATCAACGGTTTTATTCACGTCACCTCATACTACAGTTTCTCATCAAATCATAACCAGTCAAATGCTCTAGTGTCAGACATGCCCGGACCCCTTCAGGACGCTTCTCATTTGCTTTTCATTTGATGTGCTTGATCTCAACCACTCTCACTGGCAGAGGTGTGATCAAACAAAACGCTATTGGCTGTTTTTTTTAAAGGGGAGGAGCTACACTATGTCCCACCCTCTCTTTGTGTTTCGGTTTAGATTACGGTTGTGATTACATCGACGAATAATGCATATTTCAAAACACTTCACGGGACCTTTAAAAGTATCTTTGAAGACATAAAAAAATATTCCATTACCTTAAAGTAAAGATTTTGCATATCATATTATAAATATATAATAAATATAAATGCAAAGCAGAATATTGAAAACAACACTACATAAAAATGCATAATAATCATTACACTTTATCAATGGGGTCCCTCATAAGCCGATCATCTAATTTTAGTGGAGAAAGATTAAATTTCTTGGCCAAAATATCCAATTATTGTTCTGTTTGCTCATGTAGCACCAAGGGACAGATCATTTGGAACAGCATTTGTGTTTTGAATGAAACAAAAAGCTGGGAATTGGCTAAATGGTGAACAAAATCATAACAAAATGAATTTGATAGTCTGCCAGAGCAAAAACTGTGTATATTTGTAAACACTCTCTCTCTCGAACAAACTGCAATTGAGGACATTGCAAGCAAAATAAATCAAGGAATAGCTCAAACAGCAACACCAAGACATTCAACATCTAGGATTCTGTTTTCATCTTTAAGTATATCAAATCAAGCAGGCAGATCAGATGAGGGTAATGTATGTTTCTTTTTAAGGCATCAGTAATAAGCCATCCTATAGCCTGTGAATTGATTCTGTATGCACTTAAAATGTGTGACAAGAGCATCAAAAAAAACTTCCCGTTCTTTCCTCATTCAGTCTGACGGCTCTGCACCAAATGCAACGGATTAAGGGCCTATCATCTCTGCAGGGAGCATATCATCAGTTTACACTGAGGCTTTCATGGCTCCTGTTCATTAAATAGCCAGATTTGGCTATTTCTGCTTTTTCATATGCCTTTAAAGATATTGTATGAGAACTCATACTGTCACTGGTCTAGAAACTGTCAAAGCCAGCATTTTAAGCGGCAGGCTGGTGTATGATAGGGTCCAACATGGATGCTGTCCTCCTGTGTGCTCTGTCAGTTTGATGCTGATGGATTGAAACGATCTGAAGATGATTATGAGTCTCGGTTAAGATCTGAGGGCGAATCTCGCTCTTCCACTGCATTCGGCAGGACGGCTAACTGCCATAAGCGAAGCGAGCACAGTCTGAATTGAATCCCTTCTCTCTGCATCCGCTAATCCTCTTTTGCACTTGATCAATCATGAGCTTGGCCAAACCCAATCACAGAACACACTGCAAAGAAACTGAAAAGAGAGAGGAGAAATGCGTCTGTCCAACCAAAATCCCCCTTGAGGACGTTTCAGTCACAACCAGTTTGCACCGGTTTTAATAGGCCGTGTTGAACAGATGTTTCCGAAGGATAGGAAGATGTTTTCATTTCATTTATCAGGTTAATAAAATGTAATCTAATAAGAACAGCAGCACATTTAGATGTGATGTTTACTCACACTAGCAGGAGTTACAAGATCAAAAAGCAGTTGTATTATATAAAAAAAAGGTTAGTATAAATTAACCCAACATGCAGCCTAAATGTGAAGGAGAAAGATAAAAAGACAAGAAGCAATGACTGAGAGAGAAAAAATGGGGAGGCAACTGGTGTATTGAGTCATACTAGAAGAATAGTTTTTTAGGAGTTGAAAGTACATCACCTAAAGTCACAATTAACAGTGGGAAAATCAATCATCAATCACGAATGACCAAACCTAGAATATTAGAAATAAGGCACAAAAGCTTTAGGGTGCTATCTTTTAAAAATGTTCTAATATAAACCATATAGATACTGTGGTTACAGAAAATTGCTGTAAAATTTACAATATTACTGTCAGTTTTGTAGTTTTACAGCACAATTGCAATTATTAATTTAAAGTGCGCTTGTAAATTTTACAGTACCACTAGCAATTTTTACAGTATTACTAGCAAAATTTACAAGTGCACTAAATTTTACAGTATTACAGGCAACCAAAATTGCCAGTAATACTGTAAATTTTACAGCAATTTATTTACAGTGTACTAATATACTAATACACCTATAAGTTACTAATATACATTATTTATGTGTAATTGAGATGGTGTACCTTAAAAGCTATTTTAAAAAACAACCACCATCTACTCAGACATTAGAAAAGCTGATTAAACTCTGTTAGATCACACTCTTCACACAAGATAAATAAGGTCTAGCTCCGGAGGCCAGATTCTGTCAGAAAATGTCTGTTTAATCATATTTAATTCTTCATCAGCACATTTTACAAGAACATCACACAACTTACAGAAAGATGAAAATTATTTTAATCGATGGAATGTTTCTTGAAACTTGTGTGAGTAAACCGTAACAGTGAAGACAAGCAATAATGGCAGAAAATACTACTCCAAACTAAATTTCTTCCTTTGACATTTTCTCAAATCAGTGTGACAGCTTGGGAATTATGAAATATATAATGCACATGTTTGCTCTTCATTATCTAGCATTACTGCTAGAAAAGATTCATGTCTTTGCCTAGAAGTGAAAAGGCGAGAGAAAAATATGAAAATCTCTTGAATGCACACTGTCATCATTATAATGATTTTCAAACTCATAACTTTCCAGGAGAACCTGAATGCAGCACATTACTGAACAAGACACACCTGAGAACAACAACTAGGCAAGATGAGAAAAGAAAAGCAGGATTTTATTACACAGCACCATTCCATTATACAGTTTCCCCCCTCAGTTTAACGGCTAAATTCTTAATCTTCAGCCGAACTCCTACAGTGTTATCAGTTTCCAGTGGAAGTCTATGGAGGAGGGCAGTCTGCATGCCTCTATTTTCAATTTCCATCCATCAGAAAATATGCTAGAAAGGGCACGAGGCAGCACAGCAGGAAACACCAGCACGTTTTGCATTTTTGTCTCCATCTGTATGCAAATGCTTCCATTATTGCTTGATTTGTAAGAGCAAGGGCAGTAACACATTTCATCAAATGCAACATTTCCCCACCTACTGATGCTGTGCTCTGAATATGTACAAGGGCAGAAAAACACAGCGGAGAGCAACAGAATCAGTGTTCGGCAAAACAATAACACTAATTCACAATCAACTAGAACCGGTCGCATTTCAAGTAACATATAGTGTCATAAAGACACCAAATGAGAGACTAATGAGAAGTGCTGGCAGGCATATTTTACTACTCCAAATGAAAAAAAAGTCTTATAATTCAAATTTTACAAACCTGAAAAAAAAAAAAATCAAATATCATCCTATTATCCAAGCCATGTTTCTCTGCTATGTCCAGTCCGAACAACACTTGCTATTACTCATTTTAATCAGTCAGTCAAATAGATTCACAAAGCATTGATGAGTAAATGGTTTAAATCAGATGAGGAAACATTCAACCGTAACTGCTACTGAATCATTACGGAATTCAAAGCTGACTATCAGCACTCAAAACATCACTTTTGGGACAAAATAGGAGAAGTTAATTGTTTTCTGTTCAGTCCACTTAAAATTGTAAAAACGATCAAAGAGCACCTATGATGAAAATCATCTTTTGGGAGCTGTTTGGACAGGACTGTGAGTAGGTATAGTGTGTCCACAGTCATATTGGAGTGATAGAAACACAATAAGTCTCTTTTTTAAATTTACAGATGTTAAAATAGGATCTAAATCCCTCCCATTTTGAGGCCCACTGCCCCCCCCCCCCTCCCCCCCACCGAAATGTGATCAAGAATTAGTTTTACAAGTTTAAAACGTTTTAAATCAGTACATGTTTGTAATGAATGACAGCGATTTTACCGCCTTTATCACCACAGCTGCATGTCAGTACAAGTATAAAAGTAGACGCTTTAATCCTGGTTTGTAGACATTAAATCAGGTTTATTTCGTACATTAACATAACAGATATCCATACAGCGGAGGATATTCATGTGTATCCTGTCACATTTGTCATGCAAAAACAGTGCAAAGTTAAACACGCGCTGTAACGCCCCATTCACATGGGGCTTCAGCGTCAATGCTTGACAGAGGGCGTGTCTGAAGTTGGGGCTGACGCGAACATCATAGCAGTGTCAGCCAATAAAATTAATCAGCAATCAGCTACTGTTGAGAAAGTTGAGAAAGTACCAACTTCTGCAGCGAGCAACGCCACTGAAGCGGCGCCGACGGATCAACAATGCAAGTTCGGCAACGCCTGACATCGCCCATTCAAAGTGAATGGGAAGTGTTGAAGCTGATGCCCCGTGTGAATGGGGCATAAGTGTGTGTCCGCTGTGTGTGTGTCTGTGTGCGTGAACTTTGTAACGACATTGTGTGTGACTCATCGTTGCAACTCCACAACACATACATCAAATAATAATTGGGATAGTTCTTACTGTAGTATTTCTCACAAACATTACATGAGATCTGCTTCCTTCATGTCTGTCACTGTGCTGTTTATCTGACACAGCAGAGACGGAGATTGAGGCACACTCTGACAGGCACGTGGGAACGGTGGGTGGGGAGAACTAGCATTAAAGGCACAGGCAACAGCTACATTGTGTTTAGAGCAGAAAATCCCAATGTTCTTAAAGGTATAATAAATTATCTGATGGGTGTTTTGAGGCTTTACAGACACACTCTTATATGACACAAAAGACTTATATTAAATCTTGAAAAAGAAGCAAAATAGGTGCCCTTTAAGTCAGCATGAAGGAATTGTGTGGAACCTAGCATTTTTACACAGTGTAATATTTCAGTTATGCTAAATTCGCTCTTAGATTTATGTGAAATTAAATAAACAGTAAGATGTTAAACAGATTTTTTAATTAAATATCTAAATATCTTAAAATTTTTTAGATTCTCAAGGAAATGTTCCTTGAGATGACTTAAAGATGAAAATTACCTACAATATTAATCCTTGCAGCACTAAACCTCAATAACAGATATTGTCAAGTATAAAATCAAACTTAAGCATAAAAATCATTTTTATTCCCTTTTCAGTGAACAAAAAATAATGTTTCTTCTCGAGCAAAACACATTGATTAAACAATATTTTGATATTTGTAATGGAAAACAAGACATTTTTGTGTGTGTGGTGTAGGTGATTACTTATAAAAAATATTTTAATATTATTTTATTGTAATTATTAAAAGCTAAAGCTCATTATGTGACATTCTGTTTATCATATTTGAAACACCATTGGCAAATCTGAGGCTAAATGAACTCTAATAACAAATTGTTACTATCCATGATGCATATTACTGCATTATTGTATAGTAATATGTTTTGACAGTATAAAATAATACCCCTAATAATTAATAATAAAAACTAGTTTATTTAACATATTATAGTCTTAATCTAATTCAAAAAACCTAAATGTACTAAAACTCTTTTCCAAACTAAATGCATCAAAACCATTTTAAAAATATCAATGTAGATTATATAACCTAAATGCTTCAAATTTCCTTTGACTAAAACAAGCTTTAGGCATAATTGTTTCTTAATTGAAATTCATGCCCCGTTTCTTTCTTGAAATAATGCATGTCTGTGATCCCCTTCCCCCTCCTATCCAAACAAGACTGATTTTTCTTTGCTCAGAAATCACGGATCAAGCCTCTAAGATTAAGTCATTTGACACCGCCACTAGGGATGTTAACGATTACTCGATCATCGATTAATTGTCGATAAGCCTTTAATCGATCGACCTTATCGATGACCGATTAAACATGGACATATAAAGGATAAGACATGCTTTGCGCTGCGAGACACTTATTCACGACTTTACACATTACATAATCAAGTGTGTACAGTTTACATGACCATGGAGTCAGTCTCTTGACTGCATATTGGGCGATGCATAAGACCCGTGGGGATCTCGGTTATATTTACAGGTGCTGCCGTTAATCTGCGGGTCAGGTAATGAAAAAATAGGTCGCATGATATTTAAGTATGGGTAGATCACGCGTGGATGAGATCATTGGTTATGCAAACTTTAACTATTTTCTCTGAAATATTAAGATGTTTTAGCAATCTTGACAGACTGTAACAAATATGCTTTCATTATAAAAATCGCTCATCACGGCCAGACATGCGGTGAACATCTCCGTTCTTACAGGTTTCTGCTCTCTCGTCATCAATCAATCTCAGTCTGGAAACATGTTTAGTGCTGCGAATTTTGTTAAGCCTGTCCTGCTTAACAAAATTACTTGATTTAATGGAGGATATTGTGTATTGAGGATATAGGCAAATATATCGCAGAGAGCTGAGACTCATGACGACTTTAAAGACGATATAGCTTGTTTCGGATAATATATTACATGTTTTAATTACATTATTATATAAAATGAACAGCATTATTATTTTAATCATCACCATTAATAATAAACGAACTACAGATAATTTAACAGCTTCAGCTGTTCACATCAACATCACTTGACCGGCACTTTTGGACTTCAGCACCACGCATATTTAGCTTGAATTTAAATAGAGTTTCCTTCCTAAAGGGAAAAATACAATAATTTTTTAAATTGCAAGGCGATTATAGACATGTATTCGCAATTTCACACACATCAGCATGTGAAAAATTTAATATTTGCATTGCGCTCTTTCTCTCTCTCTCGCAGCAGCAGACGCGCGCTGCACGTGAGGGCTCTACCATACACAGCCCCATCTCATAGCAGATTAATTTGCAAACTAAATTTAATTAATAAACAAATTAAATAAAGTTATTTGTAAAAATGAAACTACAGAAAAAAAATAAAAAGAACTGAAACCAGCTGATCTGTTCTGGATGAACAGGTGCTGCAATCGAATTAATTCGATGGAATGATAAAAACAGACATGCACATATTTCAGAAAATAGCCCAATTATTTAATTAAAAAATATGTTAAGCCTTTATTTATATATATCAGCTATATATATATATATATATATATATATATATATATATATATATATATATATATATATATATATATATATATATAATTTTTCTATTATATATTTTTAATAGTCTATATTAAATTACCATTCGTTTTGGCTTTAACGAATTATTGAACAGATTATTAATAACTTATCAAACAACATTTTACTGAGCTCAGTTCTAATATTAGAGCCAGAGCTGCGGCGCGTCGGCAATAGTCTAAACAAAACTCTGACAAACAATAAACCCATATCCCAAGCGCAACATTGTGTTAGATTTTAGCAAATACAGAGGTGACACTGTTAATGACTACTTTTGTGATGATGATCAGACCTGAAGCCGCGGTGCGCTCTGAAAAACAAAACATGTATAAACGCACGCATAGAAACACGCGCAGGCGGTGAGACCTCTGTCCGCCTCCCGTCTGAAAGGACTTTAATGCATGCATCCTTGTTTCTTCCGTGCGCAGATAAATATAATTTCATTTGCTTGCATCCATTTATATTATATGCATTTTGCAGCATGATAACGGCATGGAGCCATCGAACCACCCGAAATCACCATCAAATCCTGTCCCGCGCCACACAGTTTAGCTGTAAGAGCGCGGTGATTTGCATTGGTTTGAATTATTTTCTGAGATAAAACATAATGCAAATGAAGTAGATTATTAAATAAGTTTTAAAAAAGCAGCCGAAAGTTTAGGCCTATTAAATACGTTTAAAAATGGTTAAATAAATGAGCAAATTAGAAACCTAACACTGCCGCGCCCATATATCGGCGATCTCACAGGGGGACTATATGGCAATCTGAAAATTTCTTATATTGTCCAACACTAGCCGTGAGATAGCATTGGTCTGTCATAGCCTAAATGGTTTGTTCTTCACTGAAGCTTTAACAGAAGCGTGTGCCGCATGTTCACCTCTGACGCATTCAGCCTGTAGCCTAGTTTGGGTTTTTTACATATAATGTTGATTACTTAAAATGTCTTATTTTTTATTTTTATAGTTTATATCTATAAAATGAATGCTTAGATTATTTCGTTGTGACGATTAAGCAAGAATCATAATGCATTGCATATTCGGCTCATTCTTCAGTAGCCTATTCGTATGTATTTTATAAACATATGGTTTATAAGGATTAACGATTAATCGATTGATTGATCGTTAATTTAAATGATCATCGATCATGGGATTTTGTAGAAACTGACATCCCTAACCGCCACTGATAGACAGCATAACAGAAGACTCTGATCTGGCTTAACAAAGAGCCTCCTCAGTCAGACTCCACCCTACCCTGCCTCACATAAACCACCACAAACCTCCATCACCCTCCAACAATACTGTCCTTCAAAAAGCCACAGTGCTAAAAGAATGCATTGTTCCTGCACACATCCTCATGCAATATTACTGCAGGTAAAAACGATGAATGCATGATGAGGAGTGAGGTGTTTGGGCAGACATACTGCTCTGTGATCCTTCCTTCAGCTCATCACATCTTCAAAGACATTTCCCATGATGCTGCAAGCCTTCACCAACCACATCTATCGCCAGCGCAGGTCCACTGAGCAAAGATTAGCATGTGCTTGCCCTTCCCCCACGGCTCTTTCAGCGCATCCACACACCTTATTATATATGGCACAAGGCCAGGCATGTCATGTTTAAATAGAAAGCCATTCAACACTTTTGTCACAAATACTGAAAGCCATTAAACACAGGCAACAGATGCGTCTTCCACAAATACGCATAACTGGGGGTTAAATTAGAAATGCTTTTTATGTTCCAGTAAAATCTATTTAAAAAAGGGATAAATGAAAACTGCAAAATGTATTCAACCGAAGAGAGAATTTTATAAATTTAACAAAGTGGATTGAAAATGTAGCCAACCTTTGAATAATGCCTTCAATTTTTTATTTCCTTTTTAACATTTCATAACTCTTACAAACAGACAAAGATCACTTTGAAAATGGTAGTTTTCTGCTGTTATCCCAACCCATGCTCATTCTGAAAATGTACCCCTATATACCATACCTGCAACACTCCCATTTTTACCGGGAATCTCCCGTATTTCAGACCCATCTCCTGTCACCCTCCCGTTTTGATATTCCTCCCAGAAAACTCCCGTACTTTTACCCAGACAACCCAGCCCCCCTCTTCACCTCAGTTTTTTGGTACAGTCTGTAACACCCACGGGTCGCCGACTTTAGTATAGTATCCGATCGCAGCGGCCGCCCAAATCCTGTTGCATAGCACAGTTACTTAACCGATTTTCAGCTGTGTTATTCAGACACCTCACCTCAAACACCAAGCAGCGACACCCCAAAACCTGTTTTTGTTTTACCTGATTTCTGGAACCGTTCTTTACCGGACTCAAACCCCATTGTTGTGGTCAACTCCTTTCTGCATCTCAAGTCCGCCGACGTACGTGTCAAGCTACTGGACAAACTGGTAACAGTAAAAAAGCCGTCCATATAGAGGTAAGCGGTCAGCTGGTAAGCGAGAAAAGGAACGGCATCATGCCGCCCTGTAGCGTTCGTTTTAAAGTTGAAATGCAGCCATACATAGCTCTGGCTACATAATTCGCGATCTCCAGAAATGTATATGGGGTTACGTTTTTAGAATGAGCCTATGTTGTGTTAATCATTATCCTGTAAAAACGTAACATTGAACATTTTATCATATTAATACAGCACATTATTAGTGCTCAGCATAAACGAGTACACCCCATTTAAAATTTTAGATTTGTATCAGTTTCTCAGTGAATATGGATCACTTTTATTGCATTTTTTTACCAAAGCTGTTTTATTAAAGGGTTATGAAACCCCCCTCTTTCAATTCAAGTCTACCTCAGAATTTAAAAAAAAAATTTGTGATGGGTGTGGAGCTAGGGATGCAACGATTATAGATTTTGGTTGTACAATTATAGTCTAAAGGAATAATCACGGTTTCTTGGTTATTCTTGGTTATCACATTATTATGCATTGATTAGTTTCAAAACACTGCTAGTTTAGTCACAAAATCACATGACAACTCCCTATATTTTAAAGTGCTATTTATTGCTGCTCAGTAACCAATTAATAAACCACAAAATAATAATAAAAAACAAACAGCAGTCTATTTCTCTTTGGACTTAAAAATGATTAGAAAAAAAAAGTTTTTGACATTTAAACATTAGTAATAATTTTACACTGAAAATAAATGACAGAACAATTAATAAATACAAATAAGAATAAAAAAAAATAGTATTTGTTAGTTTATTGTTAGGCGACGCGGTGGCGCAGTAGGTAGTGCTGTCGCCTCACAGCAAGAAGGTCGCTGATTCGAGCCCTGGCTGGGTCAGTTGGCGTTTCTGTGTGGAGTTTGCATGTTCTCCCCGCGTTCGTGTGGGTTTTCTCCGGGTGCTCCGGTTTATCCCACAGTCCAAAGACATGCGGTACAGGTGAATTAGGTAAGCTAAATTGTCCGTAGTGTATGAGTGTGAATGAGAGTGCATGGATGTTTCCCAGGGATGGGTTGCAACTGGAAGGGCATCTGTTGCGTAAAACATATGCTGGATAAGTTGGCGGTTCATTCCGCTGTGGCGACCCCAGATTAATAAAGGGACTAAGCCGAAAAGAAAATGAATGAATGAATCTATTGTTAGTATTAATCATGTAAATGTAGGTATTTCCCTTTTGAAGGGAACAAATATAGTCAAAGGCTGCTGAACCTCTGTCTGAAAGGCACTTTTGATTAACTATATTACAAAATGTTTGGTATTTTCATTTTTGGACCACAGTAGAAATGTGTTTATTCCATACAAAGTATGAAGCTGAACTTTGTGACTTCTTGTCATGTGATTCACATGCCACTCCCAATATATATGTGCGTGCAAGTTGAGTGACTCCATTGAAAAATAATGATCTTGCGCATTTACAATACGTAATATATGAATGGCCCTTAGTTAATAGCCTCATCCATAGTTCCATAGTTAATCCAGTGAGTGTGGGTATTAGTTTAGTTGTAGCAGTTTTGTTCCATGCAGAAATGTGGTGTTGAGAAGCCTTTACAATTAATTAACCATGGCGAATTAAAGCGTGGTTAATAGTGAAATCGGTTAATCATTGCATCCCTACGTGGAGCGCTGAGGGCAGAGGGAGGACTGGACGTGGTCGGCAGAGCAGGGGAAAAAGAGGGGAATTTGTCAATTGGCTCACCAGCTCAAGATTAAAAAAAAATCTGATACAAAATGTGAGGAGATGTATGATTTTATAGTTTACAAAGTTAAAATGCAAAGAAATAAACAGTAAGTAATTGAATGCGGTTACATATACGATAGGCTATTCGTAATTTCATATAATATATAACCACAATTGATTATGTTATTCTAAAAATAATCATGTCTTTCTCTATCTATTCCAACCATTAGCCCTGCCGGTAATCTGGAGGATTTAAACATGGGCGCACACAGCAGTACGGATAGGCGATGTGTCTGAATGCAAACAAACTCAACTGATAAAAGACAAAGTCTGCCATTCTCCAATTCTTGTACAGCTCTCCCGACAAAAATGCTTGCTGCACGCAAACAGGTTGGCTGTATCGGTGGCCCTGACAGCATTGCGAAGAAAGCCATGCAACAAATTCCATGGAATATGGAAACAAACACATACAAGCCTTGATGAATGGGTAAATACTGCTAAATAATGTGTCATGCGCTGTCTCACAGCTTGGCAGGTCTGTGGTCTGTCCATATAAGTCTGTCATCGGAAAGCATGTGCAGTCATGAATAATTAAGAAGCAGGATGAGAAAACTCAGCTATGAATAATAATGAGAAACCGACACGTAATCACTTCACTAGCTGATTTGCGCTCCGTCACCGATTTTGATCCTGCCCCAAAATTTATTTTAAACCCGGAAGATGAAATTAACTTACAAAAGCTCCAAATGATCCATTTTTCCCCACAATTAAAGCTGACAGGTGCTAATGATGTCTTAAATTATGCTCACAAAAAAAACACACAAATCTGTTAAAATCTCAAAAAGGGGGTGTTTTGAACCTTTAAAGGAGGTAATCATGCAATTTCTGCATTCAGAGTTATTTACAGTGTTATAGAGTGCAAATGATAGGCCAAAAAAAGAGATTTGCGTGTATGACAGAAATTCTTTGTCAAAAATCATAATTCCTGTTTGGTGCTTTCACCAAACATGGCTTTTTTTCAGACAAGACTCTGACCTCATTAAGAGAGGAGCACCTTATATGGTCACTTCCCATGGTAAGAGTAATAGTATGTTTTTTATGGTAGTAAAGGTAATTCTTTTATGGTAGTAAAGGTTGTACTTGATTGCTCTCACGATCACCATGGATCTAACAGTTCAGATCCCTGGAGAACTACAATTCTGCCACTGAACCGAACTACAACTCCGAGAAATCATTGCTCCAATCATTCCTGCCACTGCTGACAGTCATCTGGACACTGACACACACACAAACAGCTGAAGTTCATCATTGAATGATTACATAGACACAAGCTGCGCCCCACATGGCACACTATACACTATGCACTTACGCACTATGTATTTATGAACTTACACACACAACAGCATAGTGTATGTATGTAGCATCATCCCAAATGGAAAACTAATTTTTTTTTACTAAGCGAAAATCCAAACTGCTTCCCTGATGACGTTTGACGGTTGCCAAATTAGCGAAATAAATTACCAAACAGCCAAATAATACCTGCCATAAGTATAACCGCATTCACCGTGAGGCGGTGCAATCACTCTCGTAGGAAACGTTTGCTTTCACAATCCAAAATAAATAAAACAATCCAACATCAGTGCCTGAAAGCTCCGCCCCTTCCACTACGTGAGCAAAGTAACCGCTGAGTGCGTGAAGTGTCCGACATTCATTCAAGTGCTTCATCCGGGTAATTAAAGTGCATTTATTATTTTTAGAATTTCAGTGTGAACGCACTACTTACACTATTTAATGGTGTAGAATAGTGCATAAGTATGCGATTTGGGACGTACCTAATATATACACCACAGTTTTACACAATCTTTGCTGAGTCTTGTTTTTGCTTTGCTGTAACATTACGAAGCAATTCTCTGTGTCTAGTCTTTTCGTGTTTCTTGGTCCTAGCCTTGCTTCCTTGTTTATGTTATTGCCGCCTATACTGACCTGTTTGCCTGTGACCTGACTACGCTTCTGGATTGCATTCATGCTACGGTTTGTACCTTTTTACCATTGCCTGCCTGACCATTCTCTGTTAAATAAAGCTGCACGTAGATCCTCAACTCCATTGCCATTATTGTAGGTTACAATTGCTACGTCAAAATGTGCTCAGCATTTTCTGGAAAGAATCGCAACGTGGTATCTTTTTCTTATAAGTATCAAAGCACCAAAGACTTTATAGATAAAATATGAAATCATTATTGCTCTACAGGGAGTGCAGATTTATTAGGCAAGTTGTATTTTTGAGGATTAATTTTATTATTGAACAACAACCATGTTCTCAATGAACCCAAAAAACTCATTAATATCAAAGCTGAATATTTTTAAAAGTAGTTTTTAGTTGGTTTTTAGTTTTAGCTATTTTAGGAGTGTTAGGATATCTGTGTGTGCAGGTGACTATTACTGTGCATAATTATTAGGCAACTTAACAAAAAACAAATATATACCCAATTCAATTATTTATTTTCACCAGTGAAACCAATATAACATCTAAACATTCACAAATATACATTTCTGACATTCAAAAACGAAACAAAAACAAATCAGTGACCAATATAGCCACCTTTCTTTGCAAGGACACTCAAAAGCCTGCCATCCATGGATTCTGTCAGTGTTTTGATCTGTTCACCATCAACATTGCGTGCAGCAGCAACCACAGCCTCCCAGACACTGTTCAGAGAGGTGTACTGTTTTCCCTCCTTGTAAATCTCACATTTGATGATGGACCACAGGTTTTCTATGGAGTTCAGATCAGGTGAACAAGGACGCCATGTCATTAGTTTTTCTTCTTTTAGACCCTTTCTTGCCAGCCAAGCTGTGGAGTACTTGGACGCATGTGATGGAGCATTGTCCTGCATGAAAATCATGTTTTTCTTGAAGGATGCAGACTTCTTCCTGTACCACTGCTTGAGGGTGTCTTCCAGAAACTGGCAGTAGGACTGGGAGTTGAGCTTGACTCCATCCTAAACCCGCAGCTCTGAAATATGGCAAAACTGGTGGCAAGTGGCATCTTGCAGCTGCACGCTTGACTTTTCTCAGTTCATGGGCAGTTAATATGCGCCTTGGTTTTTAGTTTGGTTTTTCCACATGCTCCTTGCGACCCTGTTGACTATTTTGAATGAAACGCTTGATTGTTCGATGATCACGCTTCAGAAGCTTGGCAATTTTAATTTTAATTTTTCAATTTTATCCTGCATCCCTCTGCAAGATATCTCACTATTTTTGACTTTTCAGAGCCTGTCAAGTCCTTCTTTTGACCCATTTTGCCAAAGGAAAGGAAGTTGCCTAATAATTATGCACACCTGATATACGGTGTTGATGTCATTAGACCACACCCCTTCTCATTACAGAGATGCACATCACCTAATATGCTTAATTGGTAGTAGGCTTTCAAGCCTATACAGCTTGGAGTAAGACAACATGCATAAAGAGGATGATGTGGTCAAAATACTCATTTGCCTAATAATTCTGCACTGCCTGTATAGGTGCTCAAAATTATAAGAAGATTGGGAAAAATGAACAAGATCCTCCTACAATCTGATATTTTGTATAGTTTTCTTCATATATCCTGTTAAATTTTATTTTATTTCTCCTTCAATAAACCAGATTTGCACAAAAATCAAAGTACAGGATTCCATAAAGTACTGTTTTTAAGGATTATAGATGTTTTTCTGCAAAATCTGTCAGAGTGTACTTATTTATGCCGGGCAGTGGGCACTGTGCAGTAGTGAATGAAGCCTTCTTTCAAAAGCATTACAAATTCAAAATGATTCTAATCATTTTCACCAGTACTTTATATAAATTAGGTACAACTTCGTGACCTTTAAATCTATGCAAATAAAAAATAGAAGACCACTTCATTTCCAAGAATGCCATTAACTGTTGAATTTCTCTCGAGTCAGTTGGTTCCACTTGCTGTCGTTTCCACAGACATTCACAACCTTTGCCTACCATGACATTTCATGATGCTAAAAATCCATTTCTTCAAATTCAGCGCAGGAAAGCTCTATAATAAAACCTAGGCTTGAATAAGATGCTCAAAATAAGAAAGACATCCATCTGTTATGATTGCTGTTTGTGCAGAGAGCATTCTCATCTTAAGAGACACTTACCGATTGTTGCAGGGTGAAGAGTCTCTCTCAGGCACAAAACTAGAAGAGAAAAACAAAGAGAAACAATTGAGAACATCACGACTGCACACAGAGAACACTCAAACCTGTCCTTCCTTGCTAAAGAACGGTAAGCATTTTGCTGATTAATTAATATAGTGCTTAATGTGAGACACTCAGATTTACATTTACATTTAGTCATTGTCCAAAACGACTAACAATGTAAGAGGCATTCAGCGATTCAACAAGAAGAGGCAACACACACAAGAAGTGCTAATTATACAAAGAAACTGTTTGAGCTCAGAGAATTAAGTATTAGTGTTAGGAGGGGGGTTTAGAGAGGAGAGTGTTTCTATGGGTGGTTTGTCAAGCCCACTCACCCACGCATGAAGTGATTGTAAGAAAGTGTATTGTGTTGTAGGAATGCAAATTATCATTTGCATTTGTTTATATTGCAAAACATGTCTTTTCACCAAGAGTGTTCAAACATATTCCAAAGACAGATACTGATAAGGTCAGGGATAGTTAATCTGTGTGTGGACTTTCTGGGTTTTACAATGTGGTCACACGTTGACTGGTCAGTTTGTATGTCTCAGTATTTGGGCTTTGGTCACATGGTCAAGAAAGATACAAAATAGATGGTAAACTTTGCTCTGGGCTCTTTTCCTGCTCTGCTCCATTTCTGCTCTGGATTTTCTCTGACTCTACTGCTATCGGGCTCTCTTTGGGGCCTACTCTCTGTTATTTATCTCTCTCTCTCATGTAACTTTATTTTACATTTAAGCTGGGTACAATTAATATCATGTTTTATCTTTTTATACAATTCATTTGTAACTAATTCAGTTGTAACAATACAAGTTATTGTCATTAAATCATTTCATTTTCATGTATTTGTGAATTACTTTTGATTTAATATCAACACTTAATTGCTCCATATTGCAATACAATACAATCACATAATAGCAACGCTCTCCCACATTTGTAGCTATTAATGCTGCCCTTATTTACGTTTTTGGTATAAGATTGCAAAAAGATGGTTTGACTAGAAATGTACAGTTTGTCACCATCATACTGATAACTTTTTTAGTCATTCGGCAAAACTACAGTTTAAACCGCTGTAATTAAAAACCCATTCTTACAGTGTAAATGCTAAAAATAAAAGTTGCTTAAAATGACAGAGACATTAAAAAGTGTGTATTCTGCAGGTGGTTTGTCAAGCCCACTCACCTGTGTGAGTATAATGATGTTATACAAGTTAGGTTTTTTATTTAATATGGAAGCCTAATACAATAGGTTAACATTTTAATGTAAAAAAAAGACACTTTACTTTTCTCATAAAAGGCATTGCTGTGTCAGATTTCTTCTCATAGTGTTTAAACTTCCCAGCAAACAATTTTGTGTTTAATAGACGTCTAATAGACATCTAAACGTAGACAGCTTGGCTAAAACAAGGCTAAACTTGAGCTGTCAGTGAAAATCTAATAGACATCTAAGAATAGCCCAAAACTAGACTAGTCGTCAAATAGACAGATTATACAGACTTTATATGTGTAGTCATTCATTTCTGTTTATCTGATGACTAGTCTAGTTTTGGGCTATTCTTAGACATCTATTAGATTTTCACTGACAGCCCAAATTTAGCCTAGTTTTAGCCAAGACGACTATGTTTAGACGTCTATTAGACATCTATTAGACATCTTTTAAAAACAAAAAATGCTTGCTGGGTTGATAGATAATATGAAAAAAACATAGTGGGGTTCTTTAAAAAAAAAACACACACATCTGAAAGCAACTGTGCCTAAAAGTACAGCCACTATATGAGCTGCGGATTTGATTGACACATGTCTGTGACAACTAGCGTTTAAAGAAAAACAGAAGGCTAGTTTCCACCGACATGCCTCACTCTTTTTTCTCAGTTTGGAGCAGAGAGTTGATTTGCGTGCCATGATTACTGAGCACCAGCTCACAAAGAGGCTGATTCAATCAGCAGTGCCACTGCTCTGGCACGCTCTGCGGAGGAGGAATAGGGGCGTCCCGTTCGAGACAAGTGATGCAGAGCAGACTCTCCATCTCTGCTCTCCTCCTGACTGTGTCACTTGTTGTCCTGTGGGGGTGCTTCTACACACAAGCAGATGTTTTCCATTAGATAAGACCGATAATGACACCGCACATGTCCCCCACAGACTTGGGTGACTTTGGCAGTAATTTGTACAGCTAATTGTGAAAGTGTCCTATAAATTTGTCTATTTCCTAAGGGATATGCGTCTTCTAGACGGACCAAGACAAACAACAATCAGATCTGATGTGAAGTGACACAGTCACACCCTATTTTCTGCACCTGCCCCAAACACAATGGGGAGAAAATTCTCATTAGCTGTAATCGACTGAGAAAGACAAGAACATCTTTGTTTGAGAGCTCTCAGTGAAATAGAGGCTTCAAGGCGTATGACTAATGATTAATATGGCATCAGATGTTTAGGGAAAATGAAAATGTGAATGACAAGGAGTTGTTTACACAGTAGCACATCTTTTTTGATATCTTGCTGGCAGATGCCTCTCTTTCAAACGCAGTTCAACAGCTATTCAGCAAATCCACTGTGATAAGCAGAGTAAGAGGATTCAGCTCGGACAGATGGAAAGAGGAAAGGCTGAGAGAGGAAGAGAGGAAATATGTACACACTTGTTCTGTTTTGAAGAAATACTTCATCCGAAAATGAAAGAACATCATTTAATAGCCCTCATGTTTTTCAAAACATGTTTTTCACAAAAAAAAATAAAACAAAAGAAATGAAATGAAAATAAATAATTTGTATTCTATTGTATTTTAATATTTCGTTATTTAATTTACACAAAAAAGTGATTCATTGGATTTACAAAACATATTTAAAGGTAAGTGGTTGCAAACATTTTATATGGGGTGAATTTAAACAAACAAATTAAGTTGAACATTACTAAATTTAATTTAGAAACACTCATATGCCTTACATGTTTGTTCCTATGTTTGTTTATATAATTACTATTTTCATTTATAGCACATTTTTGCTTCTCGTTTAAATACACTATGAACAGCAGCTACACTAATTATTTCCTTTATTCTCTATTTCCACCCTAGGATACTCATCCCGACGCCCCCAGAGATTATGCAGCGCCATAGATGAGATCTAAGACCTGTGAAGAAATGATGCCAAGGTATCCATAATCCTGGACCAGGCTGTATCTTGAACTGATGCTGTGGTGGTCATGGAGGAGTGGAGTGCATGAGACTGATTCCTGTAAGACCACAGTGACAGATGAGTCCCCGCATTGATCTTGTGGGCCAGCCTGATCACCCTACTGACCTCCGCGATGGACATCCAGCTTTCTCCAGCCTCCGTATGCCTAGACTACAGTTCTCCACTGGAAGTTTGGCCAGTAGAAAAATGGTTGTGCCCAACTGAGCCTGGTTTCTGTAGAGGTTTTTTTTTCATTCACTTTCGTCAATCGGTGAAGTTTTTTTCCTCGCCATTGTCATCACTGGCTTGCTTGGATTGGGACTTGTGGAGCTGCGCATCGATGGATTTGCTCTTAAGTGTTTGAACTAAACTGAACTTCAACTCTGAAATCTGGACTTTATTAGAACTTCTATGTTAAGCGGCTTTGACACAATCTACATTGTAAAAGCGCTATAGAAATAAACTTGAATTTGTCTGCAACCAGTTACCCTGAAAAAATTTTAGTAAATCCAATAAATAATATTTTACAGTGTAGCATTTTTAGAGTTAAGATGCAAAAGCATCTAAGTGCCATCTGAAATTTTTTTTTTCAATTTTTCTCAGGCTGAGAGTCCTGACTAATTTCACTTTTATGGCGATGAATAGGTTATTTTCATTGGCTTTAAAGTAAAATAACTGAACATAAAAACATAAAGTTTGAAAAATATATATTTCTGGAGGAAAATTTCAAATGACACTTAGGGGCTTGTGCATTGGAACTCTTAATATATAACATTATTTATTGCATGTATTTTAATATACAACTAACGATATATTTATAAAATAAAATTCAGCCTCATTACTCCAGACTTGAGTTTCCATAAATCTTTTTGAAAGCCTGACTTGGTGCTCAATATATCAACCTATATATATGATGTGAAGTATTGAGGATTCAAAAATGTAAAGCAACACTTTTGATCATTTTAATGCATGCTTGCTAAATAACAAATGCTTGCAGTTAATAAAAAAAATACTAAATAAAATTATATTGTACAGATTTAGATGGATATAAATTTTTGAATGAACCATCCCTTCAACACTTGCAGACACTTATTCATAGACTTCCGTCACTATCTTTTTCTGTCTCTCCCTCACAAAGCCATTTTGATAAAAGCTGCCATCTGGGGCGGAAGCAGGGTCTAATTTTCCAGCCAAATCCTGTCAAATGGCAGTGCCCGCGCTGCATGCCGACAGAGCAGTGTGGCTCAAATCCCCTCTTCACCCCTGCAGACCTGCTGCTCGCTCGCCCTTCTCTTCCATTATGAGCCCAGAAGGACAGAATGAAGGCACTGGTGTCAGCATAATGGCTCCATCGGGGAGAAAGACCACCGGGAGGAGGAAAAGGACAAGGAGGTGGACAGGAGAGGTGAGCTGAGAGATCTCTCGCCATCCGTCCATCATTGCCGTCTGATTACAGGGGGGAGAAATGGTTGCTTGTCAGAACACCATGACATGCCTGGCCCTGTCCAAAAAAGCTTTAATAGCCCAGCTGTACTGCTACTGTAAATAGCGAAGGCTGGCAGCAATCAAATGCCTTTCGTTGCTACTCCATTGCTGCTGGTGGCTGTTTTGATGTTAAAGGGTTCGTTCAACTAAACATGTCACTTTTGTTATAATTTACAGTAATCACCCTGGTGTTGTTCCAATCTATGATGACTTTAATGGAACACAAAAGGTGAATTTTTAAAGAGCATTCTGACTGCATAATGATTATGAATGAGGCCTGGGGTCATCGGGATTCAAAGAGGACTATTAAAATGTTGTCCACATGACTTCTGCACTTTATACTAAGTCTCCTGGAATCATATAAGAGCTTTGAGTGGCATACAGAAGAGCTGTTATTCAACAATAAATGCCCTGCTGAAGTGGATGGTTAATCATTCCAAAAATCTTTGCTGTTTGTTCAAACTACTAATTTAAAATTTGCCAAAACAACGCAATTCTTAAGGCTTTTTAGGGACAACTTAATTGTTTTATGTTCAGTCCACTTACATTTCTAAAAACTAATAAGCTAATCATTTCCTTCATGTTGTCCCAACACAAATAGATTTTGTGGAACCCAGCATTTTTTACAGTGTATGAATGGATCATTGAATCAGTTGATATTTGGATCAGAACTTGATTCATTAAAGATTCAGCTAAACATAAAGGATTTAATGCACTGTAAAAAAACATGATTAGTTCATTTACTTTAAAAAAGTGAGTAAACCCATTGCCTTAAAAGCAACAAGTTGACTTTAACAAAGTGAGTAAATCCATTGTAACTTGGAACGGTTAAGTTGACTTAACTTAATTTTTGTAACAATGCACATAACTAATTTACTTAATAATTTAAAGGCAATGGGTTTACTCACTTTTTAATAAAGTCAAATAGTCACTTTAAAAGCAAGTGTGTGATATAGTGAACCCAGAGTGGGTCCACTACGAGGCATGAGAGCCCTGACCATATCTGCCAACACTCCCGTTTTTCCCAGGAGTCTTTCAGACCCATCTCCTGCCACCCTCCAGTTTTGTTATTTCTCCCTGAAAACTCACTTAAGCCCACCCGGCCCTCTGCTTTTTGGTACAGTCTGTAACACCCCTGGGTCACCAACTTTAGTATAGTATCCTAATTTCGCTCAATAATACAGTTACTAACACCGCAGTACAGTTACTAAGCCAGTTCTCAACAGTGATATTCAGACACCTCACCCCCGAACACCACTGCCCCCCTGTCTCCTGGAACTTTAGAGACAAATGTTTGCAGGTATGGGCCTGACACCACAAATAAATGCAATAACAATTTTTTTTTTCTGCCCTAACCCGGAGGTGTAAAAAAGGTGGTACTTATTTATAAGGATGTGAGAAATATAGTCCAGTGCAAAAATATATATTCAGTGTCCAAAAATCCAAAAATGTATGTGCAAAATATATATATATATATATATACCAAACATACAATTATCAAATCAACAAAGAAAAGATAAAGACTTATATTGCAACACAAAACAATCCTCACTTTTTTAAGTAAAGCAAACTAATCGTTTTTTATATTGTGGTTGCAGAAGACTTAGAATAATGAATATTTAAGTTTTATGGGCTATGTTTATCATATTTGGGATGTTTTTGACAGAAGGCTACATAATCTGGGGTCGCCACAGCGGAATGAACTGCCAACTTATCCAGCATGTTTTACGCAGCGGATGCCCTTCCAGCCGCAACCCAGTACTGGAAAACACCCATACACTCTTGCATTCACACACATACACTACAGCCAATTTAGCTTATTCAATTCACCTATACCGCATGTCTTTAGACTGTGGAGGAAACCAGAGCATCCGGAGGAAACCCACGCCAACATGGAGAAAACATGCAAACTTCACACAGAAATGCCAACTGACCCAGCCAGGGCTCAAACCAGCAACCTTCTTGCTGTGAGGTGGTCATGCTACCCACTGCGCCACTGTGACGCCATAGTTGAAAATGTTAAAGGTTAATTTGTTCATCATATTTGTCTTCAGTGCCGAATGACCCTTCAGGAATCATTGTAATATTCTGATAAGATTCTCAAGAAACAATTCTTCTTATTAGTTTTAAAGTGAGTTGTCCTGATTTTTTAACCATAATATGACATTTTTCGGGTTTTATTTCAGAAAATCTTCAATAAGAGATTTACTTGTCGGGTTAACAGTCTCATTAATAAACATTTAAAACGACAAATCATATTTGGTATGACCAAATTAACCTGAATATATTACACAAACCCATTTTTAAAAAACCAACTCAAGTAGAAACGGATCCTTAAAAAAAACAATTGCATGTCAAGACATTTGCCAGTGCAGTTCTAAGGCATTTGAACAGATCAAAATCTGTCATATCTCTGAAGCTAATTGAACTTTAACAACTAGCACCAAAGATCCCTGTTCATCAAGTCAGTGCTGCAGATGGAGGTAAACACACAGCCTATTTATGTCTTCAAAAGAGTGCAGTGTTTCAACTGAAGAGTGACTACTGTCTGAGTCTGACTCTCCTGGGAAGAGATAGCTTTTCAAGGAGAAGAGGAAAAACAAGCTGTGCTCCTTGGCTTGAAATCAGACAATAGACACACTTTTATCGAACTATTCTATAGCAGGTTTATGTTATACTGCATGTGCAGCCTTCAGAAATGAACAGTGTCTAAAAGTCTCAGAGAGGCTGCTGCAATAGAGTTGTAGCATGAATTCATGTTCAAGCACAGTTTTATTACAAGTTCTTTATCATCTGCACATCAAACTCAAGTGTCATATTTTGCCTTGTGGAAAACATGTCTTAGTGACAAACTCTACAGATCTTTGTTCTTCTTGTTTATCTACCTGTTTATTTCAAAACCTGCTGTTAGTTTCCTTTAAAAAAAAGATTCTTGATAGGTAATATTGAGGTCTTTTTAATATTGTACCTTAAATGCATAGTTCACCCAAAATGAAAAAATCTGTCCTCATCTACTCACCCTTGACTTGTTCCATGTTGAACACAGAAGAAGATATTCTGAAGAATGATGGAAACCTGTAACTATTGACTTCCATATGTTTTTCCTATATTGTTCAATAGTATATGTTCCTTTCCTATGTTGCTTTTCCTAATAATAATAATAATAATAATAATAATAATAATATAGTATAGGGGCGGCACAGTGGCTCAGTGGTAAGCATGATCACCTCACAGCAAGAAGGTCGCTGGATCGAGTCCCATCTGGGTCAGTTGGCATTTCTGTTTGGAGTTTGCATGTTCTCCCCGTGTTTGCATGGTTTTCCTCCGGGTGTTCCGGTTTCCCCCACAAGTCCAAAGACATGCGCTATAGGTGAATTAAATAAACTAAATTGGCTGTAGTGTATGTGTGTGAATGATTGTGTATGGATGTTTCCCAGTACTGGGTTGCAGCTGGAAGGGCATCCGCTGCATAAAACATATGCTGGATAAGTTGGTGGTTCATTCCACTGTGGCGACCCCTGATTAATAAAGGGACTAAGCTGAAGGAAAATGAAAGAATTAATGAATATTAATAATACTACTACTAATAATAATAAATTAATATTAATAATAATAATAATAATACAGAAATGATAAAGTATTTGGAGATGCGGTGGCGCAGTAGGTAGTGCTGTCGCCTCACAGCAAGAAGGTCGCTGGTTCGAGTCAGTTGGCGTTTCTGTGTGGAGTTTGCATGTTCTCCCTGCATTTGTGTGGGTTTCCTCCAGGTGCTTCGGTTTCCCCCACAGTCCAAAGTGTGATGGACGTGGTTTAGTTTAGTTAACTAAGTTAGGTTGTTGTAATTAAGAATTATGTTGATAGGACTTTATAATTCAAGTGTAATGGACATGATTTAAGCTAAACCTAAATATTGAAGTTGACTCTTTCATTCACACATCAATTTTGTTTATTCAATTCACTTAAGCCTCGTTCACACTACAAGCGTCTCGCAGCAGCAAAGCAACAAGTGACCGTTCATTTCAACGGAGAGCGAGCAACTTCCGGCGACCTCAGTCTACGTGAGTGACACCGACTGTTGGCGACCAGGTGGGCATGTCAAGCAACACGACAACGTTGAGAATTCTTCAACTTTATGTAAATGAAGAGCGACTTTCTTGAGCGACAGCAAATAGGAGCACCAGTACAGCTCACTTGATCCTCTGTCAACACGCTCAGTGGCCAGTTGTATTTGTGCTGTATATACCTACACAGACCTGCGTTTGAAGCAGGTCGCCACCCAGAGCAACAGGCAGCTACAAAGTCGCTGCTAGTCTGAATGAGGCTTTAACCTCATGTCTTTGGGGGAAACCGAAGCACCCGGAGGAAACCCAAGCAAACATGCAAACTCCACACAGAAATGCCAACTGGTCCAGTCGGGACTTGAACCAGCAAACTTCTTGCAGTGTGGCAACAGTGCTAACCACTGAGCCACCGTGGACCATGTTCATTTTATAGCCCATGGTTTATTTAATACAAAAAAAGTCTGTAATGTCTAAAAAAGTTTTGAAGTCTGCAAATACAAATTTTACTAAAGAAGCAGGTCTCTTAGAAGAACTTCAGACAAACACACACCACGACATTAAAATGAGAAAATGGCGGTCAGTGTTGCTAGATATACTTGAATGTTTCAAAACATCCAAACTGATCTCAAACCCACCCAAATTTTGTTAACCTGCGTAAGCCTTTTTTACCAGCACAATTAAATTCTAAACCTGTAGAAAGACCTTCATCGTCTGACGTCCTCCAAAAGTAAACAAATATAAATTTAAATAAAAGTACAGTATTACAATAATAAAAATAAACTAACAAATGTTATACTATATATATATATATATATATATATATATATATATATATATATATATAAAATGAACTGCAGCATATTAGGAAAAATGAATAGTTTTCAGTGTCATGAATAATCTCTCTAAAGCTGCAGGTTACTTCTGCTGAAATTAGAAGACCTGCTAAACATTATTCGGATTAATATAATTATGATTCAGGAATGTCACGGATAGAGTTTGCAAACTCTGCCTCTGTAACACAGTGTGAGGATTTGCTGCTGTCTGTGGTGCTGAAAATTTTAGATCAGATGTACAGAACTCAATGGAGATTTTCACAGTGGAGATTCTACTGCAGCTCTGATTATTGACATATATTGGAGTGTACATTCTGATGTATTTGTTACGGCAAATAGTAAAAAAAGACATCTGAATGAGGTGTTCTGTCCAAAAACATTTTTGTGCACAGAACTCGAGTTAGTAGACACCAAACGTGATGGGTGTCAGCAAAATGCTAAAAATGCTGACAGCTGATTCAAAAAAATTTTGGCCTTCACTTACCACCGTGTTTTTCAAAATACAAAGGACCGTCTTTCTTCTGTGAAACACAACAGGTAGCCATTTTGAAAAAAAATACTGCAATCTGAAGACATGCATTCGCTTTGTGTGAGGAACAAACTCAAAATAAAGTCAAATCAAGTTAAATGTACTGAATCCTGAAATTGTTAATTCTGATATGAGAACTCATATCAAAAACAATGACTAGATTGTTATAAAATAAAACAACTATAGTAAATTTAGTGTAGTTTTACATCAGCACAACATATGCTTCTTTCTATGCTGCAGTTTTGCTGTCTGCCATTTGAAATGCTTGAGATCTTTAAAAAATGGATTCAGATTGGCTATTATTGTTTTTGTTGTGCAGCTGCTGGAAAAAATCATTCTGAAAATGATTGCAAGAACATTGTTCCTCTGTGCTGTTATCATTATAGTCACGGTGTGAGCTCTGTTTCTTTTTTATATTAAAAGTGATTTTAGAGCTATGTCTTCATCATTATCTTTAGAATTATCTTTTTCTGTTGTGTCAGAGAATCAGTCATTCAGTAATTTGCATCTCAAGTTTAACAAAAAGACTTTAGAAGTTGCACTCATGAATGCAATCGTAAAAACACTGTCAATGGCAAATATGACTTTGAAATAATAAGTAATAATACAAGGTAATTAATGCTATTTGAGCCCAAGAAAGAATAGTTTTATGGGACAATTCAGGGCTGCAATTCTCAAAAGCATTGTAAGCTAAGTTGATCACTGAGACCACTGATCTACTTTAACTTACAATGACTTTGGGAAATACAGTCTAGATCTGCTGCTGTTTAATGAAATTTGTAGCTGATTTAAAAAATGGGTCCCACTTTGTATTAAGTGGCCTTAACTACTATGTAGGTATATCAAAAAAATAAATACAATATAACTACTATGTATTGCAGAACACTTCTGGTGCTCTTGAGCAGTGGTTCTCAAAGTGGGGTTCGGGACCCCCTGGGGGGTCGCGAGACAATGACAATGGATCGTTTAGTGATTTCCAAAACTTAAATAAATTTTTAATTTTTAAATTAAACTATTATAATTACCATATTTTATTCATAACCCACAGAAGATAGTTAATAGTTACGTTAAGGAAACAACAAACAATATACAAATAAAAATCAGCCATTAGTCTTTTTTTTATTATTATTATTATAAATTAAATTAATAAATGACTGTAAAAAAAACATTATATGGTTATTAGACTGTTGCAGTTTTGTGTTGTCAATATGCTCATGTTTACATATGCCTATAGTTGTGTGTGCAACTTTTGTATATTTACAGTATAACCACCTTGAAAAATGGGGGTCACGAGTCACTGACATTGTTATTTTGGGGGTCGTGGGCTGAAAATTTTGGGAACCCCTGCTCTTGAGGAGGGAGATGGGTAGAATTAGGGACAGGTTTGGTGATGTGGGTAGGTTTAAGGGTGGGTTAAGGTGTAAAGGATGGTCAAAAGTGTAATTCTAAATGTAGTTACAGAAAATAGTTGCATATGTAATTACATGCATGTATTTAGTCAATCATAAGTACAATGTAAAAACATGTATTTACATGATAAGTACATTGTAACAAATGATTCATTTTAGTGTGAGTACATATTAGTTAAGGCCACTAAATATAAAGTGAAACTGAAAAAATGTCATTTAAATGACAGCATGTTTTATGATTTTAGCATTTAATCACTTAAGTAGATAGGACTTGGTGTAATATGGTCAAAATAGCTGCCCAAAATGACTCTCATTCAGACTTGAAAAGAACATAAACCTTATTGATCCATTAGCATACAAAATGCTTTCATACTGTGTCAGAGAAAAAAATACTTAAGGTCTACATGAACTGGAGGTTGCTGAGACTTTTCTTTCAGTATGTTAATGTACTTCCAACAGAAATGGAATATTTAAATGGAATATGTCATTCCCTCATAGAAAACTAACGGTAAGAGGGGCATGGTTATGAACATTGAGGCTGAAGCTGTCAAACTGATGTCAATAGAGAAGGACTGGCACTCCAAACGTAAAAGCAAATTTGATTGAAGACTAATAAAACAACATTTTTTTTCAGTGGATTAACTTGCACATAATAATTGTTCACCTAAAAATAACAATATGTGCTAGCAAAATAAACATTGCAAATTTTGACATCACTTGGCATTTAAAACATTGAAAACTATTTAAATGAACTACTTTAATTAAACTGTTTTAAATTATTACTTGCTCATTACATACTACTGGCGTAGCAAAAATAGCTATGTGAAGATTTTTTTAATTGTCCTTTTGTGAAAAAAAAACAATATAAAAATTTGGGAACGGCACAAGGGGGTGAGTAAATGACAGAACGTTCATTCATTCTTTCCCCAACTATTCCTTTGAGGATAAAGCATCTTCAGTGGTTATTCATTTCAGCTTCATAAAATGAATATGATGTCTGCAGTAGTGGTGTCTAATCAGACCTCAGGCTAAAGGGAATGACCTGAATAAAAGATGTTAATCCAGGTCGTTTCCGTTGCTCTTTCATGTCTCTATAGCTCTCTATCTCATTGTCCCTTTTGTGCAAACTCTCTCTCTGACTTTCTCTCTAAAGCAGACTGACTCTCTCTGCCTCAGTTCCTATGTTATTCAAATGGCCATTTCTCTCTCTTTGTTGTGAAGTATGAGATCTGGCTATAGTCTACTAGCCGTCAGTAATGCACCAGACCTGCTGACATCTCAGCAGCCACAGGCCAGGAGCTTCTACTGGAGAGAAGAAAATCTATTCTCATCGATCTTCTTCCTCACATATAGGCTTCCTTTACAACACACTTTTCATTTTAAAGGCTTGCATAAGCCCCTTTCCCTGTCATTTACACCCTATCAAGCTCTATATAAGGTTACAGGCTCCATGCTGGTCTGCTGTCCCCTTGTTTGCTTTTTAGCTGAGAAATGCTGAACAAATGCATGGTCAACCAGCAAGATACTGCACTTAGATCATTGATTCTTAACCACGTTCCTGGAGGACCCCCATTGCTCCATGTTTTGGATATCTCCTTTGTCTATCACACCCATTACAGGTGTTTTAGTTTCTGCTAATGAGCTGATGATCTGAATCAGGTGTGTTTGGTTAAGGAGACATGGAAAATGTGTAAAACTGGTGGTCCTCCAGGAACGTGGTTGAGAAACACTGTCTTAGATGCAAAGGAGATCATAAACATGGGTCAAGATAATCTGAGCTGACATAATTAACGCAAACTTCCCATCTCAGTATAAAAATATATTTACATAATGTATAATATTTAGAAAAATAACTTCAAATTATTGAAAATGCAATAGGTGATTGTCTACTGAAACAATTTTTGTTGGTTCAAAGTCTCATCACATCCTGATAGCAATCATGAATGGTCAAAATGTATTTACACGTATTGGTGCAGGATCAAGAAAAATCTGTCCAATCAAAACATTCGGCCCCAACAATATGATCTGCCTGTCACAATATTTATGCTTTTGCGCAGAAAAAAATTCACAGACGTTTTTCAGAAAGAGAATTACAAGCAAAATGTCAACAACCTAACTTCTTTTTAAGTTTGGTATTGTACTGATTAACTGTACTATAAAGTTTTCACCCAGGCTTATTCTGAAAATGTACCTCTATATACATTTCTGGAGAGTAACAAATATGTCCCAGGAGGTACATTTTTTTTGCAGTTTTTATTTTCACGAATCTACCAGAGGCCACTGTGTACGCCTTTTGAGATCTCAAATTTCTCACGTAAATCCACCAGAGGCCGCTGCTGACTGACTGACTGACTGACTGACTGAATGAATGAATGAATGAATGACCGATCGACTGACCCGCCCACCCCCTTCCCTAAACCCAACTGACAGTTTTAAAAATCTAGAAAAAGAAAAGACCTTGTGTGATTTTTACCACGTTTTCAGATTTTACTATATTCTCTCCCTGTTATTGTTTATTTTATTTTTGGCTTCTTGTCTTACCTGCTTTCTGGAACTGTTCTTCACCAAACCCGAATCCTGTCATCGTGGTCAAGTCCTCTTTGCATCTCAAGTTCGTTGATGTACATGGCGAGCTAACTGGACAAACTAGTAAGAACTGAAAAGCCGTCCATATGGAGGGTAAGTGGTCAGCTGGTAAGTGTGAAAAGGAACGGCGTCATACCGCCCCGTAGCGTTCGTTTTCAAGACGAAAAAGAGCAATATGTACTTCTAGCTACATAATTCGCAATCTCCAAAAATGTATACAAGGGTACGTTTTTAGAATGAACCTGTTGCACATGATGTATTGTAGTGATGTTTTCTAGTGCATGCATAGCATACATGGCTTTGGATGGCAATTTGCAGGGAGGAATATAGGCTTTCAGTGCTTTCAGGTTAACGTCAGCATTTTCCAAGATCTCCTATTGCAATTTTTAGAAAAAAAAATACATATATCACTCAAAATATTATGATAATTATTATATAATTAATTACCAATTAAATCTATATGATTAAAAACTGATATAAATCTATCTCTATCTCTCTTTATAAAACAAAACATGATTTTTGTCTTAAAATGAAACCCTAATTTGTTCGGATGGTATGTTGATCACATCCCAAAGAGAGGTTAGAAATTGTCTAATAAAGTCTGAATTTGATTAGTGCTAAACCAAGGGTGACTAATAAGCCATAAAGTCTTTTGCAAGTGCTGACACAAGAAGTTTGGTAATGATTTAAAAGTCATTATCTCTCAACTTTTAAATAGCTTCTTTTAATGGCCTATACTCCAACTGGCAAAGTTGCCAAACCAAAGATGAGACCAAGACTTGGCCTAAACCCTCTGTAGTTCATCTGTTAACATGCACTTCATTCTGAAGCTTTCAAGTAAGAGCTGAAAAGAAGGGATGGAGGCCTGAAGCATTTCTGCGAAGCACCGCATGCAGTTGTTAAAGCAATTACATCTTCACAGTAGACACAGACCTGTCAGCAAGGACTGCAACTGCTATTCATTTAATCCCAAAGGCTTCAGAGCATCAAATATATGCCACATATTAATGATGCATGTTGTCTGTTCAAGGACAGTCCGCACTGTAAAGCTGCCATGTGTTTGTAAGGCTTATTGATGAGATGAGAATCAAGAACACCTGCTGTCCTCCTATGGATATGTGCACCGTTTATCCTGTTAAGGATGTGTTGGCTTCTTTCACCTTGGATAATTTGGTGCAACCACAATAAATCCGTTTTGGGGTCCATTAGTCAGAGCAACCCCTCAGATCCACATACTTTCCCCGAATAAATGGCATCTCAGTCTCCACAGTAAAGACCTTCCCTGATCTGTCATGCTGTGAGCGTGTGTGTCTGTGTGTCTCATTTTGAGCTAATGTCAGAATATAAAAAGGATTTAGCTTTCCACAGATGACTAACTCTCAGAAATCTCCTGAATCTGGGTGTTAGCATCTCCACTTCGTCTCTCCGTAATGATGTGAGCCCCAAACAGCTCACAGTTATCCTCCGGCACAGAGAGTCAGAACGACCAAATCTATCAGAAAAGTTTGCAAGAGACACACAGAGTGCCTGCTGTCATACAAAGCTAAGTATCTTCAGCACCTAGACTGGTGTACTGGGTGACAACAAAGAGCCTTCAAAATGTCATGAGATGACAAAAACAACAAAAGTCTCAGACTTGTTTGAAATATCACATGTATTACTACAGGTTTATCTTAACAGTATTTCCCCCTGTGTTAGTGGAAAATGGCATAGCAGACTCTAAAATAAATAGCAAAATCAATGGCTGTCAGTGTTTATGGATGGACAGCATAATTTCATAGCGGATTTGCTCAGAAAATATGTCTCAGGCTCTGTGACAGGAGCTAAAACAGGCTATTTTACACTGAACTGTGCAGATTTGTGGCACCAGAAAATATAATAATAATAAGACTCTGTCAACCTGGCTACACTCAATTACACCAGTTAATGCTTTGTTTGTTTGTTTGTTTGTTTGTTTGTTTGTTTGTTTGTTTGTTTGTTTGTTTGTTTGTTAAACCATTTTTATGAAATGTTGACTGATCCCCAAAATGCATCTGATGAACACACAATCTTTCTAAAACCAAATCAATAATCCTTTAACTCACACAAACCAGATGCTACATGTGAGCTGTAATACCCAAAGGTAACATTTAAAACATTTTTTTTCTTTAATTCTGGCTTTCCCAATTTTTTTTTTCTCTTTAACTGGACATAAACCGTATCAGTGTGTACAAGTTTTAACACTCATTGTGAAAACCTAGCCCTATATTTATTTCTGGAGATCGTGAATTATGTAGCCAGAGGAACGTATGGCTGCATTGCATCTTTAAAACAAACGTTTGGGGGCTTACCAGCTGACCGCTTACTTCTGTGTGGACAGCTTGTGGATTTACGCGAGAACGGAAGGCACGAATGGCACTCACAAGAGAAATTTGAGATCTCAAAAAGCATACACAGCGGCATCTGGTGGATTCGCAAAAACAAAAACTGCAAAAAGTATAGCTCCTGGGACGTATTTGGTGCTCTCCAGAAATGTGAATAGAGGTACGTAATCAGAATGAGCCTGGGTTGGAAAGTTTACACCATGTGCAAGCATGGGATAATGAACCAGCTATATACTAAATAAATAAAAACATGCACATTCAATATTGATTGGACCTTAAATATTGATTTGAAATTTTTTTATATAAATGAGGCTGAGGGCGATGCAGTGGTGCAGTAGGTGGTGCTGCCGCCTCACAGCAAGAAGGTCGCTGATTCGAGCCTCGGCTGGGTTAGTTGCCGTTAGTTTGCATGTTCTCCCTGCGTTTGCGTGGGTTTCCTCCGGGTGCTCCGGTTTCCCCCACGGTCAAAAGACATGCGGTACAGGTAAAGGGCATCCACTTCGTAAAACATGTACTGGATAAGTTGGCGGTTCATTCCGCTGTGGCGACCCCGGATTAATAAAGGGACTAAGCCAAAAAGAAAATGAATGAATAAATGAGGCTGTGTGTTTTTGACAAAAAGACGACTCATTAGACTAGCAACAAGACAAACAAAGCAACACTATTTCAGTAAAACTAAAATAAGTAAAAATTAAGTTAATAAAAATATTAGGACATTTTAATAGTGCAATTGACCAAACCAACCCAGGCTCATTATGGATACCTACCCCATATACGATTCAGGAGCGTGCGAAATTCACCCCAGGAGGTACATTTTTTGCAGTTTTTGTTTTTTCGCCAATTCACCAGAGGCCGCTGTCGACTGACTGACTGACTGACTGACTGACTGACTGAATGACTGATCGACTGATTGACTGACTGACTGACTGACTGACTGACTGACTGACTGACCAACTAACTGACCGACTAATTCACCCACCCAACCCCTTCCCTTAACCCAACCGACAACTGTTTTCAAAAGCAATCCAGAAAAAGAAAAGCCATCTGACTTTTACCACGTTTTCAGATCCTACTATGTTCTCATGCTGTTATTTACTTGTTTATTTTATTTTTTGCTTTTTGAAAAGCCATCCATACAGAGTTAAGCGGTCAGCTAGTATCACAAAAAAAAAGAAGCCATCAGCGGCGTCATACCGCCCCATAGCATTTGTTTGAAAGACGTACCTCTGGCTGCATAATCTGTGCTCTCCAGAAATGAATACGGGGGTACGTATTCACAATGAGCCTGTGTTGGACCAATCAGAAAATTATTTAGCAGTTTGTTCAAACTACTTATTTAAAAGGAGCTGAAACAACTTAATTGTTTTGTTTAATCAATTTTTTAAATTAACTTTATTGATTTGTGTTGGGACAACATGAATGAATTGTGTGGAACACTGTATTATTTAGTGTATGTGAGGATAGTTCAGCCCAAAAATAAACCCAACTTTTGCCATTTACTCACTCTTTTGTGGTTCCAAATATGCACGACTATCTTTCTTTTTATGAACACAAAATAATATATTTTGAAGAATCTCTGCAAAGAAACTATTTTGGTGGCCATTGACTTCTTCAACTGTGTGAACCAATGTTCAAAAAATAGAGAAAGTAATACACGTTTGGACTAACATAAAGGAGTAAATGATGACAGGATTTTCAGTTTTGAGTGAACTGTAAAAGAAAATAGAGGTAATGTAGGCAAACTATATGCAACACGAGAGTGTGTAATAGTAACATCAATCATGTATGTCTCAAGCTTTTATTTCGACCCATGACTTCTTTTAAAGTATTTCACAATGATTAATACATGAATGACATGAATAGAAAATGTGATAGGGATTTAATGCTATGTATAGTATTATGACCTAAAAATCCACACTGTAGTGAAAATATATGAATTCCACATCACAGTTGTACAGCCACTATGCCAGCTCTTAAAAGTCTATAAGTGCTGGCAGCAGCCACATACGCTCAATAGTATGTTCATGTTCAGGCAGAAATCACTGGCTCATCTAAATGCTAATAGAATGCGATCTCTCAGAGAAACAGGCTAGCTAATGATTCGGGCCTATTGAATACACCAAAAGCTTAAGTGCTAATAATGATATAACTGAAGCATAGTGAGGTAAAACAGCAGATAGAAAAAACACAACACCTGCAGACCATCAGAGACCTTGACTTTCAAGCCCACACGCATACACAATCTTCTGACAAAACATCTGCCTGACAGTAGTTGTCGATATTGGTTTACCCTTATTCCTTAATGGGGGATTTGGTTGTTTGTATTTACAATCCAGCAATCAACATAAAGCTAAATAACTGAACACAAACAATCAAAACCTGCCACCTGCTGCTCTCCCAGTGATCAATAGTGTGTTCATGGCCTTCCTGGAATGTTCCTGATAACAAGGCCAAAAATGACAAAATGCTGCAATATTTATTTTTGCAAGCCTACAATGAGTGGAGATGTTTTAATGCCAATGCATGAAGAAATGAAAAGGAATTGATGTGCATTTAGTTGGTAATTTATGCTTTCTATCATTGGGAAATCTATTTTCTTATTTGTTTATTAACAATGTTTATTAGAGTACTTTATTTTTTAAAAATGATTTAGTGCAATTTTGACAAGCAATCAGTACATTTTCAAAACTCTTAGTACTTATATCAGAAAAGATCATCAAAAGTGCACTTTTTATCAAACAGTTCAATACACATAATCACAAAATATCATTTTCACTACACAAAATAAGTGTTTCATCTACATAAACATTTCATTCACTGTCTTTAATAAAACGATTGTCAAACTTTTGATTTGCATCTCATTAGTTTAATACATTTGTCTATCGTTTAATTCAACTAGCTTTAATGTTTAATCATTTGCTATGCTTCCATTCAAAGATGCAAATTAAATTTATGCGCAAAACTGGAATATCGTATATACAGTTGAAGTCAGAATTATTAGCCCCCCTTTGATTTTTTTTCTTTTTTTAATATTTTCTAAATTATGTTTAACAGAGCAAGTAAATTTTCACAGTATGTCTGATAATATTTTTTCTTCTGGAAAAAGTCTTATTTGTTTTATTTCAGCTAAAATAAACGCAGTTTTTAATTTTTTAAAAAACATTTTAGGGAAAATTATTAGCCTCTTTAAGCTATTTTTTTTTTTCAATAGTCTACAGAACAAACCAACGTTATACATTAACTTGCCTAATTACCCTAACCTGCCTAGTTAACCTAATTAACCTAGTTAAGCCTTTAAATGTCACTTTAAGCTGTATAGAAGTGTCTTGAAAAATATCTAGTAAAATATTATTTACTGTCATCATGGAAAAGATAAAATAAATCAGTTATTAGAAATGAGTTATTAAAACTATTATGTTTAGAAATCTTCTCTCCGTTAAACAGAAATTGAGGGAAAAATTTAACAGGGGGGCTAATAATTCTGACTTCAACTGTATAAGACATGCCAATAATGCAGCGTTTCTTTCCAACGGGTCAAAGAGAACTAAATCATCACTTCCTGATTAACTGGCGTCAAATATCAAAAGTAAAAACTGAATTTTCTGCAATAGGAGAAGCTGCGTGAATTTTTTCTTCATTTAATAAATGACTTAAGCCTCAGAAGACAATGCTAACACGTAATGAACGCGTGGTGGCATTTAAAGGCATGAGACGTGGAGCACAGATGCTCTTAACAATTCTTGAGGTAATTAATTATATAATAACATTAATACTGAAATGGTAAAGGCATTTTAGAATGACAAAAAAAAACATTTCAGATGGTTTACAATGTACTCAGCCTGCTGGTTTGTCCACTCACACACATTTTTATCATCACATGATCTCTTATAACAAAATCACATGACCTTTTTTAATGCGCATATAGTGAAATTTGTTTGGTAAAAGTGTTCGTACTCAGTTGATCCTACTCAGTTATCCGCATATGTTTATGCGCATTTTCAAAATTTATGCGCATCTTGGCATTTCCAACTATTTTTTTTATACTCATATCCAAAATGTGCATAAAAATAGGTGGATGGAAATGTAGCTTGATGAGCTCTTTGATCACATTTTCATGTTGTCACTTTAAGTAAATTTTACACATAAGTGTAAAATTTGCTGTCATGACAGTGTATACAGTTTCACAGTACAGTAAGATTCATTCAGTTTCGAGAGTGATTTGAAACCAATTACTGTTTGCTATTGAGTGAACTGATTGTTAAAAACACTAAGTAGACAAAAGAACATACTGATTGTTGTTTGTGCTTTGGTGATTAAACCAAATGCTCTCAATACATGTCACAAAAATCTTGAATTCTGAAACAATAATCTTGTGTAATGAAAATATGTACAACCACAATGACATCAGGTGTTGAAAAAAAATGACAAGTGGTATTACAAGTGTGATCAGTTTAAAACTTTGTACTAAGTGATTTGAAATTGTAAACCTTACATATTAAAAAAGTACCAACCAAATAAAAAAAAAAAAGTAGAATGATTAATTGACTAAACAGTGACTACGTTTGCATCGACATCAGCAATTGATTTTAAATTTGTTGACTTTAACTGCAGTTTGGCACTTTCATTTTCATTCAGGAACATTTTATTCATGTCCCCGGTGACAAACTGAAATATTGGATGTGAGTAAGAAGTAATGACTGGTGTTTTAATAGAATTTGATACCGCAATCTGAATGGAAACAAACCCTCTGCATTTCATGACATAAGTGTCTGTGGTCCTTCACTGACTCGGTAGGTGCAGAGAATAGTGCCAAACAGTTGTGTGTGTACGAAGTATCCTGTCACAAAGTTTGGCGAAAAGTCCTACAAGACGGTAATAGTTTGATTGCGGTGTTTACATGTCTGTTCTGCACTTCAATAGTGCGACAAAAATATGCATACTCCACATGTCTTTATTCGATTTCTGTTTAATTTGATTATGATTTTTTACCCTAATTTTTCAGATTAGGGTAATTATAAATCGCTGTTTACATTGTAGACTCCTAATCAGAGTACTGTCTTAATCGTATTAATTTCTGTTTATTGGTGTCCATGTAAATGTACTAACTGATTCTTTTACTGGTTTTCAACAGGCTTTGATCGATCACTCAGCTTCTGCAAATAGTTGTGCTATATGCACAACTGCAAATATTGTGCTATATACATTCTAGCTAAACAAATTTTTAATTACATCCCTGTTACAGTTTCTATTACACAGTTATAATTAATATTTAATTGCCTATTAATGATAATTAATTCTAATTTAAAGCTGTACTTTATATTATAATCACAATGTGCGACTGGTAAATACAAACAAACAATGAGCTACAAAACTGTGGTCTCAGTTTCTTTCAGAAACATTAATACAAATTTATAGAATTGACAATGGCACATGATTGCAGTCTTTCCAGATGTAAACTGAATGAAAACAGACATTAGGACAGGGAGATTTGTCCGCTCTTCACCTGTGGTCCCATTAGTTAGTGAATCCTCCACGTTATTAAAGACTGAGAGCAGGAGTAAATGGATCGTCTGATCTCATTCCATTCAGTCCGCTGAGTGTGGACTCATTCAAACGGAGACAATGGAGCCTGAACTGGGTAAAATCAAGTTAGCTCATTTAAATGCTAATGTACATGGATCTGAAATGGCGCGAGGCTAACTGTGCGGCAAAAAAAAAAAGATGTATCGCCCTTTCACAGAGCTGAACCGGGCCTGGATGCATTACTTTCTCCTGTTGTGTTTTACAGGCAAGACTTCAGCACTCCTCAAACTGAAAAGCACCCCAAGGATGATCCAGTAGTGCTACTCTAAATGTAAGAGGGAAGTTAGGCTTACATAAAGATAAATCTTCGATAGCTACACGCATTCGTTCTGTCAATGAGTCAGCTCTGTGTATATGAATAGCTGAAAACAGACACTGCAGAGATTTAAGGTGCCGTTGTCCAAGCAGGGACGAGCCTGGTGACCTTCAGACTGCAGTAAACACCAGCAGCTAAAGCACAAGCCCAAATGACCCATCACAAATATCAACAGAGCATCATCTCTCAACAGAGAACAGGTCAGCGCAGCCTTTCCACATCAGCAGAGAAAAACCCAGCGCTGCAAAAATACGCACTCCCCTTCTGCCTCAAAAAGAATGATTTGTGTATTCGTGTTTTTCAAGTGTAGACGTTTATTGACAGATACACAAAAGGCAGCAGGAAGGCAGATGGAGCTTTTCTGCTGGTGCTACATGAGTCATTCGGAGACTAAATTCAGTGGGCTGCATTTTCAACACGGCCGCTGCATGAAACACAAAAGACATTTTCCCTCGCATCTCTTTTCCCCCGGAGAGATACAGGTGACTGAATGTGGTTGTAGCAAATTACATGCAAGAGGGGGTCAATCAATACTACCGGAAAGCATGTGTGCGTGTCCTGTGAACAGATTAATCTGAAACATTCTTATTAAATAAGTTATACATATTAATAAATATATCAAACAGCTAGTACTTTGGAGATTTAAATTAATACACATTGGCAAGAGAAGTACTGCTATCATACACTTAAAAGATGTAGGGTCCACACTAATCATTTATGTTGTCCCAACATAAATCGATTAAGTTAACTTAACAAGTTGAAGTAGATTAAACATAAAACAATTAAGTTGTCCCCAAAAAATCTGAAGAATCGTGTTATTTCAGCTCATTTCGAATAAATAGCTTGAAAAAGCAGGACATTTTTTTGAGTGTAGATCATATCATATTTTTTTTTTTTTGAACAACTATTTTTTTTTTTAAACATTGTCATACAGATTGACAAAGGTTTAGTTTTTCAGCTTAGCAAAAATCTAAATAATAATAAATTAAACATATATATAAAAAAAATAATAATAATACAAACCACAAAAATACAGCATGAATAATATAATTCAAAATAACTTAACACACTTTGAAAGAAAAAGTAAACAAATAAATAAACAACAATATTAATGTTAAATAAAGCAATAACATATTTGTCTAATCTATATACTTTCAATGTCTGTCAGTTCAAGAAAAGAGTCATCATCTATATTCTCCAAAAAGTCATAGAATATTTTCCAAATAGACCGAAATATCTGGATTTTGTTTTTCAAAAAATATGTTAATTTTTTCAAAGCAAGGCAAGAGGTCATCCCCTTTATCCACTGAGATACACCAGGACTGTCTTCTTTTTTCCAAGAACACGCAATTACATGTTTAGCTTCCAGCAAACATAAAATCAACAGCACTCTTTCATGTTTGGTCACATCAAAGTTCAATGGAGAAATATGCAATATTCACAAGCTGGGATCAAGAGGAATTACTTACCAATAATTTGACTTACAATGTTCAGTATATTTTTTTACCCAAAAACAACTGATTGTTAGAACATTCCCCAACATACAATAAATAAAGGTTCTTTCTCTTGTTTACATTATAGCATGTATAGGAATATTGGGTAAAATGATGTGCAACTTAACTGGAGTTACATACTGTCTACTCAGCCATTTATATTGAAGGCAAGATCTGATATCATATTTGGTATCGTGAATTCACCATGCAGGGGTCTTGAGGAGGTGCATCAATAATTGATTAATCTCAATATGTTTGTGGAGCCTAAAAGTACAAAATATTAAAGGTGCAATAGGTGATCTGCCTAAATGCTAACCGGTTAGCATAATATCTTTCAAATACAATCCCTCCCCTGCCCGTCCAAAGCCACGCCTTCCTTAAGATCACGAGCGCACACATTAAAGATGACAGAGACCCACTAGATTAGGGGTGCTCAACCCTGTTCCTGGAGATCTACCTTCCTGCACAGTTCAGCTCCAACCCTGATCAAACACACCTGAACCAATTAATTAGGACATGAACAGCACTTGATAATTACAGGCAGGTGTATTTGATATGGGCTGCAACTGAAATCTGCAGGAAGGTAGATCTCCAGGAACAGGGTTGGCCACCCCTGCACTAGATCATGTCATTGGCTACTTAGAAAACTTTATAGTACTTTATAATACTATAATTCCCAACAAAAAACTGTATTATATCTAGCACGTTTTCAGTTATGTAGTTAGCAAGCAAAACTTGTCATCACTCTCTCATCGGTCTCACTCATCAGTCTCACTCTCTTACACCCTTTGTCCAAAAGCAACTACTGTATGCTTAGAGCATGGTAAACTATATAGGGAGCGGTTACAGGTTGTCAATGTTCAAAAATGAGCCAATGTGATGTGAATATAAAACCAACTTCCCCTCAGTAAAGCAGGCTAGGCAGAATAGCGCTATTTACTTATGTTACTGACTGTTGTTAAACTAAATAAAAATCTACATTATCGATGCTGTAAAAGGTCCCTTATGAAACTGAAAATAGTCACACCAATCGTTTGACGGAAGATTTCAGATGCTGAACAACACTTCTGTGCAAGTTAACCCAGTTAACAGTCAATAAGTTAACCCATTTGTAACAACACCATCTACATCAGCTTTGCGTGACTAAAATATGTTTTTAAACATAACATTACCTGTCTAACAGAAATACTTCAGCCATGGTGTCTTCCTTCTTCCAGCGTGCAAAAGTAACTCCAATATTTCTTGAGGATTTAAAAAAGTTTTGATTGAGCATTTGTTTTTATAGCTGTCACTCGTGTCCACGTGATTGCGATCCGCGTGAACGCGCATCGGCGGATCTGCGTGAACAGGGTGCGCAGTTGTTCAAATCTACATTTGTTGACAGACAGTCTTATCAGAATTATGGGAATTATCGGCCCGACAATAGTTCATTGGATGAAAATTTTTTGTCTTATGCCTTACGCAGAATATAAAAATACATATAAATACATTAAGAACATTTACTTTAATCTGGGGCTGCAACAATGAATCGATTACTAAAAGCGTTGGCAACAAATTTCATAATCGATTCGTCGCGTCACGACAGAGACGTTTGATTATTAAAACAACTTTAGTTAAGTGCAGAGCAAAATGAACGCACTCTGCCTCTCTCGCGCACTGATGCCAGCAGAGGCGCCTAAAAGACATGACGGAGCAAAAAAACACACGGAGGTAACGTTAGAGGAAAGATACATGGCAAAGGCAGAGAAATCTGTGCGACCTAGTCATCCAAGGTGTGGAAGCATTTTACACTAAATAAACAAAAGCAGCATGAGATAAAAAATTCAAACTGAGCTCTGGTGCGTTGGCTGGAGCGGAGCCAGAGAAAGACGTGTCATATCATCACAATTATGCAGTGTTTTTAACCATCCAATGCTTATTTTATGTTTTAGACATGTAAATACAGACAAGTACTAGTAAAACAATACATTTAGAGTTTGTCAAACACAAGAAAGTCTATGGAGGTCTAACAATCCATTCAAATATAATTAGCCGATGTGTATTATTCATATCAGATACACGTAGTGAAAGTAACAATAAAGTTCAATCTATTCTTCTCCCAGCTGGCCAGCCACTTGCTGGCATGCATTTTGGGAGTAACTGGTGAATTTACGTGCTAACTCCTGCGTGTTTTGCTTTTATGAAAGAGGCATGTACGTGCGGCCGCAAGTAAACATGGCGACGCCCATGTCATGTTACAATCAAGATCATTTATACGTCTTTTAAGCAACAAAAAACACTCACTTACACTTTTTTGTGAATGAAATATCAGGTAGTTGATGACATGATGAGCAAGCGTGTGAATATTTTGTATTGAAATGGAAAAGCATAATAAAAGGGATACATCTGTCATACAACGCTATTGTGGCTGCGGCATGTCACACGTCGCCAGTCGCCACAGAAACATTAAGGGTGAAGGTTCTAAAATAATGATCGCTTAACAAACCTCACTCCCGGACCAGATAGAATCTTTTAAAAGAGCAGTAGTAATGCAGCGGTGGTATAGAGTATAGCTGTATAGCCGTGGTATACTTTGCATTGCAAGGCTAAAGACACGTTTTTATTTACTCGCTTTTATTCGGATCATTCATTTTTTAATCCGTTGTCATGTATAGCTTTTTTTTACTTAGTCTCGTTTCCAGTGCAAATATCTAAAAAAAAATCTTAAATCAAGACTAGACAAGAAAAATGACATGAGAAAATTAAGTGATGCTTAAAACTTCTGTTTGAGATTATATCTCATTAAGATTATTTTTTCTTACCCCATTGGCAAATAATTTAGCTTGTTTAAAGCAAGCAATCACTTAATTTTGTGGTGGGTGTTTTTTTTTTTCAGAAAACAGGACATAATTTCTTATGCTATTTCATGTGTCTAGTATGTATCTAGATTTAAAATGGTTTTTAGATATTTGGATTGAAAACAGGACAAAACTACTTTCTGCACTTTCTAAGGAATTTAGATCTGTTTTTGAATAAAAGGTTGGAAATGAATGCTTTTTTTTTTATCTGATTCATCGATTAATCTAAAAAATATTCAACAGATTAATCGATTATTAAAACAATCGTTAGTTACAGCCCTACTTTAATCAGTACTATTGGAATGCATAGACTAGAGACTTTCAACCAGCACAACAAAAAATGTTTCTGTAGACAATCACCTACTGCCGCTGTTGTCGTGTCCCTGTTATCGAGAGTCTTTAAAAACGATGACGCCGTGTCTGTGCATGGTACATGTTTAGGGAGGTGTAAATTAAAGGCAAGTGCAAACAAAAACAACAATAGCGGAGTACATAGTAGTGTTGCTGTTGTTGCTCAAGTGTTTGGTAACGCTTCATTAGCAAAGTGTGTATTTACTTTACATTACAATCAACAGTGCAGACGCATGTTACACACATGGCAATTTAAACATAGCACTGAGGCACAACATTGTCCCTTCCCTACAGGTACTGTTTACTATGAAGGTAACAGCAACAAATACCAGCCAAGCATAAGTAATACAGCGTTTTTGGCCATTTTTGCAATTGTGTAAATCTTTTTGAAAACATTGCCATCGTTTTCAAGTAAATGTGAAACTTTTTTAAACACAAACGTTATTAAATTTATCTTGGATACATCTTGTCATGTAAACGTAGCCTTCAGATCCAGATTGTATGCTTTGTTTGATGTATGTCACTGAATAAGCAATGCTGAGGAGATCAATTCATATGTGAAAAGTATTTATTATAGCTGTGACAAGATTAAATCACTAATGAACATAATGAGGTTTGGTGAAAAAAAAACAGCACAACCTATTGAATGTATTGTGTCTCATCCTGAATTTTGCTTAACTGTTGTTTTAATACATTAGTCTTATAGTCATGTTTTTAATAATAACCACTGTTACAAATTGATATCTCTTTTTTAAATATTTCCCAAATTATGTTTAACAGAGCAAGGAAATTTTCACAGTATGTCTGATAATATTTTTTCTTCTGGAGAAAGCCTTATTTGTTTTATTTCGGCTAGAATAAAGCAGTTTTTAATTTTTTAAACACCATTTTAAGGTCAAAATTATTAGCCCCTTTAAACTAAATTTTTTTCCGACTGTCTACAGAACAAACCATCGTTATACAATTACTTGCCTAATTACCCTAACCTGCCTAGTTAACCTAATTAACCTAGTTAAGCCTTTAAATGTCACTTTAAGCTGTATAGAAGTGTCTTGAAAAATATCTAGTAAAATATTATTTACTGTCATCATGACAAAGATAAAATAAATCAGTTATTAGAGATGAGTTATTAAAACTATTATGTTTAGAAATGTGTTGAAAAAAATCCTCTCTCCTCTAAACAGAAAACGGGGAACAAAAATAAACAGGGGGCTAATAATTCAGGGGGGCTAATAATTCTGACTTCAACTGTATATATAATTATAATTATCTGTGTACAGTGATGATGTTGTCCCTTCTGATTGCACTATGTGAAATCTGGCCACGCCATATCTATCAAAACTACATATAAGAATTTTAAGTACTACTATAGGCATCGGTATATCTAAAAAATGATTACAGTGACAAACTTGCCACGTCACCATAGTAACATGATGAAACAGAAGTAGCAACAAACCTTTTCTTTTGTACTGTGATGTGAAATAGATAATTGAAATAATAATGTACATGTTTGCTATTTTAAAAAGCCATCATTTTGTTTATTATGTTTACCAGAAAATGCCCCAGTCTGTACATTACTGCAGCACCTGTATTTCCAGTTAAACTCAGACTGAATTACGGATTCCAAAAAGCTCAAAGTGTTCTGATTGGCCATCTGACCCAGTGGCTTCTAATTGGTCAAATACATCAATCACGTATTTGAAGTGTCATGCCCCTGACCATAATCCAAGGTATCTAATGTAATATAACAAGAGTTAATAATGATTTTTCATATGAGTTTCAGTCAGATTCTGACTCAGTGGATGATCATGCAGATTGATTGTTTGAATAATATTTCAAAAAGTGACAGATGTTTGCAAAAAGTAACATCTGGACTTCAGTTAGGCAGGTTAGGCAGTGTTCACTAGGTAGAATGGATCTCTTCAGACTGTAAGAGACTACTTTGTGCTCCATGGACACATACAGTATATAAATAACGAGTTTATTTATTCATTCATTTTGCTTCGGCTTAGTCTCTATTTCAGAGGTCGTCACAGCGGAATGAACCGCCAACTATTCGAGCATATGTTTTTACTTAGCGGATGCCTTTCCAGCCGCAACCCAGTACTGGGAAACACCCAAACAGTCATTCACACACACACACACACACACACACACACACATTCATACACTGTGGACAATTTAGTTTATTCAATTCACCTATAGCGCATGTCTTTGATACTGTGAGGGAAACCAGCACCCAGAGGAAACACATGCAAACACATGGAGAACATGTGAAAACAAATATTAAAATAAATGAAATCAATGAATTTTCATTTGATGATTAGTTTAAGATAAACAATTTTGACAAAGTTTGTTGCACAACAACTAACAGTTTGTTTCTCCACTAAGAGGCCTTTGGCATGAAAAGACTGAAAACCCCAGCCAGCACTATTCAAATTAAACTGACTTGACAGAATCTTAATTCACAAGGAATGACCTTGCTACCAAATATAGAAACGCAGAAAAGGGGAAAGGTATGAGAACACAGCCAGTATACCCAGCAAGTGATTCACCAGTGAGTCACTATTAAGAAAAAAAAAAAACTTCAAACAGCCTAGAAAACGTATAGTTGCCAGTGCTAGACTTAGAGCAGTATAGCAGATATTACATCAGATATTGGAGGCAAGATGCTCATATAACCCGAGGCAAAAAATAATTAGCTTTTCAAAGAACGCATAGACTCTTTAATGAATGAAAAAGATGAAGAGCAACATTGTTTCATAATCTTGAGTCAGATGAACTTCAGCCAGCGAGAAAAAAAAAATTACGAAGACCTTTCTCACATCGCACATGAGTGCACAATATTCTGTTTTTATACAATAAAAAAGAGGATGAAAGCAGCAAATGGATAAAAGAGCCTTCGGTGAGTAATGCAATCTCAAGGTGGACTGAGCCTCCCAAAAAGAATGCAAATGTTCATTTATGCATGAGGAGGAAAGATGATAAAGAAAGGTAAAATCCACAAACACAGAAGCCCTCTCTCTTTATACTGGGCTGATAGCCTGCTAAACAAGCCACTTTCACATGGCTTCAACACACTTTTTAAATATCTGACATGCATACTCAGCTACTGGATTATTTCACATATTTCACAAGTAAACAACATCAAAAGAGCAGAGCGTTCATTCATATAGTCAGAGCCGCTGAGCTTTTTATAAACATCAATATTAATCCTCCCCCGGTTTGACCAAAAGACACATAATGCATTACAGGGCTTGTGTCCAATAAGGTACCTCTGTTTCATTTCACTGCACTGTGCAGTTTAAAAGCTGATAGGAGATGTCATTTCTGAAGTTAAAAACCCCAAACCTATCTTTAGTGTGAAATTATTCATGCTCGAGTATATGAAAAGTAAACGTGAAAAATTTAATACCACAAATGGTGAAAGGCACTTCACAGAAAAAGATTCTTGGAACACATGGCTTATTTCTGAATGTCATGTATGTCAGGTTACTGTCATATTTATTCAGAGAAGAGCTGCACGATATTGCGAAAATGTGCAATATGCAATATTGTTGTTGAGTATTGCGATAATGGACCCTTTTCACAAGACTGTTATGACACGTTTAGCAGTCATCATAATTTTAAATTCTTGAAAGTTTCTAATATTTTGATTTAAAAAAATAAATGCATGAAGATGTATATGCATTTATGAATGTATTACATCTCCATCAAATTACAAAAAACAAAATACAGCTTCTGCGAGATGCTTCTAATGCGAGAGTATTAGATAGTACATTTGACGCTATTCTCTCCACTGGCTGCCATCATCAGTCAAATTATTTGTTGTACTCTCCGAGTTTACCCAACTATGTCGCCTTCCTCTACTGAGAAACCCGGAAATTTGAAAAGGGTCTATAATGTTTCTTGTGACGTAAAGTGCCTAGAGAAATGCTATTTTTGTTTATACATATAAAAATCATAATAATATCATAATACACTGTAAAAACTGCAGGGTTCCACACAATTCATTCATGTTATGCCAACAAAAATTGATCAAGTTAACTTAAACTCAGGCCTGTAGCCAGCCTGTTGAAAAGGTTGGTTCTTTTTCCTTAAAAAAATGGGCCTTTTTGCAGTTATTCGCCTCATATTCTACTTATTTATGAGATTTAAATACTGCACTTTAGTGACATTTTAAGCACTATTTTTAGCTGGATAGGCTTGTTGGATGGTCATCATAACAACGCTTTTTAATGTACCAAAATATTTCCTAAAGATTTAGAATAAAACAAATAGAATAAATACTTATTTTTAAAATACAATTTTATTACATCATATATCATTAAAAAAAATAGGAATCTGTAGCCTATTGTCATTTATTAAACAAATAACAAACTGGCCAGCACATTGAACTTTCCTCAGTCAGAATTTGGCTATTTGAATAATAAAAAAATTAAACATAATAATAATAAAAGAGCTTCATGATTTGTCTAGCCTCTCTTGTAAAAAAAGTACATTTGATTGACAATTCATGGATAACAACAATAGCCAAATTAGTATTCAAATAAATTTTAATATGGACTGCTTTGGTGCTTCACGCCGTTGTATTGGTAATTTTCTGTTTCAAGAATAAAATCCAAGATTTAGAATAAAAGTTACTTGTAAAATGTTTTCTCTATTTAAAAACAATACAATAGTGAAAGATGACGTCACTTACATCCGATCGTATGTTTTCTTGCACAACTGGATGTAGAACTCATGAAAAATAATAGCCAAAACTGATTAGTTAAAATCACACTGATGTGTTGGTCAACAGATGATTTGGCTTTTTCTTAAAACCTTTAATGGGTTATTTTCACAATTTATGATGGTGTAGCAGTCAAAATAGGACAAATGAGCTCATGTATGGGACAAATTCTGGACCTTTGTTATTGAGGGTTGGATCTTTCGAACCACCCGAAAAGTATCTGGCTATGGGCCTGAAACTTAAGTGGATTGAACATAAAACAATTAAGTTGTCCCAAAAAAATTTAAATTAAGAAAGTAAATTAAGCAAGTAATATATAGTTTTCTGATCTTATTAAATCTAATTCAGGCTAATAAAAACTGTCAAGGTGCAAACATTTAGACAACGCAATAGCCAAAATAGCATAACGGCAGGTATAAATATAGTAAGGCCCTATTTGACTGATCAGATTTAGATAAACAGCCTACGTATGCAACACAAATGCTTGGCACCAAAATGAATTTTATTTGTTGCACCTCTTTGCGTTATGAATATTGTAAATGCTATCATCGCGATAACAATCATTTTTCGTCACATTGCACAGCCCTAATCGATTCTTTTCATAAGTCTGTTATGAAACATTTAACAATCATCAGCATCTTAAATCCTTGAAAGTTTTTAATATTTTGATTTTTTTTTTTAAAACATATGAACATTTACATGTATTTATGTATGCATTATATCATCTTTGCTTCAAATGACAATAAACGAATTACGGATTATGCGAGGTGTTTCTAATGCAGCATCTATGGGACAGGACAGTAAATTTATAACATCATTGTGAAGTTTTTCTTTTATTATTTGAGCAAATAAGATTGTAAAAAAATATTTGTTGTATTCTCTCATTCACTGCGCTCTAAGTTTTCCCAACTATTCCGCTACTGAGAAAGCCAGAAATGGGGAAAACAAACAATTCAATATCTGCAAAAACCTTAGGTCGAAATTGCTTAAAAACACAGCTTCTAATATGTGAAAGAAAAAATTAATTATTGCTAACAAACACAAATATTCTGCTTGTGATACAACATATCCTGGCCAGTCTAAGATCATTAGCACCAGCATAACTGTGTGGGTGAAGCTTCAGATGAAATCATGTCATTCTACATGATATTTACATCATTCTGAAGTCAGAGCCAGCGGCACACCCCCATTACGGATCCTTAATGTATGCTTCTCTAGGGATATCATCAGTGTGCTCCAAATTTGTGCACTAGGCTAAGGGCACTTCAGCATTGGGAAGGATTTTTAATATTATTCTGTAAGTCCTAGAAAGCATGTTTTAAAGCTCAATAAAAGACACATTTTCAACAGTGGCCATTAATAATTGAGCATTATTTGAGCTTCTTTCTTCTGTTGAACACAAAATAAGTTATTTTGAAAAATGCTGGTTGAGGTGGCACGGTGGCTCTGTGGTTAGCACTGTTGCCTCACAGCAAGAAGGCCACTGGTTCAATCCCCGACTGACCAGTTGGCATTTCAGTGTGGAGTTTGCATGTTCTCCCCATCTTTGCATGGGTTTCCTCCGGGTGTTCCAGTTTCCCCCACAGTCCAAAGACATGCGGTGAATTGAATAAGCTAAATTGGTGTATGCGCGTCAATGTGAGAGTATATGGGTGTTTCCCAGCACTGGGTTGCAGCTGGAAGGGCGTCTGCTGTGTAAAACATATGCTGGATAAGTTGGCGGATTAATTCCGCTGTGGTGACCCCCTAATAAATAAAGGGACCAAGCTGAGGAAAATGAATGAATGAATGATGAATTGATGGGAACCATTGACCTCCATAGTATTTTTTCCTACTATGAATGTCAATGGGTACCATTAACCAGCATTTTTCAAAATACCTTATTTTGTACAGAGGAAAGAACCTCATGAGGTTTAAAAGCACATGAGGGAGAGTAAATAGTAAAGAAATTTTCATTTTTGAGTGAACTATAAGGCGCAATAATATAATATAAAACCATTTAGAATTATTTTTTTCCTTTTGCTTTTTACTCTTTATATTTGAATATGGACAACTGAAATATTTAAAGAAATTCATTTGACAATAAACACTTTAACTGTAACAAAAAACGCTACATGAATCAAATGCTGTTCCTTCGAAAATCTTTCATCAAATTATACATTTTCTGTCATGTTTTCACTGTTTTCAACAATAATAATTATGTGAAATATTTATTGAGCAGAACCTAGTCAGAATGATTGATATTTAAAGGATCTTCTAATAAAAGACTGGTGTAATGACTGCTGGTAACTCAACTTTACACATTTACTTACTCCCAGGGGCGTTTTATATCGAAGTTGATATTTAGCCGTACCATGTTGGTGTTTCATAACATCTCATTTTTACGAGTTGGGGTCGTTAGCCTAACGCTCAACGCCCAACCTGGAGGCCCAGGACATACACACACACACACTACGGACAGTTTACCTTTCCCAATTCATCTATAGCACATGTCTTTGGACTGTGGGGGGAACCGGAGTACCCAAAGAAAACCCACACGAACATTCAAACTCCACAGAGAAGAGCTCAAACCACAGCTGGAGCTCGAACCAGTGACCTTCTTGCTGTGTGGCAACAATGCTACCCACTGCGCCAGCATGCCACCAATTCAACTTTACATAACAGGAATAAATTACATTTTTATCTGTATATTTAAAGAGAAAACAGTTTTTATAAACTATAACAGTATTCCCATAATAACTGTTATTGTACTTTATCATATAAACACAGCCTTGGATATAAAAAGACTTCTTTTAAAATGAAATTAATATAATTTTTAAAAAGAGTTTGACCCCAAAACCTTTGAATGCTAGTGTATGTACAGTATATTAACTCAAATAAATGTATTCTTTATGCACCTTTTCAGTGAATGTGCCTGTGTGTCTGCACATAATCCCATGTATATATGTATAAGCAGTAGATTTTAAATTGAGCTGAGCGAAAACATGTCTCTCTGACCCCTGTCCTCCTCTTTCCGGGCACACTGCCAGAGGTTATCACATAAACACACACACACACACTCTCAAAAAAGGCAACTGGATCACATATATCAGAGCAAGTGTTAAACCTGACAGCAGCTTTGGGGCAAAACCGCTTACGCCCACATTAGTAACACCCTAAAAAAAGGCCTGCCCACACCATCACCAACAACCGACAGCTAGATTTTCCATTCAAAAAGACTTACACAAAATTACCTGAAAAAAATGTATATGATATACTTTATCGTGTGATTATCAGCATAACTGTCTGGTCAGAATCAGAATCAAGTTTATAGGCAGGTATTGTGGTGGGTATACATGTTGTGACACATTGGTGCTTGACGAAGACAACTGAAAAAGATATACAAAATATATATTATAAAAATACCAAATAAACATCAACTGTTCAAATGTGCTAAACAAAGTAATTATTGCTTTGCTAAAATTGTCCTCTGATTTTCAGTTCCTGCAATTGATCAATTTATAAACGTCCTGCTGATGCATAAATAATTCTCAGCATCCTCCCGCAAACACTGTTTGTCCTTCAACAAGGATCTGTGACTATAAGGGATCTGAGAATGAGGGGTGGGGCAGAGTGTGTATGTGTGCGTGAGCGTGTGCATGTGTGTGTGAGAGAGAGCAGGTTGCCTGGACAAGAGAGCGGCAGGAGACTGTTGTGGAGACGGAACCACCAGCTGAGATCACACACTCAGGAATTATGCACCTTCATAATCACTCTCGCTCATTCTGACTCCCTCTCTCATGCGTGTGTTTTCACAGTCCCAAAAGTCCCAACTCCTTTGAATTAAGTATGTATTGCATAAAAATTAGTTTCTATTATAAGCTGTATAACATTTATACTTGATCATGCGAAAGCGTCCTTTTTTACAATATACGCACTATTTTTAGTTCTAATGGTTTTATTGATCCGTTCAGGGGAGTGGACTGGCTATTGTTCTCTGGACAAAAAAAAAAGGAGTTCATATTTTTACGGCAGTGTGAGCAGCAGCATGATGCTTCATTTTTTGGATTTAATGCTTGATCACAGTAAAAGCTCTGCAAATCACCCAGAAAAAAACAAAAAACAGAACATTGTTTATATTCTACAATTAAAATCGTCCTCTCTAATCGAGATTTCACGTGTCAGTTGCTAAAGCATTTATACCTGGATGAAAAAGCTAAATTCCCTGTACAAACAGATTTATTAATCAGACTTCACTGGCTACTGGCCAAGCACATCTGTTTGTAATTGTAAACAAAACAAAGTCTGAATGACAATGATATCCCTCGGCTACTCATTTGAGCTGATGCGAACTACAGAACTTCAAGATTTTAGGTTACGATTTACATACGTTTGTAACTTCTAAGGTGATACATTTCTCTCAAGTAAATATATAAATGAAAACACAAATACTGTTCAGCTATTCAACTATTCGATAATACATTATTATGCATGACAATGTGATGTTACAAATAATGTAATACAATAATTAAATCAATAATTACAAATATTATAAATGCGTTTATTTCTTTGAAAATGAGCTAATGTAAGCTGTAAGATAAATAGATAGATAGATAGATAGATAGATAGATAGATAGATAGATAGATAGATAGATAGATAGATAGATAGATAGATAGATAGATAGATATTAGAAAATAACATTTAAAAACTAATAGGCTAGTTAAATTACAATGTTATTTGCCACCAACTTTTTGAGGACTCGCTAGCTACTTTTTCGCTACAACATTTTCAGTCGTGTTTATTATAGACCTTAATGCGAAAGTCAATAGTCACGCCAAGACTCCCAAACGGAAAGGACCAAAAAAAGGATAGAAAAACAATGAAAGAAACACTGACGACCCTTCAGTTTTCGCAATTTCCATCTCCTCCACAGTAACGGCGGATTTAAATTGTGAAAGCCGGCTGAGGAGGACTTTGTAAGGAGGAGTATCATCATGTTCGTGATTGTAGCAGCGGGTTTGATGTTGCACCGAGAGGATGAAATCCTGCCGTATCCTTCACGAGCGCATCACTTCATTCCGCATCGAAAACAAGCGACTGTAAACATTCAGACTCGGAGGTAAGATACAGAAAAGCAGCCTACCTGCATACCCTTTGTTGCTGTGATGTTCATATATAGAAGTCCTATGTTTTCAGAGGTAAAGAGACGGGGAACCGCACCGACACCGCATCCCGGAGACTGAAGAGAACAGAAGCCCGAAAAGCAGACTGGGAGACCGGCAGGGGGCGCTCCACTGCAGCGCTGGACTAAACCAACACAAACCCCACCCGAGAGAGAGAGAGAGAGAGAGAGAGAGAGAGAGAGAGAGAGGAGAGAGAGAGAGAGAGAGAGAGAGAGAGAGAGAGAGAGAGAGAGAGAGAGAGAGAGAGAGAGCTTTCATTGTGTGAATCATCTTAATTGACTTTAAGTCAAATCTCCATCAGCATAATCAAAGTCTTATTCTTTAGACTTTTTATTTGCTTTTACATTCTAATATGTCATTATTACTAATTAGCCTACTGTTTACAAATTCACTAATCATTGATGACTTGGGATGTTAAAGTAATTTCTTTCTGGTTTTGTTTTGAGGGATAATTTCACTCAGTGCTACGTAAAAGTGCGATCAGATTCTCCATATGAGGTTACATAACAGAGATTTACTCTGCTTCCATGAAACACATAATCTTTTCCTGATTCTGTTGGATGTACATGGAAGTTCATCATAAGAACACATTAACTAGAGCCTTAATGTTGCTGTAATATAATATAAATAATAATAGAAACTGAAATCAATACTGCATTAGAAAAGATGAGATAGACTTTATTCTCATCTCTTGTAAACGGTGTTCTGAAACAGTAATACCAGAAATTTTGTTTCTGAAAGCTAAACAGCTTCTAGTGTCCCGGATAAAACTGGGCATGTTGTTTGAATATGCACAATTAGGATGAGATGCCTTTGGGACACTGAAATCAACAATTACCATGCAGCTACTCATGCGTCATGATTAATCCGGGCAGATGTTTTTACATTATAGAACAAGCAAATGCAAGCTTTCGTTGTAATAAACAAGCATGATAACACTCCTTGTTCTTGTAAAATAATTAAAAGTAGAATTCAATATTTTAATAAATTACATTTTTTTTTAATTTTCAAATTTTGTTTTATCTGAATAAAGATATTGCTTTAATATGCTGCTATCTATCTATCTATCTATCTATCTATCTATCTATCTATCTATCTATCTATCTATCTATCTATCTATCTATCTATCTATCTATCTATCTATCTATCTATACAGTTAAATTCAAAATCATTAGCCCTCCTGTGAATTTGTTTTCTTATTCAAAATTTTCCCAAATGATGTTTAACAGAAAAAGGAATTTTCTACAGTATTCCAATAATATTTTTTCTTCTGGGTAAAGTCTTATTTGTTTTATTTTGGCTAGAATAAAAGCAGTTTTTAATCTCTAAAAACTAATTTTAAGATCAACATTATTAGCCCACTTATGTTTAGAAATGTGTTGAAAAAAAATCTTCTTTCCCTTAAACAGAAATTCGTTAAGCAAATATATAGTTATGCACATATTAATTGTAACAGATGCACTATATCCGTTACAACGTATGACTGTGGAACACTATTTCCTCTATATTTGAAATTTAGTGTCATAAAAGTTATTTTCAACAAAAACAAGACAATTTACTTGCAAATGGTTTGGATATTTTCATTATTATTATCAATGTAAACTCAAGTTTTATTTTCTATCTCTTGCAGTTACAGGCCTCAGACATGAAATGTGTGAAAACACTAAGAATAAAATGTAGATATCAGTTAAAAATAAATAAAAATAAACTCAGCAAGTTTCTCCTACATGATGAATGTCTTCCTTTAACCCTTTAAGGTGCACTACTTGAAAAAAAAATGTTTTGGCCCACAATTTGGATTGAATAATATACTGACACAACTCTGATAAATATTATGATAACCTATAGGTCAACCAGGTTATGATGCCTGTTAAAGGGTTAACCTAACTTTTTAAAGTTTCTTATGTAGCATGTAGTTTGACCGTTTTCTGCTGTTATTTCTAGTCATTTCTCCCATTGGTAACTGAATCTGAAGTTCTAAAACAATAGAAAAATTAGCACACTTGTGCATTGCAGAAAAAGGTCAATAGTATTGTCCCTTGAGAACACATGTTAAAATATAATTTTTTGTGAGATACTGCATACCATTTCAATGTTGTCATGTCATTGACTCAAACATTTCCTGCTTGTTATCAAACTATTCATAACTATGACAAAGCAATTCAATCATAACTTAACATTAAAACAGCTATCATAACATTATTTATCAATGTGTGGCTCTTTTTGGAATCTCAGAAGCTAAAGAAATTAAAAATGTAAAACAGGAAATACGTTGGGACTATTGTTTTTGTCTACATCCCTTAAAATGGTTTATAGTTATTCTTAAAGATTCTATCCTTGCACTTGCCCGGTTATTGTTTCTGACTGATGTCAAAATTGTATTCTGAACTTAATGAGAAGGGCGACGATGAGAAAGAAAACATAAAAACACAGTAAAAAAGCAGTATAGGCTTGGCTCAGGTAAAAATACTGTCACTGAAGAGGAACCAGAATGAAGGAGAGTACCAGAGAGAGACTTACCGCTCCTGACAGAACCACAGAACTCCCTCTGGTTCCAGCTGAACACACAATACACACAACATTCAACACGTTCACACACCATCACTCCTCTAAACTCATTCAGCTGACTGAAATCTTAGAACATTTGTTAACATTCTCAGTTTAACATAAACTCAACCCACAATGCGAGATTTGTATAAAAAAGGACTGACTATTTTAAGACATTGTTTTGAAACAAATTGCCATAGTTTTAAGGAACTAAACATTAATTTACCGTTTTTCTCAGTCGCTTTGGTGCATTTCTCACAACACTATTTACATTTGCACAACAGTTAATGCATTTCTCAAAACAATTAGTACAAACTGCAAATCCTAGATGATAACCTGCAAAAGTGTGTCACTTGCTCAAAATGGATAGCTCATTGCTCAAAAGCAAGTATTTATGTCAATGAAAGTGTCAGTGTCATCAAAAGGAAAAATCCTGACACCATTGTTTATGAACAAGATAGTCAAATGGCTTTGTCATGTTTTCATTATGACAGTTTACTCTGTACATTATTTCCAATGCAAAAAAGTCAGATTTTGGTGACGTGTCCTGAAAATGCTCAAGACAGCACTATATACTATTTGCACAGCCATTTGAAAACTACAGTAAAGTTAGACATCACTGCATTTAGTGAGGTATCTCAGTACAAGACACTGAATATGCATGTTTCACATTTTTACTGCATTTGCTCTTTGCAATTCTAATTTATTCACAGCATTGTGCAAAAGAATAAATACACCCTTATTTACAACAAACATAAACTTTCTTTGGGTGGAGCTGTGCACAACTGTAAACAATATTGCAGTACATATTGATAACTGAACCTACAACATACATACTGTAAATCATTCATGAAATTGTTCAATTTAGAAGACATTAAGGAAAAAAAAAGATTAAAATTTTTATAAAATAAAAAATAAAATTTGCTTGACAGATTTTGACAAATACTTCAACATTTTTGTATGTAATGACTCGAGTAATGAAATGAGGACTATTAGTTTTATATGGAATGACTATTCAGCATCCACAAGTTTAGTTAATTTTGACTGACATGACATAAGCAAATGATAATGTTGTAAAACAGCAAAGAGTTGTAAGAAAGCAATTGATGCATGTCCAAAAGCATATTACTGAAATCATTTGCAATTTCTTGGAAGGGATAAGAAACTGCTACTATGATGTGCACACTTGACTAATTGTTTTGAGAAATGCATTAACTGTTGTGCAAATGTAAATAGAGTTGTGAGAAATGCACCAAAACGACTGAGAATAACTGTAATTCTCTTCAAAAGTAAATAATTATATGAACATCACCTTTGGGTCACATCACCCCTGCTAACGTGATCAAATTTCTGACGTGGAAAATGACGATTTTCAAATTCAAAAGTAAAAATGTCATAATAAAGAAAAACGGGGACAATATTTATTTATTTAGGTATTATATGGGCCCTCTATTATGATACCTACTTATTATTAAGATATTTTTTGTATTTAATACCATTTAAAAAAACTGCACTGTTCAAACATACAGCTCGTGCTGCTCTAATTGACTTAATGCTGATTTCAATTATTGTTTACATTTAAACGACCCTCGTCATTCTGTCACCACGGCAACTTGAGTTAGTTTTAAAAATCCACACAACTGTCTATAAAGTTATCAATTCTGATCATCGCGCTGCAAAACTCTGAACAAATCTCCCGTTGGCTGAGCTTCACCTGTTTGTCTACTTTGGGAAGTTGTTTTGGAGTTCGCGATGACGCTGAGGCGCTCGAGAAGGACCAGGACTCTCCCCGGACACCTCAGAGACTTCCAGCTGGACCGCGTCTCTTCCGTTGAGGAGCGCGCAGCAGCGGCCAGGCCGGACACCTGCACCTGCATGTCGGACACTTCACTGGAGGAGAAACACCTGAGGAACGCAGCTGTCCTGCCTGTCCTCCGTCCCGCAGCATCAGTCTCCTCAGTGGGTGAGTGTCCACAGGAGGAGCCGCTCTCCATCCACGGCCGGAGTGTGCAGGAATATCAGCACATCTACCACAGTGTGATGGGCTCCACCATGAAGAGACGCCGTGGCCGTTACAACCTTCAGTGGGGTTTGGAGATCAAGCAGCGGCTGTGGGAGAAGCTGGACCGGCCTGTACTGCTGGAGACCGTGCAGCCTGATGGACGTGTGGTCATCACGGAGAGCAGGTCCAGGTCCAGCATCCCTCCTCAATTCATGGTGGACATCAGCAAAGAGCCGCTGCCCAAGGAGCCCCAAAGGAAGAAGCCCAGGCACTGAGTCATCCTATAGTGTCAGATGGAAGATCAAGGGCACGTATGTACATACTGTATATATTGTATATAGTTCTAGAATAAGTTTGCAATACATCAAATTTGACATTTCATTCAAGTTTATCACATTGCTGGAGGTTTTGCTGATTGTCAGTGCTCTTTTAGATGGTTTGCTGGATGTTGGCAGGCGTTTAGCAAGGTTTTCTGGGCGGTGTCTTGTAGGTTATTTCTCTCCTCTGAGTGGTTTTTGGCACATTAGTGGTTGTTAGTGTTGGCTGTTGGGTTAGAGTAGGTTAGGGTCCCTCACACGGTTTGCAGCTTGACGTGCTGTGAGGGCTTGTGTGCATCAGTGATGCTGAGAGCTACGCCACTGGTACTTCACAGCTACCGGTAGGGTCACCCATAGTGGACAGGTCTCAGCTGAGATGCCCGACCAAGACAAACCACCTGATTCTGGACAGTAGAAGATTGGCCTGATGCCAATTATATATATATATACACACACACACACACACACACATTCATTCATTCATTTTTTTTTCAGCTTAGTCCTTTTATTAATCTGGGGTCGCCACAGCGGAGTGAACCGCCAACTTATCCAGCATATATTTTATGAAGCGGATGTCATTCCAGCTGCAACCCATCACTCGGAAACACCCATACACTTCCATTCACACACATACACTACAGACAATTTAGCTTACCAAATTCACCTGTACCGCATGTCTTTGGACTGTGGAGGAAACCAGAGCACGCAGAGGAAACCCACGCGAACACGGGGAGAACATGCAAACTCCACACAGAAATGCCAACTGACCCAGCTGAGGCTCGAACCAGCAACATTCTTGGTCGCTTCAACAGCACTACCCACTGTGCCACCATGCTGCATATATATTCATTCATTCATTTTCTTTTCAGCTTAGTCCCTTTATTAATATGGGGTCGCCACAGCGGAATGAACCGCCAACTTATCCAGCACATGTTTTACGCAGCGGATGCCCTTTCAGCTGAAACCCATGTCTGGGAAACATCCACACACACTCATTCACACTCATACATTACGGACAATTTAGCCTACCCAATTCACCTGTACCGCATGTCTTTCGACTGTGGGGGAAACCGGACTACCCGGAGGAAACTCACGCGAACGCAGGGAGAACATGCAAACTCCACTGAAAAATGTCTCATGAACAATCTTGCATCAGGAAGATGTCTTTGGGAAAATGTATATATATATTCCCAAGGAAATCTTCCTGATGCAAGATTGTTCATGAGACATTTTTCAGTACAGCAACACAAATGCTCTTGTGCGCAGGAAGAAGTTCCTCAGACAGGAAGTGGAGAGAAGTACTTTGGGAAGCCCTGCTGCTGCTGAGCACCTGCACCTGCAGTCCAGATAGCGGATCTCTGCTCACCTGCACTTAACTCCACACAGATGCAGCACCAGGTGGGTCCTCGTTCACCTTTACTCTGCTGTTGACAAATAAAATCTTTTGGTTACCTTTGGATTAAGCCGACTTCACACATAGTCTACTACATGGCATTCATTGTAACAGATATATATATATACAAACACAGTTTAAGTCACAATTATTAGTCCTCTTGAATTAGCTCCCCTGTGTAAATATTTCCTTAATTTCTGTTTAACGAAGAGAAGAGAAGTTTTATTAATTAATTTCTAATAACTAGTTTCTTTTATCTTTGCCATGATGACAGTACATCATTTTTTACAAGATACTATAGTATTCAGCTTAAAGTGCGATTTAAAAGGCTTAACTAGGTTAATTAGGTGTATGCATGTATACATACACATACATAGTGGGTATGGAAAGTATTTAGACCCCCTTAAATTTTTCCACTCTGTTATATTGCAGCCTTTTGCTAAAATTATTTAAGTTCATTTTTTTTTCAAAGTACACATAGCACCCCATATTGACAAACACACAATTGTTGACATTTTTGCAGATTTAAAAAAAAGAAAAAAGTAATATTAATGATTAATAATTCCTTACATTTATATAGCGCTTTTCTAGACACTCAAAGCGCTTTACACATTGAGGGGAATCTCCTCATCCACCATCAGTGTGCAGCATCCACCTGGATGACGCGACGGCAGCCATATTGTATGGAGCGAATTTAGTATCTAAAGTAATTCACGCAAAAGACACGATGTACACATGTGTAGCCTAATTCACGTGCATAAAACCAAATTCACGTGCATAAAATATTTATACATATTCACAAAAACAATTCACGTGCACAAAATAAAAATACATATTCATAAAATACGTTTCACAAATGCAAAACACCATTTGCAAATGTATAAGAGTGTACAAAAAGTTTTGAATGTTTAAAATTTGCGAGTTCATCCTGAATGAGAATGTGCAAGTCCTGTTTCACGTACGACTCGCTCTGGATACGAGTGTGTGTGTTTTGAGACTCTCCTGGCAGCAGCAGCAGGCGACTCGTACCTTTTAGCCAATCAGATGAGACCTGTACTCGATGAAACCCTCTCTGCGCTCCTTTTGCGCAGTCGGAGAAACGGAGAGATGCGCAGGCTTCAAACTAAAACTATTAAATTCCCTCCCTGACTATCACTGACTAAAAACTTAATTTACATTATATCTAATGAACGTAAACAAGCTGTTGTTGTGCGTGCTATAGTAATATGCAGACATAGTATTAATCTAGTAATATGTAAACATAGTATTAAAATGGCGATCGCTTTTCGCGACCTTTTGCAACACAAATCGGAGGCTCTCTGATCATTTCAAACATGTTTGATACTGTTCAGGATTTTCAATCGGGCTGATCACTGCTCTGCCCTCCAACCTACAGCCCCATCGCCGAAGAGAAGAGCTAAGAAGCGTCGATCAGATTTAATAAATTAAGTTTAAAGTTTTTTTTAATACTTATGCTTTATTATCAGTATTTATTTAGCCTATTTATGTATTTATTTGTTAAATTAGCCACATAACGTTAAGGTTACCTACTAAAATGTTGTATCCTAATAAAATTAAATGCTTAAGATAATAAACTGATTTTAGATATTTTTGTTGTTGTTTGTACATTAAATCATTAGTCTAGTTCTGTAAACAGAGAGAGAGAGAAAGAGATTTTTACAGAGAGATTTGTCTTCAAAATGTCTTCAAATTGGGGAAGGGAATGGAATTTCAAAACCAAATAAGCAGTTTTGTAAGGCTTACGAGCGGCTCATTTGCGTGTATAGGCTATATGCCCCATTTATTTATTTTAATTAAATTCATTTTTAATTTTGAAAGAAATAAAATGCAACTGAAAGGAATGAAACAACTGGAAAAATACACTGATAAATGGAAATAATATTTAAATTGACAAACAAAAATGCCTGACATTCCATGACTTGGACAAAAAATATATTCCTGATATCTACTGGCTACTATAGTGTTGCACTGCCTATAGTGTGAAAAAGTCTGCAATTATCTCTCTCTGAAAAAAAAATCCTTACTCTTTCTCGGTTTACGGGACTACACGTGTCATACATATCTGCACACGATATAAGAATAACGTTAAATCTGTCTAATAAAAAAAGATAATTCAAGATTATTAAAAAAAATTATATAGGCTAGCCTAGAGCATATCTATTTATTAAAATCAACGCGATTCATCAGTTCTTGGCTTTGGTGATGCAGAATAGGTTGGAACAGCTGTGATATCAGCCCGATTTAAAATATCAGACATGATCAGTTTTATTTGACTGGATTTGATTGACTGAGGCAGGCTCGAAACAAAACTAGAAGCTCTGTCCAGATGAACATTCTTATTTGCTTGTGGTCAAGCACATTATACGTAATAAAATAAATGAGTAGGCTAATGAGTAGAAAATAAATGAGTAGGCTATTGTGTTGAACGTTTTCAGCATTAAATGCAATGTCTTATTTTGGTAGTTTTGTAGCCAAATCTTGTCTAGGTTATCGTTTGGAGTTTTACGTTTCAAAAGTCTGAAAAATGGACATGTTGATGTTATTTGCAGTATTGGGGGAAAAGTAATAGGCCTACATTACAATCTAAAGTCACTTAATAAAAGGAGCTAAAGGTGTTACTTTTTAAGGAAAGTAATGTGAAAGTAGCCTATTTGTTTTGTGTTTAAAAAAGAGTAAGGTTTATTTAGAACACTGCTTGTTTGAAGTTATTATTAAGCATTTACACTTTAATTTTATACATATGCTTAATTCAATATACTTGTACTTCATTTTATTTAATCAAATGTGGAATATTTAGAATATTTTGTTGCGTTTGAACCGTCTCATTACTGGTCCTCATTACTGATCTGCGCCACCTACTGGAGAAAGTCTTTTCAGCAGGAGTGATTAATGCAGCATAATTTCACAACGTCAAGATATGTGGTTTTTAATTGTTTTAATCCGTATTTTAAAATAATAAATATAATTTAAATGAACAATTACTCAAGCTAGCTAATGGCCACCATGGTGTGGATCACCATACTGAAGTGGTTCCCTTTAATTTAATTGCAAATAAGTTTACTACAGCAAGTGATAAGCAAATAAACACTTAGTTCATGTTGTCATATTTTCAATGTCTATTTTTTTTTAGTTTCTAGCTTAATAAAGAAAAAATAAACTCATTATAAGAATCATTAAAAAATTATTATATTTATATTATTACTGAATGATAATATCTACTGTATTTTGCATATTAGGCTACTATAGCACAACAACAGCTTGTTTACGTTCATTAGATATAATGTAAATTAAGTTTTTAGTCAGTGATAATCAGGGAGGGAATTTAATAGTTTTAGTTTGAAGCCTGCGCATCTCTGTACACTCTTATACATTTGCAAGTGGTGTTTTGCATTTGTGAAACGTATTTTATGAATATGTATTTTTATTTTGTGCACGTGAATTGTTTTTGTGAATATGTATAAATATTTTACGCACGTGAATTTGGTTTTATGCACGTGAATTAGGCTACACATGTGTACATCGTGTCTTTTGCGTGAAAGACTATTGAGTCTTATCTGATTCCATAGTATGGCGCCAGACCGCAAACCGCACACCAGCTGATTGGTGGAGAGGAGACAGAGTGATGAAGCCAATTAAGATATGGGGATGGTTAGGAGGCAATGATGGACAGAGGCCAGTGGGCAAATTTGGCCAGGATGCCGGGTTAAACCCCTACTCTTTTACGAAGAACGTCCTAGGATTTTTAACGACCACAGAGTCAGGGCCTCGGTTTAACGTCTCATCCTAAAGACAGCACTCACTGAGCAGTATAGAGTCCCTTTCGCTATACTGGGGCATTAGGAACCACACAGACCGCAGGTTGAAAGCCCCCTGCTGGTCTCGCTAACACCGCTTCCAGCAGCAACCTAGCTTTCCCATGTGGGCTCCCATCCAGGTACTGAGCGGGCGCAGTCCTGCTTAGCTTCAGTGGACGACAATGTGAGAGTTGCAGAGAGCTACCTGCCGGCTGCAAAAACTGAAATATCACATGGTCCTAAGTATTCAGACCTTTTGCTCAGTATTTAGTAGAAGCACCCTATTTATATAATACAGCCATGAGTCATTTTGGGAAAGATGCAACAAGTTTTTCATACCTGCATTTGGGGATCCTCTGCCATTCCTTCTTGCAGATCCTTTCCAGTTCTGTCAGGTTGAATGGTAAACGTTGATGGACAGCCATTTGTAGGTCTCTTCAGAGATGCTCAATTGGGTCAATTTCTCAAGTCAGGGCTCTGGTTGAGCCATTCAAGAACAGTCAGAGTTGTTGTGAAGCTACTCCTTCTGTATTTTAGCTGTGTGCTTAGGGTCATTGTCTTGTTCGAAGGTAAACTTTCAGCCCAGTCTGAGGTCCAAAGCACTTCGGAGAAGGTTGTCGTCTAGGATATCCCTGTACTTGACTGTAGATTCATCTTTCCCTCGATTGCAACCAGTCGTTCTATTCCTACAGCTGAAAAACCCACCCACAGCATGATGCTGCCACCACTCTGCTTCACTGTTGGGACTGTATTGGTTAGGGGATGAGCAGTGCCTGGTTTTCTCCTCACACACCACTTAGAATTAAGGCCAAAAAGTTCTATCTTGGTCTCATCAGACCAGAGAACCTTATTTCTCACCATTTTAGCTAACTCCATGTGGGCTTTTATGTGTCTTGCACTGAGGAGAGGCTTCCGTCCGGTCACTCTGCCATATGTAAGGCCTTATATAGACAGGTGTGTGGCTTTCCTAATCAAGTCCAATCAGTATAATCAAACACAGCTGGGCTCAACTGAAGGTGTAGAACCATCTCAAGGATGATCAGAAATAATGAACAGAACCTGAGTTAAATATATGAGTGTCACAGCAAAGGGTCTGAATACTTAGGAGGACCATGTGATATTTCAGTTTTCAATTTTAATAAATTTGCAATATGTCAACATTTCTGTGTTTTTGTGTCAATATAGGGTGCTGTGTGTACATTAAAGAGAAAAAAAATTGTTGAAGTCACAATTATTAGCCCTCTTGAAGTATTAGTGCCCCTGTATATTTATTTCTTCAATTTCTGTTTAACGAAGAGAAGATGTTTTCAACATATGTTTTAACATAATAGTTTTAATAACTAATTTCTAATAACTGATTTATTTTATCTTTGTCATGATCATGGGCGTAAATCCTGGGGGTGATGGCGGGGACATATCCCCCGCCAAACCCCCAAACCGCACACACCCATAGCCCTCGCTACTGTGAAAAAATAAACATATGTATGCAACCCTAAAATAATCGTGTAAGTAGAAAAAACAAGCTGAAAAAAACCTCCCCTTCCCCACAGTGGTTTGGCCCACTGCCTGCTTTCCCAGTCCATCTCACCTACTCTACACTCAGCTCATGCAATCTGAGCTGCATGCAATGTTGTTAAATGCGCACACCTAACCCTACCCCTCACAGTGACGCCACTAACTCCATTTAGTGCATTGTGTCTGACATTGCAAGTCCAAGACTTGCAGTTTCAGCTTGCACAATCAAGGCTGCATCCAGTTAGTATTGGAGGTGTGTGGCTGCGGCTCAATTAATGTTGAACTCCAGTAACTAGGGTGAAGTAAGTAAAATATTACTTATCTAGTTAACATTAGCTTGTTTACAAATCTGTTGCATAGTGCACTGCAACTAACACACCAAAGCTGTTTCACATGCATTGTTTGACTTGACATAACGTTAACTTAACATTAAAAGCCACAATTAGCATATTGTTTAGCTGTGCATGTACTAAATGAGCACTGTGCTACGTCCAAACTGACCCTACTGTATTTTTTGTATAATCAATTTCTATTCTGTTCTCAAGTGTCTTAATTAATTTTAAATACAATTTTAAACCTTTTTTTTAATTCCTTTTTTTTATTGTTATTGTTATTTTTTATGATAGTTTTACTTTCTTTATGATTTTTTAAATTGATTTTGTTACCAAACATTACTTATTTTAGATATCTTTTTCACATTAACAGTCATGTTTAAATTGTATTGTATGTTGATGGCTTGACTGTAAACAAAATAACAAACAATGCAATAAATAGTTTCGAAGAAAAATCTGTTGTCATTGAACCTGCGGAAAACTTTGAAAATAACCATGATGAAAACGATTTACTTGCAAATGGCTTGCATATTTTCATTATTTTTTATTTATTACAATGTAAACTCAAGTTTTATTTTAGACCTCTTGCAGTTACAGGCTTCAGACATGAAATGTGTGAAAAATGCTAAGAATAAAATGTAGATATCAGTTTAAAATGAATAACAATAAACTGTTTGACTCTTCAGGCTAAGTATAATGAATAGAGGAATGACCAACCTACCTCACACATGACGTCACACGGGTTTCCGGTTGCAAAAAGAGACCGGTTGCAATAGCAAACATGTGGTGTTGTGCGGTAGGATGCCAAATTCGAAAAAGTCCAAAAATAGAAAACTTAACTTTTACCGTACACCACTCTGCTTTTAATACCAACCACAGACTTCTTTGGCTAAAAGGGAGCTGAATGGAGTGAGGACCTAATTAAAAATGCTCGACTCTGCAGTCCTCATTTTATATGAGGTAAGTTCACGCTATGCTGAATCATACACATTACTCATTTTGATTGCAGCAATGATTTCAGCAAAAACAGTAAATATGGTGAATTAAACTGCGGACACTAAATGCTTAGAATGAAATGTAAAAAATGTGCGTTCACATACCCTGCTGTACAGGTGCAGTTCACTGTCAGAATGCAGTTGTTTTGTTTGTTAAAGATTACCCAGGCCTTGTACAGTTTTGTCTTCTTGTCTTTGGCTAAGCAGAACCTCAGTATTTACCACCACATAGTTTTGAATCTGGTAATCATGGAACATTATTTCTTGCACATGAGCACTCAGATCAAATTTGTTGGCATCCAAAGACTTGTAGGTCTTTAACTTCTCTCTTGTAAAATCACTTGGAGTTTCAATGTGATAGTTGTATATTTCAGGCTGGATGCTTGGCCATTTCGTCTTATCTATTATCCATTGGGAGGCTGCTATCGCAAATGGACCTGTCAGACGAACGCCGCTCAATTTAACGCTAATTTTGCAGAATAACTGTGCTTATCACTGAATGACAAGCTGTTATAATACGCTGAACGCATTATGCAAATAATATATATAATATGTAATCAATATAACTTATTTCTAAGACAACAACAAACTCTGTACCGCATCGGATGTCATTACCTCGCTTGTAAATCCTAGCGCTCCCGTTTTTTTTCTGCAACCTCGCTGCGCGCGCATCCTGAATGTTTACAAACATGGTAATTCGTCTGCCCCGAAGATTAGCAAGTTTCTCTCACTTGACGAATGTCTTCCTTCATGTGATCCTGCTGTTTCAATCATCCAGCATGTTTTAGTATGTAGTGAGATCCAGAAGTAGATTCAGTTGTTTTGTCATTGCAGATTGTGGAGGAAGCTCCTACGAGAAGCTTGAGTTTGATCCAGAATGGCTGGCCCTCATGAAAGCGACAGACAACCTTCAGAAACCATCCCACAGTTTCTGCAACTCTTCGCTGGACCACAGATACAAAACACATCACAATGATCACAGTTGCTCCTTTTCTGATAGCATATTGACACAATTAGCTTAAAGGAATAATTCACCCAAAAATGAAAATTACCCCAAAATGAACCCCTCAAGTCAGCCTCAGGGTATGTAAATGTTTATTGGGTGATTTTCATTTTTGGGTGAGCTATTCCTTTAGCTTGTTCATGCCAGTGAAGTTAACACATTTACATGCCATGCACAATAAAATATGGGCAAATTACTTTACAATAGTCAATAGTCACATGAATTGATTTCTATTTCTAAGTATTTAGCATCCTGTTCCTCTGCTACTTTCAGGTGGGATTTCAATCCACCAGACAGACATCTACATCCTGCAAAGCGAACAGACTTACAGGGAGGAGTTTTGACAACTTTCTTAGAAATTTCAGAAGAACTGCATTTATCGGAATTAAATATTTTCAGACATTTCAAATGACTCTATTGTCACTTTTGTTCAATTTAAAGTATCCTTGTTAAACAAAACTATTCATTTTCAAAAGTTTTTTGACAAAAAATAATAATAATTGGACTGTTTTTGCTGCACTTTGGAGCAAATGCAGGTTTGGTGAGCAGAAGAGACTTCTTTAAAAAGTTAGGTTAAGTGATTGCTAGTGTTAAAATCAAGGAAAACTGTGAAATTATGTACACTAACTCAGATTGTATATGCTCGGTAGATGATGATTATTCAAATGTATCGTTTTATTTGATTCATTTTTAGTAATGTATTCCAACAATTAATTATTTTAGATATTGTAAATTACTCATTACTCACTTAGTCATTACTTTTTGTTTTATTTTGTTAATTACTGGTGACATTTATTTTTAAATAGAAATTACATTGAAACTTTTTTTGCTTAAAGTAAGAAGAAGGTATCAAGTTTTCAGGCTTGTTAATTTTTGTCAACATAATACTAATGTTTTAGCATGTTGTTTGGCTTAGTCCCTTTATTAATCTGGGGTCGCCACAGCAGAATGAACCGCCAACTTATCCAGCATATGTTTTACGCAGCGGACGCTCTTCCAGCTGCAACCCATCACTGGGAAACACCCATACACTTCCATTCACACACCTACACTAGGGACAATTTAGCCTACCCAATTCACCTATAGCCCATGTCTTTAGACTTGTGGGGAAAACCGGAGCACCCAGAGGAAACCCACGTGAACACGGGGAGAACAAGCAAACTCCACACAGAAAGACCAACAGACCCAGCCGAGGATCGAACCAGCGATCTTCATCTTCAGCCACTCAAACCAAAATATTTAAATAAAAGAAATGTAAATTTAAAAAGAAATAGATATTATATATATATATATATATATATATATATATATATATATATATATATATATATATATATATATATATATATATATATATATATAAGAAATAATAAAAAAAAACTAAGCAAATATTTTGGGTTAAATTAAAATAAAAAGGGTACAACTCACAAAAGAGTTGCGATTCTTTTATCAAATCACAGATTAATGAATGAATCCCAAAAATATTTTACCACAAATAAAATTAAAAAGACAATCAATAAACTGAACAATTTCCAATAATGTAATCCATAAAAACTACCTTTATCTGGTAAGAACACAATCTTATTCAATGTACTACAGATTATATTTAATTCAAGAAATGCATTTATCAGTACAGAAATATATATATAGGCCTATATATAGGCTACACAGTACACACACACACACACATATATATATATATATATATATATATATATATATATATATATATATATATATATATATATATATATATATATATATATATATATATATATATAAGTACATACAATAGAATCACAGATAGCACGTTTTGATAGTATTTGGTTTAATTAAAAAAATTCATAAAATCATTAAAATCTTATAATTCAACTAGTGTACATTAATTATTTGCTCATGATCTTAAAGCATATGAACATTCCTAAAAATATGTGTAAAGTATCTCACAAAAGCGAATACACGTTATTATGTTGGACATAGCCTACTTTATAGTCAATAAGCTGTTTGTATAGCAGTGCAGATTTATTGTCCTCTGAAAATAACGCAGCCATTATTGTCGGCATATCTGACCAGTGACCAGATATCTGACGTGGAAAATGACGATTTTAAAATACAATAAAGAAAAACGGGGACAATATTTATTTATTTGGTATTTTATTGACCCCTTTATTATTATTATACCTACTAATTATTAAGATATTTTCTGTATTTAATACCATTTAACAAAAAGTGCACTGTAAACATAGCCGTGCTGCTCTAATTGACTTAATGCTGATTTCAATTATTGTTTACATTTAAACGACCCTCGTCATTCTGTCACCACGGCAACTTGAGATAGTTTTAAAAATCCACACAACTGTCTATAAAGTTATCAATCCTGATCATCGCGCTCCAAAACTCTGAACAAATCTCCCGTTGTCTGAGTTTCACCTGTTTGTCTACTTTGGGAAGTTGTTTTGGAGTTCGCGATGACGCTGAGGCGCTCGAGAAGGACCAGGACTCTCCCCGGACACCTCAGAGACTTCCAGCTGGACCGCGTCTCTTCCGTTGAGGAGCGCGCAGCAGCGGCCAGGCCGGACACCTGCACCTGCATGACGGACACTTCACTGGAGGAGAAACACCTGAGGAACGCAGCTGTCCTTCCTGTCCTCCGTCCCGCAGCATCAGTCTCCTCAGTGGGTGAGTGTCCGCAGGAGGAGCCGCTCTCCATCCACGGCCGGAGTGTGCAGGAATATCAGCACATCTACCACAGTGTGATGGGCTCCACCATGAAGAGACGCCGTGGCCGTTACAACCTTCAGTGGGGTTTGGAGATCAAGCAGCGGCTGTGGGAGAAGCTGGACCGGCCTGTACTGCTGGAGACCGTGCAGCCTGATGGACGTGTGGTCATCACAGAGAGCAGGTCCAGATCCAGCATCCCTCCTCAAATCATGGTGGACATCAGCAAGGAGCCGCTGCCCAAGGAGCCCAAAAGGAAGAAGCCCAGGCACTGAGTCATCCTATAGTGTCAGATGGAAGATAAAGGGCACGTATGTACATACTGTATATATTGTATATAGTTCTAGAATAAGTTTGCAATACATCAAATTTGACATTTCATTCAAGTTTTCATCACATTGCTGGAGGTTTTGCTGATTGTCAGTGCTCTTTTAGATGGTTTGCTGGATGTTGGCAGGCGTTTAGCAAGGTTTTCTAGTCGGTGTCTTGTAGGTTGTTGTTCTCCTCTGAGTGTTTTTTGGCTCATTAGTGGTTGTTAGTGTTGGCTGTTGGGTTAGAGTAGGTTAGGGTCCCTCACACGGTTTGCAGCTTGACGTGCTGTGAGGGCTTGTGTGCATCAGTGATGCTGAGAGCTACGCCACTGGTACTTCACAGTTACCGGTAGGGTCACCCATAGTGGACAGGTCTCAGCGGAGATGCCCGACCAAGACAAACCACCTGATTCTGGACAGTAGAAGATTGGCCTGATGCCAATTATATATATATATATATATATATATATATATATATATATATATATATATATATATATATATATATATATATATATATATATACACACACACATTCATTCATTTTCTTTTCAGCTTAGTCCTTTTATTAATCTGGGGTCGCCACAGCGGAGTGAACCGCCAACTTATCCAGCATATATTTTATGAAGCGGATGTCATTCCAGCTGCAACCCATCACTCGGAAACACCCATACACTTCCATTCACACACATACACTACAGACAATTTAGCTTACCAAATTCACCTGTACCGCATGTCTTTGGACTGTGGAGGAAACCAGAGCATGCAGAGGAAACCCACGCGAACACGGAGAGAACATGCAAACTCCACACAGAAATGCCAACTGACCCAGCTGAGGCTCGAACCAGCAACATTCTTGGTCGCTTCAACAGCACTACCCACTGTGCCACCATGCTGCATATATATTCATTCATTCATTCATTTTCTTTTGCAGCTTAGTCCCTTTATTAATATGGGGTCGCCACAGCGGAATGAACCGCCAACTTATCCAGCACATGTTTTACGCAGCGGATGCCCTTTTAGCTGAAACCCATCTCTGGGAAACATCCACACACACTCATTCACACTCATACATTACGGACAATTTAGCCTACCCAATTCACCTGTACCGCATGTCTTTCGACTGTGGGGGAAACCGGACTACCCGGAGGAAACTCACGCGAACGCAGGGAGAACATGCAAACTCCACTGAAAAATGTCTCATGAACAATCTTGCATCAGGAAGATGTCTTTGGGAAAATGTATATATATTCCCATGCACATCTTCCTGATGCAAGATTGTTCATGAGACATCTTTCAGTACAGCAACACAAATGCTCTTGTGCGCAGGAAGAAGTTCCTCAGACAGGAAGTGGAGAGAAGTACTTTGGGAAGCCCTGCTGCTGCTGAGCACCTGCACCTGCAGTCCAGATAGCGGATCTCTGCTCACCTGCACTCAACTCCACACAGATGCAGCACCAGGTGGGTCCTCGTTCACCTTCACTCTGCTGTTGACAAATAAAATCTTTTGGTTACCTTTGGATTAAGCCGGTTTCACACATAGTCTACTACATGGCATTCATTTTAACAGATATATATATATACACACACAGTTTAAGTCACAATTATTAGCCCTCTTGAATTAGCTCCCCTGTGTAATTATTTCCTTAATTTCTGTTTAACGAAGAGAAGAGAAGTTTTATTAATTAATTTCTAATAACTAGTTTCTTTTATCTTTGCCATGATGACAGTACATCATTTTTTACAAGATACTATAGTATTCAGCTTAAAGTGCGATTTAAAAGGCTTAACTAGGTTAATTAGGTGTATGCATGTATACATACACATACATAGTGGGTATGGAAAGTATTTAGACCCCCTTAAATTTTTCCACTCTGTTATATTGCAGCCTTTTGCTAAAATTATTTAAGTTCATTTTTTTTTCAATGTACACACAGCACCCCGTATTGACAAACACACAATTGTTGACATTTTTGCAGATTTAAAAAAAAGAAAAAGTAATATTAATGATTAATAATTCCTTACATTTATATAGCGCTTTTCTAGACACTCAAAGCGCTTTACACATTGAGGGGATTCTCCTCATCCACCACCAGTGTGCAGCATCCACCTGGATGACGCGACGGCAGCCATATTGTATGGAGCGAATTTAGTATCTAAAGTAATTCACGCAAAAGACACGATGTACACATGTGTAGCCTAATTCACGTGCATAAAACCAAGCATATGAACATTCCTAAAAATATGAGTAAAGTATCTCACAAAAGCGAATACACGTTATTATGTTGGACATAGCCTACTTTATAGTCAATAAGCTGTTTGTATAGCAGTGCAGATTTATTGTCCTCTGAAAATAACGCAGCCATTATTGTCGGCATATCTGACCAGTGACCAGATATCTGACGTGGAAAATGACGATTTTAAAATACAATAAAGAAAAACGGGGACAATATTTATTTATTTGGTATTATATGGACCCTTTATTATTATTATACCTACTAATTATTAAGATATTTTCTGTATTTAATACCATTTAACAAAAAGTGCACTGTAAACATAGCCGTGCTGCTCTAATTGACTTAATGCTGATTTCAATTATTGTTTACATTTAAACGACCCTCGTCATTCTGTCACCACGGCAACTTGAGTTAGTTTTAAAAATCCACACAACTGTCTATAAAGTTATCAATCCTGATCATCGCGCTGCAAAACTCTGAACAAATCTCCCGTTGGCTGAGTTTCACCTGTTTGTCTACTTTGGGAAGTTGTTTTGGAGTTCGCGATGACGCTGAGGCGCTCGAGAAGGACCAGGACTCTCCCCGGACACCTCAGAGACTTCCAGCTGGACCGCGTCTCTTCCGTTGAGGAGCGCGCAGCAGCGGCCAGGCCGGACACCTGCACCTGCATGACGGACACTTCACTGGAGGAGAAACACCTGAGGAACGCAGCTGTCCTTCCTGTCCTCCGTCCCGCAGCATCAGTCTCCTCAGCGGGTGAGTGTCCACAGGAGGAGCCGCTCTCCATCCACGGCCGGAGTGTGCAGGAATATCAGCACATCTACCACAGTGTGATGGGCTCCACCATGAAGAGACGCCGTGGCCGTTACAACCTTCAGTGGGGCTTGGAGATCAAGCAGCGGCTGTGGGAGAAGCTGGACCGGCCTGTACTGCTGGAGACCGTGCAGCCTGATGGACGTGTGGTCATCACGGAGAGCAGGTCCAGGTCCAGCATCCCTCCGCAAATCATGGTGGACATCAGCAAAGAGCCGCTGCCCAAGGAGCCCAAAAGGAAGAACCCCAGGCACTGAGTCATCCTATAGTGTCAGATGGAAGATCAAGGGCACGTATGTACATACTGTATATATTGTATATAGTTCTAGAATAAGTTTGCAATACATCAAATTTGACATTTCATTCAAGTTTTCATCACATTGCTGGAGGTTTTGGTGATTGTCAGTGCTCCTTTAGATGGTTTGCTGGATGTTGGCAGGCGTTTAGCAAGGTTTTCTAGGCGGTGTCTTGTAGGTTGTTGTTCTCCTCTGAGTGTTTTTTGGCACATTAGTGGTTGTTAGTGTTGGCTGTTGGGTTAGAGTAGGTTAGGGTCCCTCACACGGTTTGCAGCTTGACGTGCTGTGAGGGCTTGTGTGCATCAGTGATGCTGAGAGCTACGCCACTGGTACTTCACAGTTACCGGTAGGGTCACCCATAGTGGACAGGTCTCAGCTGAGATGCCCAACCAAGACAAACCACCTGATTCTGGACAGTAGAAGATTGGCCTGATGCCAATTTTATATATATATATATATATATATATATATATATATATATATATATATATATATATATATATATATATATATATATATATATATATATATATATATATATACACACATTCATTCATTTTCTTTTCAGCTTAGTCCTTTTATTAATCTGGGGTCGCCACAGCGGAGTGAACCGCCAACTTATCCAGCATATATTTTATGAAGCGGATGTCATTCCAGCTGCAACCCATCGCTCGGAAACACCCATACACTTCCATTCACACACATACACTACAGACAATTTAGCTTACCAATATCACCTGTACCGCATGTCTTTGGACTGTGGAGGAAACCAGAGCACGCAGAGGAAACCCACGCGAACACGGGGAGAACATGCAAACTCCACACAGAAATGCCAACTGACCCAGCTGAGGCTCGAACCAGCAACATTCTTGGTCGCTTCAACAGCACTACCCACTGTGCCACCATGCTGCATATTTATTCATTCATTCATTCATTTTTTTTTCAGCTTAGTCCCTTTATTAATCTGGGGTCGCCACAGCGGAATGAACCGCCAACTTATCCAGCACATGTTTTACGTAATGGATGCCCTTCCAGCTGAAACCCATCTCTGGGAAACATCCACACACACTCATTCACACTCATACATTACGGACAATTTAGCCTACCCAATTCACCTGTACCACATGTCTTTCGACTGTGGGGGAAACCAGACTACCCGGAGGAAACTCACGCAAACGCAGGGAGAACATGCAAACTCCACTGAAAAATGTCTCATGAACAATCTTGCATCAGGAAGATGTCTTTGGGAAAATGTATATATATATTCCCATGGACATCTTCCTGATGCAAGATTGTTCATGAGACATTTTTCAGTACAGCAACACAAATGCTCTTGTGCGCAGGAACAAGTTCCTCAGACAGGAAGTGGAGAGATGTACTTTGGGAAGCCCTGCTGCGGCTGAGCACCTGCACCTGCAGTCCAGATAGCGGGTCTCTGCTCACCTGCACTCAACTCCACACAGATGCAGCACCAGGTGGGTCCTCGTTCACTTTCACTCTGTGCTGTTGACAAATAAAATCTTTTGGTTACCTTTGGATTAAGCCGACTTCACACATAGTCTATTACATGGCATTCATTGTAACAGATATATATATATATACAAACACAGTTTAAGTCACAATTATTAGCCCTCTTGAATTAGCTCCCCTGTGTAAATATTTCCTTAATTTCTGTTTAACGAAGAGAAGAGAAGTTTTATTAATTAATTTCTAATAACTAGTTTCTTTTATCTTTGCCATGATGACAGTACATCATTTTTACAAGATACTATAGTATTCAGCTTAAAGGGCTAAACTAGGTTAATTAGGTGTATGCATGTATACATACTCATACATAGTGGGTATGGAAAGTATTTAGACCCCCTTAAATTATTCCACTCTGTTATATTGCAGCCTTTTGCTAAAATTATTTAAGTTAATTTTTTTTTCAAAGTACACACAGCACCCTGTATTGACAAACACACAATTGTTGACATTTTTGCAGATTTTTTAAAAAAAGGAAAAACTAATATTAATGATTAATAATTCCTTACATTTATATAGCGCTTTTCTAGACACTCAAAGCGCTTTACACATTGAGGGGATTCTCCTCATCCACCACTAGTGTGCAGCATCCACATGGATAAAGCGACGGCAGGCATATTGCGCCAGACCGCAAACCGCACACCAGCTAATTGGTGGAGAGGAGACAGAGTGATTAAGCCAATTAAGATATGGGGATGGTTAGGAGGCCATGATGGACGGAGGCCAGTGGGCAAATTTGGCCAGGATGCCGGGTTAAACCCTTACTCTTTTACGAAGAACATCCTGGGATTTTTAACGACCACAGAGTCAGGGCCTCGGTTTAACGTCTCATCCAAAAGACAGCACTCACTGAGCAGTATAGAGTCTCTTTCACTATACTGGGGCATTAGGACCCACACAGACCGCAGGTTGAAAGCCCCCTGCTGGTCTCGCCAACACCACTTCCGGCAGCAACCTAGCTTTCCCATTAGGTCTCCCATCAAGGTACTGAGCGGGCGCAGCCCTGCTTAGCTTCAGTGGACGACAATGTGAGAGTTGCAGAGAGCTAGCTGCCGGCTGCAAAAACTGAAATATCACATGGTCCTAAGTATTCAGACCTTTTGCTCAGTATTTAGTAGAAGCACCCTATTTATATAATACAGCCATGAGTCATTTTGAGAAAGATGCAACAAGTTTTTCATACCTGCATTTGGGGATCCTCTGCCATTCCTTCTTGCAGATCCTTTCCAGTTCTGTCAGGTTGAATGGTAAACGTTGATGGACAGCCATTTGTAGGTCTTTTCAGAGATGTTCAATTGGGTCAATTTCTCAAGTCAGGGCTCTGGTTGAGTCATTCAAGAACAGTCAGAGTTGTTGTGAAGCTACTCCTTCTGTATTTTAGCTGTGTGCTTAGGGTCATTGTCTTGTTTGAAGGTAAACTTTCAGCCCAGTCTGAGGTCCAAAGCACTTCGGAGAAGGTTTTCGTCTAGGATATCCCTGTACTTGACTGTACATTCATCTTTCCCTCGATTGCAACCAGTCGTTCTATTCCTACAGCTGAAAAACACACCCACAGCATGATGCTGTCACCACTATGCTTCACTGTTGGGACTGTATTGGTTAGGGGATGAGCAGTGCCTGGTTTTCTCCTCACACACCACTTAGAATTAAGGCCAAAAAGTTCTATCTTGGTCTCATCAGACCAGAGAACCTTATTTCTCACCATTTTAGCTAACTCCATGTGGGCTTTTATGTGTCTTGCACTGAGGAGAGGTTTCCGTCCGGTCACTCTGCCATAAAGCCCTGGCTGGCGGAGGGCTGCAGTGACGGACTTTCTACAACTTTCTTCCATCTCCCGACTGCATCGCTGGAGCTCAGGCACAGTGATTTTTGGGTTCTTCTTTACCTCTCTCACCAAGGCTCTTCTCACCCAATAGCTCAGTTTGGCCAGACGGCCAGCTCTAGGAAGGGTTCTGGTCATCCCAAACATCTTCCATTTAAGGATTATGGAGTCCACTGTGCTCTTAGGAACCTTAAGTGCAGCAGAATTTCTTTGTAACCTTGGCCTGATCTGTGCCTTGCCAAAATTCTGTCTCTGAGCTCTTCAGGCAGTTCCTTTGACCTCATGATTCTTATTTGCTCTGACATTGTGAGATGCAATCTGAGCTGCATGCAATGTTGTTAAATGCGCACACCTAACCCTACCCTTCACAGTGACGCCACTAACTCCATTGAGTGCATTGTGTCTGACATTGCAAGTCCAAGACTTGCAGTTTCAGCTTGCACAATCAAGGCTGCATCCAGTTAGTATTGGAGGTGTGTGGCTGCGGCTCAATTAATGTTGAACTCCAGTAACTAGGGGGAAGTAAGTAAAATATTACTTATCTAGTTAACATTAGCTTGTTTACAAATCTGTTGCATAGTGCACTGCAACTAACACACCAAAGCTGTTTCACATGCATTGTTTGACTTGACATAACGTTAACTTAACATTAAAAGCCACAATTAGCATATTGTTTAGCTTTGCATGTACTAAATGAGCACTGTGCTACGTCCAAACTGACCCTACTGTATTTTTTTGTATAATCAATTTCTATTCTGTTCTCAAGTGTCTTAATTAATTTTAAATACAATTTTAAACCTTTTTTTTAATTCCTTGTTTTTATTGTTATTGTTATTTTTTATGATAGTTTTACTTTCTTTATGATTTTTTAAATTGATTTTGTTACCAAACATTACTTATTTTAGATATCTTTTTCACATTAACAGTCATGTTTAAATTGTATTGTATGTTGATGGCTTGACTGTAAACAAAATAACAAAATGCAATAAATAGTTTCGAAGAAAAATCTGTTGTCATTGAACCTGCGGAAAACTTTGAAAATAACCATAATGACGCAGTCTCCATTCTACAGTAACAATGATAGAAGCAAAGATTTTCACTGTGGGGACATACCTTTATAAGTACAATCTGACTATTATCTGTGTCCCCTTAAAATGAATTTTATATTTATTGTCCTCCCTACTGTTAAATATATTTGCGCCCATGGCTATGACGACAGTAAATAATATTTTTCAAGATACTAGTATTCAGCTTAAAGCGACATTTAAAGGCTTAACTAGTTTAATTAGGTAACATAGGCAAGTTAGGGTAATTAGGCAAGTCGTTGTATAACAGTAGTTTGTTCTGTAGACAATCAAAACAAATATAGTTTAAGGGGGCTAATTTTTTTTAATTGAAGTTATACGCATATTACACTCTTTATCTAGTACAACATATGCCCGTGGAACATTTTTTCACCCAAATTTGAAATTTAGTGTCATTTTAAGTTATTTTAACCAAAACGAAAACGATTTACTTGCAAATGGCTTGCATATTTTCATTATTTTTTATTTATTACAATGTAAACTCAAGTTTTATTTTAGACCTCTTGCAGTTACAGGCTTCAGACATGAAATGTGTGAAAAATGCTAAGAATAAAATGTAGATATCAGTTTAAAATGAATAACAATAAACTGTTTGACTCTTCAGGCTAAGTATAATGAATAGAGGAATGACCAACCTACCTCACACATGACGTCACACGGGTTTCCGGTTGCAAAAAGAGACCGGTTGCAATAGCAAACATGTGGTGTTGTGCGGTAGGATGCCAAATTCGAAAAAGTCCAAAAATAGAAAACTTAACTTTTACCGTACACCACTCTGCTTTTAATACCAACCACAGACTTCTTTGGCTAAAAGGGAGCTGAATGGAGTGAGGACCTAATTAAAAATGCTCGACTCTGCAGTCCTCATTTTATATGAGGTAAGTTCACGCTATGCTGAATCATACACATTACTCATTTTGATTGCAGCAATGATTTCAGCAAAAACAGTAAATATGGTGAATTAAACTGCGGACACTAAATGCTTAGAATGAAATGTAAAAAATGTGCGTTCACATACCCTGCTGTACAGGTGCAGTTCACTGTCAGAATGCAGTTGTTTTGTTTGTTAAAGATTACCCAGGCCTTGTACAGTTTTGTCTTCTTGTCTTTGGCTAAGCAGAACCTCAGTATTTACCACCACATAGTTTTGAATCTGGTAATCATGGAACATTATTTCTTGCACATGAGCACTCAGATCAAATTTGTTGGCATCCAAAGACTTGTAGGTCTTTAACTTCTCTCTTGTAAAATCACTTGGAGTTTCAATGTGATAGTTGTATATTTCAGGCTGGATGCTTGGCCATTTCGTCTTATCTATTATCCATTGGGAGGCTGCTATCGCAAATGGACCTGTCAGACGAACGCCGCTCAATTTAACGCTAATTTTGCAGAATAACTGTGCTTATCACTGAATGACAAGCTGTTATAATACGCTGAACGCATTATGCAAATAATATATATAATATGTAATCAATATAACTTATTTCTAAGACAACAACAAACTTTGTTCCGCATCGGATGTCATTCCCTCGCTTGTAAATCCTAGCGCTCCCGTTTTTTTTCTGCAACCTCGCTGCGCGCGCATCCTGAATGTTTACAAACATGGTAATTCGTCTGCCCCGAAGATTAGCAAGTTTCTCTCACTTGACGAATGTCTTCCTTCATGTGATCCTGCTGTTTCAATCATCCAGCATGTTTTAGTATGTAGTGAGATCCAGAAGTAGATTCAGTTGTTTTGTCATTGCAGATTGTGGAGGAAGCTCCTACGAGAAGCTTGAGTTTGATCCAGAATGGCTGGCCCTCATGAAAGCGTCAGAAAACCTTCAGAAACCATCCCACAGTTTCTGCAACTCTTCGCTGGACCACAGATACAAAACACATCACAATGATCACAGTTGCTCCTTTTCTGATAGCATATTGACACAATTAGCTTAAAGGAATAATTCACCCAAAAATGAAAATTACCCCAAAATGAACCCCTCAAGTCAGCCTCAGGGTATGTAAATGTTTATTGGGTGATTTTCATTTTTGGGTGAGCTATTCCTTTAGCTTGTTCATGCCAGTGAAGTTAACACATTTACATGCCATGCACAATAAAATATGGGCAAATTACTTTACAATAGTCAATAGTCACATGAATTGATTTCTATTTCTAAGTATTTTAGCATCCTGTTCCTCTGCTACTTTCAGGTGGGATTTCAATCCATCAGACAGACATCTACATCCTGCAAAGCGAACAGACTTACAGGGAGGAGTTTTGACAACTTTCTTAGAAATTTCAGAAGAACTGCATTTATCGGAATTAAATATTTTCAGACATTTCAAATGACTCTATTGTCACTTTTGTTCAATTTAAAGTATCCTTGTTAAACAAAACTATTCATTTTCAAAAGTTTTTTGACAAAAAATAATAATAATTGGACTGTTTTTGCTGCACTTTGGAGCAAATGCAGGTTTGGTGAGCAGAAGAGACTTCTTTAAAAAGTTAGGTTAAGTGATTGCTAGTGTTAAAATCAAGGAAAACTGTGAAATTATGTACACTAACTCAGATTGTATATGCTCGGTAGATGATGATTATTCAAATGTATCGTTTTATTTGATTCATTTTTAGTAATGTATTCCAACAATTAATTATTTTAAATATTGTAAATTACTCATTACTCACTTAGTCATTACTTTTTGTTTTATTTTGTTAATTACTGGTGACATTTATTTTTAAATAGAAATTACATTGAAACTAAAGAAGGTATCAAGTTTTCAGACTTGTTCATTTTAGTCAACACAATACTAATGTTTTTAGTAATGGGAAACACCCATACACTTCCATTCACGAACCTACACTAGGGACAATTTAGCTTACCCAATTCACCTATAGCCCATGTCTTTAGACTTGTGGGGAAAACCGGAGCACCCGGAGGAAACCCACGTGAACACGGGGAGAACATGCAAACTCCACACAGAAAGACCAACAGACCCAGCCGAGGCTCGAACCAGCGATCTTCTTACTGTGAGGCGACAGCTCTACCCACTGCACCACCGTGCTGCCACTCAAACCAAAATATTTAAATAAAAGAAATGTAAAATTTAAAGAAATAGATATTATATATATAATATAAATATATATATATATATATATATATATATATATATATATATATATATATATATATATATATATATATATAAACTTTAAGCAAATATTTTGGGTTAAATTAAAATAAAAAGGGTACAACTCACAAAAGAGTTGCGATTCTTTTATCAAATGACAGATTAATGAATGAATCCCAAAAATATTTTACCACAAATAAAATTAAAAAGACAATCAATAAACTATGAATAATTTTACTGCCATTGTCTGAACAATTTCCCATAATGTAATCCATAAAAACTACCTTTATCTGGTAAGAACACAATCTTATTCAATGTACTACAGATTATATTTAATTCAAGAAATGCATTTATCAGTACAGAAATATATATATTTATATATATATAGGCTACACACATGTATATAACTAAGTACATACAACAGAATCACAGATAGCACGTTTTGATAGTATTTGTTTTAATAAAAATTCATAAAATCATTAAAATCTTATAATTCAACTAGTGTACATTAATTATTTGCTCATGATCTTAAAACATATGAACATTCCTAAAAATATGTGTAAAGTATCTCACAAAAGCGAATACACGTTATTATGTTGGACATACTTTATAGTCAATATGCTGTTTGTATAGCAGTGCAGATTTATTGTCCTCTGAAAATAACGCAGCCATTATTGTCGGCATATCTGACCAGTGACCAGATATCTGACGTGGAAAATGACGATTTTCAAGTTCAAAAGTTAAAATACAATAAAGAAAAACGGGGACAATATTTCTTTATTTAGGTATTTTTATGGACCCTCTATTATTATACCTACTAATTATTAAGATATTTTCCGTATTTAATACCATTTAACAAAAACTGCACTGTACAAACATACAGCTCGTGCTGCTCTAATTGACTTAATGCTGATATCAATTATTGTTTACATTTAAACGACCCTCGTCATTCTGTCACCACGGCAACTTGAGATAGTTTTAAAAATCCACACAACTGTCTATAAAGTTATCAATCCTGATCATCGCGCTCCAAAACTCTGAACAAATCTCCCGTTGGCTGAGTTTCACCTGTTTGTCTACTTTGGGAAGTTGTTTTGGAGTTCGCGATGACGCTGAGGCGCTCGAGAAGGACCAGGACTCTCCCCGGACACCTGAGAGATTTCCAGCTGGAGCGCGTCTCTTCCGTTGAGGAGCGCGCAGCAGCGGCCAGGCCGGACACCTGCACCTGCATGACGGACACTTCACTGGAGGAGAAACACCTGAGGAACGCAGCTGTCCTGCCTGTCCTCCGTCCCGCAGCATCAGTCTCCTCAGTGGGTGAGTGTCCACAGGAGGAGCCGCTCTCCATCCACGGCCGGAGTGTGCAGGAATATCAGCACATCTACCACAGTGTGATGGGCTCCACCATGAAGAGACGCCGTGGCCGTTACAACCTTCAGTGGGGCTTGGAGATCAAGCAGCGGCTGTGGGAGAAGCTGGACCGGCCTGTACTGCTGGAGACCGTGCAGCCTGATGGACGTGTGGTCATCACGGAGAGCAGGTCCAGGTCCAGCATCCCTCCTCAAATAAAGGTGGACATCAGCAAAGAGCCGCTGCCCAGGGAGCCCCAAAGGAAGAAGCCCAGGCACTGAGTCATCCTATAGTGCCAGATGGAGGATCAAGGGCACGTATGTACATACTGTATATATTGTATATAGTTCAAGAATAAGTTTGCAATACATCAAATTTGACATTTCATTCAAGTTTTCATCACATTGCTGGAGGTTTTGGTGATTGTCAGTGCTCCTTTAGATGGTTTGCTGGATGTTGGCAGGCGTTTAGCAAGGTTTTCTAGGCGGTGTCTTGTAGGTTATTGGTCTCCTCTGAGTGGTTTTTGGCACATTAGTGGTTGTTAGAGTTGGCTGTTGGGTTAGGGTAGGTTAGGGTCCCTCACACGGTTTGCAGCTTGACGTGCTGTGAGGGCTTGTGTGCATCAGTGATGCTGAGAGCTACGCCACTGGTACTTCACAGCTACCGGTAGGGTCACCCATAGTGGACAGGTCTCAGCTGAGATGCCCGACCAAGACAAACCACCTGATTCTGGACAGTAGAAGATTGGCCCAATGCTCCAGACAGAAGATGTCACCTGAATGACTGGAAGAAACTTCAAAATAAAGCTTATGTGTAGTTACAGATAGATCAATGCCAGCTACTGTTAGCTCTGGAATATAACACACACACACACATACAAAATAAATAAAAAATAAAAATCTTGCAGATATTAAGAATTAAATAATTATTTGTAAAATATTTATTAATTACTTTAATTTAAAGAATAATTAAAAGTTTTTGGAAAAAAAAAAAAAAACACTTTTCAGTGTCTTGAAATGTGTGAGACAACCTAGGTGACAAACCTAAAAGTTATTATTGGTTATCCTAAATTGAATCAATGCAAATTATTATGTTTAAAATTATAAAATTGACTCAGAAATTTTAATTCATTATTGTGTTAAATGTGAAAAGCAGCAAGAAAACATTTACAAAAATAATTTACAATACAAAGAAATTCATACAGATTTAAATGGCACAAAAGTGTGTAAATGATGGCAAAATTATTCTGTGTGAACTATCCCTTTATTTTAAAGAATAAACTTTATTGTACTTTATTGCATTTTAAAAAGAAGAAATATGATTTTTTTTAAATGAGAATAATCCTCAAAATAAGAATCTAAAACTTCCAGTAGGTGGTAGTAAAGTCTAATGAATGAGACTATTCGCTCAAACAACTGAATCATTCAACAAAGAAGTAAACCTTTCTGGACTGTTTAAAACATGGATTCAATCAGAAAGTAGACACTCAAAAGATCTTATATATATATATATATATATATATATATATATATATATATATATATATATATATATATATATATATATATATATATATATATATATATATATATATATATATATATATATATATATATATATATATATATATATATTATATATATATATACACACACACACACACACACACACACACACACACACACGGGCGTAGCAGACATTTTAAAAGTGCGGGGGACAGCTGTATGAGATCCAAAAGTTTACATTTCTATAATTATTAAATCACCTGTTTTCTGGCTCTAAAAGTGAGGGGGACGTATCCCCCCGTCTGTATTGTAAGCATATAATAATATATGCTTACAATACAAAACAGATCTATCCCAAGTTGCTGTCTAGCACAGGCAAAAAGAGAAGATATTCAAACAAACTGTGACAGACTGAGTGTGAATTTCCCTGGAAAGATTTCTGTGTCTATTCAGACTGCCAAATAAATTGAAATGTCAAAAACAGCTTAAAACTGGAAATTATTCTAACAGTGCTGCAGAAGCATCGTTCAAACAAAACCTCAGAGAGCACATACGGTAGTGACAAAACCAGAAGCCCCAAAACATCAGTTCCCAATTCCACTCCTCTAGTTATCTCTTTTATATAGAAGATTTAAGGCATAAAAACAAAAACAACTTTCCATTTGGCAGTAGGCTGTCTATGGTGGAGGAATAAGTACAAGCCAGCTTGCCTCCCAAATACATGGATGTCAGCCAAAAAACAAAAAAAAGAAAGCTTCAATCTGTCTACTCCATTGAGAGTCAGATGAGAAGCTTGCTAGGATTTCAATTCATATACATAAACTTAGCCTTGTTTATCTGCTGTTTTTATAGTATTTAAAATGCATTTCATTTAGCTTGTTTCTTTTTGTTCTGAGAGTAAAGTGTTTTTTTTATTACTAAAATAAAACAACTAAAATATCTAGTGTACCTCACAAGCATAAATACAAAAATATGTCAAATATCTTACACACTAAATTATTATTTTAAATTATGAAATTTAATATTTATTCAAGTCATTAAAGAAAATCATTAGTTAGGAAAAAACACATATTTATCATAAATGTCAAACACACAATAACAGGTTGTCTGCAAATCTTTGCACATATCACTAAATACATTTAAGCTGCAGAACTGAACAGCCTAATTAAAGCCACTGATTTGCAAGATAGAAATGTCAATGTTTATTATCTAGGCCTGTTCTATCTCAACAAGAACCCCATCACAGTCTTTAGGGTGGAGGAACATCACAGGTTTGCCATGAGCTCCTATCCGTGGCTCTGGGGAGAGCAGGCGGATTTTCTTTTCTTTCAAATCAACTATTGCTGCATTGATATCATCCACCTGCAATCAAACAGGCAACACAATACTTTTTAAGAGAAGTTTAAGCTTCATGATAGTTCCTGAATGTATTCTGTTAACAAGTAAACTGATTCGTTTCTAAATAGCTTAAAAGGTTTGATGACACAAAACAAAAAAGACGGTTTCTGAATTTTTATTTTATTATTTTAATTTTTTATGATTACTGCCATAATTAATGTTAGTTTAATGTGGTAAAGTAGTAAATGCATGAACATATCAATTATTTAATACTGCTTCCTGTTTTTTTACATTCATTCTAAAAAAAACATTTTAAATATGCAATGTGTTTTTAACCTAGGTTATGCATATCTAATGCACATTGTAAATTAGGATGATACATGACTCCAACAAGATTTTACAGACATGTCTGTTTGCGAATTTTGAGAAAACAAAAACAAGTTTGACTACTAAAAAATGTATATCTGACCCTTTTTTAATTCTCCAAAATGCAAAAAGCATACAAATCTAGTAAACTAAACTAAAATAAAATCTTTAATAATTGTTCTTAGGGCTGCACAACATATTGTTACAGCATTAGTTATGTAATGTTGAGTTTGTATTATAATTCATCATTTGCATGTGTTTTTGAGGCATTCAGGCATAAGAAATTAAACAGTTTGTAACTTTAATGATGAAGTTCATTCATTCATTTTCTTGTCGGCTTTGTCCCTTGCGGGGTCGCCACAGCGGAATGAACCGCCAACTTATCCAGCACGATTTTACGCAGCGGATGCCCTTCCAGCCGCAACCCATCTCTGGGAACTTCCACACACACATTCACACTCATACACTATGGACAATTTAGCCTACCCAATTCACCTGTACTGCATGTCTTTGGACTGTGGGGGAAACCGGAGCACCCGGAGGAAACCCACGCGAACCCAGGGAGAACATGCAAACTCCACACAGAAACGCCAACTGTTAATGATGAAGTTATTGAATAATTTTTATTTTTATTATTTAATTACTGTACCTGAATACTGTTAGACTCAAAAAAAATAATAAAACACAGTTTATTTTTATTGTAACTTTTTCTTTACTGCATTTATCTATTTATAATTATATAAATGTATCTTTGCTTGTAGATTGTTTATAGAGATGCACCCTACAGAATCATCCATTCAAATCTGTCTAAAATGATAAATTCTTTCCAAATAGAGATATTCAAGTTGTCAGGTGAACTTGTTTTCATATTGCAATATAGAAAATGGCAGAATAGCAAAATATTGCAATGTTAGATTTTTCCAATATCGTGCAGCCCTAATTGCTCTACTGAAAACCATACAGAATCAGAATCAAGGTAAATGTGATGTATCTATTCAAATATTATGACAACAAGCAGGATTGTCATAGCAGGAAGCATATTAGCCAATAAGAGGGTTCTTTAAATATTGTATTAAAAATTAGGGGGCCTCCAAATAATAGAAAAATAGAAAACTACTGATCTCCCCTAATCTGATGTACCTCAATGCAGATATGATGCATCCCTCCAGCCTTGTTCTTCTGCAGGAATCCTGCGATTGGACTTTTCTCTCCCAGAGGGTGCAGAAGCTCTAGTTTAGTGTTCCCCAGTTCCACAAACACAGTGTACACTCCATGCTCAGGAAGAGGCACGGTGTCGCTCACTTGAGCCCCCAGAACATCACGGTACAGGGCTGTGGCTTTCTCCAGGTCTGGCACTGCGATAGCCACGTGATTCAGCCTGCCCAACTTCCACAATGACTGAGGGACACCTTGACTGACGGGACAAGTCAGAGACAGAGCTCTCACTGGGGGTAAAGTGTGCCAGGCACACCTCGACAGCCCTGTAACTGCAGGAGAGATCAGCCTCAATGTGGATGCAATAAATATAGTACGATAATAATTAAAGTCGAAGTTAGCATATTACTGATTTCAAACATGAAAGCTGTCAAGGAGGCAGACATATATTACAGAGACATACGCAAACTGAATAAACTAATTTAAAATGGTGTATACATCTATCGGAAAGATGTAGGAGCAATAAAACATATCAGCTCACTACTATTTACCTGCAACCTTCAGTAAAGAGGAAGCCATCTTTTCGGTCGCCGAGAGAAAACTTTATTTAAAAAGCACGAAGCACGTGTTTAAATACTCGTTGTGGTTATAAACGCATAATTAACACATTTCATATTTTCATATTTACATATAAGATGCACAGTGTTTATGCATAATTGTGTCATATTGTAACTCATTAAATCGCAAAAGGGACAAGATTAACTTTCTGGGTGGAACTCAATGCAATGCATTATTTTTCCGGGGGTTGTGTTTACCAAGCGCACGCTCAGCGTCACCCATGTGAGTGCAGAGATGGCGACGAGGGATGGCAGCACGCTGGAGAGCTGTTTAAAGTTATTAAACAGCAACACATCTCACCCGGAGCTATTTCTCAGGTTCGGTGTACATTGAATGATATAACAATTTTTTTCCCTGTACGCGTTACACCGTTTTCTTACGTTAAACGTTATGAAACACATATCGGGCCACGCATGTGCAAAAAGCTCACGTTGTGGTTGCGAATTTAAACATGTCTTAAAAAGTACAAACGTAAATCATATAGTTTATCATTACATGTACTTTTCCTGTGGGAGTTTTAAACTTTAAACCTAAATCATTACTGCAATCATTAGCAATTCGGTAAACTACAGATGTTAATGCTAATTATTTTCATCTTTCTTTTTTGTGTTCTATGTTGCAGCGTCCAGGATGTTTTGGCAACAGACTTCAGATCACTTACAAAGACTCTGTATGACCTGCATAAAGCCCACGAGCCTGCAGACTGCAAAGGAAGCCCACTGGAGCAGCTGGTGGTTGAAAACTTCGACGAGGAGCAAATCTGGCAGGAGCTGGAGCTTCAGAACAGCGCGTTACTGTCACGCTTTGAGCAAGCAGTCGAGCAGGCGGTCACTGATGACACTATAACATTTCTGGATGAAGATGATGATGATGTAGAAGAAGAAGAAGAAGAAGAGGAGGAGGAGGAGGAGGAGGAGGAAGATGTCGATGATGGGGAAATTGCTGATAATTTGGAGCAAGGTAGTGCAGAGGAGGAGGATGAAGATGGAGAAGACGAAACTACACAGAGCCTGAAACCTACAAGCAATGGGGAAGATGACTTTTCTGGCGAAGACTCTGATTTGGACTTTGATGTAGATAAATTTGAGAAACAAACCAAACAGAGACAGTCCACTGCTGGCAAGTTAACAAAATCTAAAGCGAACTGGAGTCAGTCTGAAGTGGATGACAGGTTTTTTAAACTGTCAGAAATGGAGGCTTTTCTGGATGACATGGATAAAAGAGAGGAAAAGGGCAACGAAGGGGAGGAAATTGATTACTTTCAGGATCTGCCGTCTGATGAAGACGATGAACTGAGCTTTGATAAACCAGCCGTGAAGAAAAAACTTAAGGTAATGGTGTTTATTTTAAGCAACAATGTGCTTCTTTGTGTTATTTTAAAACTCTTTTTTTATGTTTTAATTTTTAATTGTAGTACTTTGTATACATCAGTCTACAGGGCTCTGGTTGTTTAATATTTAGTTTATAGATATATTGTGTAATACAGTGCTCAGCATAATTGAGTACAGCCCATTTTGAAAATGAATATTTTTCTCCATTTCTCAGTGAATATAGGCAATGTATTTTGGTGTGTTTAAACAAAACAGATTTATTAAACAGATATACTTATTAAAATAATATTTTAATCACCAAACATATTTAGAAATTGAAAGATAAAACAATTACATTCAAGCAAAACATTGCAAAAAAATTACAACTTACAATATTTTTACATTTTTTTTGCTTCTCTTGATTTTTCCTCTTTTTAATTTGTATTTAATATTTTTCTATAACATGTATATTTGGGTGTACTGGTTTTTGGACCGCTATCGCAAGTAATTTTTTTAGATAAGCTCTTGATTTGGCTTCAGTACTGACTAATCTAATGTATATACACAAATATAATATTGTATAACTTCCTATTAAAAATATGAATTTAAAAAGGGGTGCAAGTAAAAGGGGTGTACTTGCATATTCTGAGCACTGTATATGTCAGTATGTAAAAAAAGAATTGTGAGTGTTGATTTAGAGTAGTTTAATGTCCTGTACTTTGTGCTATGATGATGCTTTTTGTAAAACTCACAATGGCATTTATTTTTCAGAATAAAAGCTCCAGAAATATGAAATACAAAGATTTCTTTGCACCAGTGGACGGAGAGCCTGACCCTATTCCAGATGAAGAAAATGAGCTGGAATCTAATGATGATTATGAGGGAGAAGAACAAGATGATGATGAACTAGAGGAGGATGATGAAGAGGATATGAATGAGGAGGATTTTGATATGGAGGAGTAAGTCATGAGGATACCTGCTGTCTGTTTGTTTGTGTGATATTTGCGTTACCATAATGTGTTAAAGCAAGCTTACCTCATAATGCTGATCTAATGTTTGCCTCTTCCCTTAGGGATAATGATGATGATATAGGTGACAAAGTGAGAGATGGTTCACGCAGGGTGACCTTTGACCTGCCTGATGACAGTGAGGGTGAAGATGTAGAAGAAATTCTAGGTGGAAAAGCAAAAGATGTGCCTAAACCTGAGTCTAAGTCATCATTTGAAAAGCGACAGGAAAAGGTTTGCTTTATAGTAGGCCTTACATGATTTACAACTAATATATGCAGTTAATTACTTCTGTTTTATGTTGTTTACAGTCCAATGTTGTTGTATGGCTTCATATAATGTGGAATAATTGTGATTAGATTGAATGACCATTATTAGATGAGTAACCAATAATTGTGACTTTAAATGAAATCTTAAATGAAAAAACATTTCCCCTTTTTTCCTGTAAACTTCAAACAGTGTATTTGATAGTTGTTTTATGATTATTTATTCATATATTTTATACATTTTCAAAGCAAGTTTTTATTGTTGTATTTTTGTTCTTTTTTTTGTTTCATTTATATACAGTTAAAGACATAATCAGTAGAGCTCCTGAGAAATGAAATATTTTTAGTGATGTTTAACAGGGCAAGGTAAATTTCTCACATTATACCCCATTCTATTTTTTCCTTTTTAAAACTTTTTTTTATTTAAGAAAGAAAAGGAAAATAAGAAAAAAGGAACAAAATGATTATCATAGTGGTTACAGTATCAAATCTCAATCCATTTGATGCTCCTTATTTACAATGGCATACTCAGTTTCATTTTTTATTATTTTTTTTAAATCAAGTGTTGGTCAAGTCGTGCTTTATTGTCATTCCGCTACATGTGTGGACATACAGAGGAACGAAATGTCGTGCCTCACCTCACAGGACAGTGGTGTTACATAATTAATCATAAATGCAAACACAACACTGCACATAAGAGCTTTTTTAAAAACCTATGCTTAACTAACATATACTGTAAGATACTTAACTACTAAGTACTTTTACATGAGTTAAACTTGTGCTTATCTTGAGTTAAACCCATTCAATTTTTCTTTCTTTTAGTCTGGCTGGAATTAAAAAATAGGCAAAGGTTAATATTATTAGGCGCTTGCATTTTTTTTTTCCACAATTTGCTACAGAAGAAATCACTGTTGTCCTCACTTGCCTAGTTAACCTAATTGGCCTAGTTTAGCCTTTAAATTTCACTTTAAGCTGAATACTAGTATCCTGCAAAAGAACTAGTGAAATAGTATGAACTGTGATCATGGCAATGGCTAAATAAATAAGTTATTAAAAATTGTTAACTGTTATGTTAAAAATGTTTGCAAAAGAAATGTGTTAATCAGCACTAGGGAAATATTTGAAATAAAAGTGAAATTAGAATATAGAATTTCATTTAATTTAATTTTTCATGTTTTATTTATTTTTAGTAACTTAAACCTATTTGGACAAATACAGTTTCTACTAAATGACAAAAGTGTCTGCTAAATGTAAATGTATTTCAGACAATTCAGCTAATAATTCTTTTTTTTTTTCAGCTTTTTTTCAAGGAACAATTGATTATTTGTAGTCAGCAGTAATAACCCTGATTTGCCATCAATTTGTGCAGATGGTGAAGCAGATTGAAGAGCTGGAGAACGCTGCGTTGTCAGAGAAGCCATGGCAGCTGTCAGGAGAGGTGACCGCTCAGACTCGACCGGAGAACAGCATGCTGGAAGAGGACATAGCCTTTGATCAGGCCTCTCGAATGGGTGAGTGCTTTACACTGGTCTTCGCAGCAGAAAGCAAACAAATCTAAACATACTATCAGTGCATGACTTGCTTTCTCTCCTCCACAGCTCCTGCAATCACTGAGGAAACTACATTACAACTTGAGGATATCATCAAACAGAGAATCAAAGATCAGGTTTGTGTATAACTTAAGAAAAATGTGGGGGGTAAATGTATCATTTGTACATTTAGTGCAGATTGTCCCTTTGAACTAAATACAACCTCAAGTGATTTTCTTCTTCATGAATAAGATCATATGTCTCACACAGTATCTGATCAGTTTTTGCTATGTTTGTGTGCCTCAGGTGTGGGATGATGTGGTCAGGAAAGAGAAGCCTAAAGAAGAGGTGTTTGAGTATAAGAAGAGACTCACTCTGGATCATGAGAAGAGCAAACTGAGTCTGGCTGAGGTTTATGAGCAGGAGTATATCAAGCAGACACAGGTGAGCTTAGTCGCTCATACCACCTCCTGTCTATATATGAAGGGATAGTTCTGAATGAAAAATGATATTTCTGTCATATTCTTACTAAACAGAGTTTTGTTATATTGTTGAACACAAAAGTAGATATTGTGAAGAAAGCTGGAAACGTGTTACCATTGACTTCCATTTTCTTACTATGGAAGTTGATGTTTACATGTTAATGGTTTCAGCTTTTTTCACAATATCTTCTTTTGGATTCAACCAAAGAAAAAACTCAAAGGTTTGGAACTGCTTTAGTGTGAGTAAATTTTCTTTTTTGGTGGAACAATCTCTTTAAATATGGTTATAGGGGAGGACTAAAAGGGGCATTTTCATGCATTAAAATGATAAAAGTGCAATACGCTTTCATTGGATTTTGTCTTAGCAAAAAACATGACTATTCTAAATTTTTAGCCATGGTTTGAGATAGAAAACCATCACAGTAGTTTATATACCAAAAAAAAATCTTGTCAGGCATGTTTAGAACAAGAATAATTTGATGACATGATAAATAAAACTATATTTAAGTATCACAGCGCAGCCGTTATTTTAAATCTTAATGGCAACTTATCCTTCACATTTTCCAAAGTTTTGAGGAATTTGTTGTTGTTTTTTTATCATTTAAAAACAGAAAAAATTAGAATGATTTAATTTCTTTAATTTAAAAAGTGTAGGTCAGAATAAGCATTGTTTCTTTTACGTGTTATGTTGAATGCAAATGCAAATATAAAAGTAGACACTATATTTAATGTGCATTATATGTATATGAAATCACTTAAAATTATTTAATTTGGACAGAAATGGGCATAGTCTTTGAAACGTGCATATATTCAGTTGTACATACAAAGTTTAAGACCTTTGTTTGTACAATTGAATATATATACACAAGCTTCATTTACCTAATCAAAAATATAATAGTCTAATATTTTGAAATATTGTTAATGCCCGTTTTCTCTTAATATAGTTTAAAATGTAGTTGATTACTTTAGTCTATCTATCTATCTATCTATCTATCTATCTATCTATCTATCTATCTATCTATCTATCTATCTATCTATCTATCTATCTATCTATCTATCTATCTATCTATCTATCAAGGTTATTACTTTATTGCTTGCATGTTTAGTGTTATGTGATCCTTCAGAAAACATCTTAATTTGATGATTAAATCAAATGTAATATGCTGATTTGGTGCTATTTGTATTTATTTTTTTTACAATTTTTAATTTTGAAAACAGTTGTTCTGCTTATTTTTAGTGTAAACTAATGCTTTTTCTTCTTCTTCTTCTTCTTCTTCTTATTATTATTATTATTATTTTAAAGTGGAAATTTTAGCAAAACAGCTTGTCTTTGAAAATGTCACTTTTTTGGCTTTACTGTCAGTTAACAAATTTTTCCAAACAGAGCTTTTGTCTTGTGATATAAAATGAACATGTATCCATTACAATTTTACATGCGCTTCAGGAAAAGAAGGAAGAGGAGGAGAACCCAGCACATGTAGAAATCCAGAATCTCATGGACTCTCTTTTCCTCAAACTGGATGCATTATCAAACTTCCACTTCACTCCAAAACCAGTAAGTACAATTGAAGGGGAAGAAACACATTTTAAGCAATGTCTTAAAAATGTAAAAAAAAAAAAAAAAAAAAAAAAGATTTTTTTTTTTGAAAAAAAAAAAAGAATTTTTGTATTTAGCAAATTAATGAAACCTAATAACAAAAATGTAGTTGTTGGCAGTATTATTAGTCGTACTGAGTGGTATTTGTGTAATCATTCGCAAAGTCAATCTCTTATGTTTAAATGAGTCACTAAACATCTCATATTTTTTCCTCTGCTTAGCATGTTCCTGAGGTCAAAGTGGTTTCCAACTTGCCAACTATTACTATGGAGGAAGTGGCTCCAGTTAATGTCAGTGATGCCACTCTGCTGGCTCCAGAGGAGATTAAGGTTTGTGTGAAAAAGTTTGCTATGTGGTAATTGTGTGAAAGTTTTACAAACGGATCTCCACGAGACGTCAATGCGTTTTCTTTCTTATCTCAGGAGAAGAATAAGGCAGGAGACATTCTCGGGGACACAGAGAAAACCACTACAGATAAGAAACGAGAGAGACGGAAGAAGAAGAAACTGAAGCGTCTGAAGATTCACGAGCGAGAGAAGAGACAGAAACTCAAAGAGGCCGCGAGAGGAGGAGTAGATGACGGCAAGAAAAAGAAGAGTAAAGCTGAAGTTGAACAGACTATCAAGAAACTGACCAAAGGAGGAAAAGCCAAAGTGCTGTCGGTCAGTGACGAATTTTCAGTGGAATGCGGTTTGATTTTTTTCTTCTCTGTTTTTATACTGTTTTTCTGTGCTTTTCTACAGAATGATGGGATGGATAAGGCCTTGCGTTCCTCTCAGGCCTTCTTCTCTCAACTACAAGACCAAGTCCGAAGTCAAGTCAAGGGCTCAAAGGACCAGACGGGGAAGAAAAAGAAGAAACAAAAAGAGATTTCTGTAAACAAGCTCAAGCTGTAATGTTATAAACCTGTGTCAAAAGCAATATGTACAGTTCTATGAGAAATCTAATGTTATGACTTGTTGTTTTTATTCGAATACACACTTCTTTTTCTGGTATGTCTGAGTTTTGGACTGTATTTAAAAGTACTTGCATCAATAATTGTTAAATAGCTTTTTATGTGCTCACAAGGAACTGTGAGTGGTATAGAAATAAATTGTTCATCAATCTTTCATTAAAAGCATATTTAATGGTAACACAAAGTATCTGAACAGTACAGTTACGGTTAACATGTCAGGTGCACTGCATTTGATACAAAATATCAAACCAAGGGGCAGTTTCAAATAAATGTTGCTAGAGCTTCTCACAACTCAACTCAAACTAGCTATTTTTATGGATATATAAAGTTAGTTCTCATTAAGGTAACAAGTCTTCATGAAATAATCATTAGTGTAGTTCATCACATTAACAAATGATTGCTTATCAAAGTTTGACGTGTTTAAGACAGATTTCAGTTCAGTTTTCAAGACTGTTTACACTACAACCTAAAAATGATCATGAGTATTGATATTGATATAAAGGTATGCTTGCCCTATATATAAAAAGGATAGTTCATCTAAAAATGTACTCACCCTTCAAACCTTTGAGTTTCCTTTTTATGTTAGCACAAAAGAAGATATTGTGAAGAATGTTAGAGGACTGTAACCATTGACTTATAGTCACTCAAACAGGTTTGTGACACGTGAAGGGTGAGTAAATGACAGATTTAAGGATAAATAAATGAATGTCAAATGCTCAAAGTCATACCATATTGGTGTCTGCATGAATGTTGTTTCTCATCATTACTCCACCTAACAGATATATTTGTGTAAATGTGAAACCACATACTTATTCAGACATTACCATAACTAAATATACGATCATACCACATTTTATAATAATAATGTACAAAGAATGATGGGTAAAACCTTAAAGTACAATTAGTATTGGCTGGTCCTTAAAGGGATAGTTTAGCCAAAAAACCTTTATGCATTTCCTTTTTCTGTTGAAAATATATTTTAAAGTATGTTACAAACCTGTCACTATTGACTTCCACAGCAGGAAAAACATACTTTGTTAGTCAATGGTTACCGGTTTTCAGCATTTTTTCAAAATAACTTATTTTGTTCAACAAAAGAAAAACTCGGCATCACGGTGGCGCCCAGCTGGGTCAGTTGGCATTTCTGTGTGGAGTTAGCATGTTCTCCCCGTGTTGGGGTGGGTTTCCTCCAGGTGCTCCGGTTTCCCCCACAGTCCAAAGACATGCAGTTTAGGTGAATTGAATAAACTAAATTGACTGTAGTGTGAAAGAGTATCGGTGTGTATCGGTGTTTCCCAGTGTTGGGTTGTGGCTGGAAGGGCATCCGCTGCGTAAAACAAATGCTGGATAAGTTGGCGGTTCATTCCGCTGTGGCGACCCCAGACTAATAAAGGGACAAGAAAAGAAAATGAAAGAAAAAGAAAAACCCAAACATGTAATGAGTAAATGCTGAAAGAATTTTTATTTTTAGGTGAACTATCCCTTTAAGAATAAACAAATCAAATTGAAAGATATTCTGAAGTTTTGTTTAGTTTTTTTTTCCATAAAAAATATGAAAGTGGATAGTTTTTCCCCCCAATATTCTTCAGTATATGTTCATTCGTGTTCAACAGAAAAGCATAATAAAAGCATAAACATTTAGAACCACTGAGTGTGTGTAAATGGTCCTGAAATGTTCATATTTGTCTGAGCTATCCCTTAAAGCGCAGTCTTCTAACACGTCATTAAATGATGCTTCTCTCTATGTTCTAAATATGTCCGTTTGCCTTTTTGGTATATAAACTATTGCCACTGAATGGCATTATCTGTAAACATGATGATACAATGATACTCAATGTTTTCCTCAGAAAAAAACAAACAGGACACATTGTAATTTATGAAAAAGCTGTATTACACCTTTACTACGGTGATGCAATACACTCATGACCTAAATACACATTCAGTTAGTCATAGCACTAAGTGGTCAGAAGAGGGCATTACTATTGAGTGTACCGATTTCAAATGTTTTTCTTGTACACATAGGTTGTGTTACACCTAAATGAAAAGTAAACTGATAAGATTTGAAGGAAGCTGTTTTCTCTTAAGCCAAAGTTAACGCCCTGAAGAATGAAACACAGAGGTTTCCAATCAATTGTTTTTATTTGCATCAAAATCTGAAGAGCCAAATTTTGCATATTGCTAGCTCACAAACAAACCAAAGTAACCTCTATTGAAACACAACAGTCCAACCACTGATATCTGATTCATTTCCACACAAAGCTTTGGAATTAGTCAGCATTGTTCACTTACACACCAATGGAAAACTCCCACGATGAGCCATGAAGCTTCTTCTTTTTTAATATCCAGAAAAACAACAGGTTCACTGCAGTTCAGAGGCCAAAACAAGGCACAGAGGATTTGTACAACATCCCTGTTTTAGTTTCTTTGCATAACTGAATAAATATCAGTGCTGTTTGACAAATCAAACCGTGCTGTTACAAACAAACACAGTTGTCATACTTATGACAGCATTCTCGGTAAACTACACTCTTACTGTGCATTACTTCAGACTAGGGTATCGGGCAAAATGTGTGAGTACCAGTTCTAGGAGAAAACAAACTAGAATTTTGTACAAATAAAAATGCGATCCCCAAGCACAACTAAAAGAGAATCTATAATATGTAAAGGCTACATATCAAACCAACAACAACAACACGGTTGCACTATTTAACTCCAAATAACAGCGAAAGCAAAAGTTCACAGGTGCATCAGCACAATTTCCTCAACTGAAAAGTCTTATCTGACACTCAGATGCTGTTTGAGATGCCGACTGCGTCGCTTCTCGTCAAATCAACCAGCTGATTGACTCGAGCAGCTGCCAGTCATTTCCAAACAACCAATGCTGTGCTTCAAAGAGAGAGAGAGAGAGAGAGAGAGAGAGAGAGAGAGCGCGGTTCCAGCCCGCATGTGCTCAGTTATTGCCTGCTGTGGGGTTTACACTGATAAACCCTGTCCGCTCAAGTTTCACAATTTTGGTTACTGATTTTAATAAAGCTAGCTACAGTTAGACCTTGCCAGAAGGCTTCAAGAAATCTTAAATCTATGAAAAGATCAAAAATATGTACATTTTACAGATTTGATTTACAGTTCTGTGATAATGCCTTATAATGAGGATCAGTCTGTTCATTAGCTAATGCATTAGGTATCAAGAACATGCTTTTAATGGTCATTCTGTAAATTAGTTTCAGTCAGCCAGCCACAGGGCTTCCGGTGAATTGTCATCCCATACAAAATCGCTGCGTTTAAGATCTGATTTCTACCAAACTAGCTAAATTTAATAACATTTCCCCTAAATTCTCATTTTGTACTCAATATGATGAAACAATAAATCGTTTAATTTGGGAGTGCATTTAGTGTGAAGCTTTAAGGGTTGATTTCTCCAATTTCATAAAAAAAATTCTTATTTTTAAACTTTTGTATTTCCCCAGAAATTGTATTCTTTGGTTACTCTCTGAATGTAGATCCTTCTCATTGTAATTTTATTATTAATTTATTGCTTTTTTTGGCAAAATTTTACATCCATAAATGTACATTTTCAAAGAAACACCCTTACTTATTTTCAGAAAGGACTTTGATTTATATGTGACCTCTTTAAAAGATGCTAACAATTATATTGCATGTAAAACTCTTTCTTGGTGTAAATCATTTAAACTTGTTTGATTTGCTGGAATTGTATTTATGTAACCCTTTTTGTCTCTTTGTTCATGCTGTATCTTTGTAATGTTCTTTCTTGCATAATAAAAATTCATTTTACCCCAGTATTTATAATGGAGTGTTTGCGCTAGCCTGCAGCTAATGACGGCCCCAGCTTTTAAGCGTGTTTTTTTTTTTTTTGTCTCTTGTTACGCTTTAACAACCAAATGGATGCTTAAGTCTATTTAACTGATTGTATTTGAATCACATTACAACATCGATGCTGTAAAAAGAAGCTTATTAAATTGAAAATAGTCACATAAACATTTCGCAGGAAGTTTCATCACTGGCTGAAAAACACTAGCTGTGCATATAGCCCATTCTAGTTTTAAGTTGTATAAACATTATTAAATGTGTTGCAGATACAAATGAACTAAAATGGTTTAAATTAACAATTTGGCATCGGCAATACATTTTTTTATGAAATAAATGACAATTTTAATCCCAATTTAAAGCATCCTTACTGATTTAAAATGAATTCGCAATGATTTCACAAATTCTCAAAAGATTTGCATTCCAAATATACTGTATATGGTCCTTCTGAACTTTATATTTGCCAAAAACTCAAGAAAGAAATGCAACGTTTTAAACCGATATAAAGCAGGTTAACCATTTACCACATCGATAACCATACCAAATAAACCATATTAGAATGATTTCTGAAGGATCATGTGATGCTGAAGTTGCCATCACAGGAATAAATTGAATAAAATGAATTTAAATGCATTTAAACGCTATTTAAAGTTGTAAAAAAAACATTCGAAATGTGAAATGTACATACTAGTTTGTGTTATATAAACCATTTTTTGTTTGTTCATGATAGCTAATGCTTTATCTAATGTAAACAAACTGAACCATAAATATGCAAAGCATTACCGGTTTAACTTCCTTTCCATCTAATGCCACAAACTCAACAAGAAAAAATAATAATAATCCACCACAACACAGGTAGAACAGATCCAAACAATCCCAAGTCAGAAAGATGTGCGATTGGAGCTTTATATTTAATCATGTGCAAGAATAAAAATAAAAAAACAAACCTCACCAGCTGACGGCTCTCAACCGACTGAATAAAAACGTGTCCGTACCACAAGCCTGCGCATTCACAACAAGCAAGATCTTCATGTTGATCCGCTCTCAGATGGTCTCGTTGGCCAGCGTCTCTGTAGAGAGCCAGATCTTGGCCCCGTTAAGGAACTTGCTCAGAGGAGTCCCCAAAATGCCGGGCCGACACAGATTGCCCACAGGAGAGAAGGGAAACGAGGAGCTGAGGTATTCTGGAGGAGCAGGGCACTGCTGAGGAGTGGAAGTGGCCTTAAAGTACATTTTGCTGTGCTCCGCGTGGGATGTGTTAGTAGTCCCGCTTGCTCCTTTGTACTGCCTCAGCTGATTCTGGAGCATTTCGATCTCGTCTGTGAGCACTGAGAGCTTGTGGAAGGCAGTGACAGGCCCGCCGTGTGGGATCTGGGCCTCGGGGACCCAGCGTAGGAAGTACAGCTTCCAGACGGAGAGGTGAGATGGGAGGAGCTGGGGGAGCAGCAGGCCCTGCAGGTCGACAGCCCGAGAGAAGAAGTCCCGAACGAAGCGCTCTGATGGGGTCTCTTGCTGCTCCCGCACCTGAGACAAGTCAGAACGCAGACGCAGCACAAGAGAGTTTCGGCGGGTCAGAGTGTCGTTCGGCCCAAGAGATCCATTGCGCATGAGTGAAGGCAGACCACGCACAGTGGAACTGTAGTTTTTCTGGGAGAAAAGCAAAAAAAAGGTTACATTCTTTATTTTAATTTGCATTCTGTTGAGGGCTGTTATCATTGTTTATAATATAACCAAATCATCTGCATATTGACTACTGAATATAGAGTATAAAATCTGATTGAATCATTCTTATAGGGGCAGTTCAAGCTAAATATCTCATCAATATTTACTCATACTCCAGTGGTTCTAAACGTTCTTCAGTTGAACACAAAACAAGATATTCTGAAAAATGTTGTCAAAAAGCAGCCAGACTTTTGGTTATGAGGCGTCTAGTGTAGTCGCATGCTTCGCTTGACAGTTTTACTTACTAGACATCGTTATTTGCAGTGTTATAGAGTTAACAACAGCTTTCAGAACTTATTGCAATCAATTTGATCGCTCTGCCATGTCAAAAGCCATGCAGAAAAAGACAAGAAACTTTTGCAACATCTAGCATAACTATGGCTGACATTAGCCCACTCCTGAAGGCCCTGTCGAGCGCCCTAACTCCTCGTTTGAGTCCCTCACTTCAACGTTGGATGGCAACAATTCTACTGTTACCGACCCCGGGCAATGTATTGGCTCTCTGGAAGCAAATGCCCCTCTCGTTGACCAGCGACTGCAGCAGTTTAAAGAAACCTGCTCCAAAAAAGCAGCCATTGACTTAAATAGAAACATAAAAATACTATGGAATCAATAGCTATATTTCCATCCACCTATTTTTATGCACATTTTGGATATGCGCATAAAAAACGGTTGATGGAAACGCCATGATGCGCATAAATGTTGAAAATGCACATAAAAAACATATGCGCATAACTGAGTAGGATAAACTTTTTATTAGATAAGAAAAGATGCGCATAAACTACGATGGAAACACTTTTACCGCACAAATTCTAGTGTGCGCATTAAAAAAAGGTCAAGTGATTTTGTTATAAGAGATCATAAAAATGTGTGTAAATGGACAAACCAGCAGGCTAAGCACATTATAAACCATCTGAAATGTTTTTGTCATTCTAAAACGCCGTAACCGTTTAAGGATTAGTGTTATTATATTATTAATGACATCCAGAATTAAGAGTGTCTGTGCTTCGCGTCTGACACCTTCAAAAGCCACCTCGCGTTCACTGCGTGTCAGGATTGCCTTCTGAGGCGCAAGATTCATACAGCTTCTACTGCATAACTAATTCAGTTTGGAATTTAGGTGTTGTAATTCATCCTACTGCAGCAAATTCAGTTTTTACTGAAGTGACGATTTTGTTCGCTTTGACTCGTTGGATGGAAACGCAGCTTTATTCGCACGTCTTTTATCCGATAATCCAGTTTTGCGCATAAAGTTCATTCGCATTTTTGGATAGAAACATACAGTAGCTAATGGCTGTTTAAGAAAGAAACCCAAACAAGGTTTGAGTAGAGGAGAATTTCCATTTTTGGGTGAACTATCCCTTTAAAACCTGCAATTTAAAAAAACAAAACAATAAGGTGTTGAGTCAAATTCACAAATGATTGCATTTAAAATTTGATAATATCCTTACAATACTGATTTGTGCATTGGTCAAAAAAAGTTGTCAGTAGATAAACAAGGTAAACCCTGACATTATTCATAAGTAGACCAGACTTTTACATTATGGCATTTTGTAAATATGTTTTTTAATTACCAAATCCAAGACCTCTTATGACCTCAAAGCTTTATGACATCAAATATGCTAAAACTGAATGACGACTCAAATAAATCTTAAATTTGCGTGTGTTTTTGTGACATATGGGGACACAAAAATGTATAAAGACATTGGTCTGACACGGGTATTAAAAAGAGAACATGACTCATGAGGAAATTGCCAGATGTTCCTGTTTTTCACAAGACTAATAAATAATACAGAATTAAATACAGAGTTTTACTGAGAAAGCAAAACTGCAGAATGTTTTTGGTGATGATTAGGTGATAGTTTGTACAGTATAAAAACAATTATGCCAATGGAATGTCCACAAAAGTGTGTGTATGTGTGCGCACATACAATAAATGACTTCTTAAAATAGCAATGACTGACACTGTGGTAACCACAGCAACAATCTGCAATCTGATGTGTTCATTATGCACAACACTGATATTAGCAACCAAGCGCTTATTATGTTAAAGCAAACCACCAGTGCAGTGACAGAACTGCAGTGTTTTGTGGTTGTTAGGTTATGTTAGCAGAACACGCAGTGTTGCAATGTCCACTTTTTCTTTCCCCTTAGGCTTAGCTTGATGGTTTAAAAACGACCCAGTAAATAGTAAATAAAGTGTCATTTTCATTCACCTCACATACAAAAGTCAGACACATCCCTGATCCATGTTCAAATACATCATTAACAACAAGTCGGTCAATTGAGTTACATACACACTTCATAGAACTCTTCTAAATGTGGTTGTCAGTCATTGAATGTGGATGTCACTCCTCTAAATTACTGAACTCATGGAAGAAAAAGGATTAAGCACAAAAATGTGAACTGACAACTGAAATATGCTGCGGTGTGGCCATAGGGAGCTCACCTTGCTGCGTCTGTGTGTGAAGGTCTTCACTGTGCCATTCTGCAAACAGGTGGCGATCTTGCCCACGTACAGGGGATTATTAAAAAGAGTCTGGTCTTTAAGGCTGAACTGCTGTGACCAGTCCCACACTGGAGGAAAGCGCAGAGCCTGGTCCTGCCCCAGGTGAATACTTTTACTGCTTGCAAAATCCTACAGCGAGAAAGTGGATGACAAACAAAAGTCAGCTCAAACCAGTCTAAATGTATATATTACAGTTTTTCTCCATTGATTTGGCTCATTTCTTGAAACAGAAATTACATTCTCAAAATTCTAAAATCATTTGGCAAAACAGTGTTACAGTTTAGCACAACACTATAGTTCACTTGCAAAAGCTCATATCTCTCCAAAAACAGTTCACTCATGCATCGAAACTAAATTCCTTTCCCATATAAAAAGTCAGTGCCACAAAAATGGCAAATATCCTTCTCAATTGCTTTGGCTCATTTCTTGAAACAGACCGGACATTCTCAACACTCTTGGTGTTTTTGCCAAAATAATGTAGATGGTTCGGCACAACAACATGGTTCACCTGCAACAGCTCATATCTTTCCCAAAACAGTTTACTCATGTGTCAAAACTAAATTTCCTTCTCATTTAAACAGTCAGTGCCCCCAAAATGCTTCATCATTTTGGCATTGTGTAAGCACTGCAAGTCAAAATGTTTAGATGTTTTGTCACTATGGCCAAGGACCACTAAAATATCCCTCATGTCCACCTTACAGTCTTAGCCCACTCCTTCATTGACAATGGTTACTGTACTGTTTTTGTCTAGCTAACAGATTACAATTGTGTATAAAACTAAAAAAAAAAGAAATAGGATTTTAGGGTAAGAGTAGCCTCCAAGGTTTGACGTCACACATGCACTCATACTGCCAAGAAAATGGTAAATCCTTTTTTATTGTAATGATCAGCCACGCACAATGTAACTTCCATATATCAGAGCAAAAAGAAACTGTATACAGCATAATAAACTGTAATATAAACACACAAACAAAAAACTAGAGTGCTATAACTTTCCCTGCGAAAGTTTTGGATGATGGAGGAGACTGTAGAGCGAGGCACATTTAGGCTGCACTCGGCGACCTGCCTCCGCCATTGTGAGGCCATGGTTTATGACATGGTCTATAACTGTGGCCTGAATTTCATCCGGGACAGCACAGTGTCTTCATGCACCATGGCCACTTCCACCTATTCCACCACCACGCACCCTTACTCCTCCTCTTCCTTGAGCAGGCAGCTTCCCTTTTCATTTACTTGGCCAGGTGCCTCCATGTTCAGAAATAGTGCTGGTGGTCCTGCATGGTCAAGCTCTTTACATACATGTTAGGCAGCATTCACAGTCATGGGCAGCACCTGTCAGATAACTAAACATACTGTTTGATTGGTCATCTGAGATGTGTGAAACTCCTTCTTGATTAGTCAAGTTCTAGTTTCACATGACTGTCAATTGCTGTAATAAATTGTAATCAAATGTTTCAAGGATTCACCTACTGTATGATATTCATGGTATTATGTTCTAGACTAATTTTGACAATTGAACAGACTATTGTGCATGTGATGACTTATACAATGAAATGACGCTAACACATTTTGGAGAGGACAACCATTAGACTGAGAATCAACAATCAGTTTAGATCAACGAGATCTATTCACTTGGAAATTGTGCTAAATGTAGGCTACATGTACTTAATCATTTGCAAAGATGTACTTAGACACTTGCAATTTGATGAAATGAATGAGAAATTAAATTCTGTTGTGAACAATTGCCAAGTGGTTTGGAGGTTTGTCCATGTTGTTTTGAGAATGTAATTTCTGTTTCAAGAAATGAGCCAAACCAATGGAGAAAAACTGTAAGACAGTCAATAATAAAACAAATATGCTTAAAAGAATATGTAACATAGACAATACAAGCGGAAATTAGTGTACATATTTTCAGGTTATGTCTACTACTGAACTCTTTAAAGGGGTAGTTCTGTCATCATTTGCTCACCATACTTTATTTCCAAACCTGTTTGACCGTTTTTTCTGTTTAACACAAAGAAAGAAAAAAATAATGTTGGAAAGCAACCTTCTATATTCCATAATATATATATACAGTAGGTACGGAAAGATTTCAGGCTGCATTAAAGGGCACCTAGGTTACCCCTTTTTCCATATTTAATGTAAGTCTTTTGTGTCCCCAGAATGCGTCTGTAAAGTTTCAGCTCAAAACACTCATCAGATTATTTATTATAGCTTTCTGAAGTTTCTGTTTTATAGTTTTTAACAGCTTGTTGCAGTTTTCTTGTACTGCGCCTTTAAGGCTAGTCCTCCCCGCCCACTGGTCCCAGGTGCCAGTCAGCGTGCTTCAATCTCCGCCCTCGGCTGCCTCAGGAAGATCCTCTCACGTAACATTAGTGAGATATACTACAGTAAGAGCTTTAACAATGAGTATTTGATGCATTTGTTGTGGAGTTGAAACGATAAGTCACACACAAAGTCGTTACAAAGTTCACGCACACACACACAGCGATACACACACACACACACACACATATACAGACAGCGCGCTCGTTTAGCTTTGCACTGTCTTTGCACGCAAATGTGACAGGATACAGGTTAATATCCACTCCTGTATGGATATCTGTTATGTTAATGTACAAAATAAACCCGATTTAATGTCCACAAACTGGGATTAAAGCGTCTTCTTTTATAATTGTTCTGACATGCGGCTGTGGTGATGAAGTAAAGCTGAAGTAAACCGCTGTAATTCATTACACACATGCACTGTTTTAAAACATTTTAAACTTGTAAAACTCACTCTTGATCATATTTGATGATGATTGATGATCCTAGCAAACTGAACAGATCTTTTATTTATGGTTGCTTTGTGCACGTCCTGTCTTTTTGATAGGATTATAAACATTACTACGGAGACATGTTAATATGCAGCTGTCAATCAATTTGGTGGACGGGGGGACCGCACTCCTACGTCAAGTTGCAGTTGGTCTCAAAACCGCTCCAATTGGTCCACCGTTTTTATGTTGTTAAATTGAAAAAAAAGGACTGGGTGTGTTTATATCACCCCTATATGACGGTATACACACTATACCTACAGATATGTCTGTCCGAACAGCTTGAAAAGTAGATTTTTCACCATAGGTGCCCTTTAAAGCTTTCACTCTTTGCTATATTGCAGCAATTAGCTAAAATCATTCAGTGATTCAATCAGGAAAAAGTTCATTTTTTCCTTATTAATTTACACACAGCACCCCATATTGACAAAAAAAAACACAGAATTGTTGACATTTTTGCAGACTTATTTAAAATGAAAAACTAAAATATCACTTGGTCCTCCTAAGTATTCAGACCCTTTGCTGTGACACTCATATATTTAACTCAGGTTCTGTCCATTTCTTCTGATCATCCTTGAGATGGTTCTAAACCTTCATTTGAGCCCAGCTGTGTTTGATTATACTGATTGGACTTGATTAGGAAAGCCACACACCTGTCTATATAAGGCCTTACAGCTCACAATGTCAGAGCAAATAAGAATCATGAGGTCAAAGGAACTGCCTGAAGAGCTCAGAGACAGAATTGTGGCAAGGCACAGATCAGGCCAAGGTTACAAAGAAATTATGCTGCACTTAAGGCTCCTAAGAGCACAGTGGACTCCATAATCCTTAAATGGAAGATGTTTGGGATGACCAGAACCCTTCCTAGAGCTGGCCGTCTGGCCAAACTGAGCTATCAGGGGAGAAGAGCCTTGGTGAGAGAGGTAAAGAAGAACCCAAAAATCACTGTGGCTGAGCTCCAGAGATGCAGTCGGGAGATGGGAGAAAGTTGTAGAAAGTCAACCATCAATGCAGCCCCCCACCAGCCAGGGCTTTATGGCAGAGTGGCCCGACACATGAAAGCCTGCATAGAGTTTGCTAAAAAACAAGCTCAAGGTGGTGAGAAATAAGATTCTCTGGTCTGATGAGACCAAGATAGAACTTTTTGGTATTAATTAGAAGCAGTATGTGTGGAGAAAACCAGGCACTGCTCATCACCTGTCCAATAAAGTCCCAACAGTCAAGCATGGTGGTGGCAGCATCATGCTGTGGGTGTGTTTTTCAGCTGCAGGGACAGGATGACTGGTTGCAATCGAGATAAAGATGAATGCGGCCAAGTACAGGGATATCCTGGAGGAAAACCTTCTGCAGAGTGCTCAGGACCTCAGAGTGGGCTGAAGGTTTACCTTCCAACAAGACAATGACAATAAGCACACAGCTAAAATAACTAAAGAGTGGCTTCACAACAACTCTGACTGTTCTTCAATGACTCAACCAGAGCCCTGACTTAAACCCAATTGAGGCAAGGGTCTGAATAATTAGGACCAGTGTTATTTCAGTTTTTTTTTTTTTTTTTTTTTATAAATCTGCAAAAATGTCTGAATTTCTGTCAATATGGGGTGCTGTGTGTACATTAATGAGGAAAAAAACACCTTAAATAATTAAAAAATATATATTTTGCTATATTTGCAATATAGCAATGAGTGAAAAATTTAAGGGGGTCTGAATACCTACTGTATTTCTGGTTCCTACTATGGATGTCAATGGCTGCTGGTTTACATTCATCTGAATATCTTGTTTTGTGTTCAACATAAGAATGAAATACATAAAAGCTGAGAAACTTATGAGGGATTTTTTACAGGAGAAAACTGATGATTATTGCAAATAGTAAACAATTTTGAATAAAAAAATATAGCTACTATTATCTACTATTTATAACTACTGTTAACTTATGTAAACAGATGTAATTGTTTGGTAGAATTATGGTAATCATACCTTTTTGTCTCCCGAAATCCCCCCCCCCCCTCCCCCCCTCAGCTTTTTAGTACAGTCCGGCCTAAAACCCGGTGCATGTGCGCGTGCTCCACCCCAATCTCCCCGCCCCCCAACCCCCGCTAGCCATTCCGCGCGCATCCACAACCCCCCCCTTTGCTGCCATTTAAGGTCAGGGACAGGTTAATGAAATCGTTAAGTTTAAAAATAGTTAACTGTTTGGAGTTTGATCAATGCCGTAATTAGTTACAGATGTAATTATATGTAGATGTATTTTTAAATACAAGTACAATGCAAACAAACACATGCATGTGCACAGTAAGTAATCGGTAATTAAGTAATCAGATGATGAATTAAACAACAAACAAAGATGTTATATGATGGAATAAAGCTGTTCCTACCAAATGTAATTCTATAAAAATAATTGTCAAAAAAATGAGCATCTAACCCTGCTGTGCTCTGCTCTTTGTCGCGGGCAGTTGAAGAGGAAGGTGCTGAAAACAGGGACCCACATACTGTCCCCCAACACTGTCAGGTAGACCTCAGTGAACTCGAACGCTGCTGGATACTGATTCCACAGCTGCCACACACAGTCCAGGAACAGCAGAAACAAAGGAGACTGCAGAGAAAAATAAAACACCTTGACTTCACACATCTGAAAGCCCCTTTATAAATGAACAAATATGATGCTGGAATACATCTGATATATATAAGCTGCGCAACCTCCTCTTTGTCACTCTTCTTCAGATGGTTGCATCGGTCCAGGAAACGATGGCCAGCCATCACCCACTCCTTCTGAATCAGAGCCTGGAAGCCATGCAGACTCCTGCAGTGAGGATCACACATCAGCTGCACCAGACTGGAAATCACACAGCTCAGGTCCCGGTCCTCCTTCTCTGCACATGCAAACACATATAGACAAAATAAGATTGAAACATATTACATTTGACATATTAGAAATTTCACCCAGTTATGAATTGTCTGTCATCATTCCCTCACGTTGTTCTATGGTTAAGCAGATATTTTTAATACATGGCGAGAGATTTCTTTGCCTACATTTAAAGTACAAGTAACTAAAATGTAGAAATGTAGTAATTAAAATAGGCCAAATTAATCAAGTGTCTTATTTAAAGTTTTCTAAAGAGATTGTTTTCTATAATTGTATGACAGATTTAATGTAGCTTTATTCCTACATATAGACACATAAAAGAGTAAAAAGGGGTCAGAAGTGTATGTGTGTGTGGCATGGTAACCATTAGGAGCTTTTATCATTTGAGGAACTCAGTTGTGAAATTATCCACCGGTCCCAACTCCCCAAAAACAATTTTCCCCTTTGGGCCATTTTGCATTCACAACTTTACTATGGAACTCTGTGACATAGGTGACATAAGCCAGCCGACAGCGACATTAAACTCCATTCAACAAATCAACAACTAGTGGATGGAGGACGCAGTGGTCAAAGCTTAATTGTACAAGTTATTTGAATGTCCTCTAAAGTATCAAATTATTTAGATCCCAAAAGGCTTTCCTAGAACTAAAAGCATTCCCAGTTTTTACAATGCAAACATTTCAAAATATGGATACTTCTTTTGTGCTTTTGGAATCTTCAAAAAAAGGCCACTACTCAACACCATTACACAACATGGAGGAGTCAGAAAACTACTACAACTGTGTTCATCTGAAAGAAGAAAGTCATATACACACCGAGCATGGCTTAAGTGGGAGTCAATATTGGGGTAATTATAACTTTTTGGTGAACTGTTCATTTAAATTTCAGGGATAGTTTGACCAAAACCAAAAATTCTTTCATCATTTACACACCCTTCACTTGTCTCAAACCATTCATTCTCAAACCTTCAGCAGAACAAAAAAGTAAGTTATTTTGAAGAATGTTAGAAAACTGTAACCACTGACTTTCACAGAATTCGTTTTTCTATGGAAGTCAATGCTTTACTGTGGCCGAGAAAGCTTAAAGTGCTGAAATTTAAGATAACACATGCAATTACAAAAAACGGCAGCAAATTAAAAACACAAACACTGCATTTTCACAAAATGCTGCATTTTCACACAACACAAGGGAAATGTTTCAAGGAGACCCTAAAACGTGACAAACCTGGCTATTTGGGGTATGATTATTTAGGCCAATAAATACTAAAGACACAGGAATCGGGATATTAAAATAAACAAACAAAAACCTCAAAAAGATCACCTACAACTTCACTAAGCAATAGTCACGGCACAGCGTGACTATTGCTCAACATTTCCGTTGTGTTGCGATGTTTTTGCGTTGTGAGAAAATGCAGCGCGTTTTCGTAAACTGTGTTGTGAGAAAATTCAGTGCGTTTTGTTAATGTGTATGCATTGTGAGGATTTGCAGCTTGTGTGCTGTCAAACAAATGAAAATCTTTCCTTAATTTGCTGACGTTTTTTGTAATTGTATGCGTTTTCTTAAATTGCAGCATGTTATGCTCTCTCTGCCACCATAATGGTTACAGGTTTTCAGCTTTCTTCAAAATATCTTCTTTTGTGTTCAATAGAATACTGAAACTCACAAAGAGCCACTTTAGGGTGAGTAAATTTTCATTTTTGGGTGAACAGGGTTTCTGCAGGTTTCCCCGAGTTAAATTTAAGACTTTTAAGACCATCATAAATTAAATTTTAGACTTATACAGAGCTAAATGCTAAGGATTATTTTTGAATATCCCAGTTGGAAAAGATTTTCACTTGCCCTATCAAAACATGATTCAAATTTAATACATTTAATAATACAATAATAATAATTTAATAATAAAAATATAGGTCAGGTCACTATCCTCAGCAGTAAATAAATTGAGAAATTTTAAACAAATGCTACTGTAAGGTAAGCAATTAAAACATTATGGTAAATAGAGTTAAAAATGCTATTTTTAAATAAAACGTTTTATTGAGATTGGGATTGTTGGTAATTGTATGAGTGTTAATGGCCATTTTGGGAAGCTATACATGAACGAAGAAAAATTAAGACCTGTTAAAAAAGATTTAAGACCTACAACACAATATTTCAGTAGATTTAAGACTTTTTAAGGCCTAAAATTTAGCTTTTGAGATTTAAGACATTTTAAGACTTTTTAAGACCTCGCGGATACCCTGGTGAACTATCCCTTTAAAAAAGTTTTGTGAGTCATTCAAAAAATCTTAATATGTGTTTATAACCAACCTGATGTGGGTTTGGAATGACATTAGAGTTTACTTTTGAGTGAAATATTTTTTCATATATACATATTTTTCATATACATCATAAATGTGTTTGTACAAACTGCTTCTTACCAAGGAGTATGACAGACACATGTCTGCTCTCCAGCATATAGACTACCTCTACTGCATGCCGCAAAAATGTCCTGTTAAAAGAAAAACATACCACAACAATCTCAAATCAGTTGAGGCCTAAATAAACACCTGAGAATGCAAAAACAGAAACCATTACTGCCAGAAGCTGAGTATGCTGGCTGGTGACTACTGAATACTTCTCAATCACACCTGACATACTCCATCCATCTTGAACTCTCTAAGGATGACAGCCATTTCTCTTCAGACTCCTCAAATGACTCTGCATATTTATACAAAAGAGAGCAAAAAGGCACATTAGAGCCAAAGTGAGGCAGGAGGCAAGAAACAAATCATCACACCATCAGACAGCTAAGCTCATTTGGATCATTGTATAGACCTAAGCTATGTTTCAAAAGTGTATTTCCAGCTAACATGTTTTCAATGGCACCAGGAAGCAGTATGTGGGATTCCTGAAATAGCCAAAAACATTCCTGGCCCTTACTGTAGCCCAGTGTTAAGCCTAAAAGGATTTCCTACAGTTAAAGTCTTATTTAGTTGAGTGTGTGCCGCAGTCTTTCCTTCTCCAAAAGCGTATCGATTACCTATAACACAGATCTGTCTCAGTTTCAGAAGAGCAGCTTGAATATCCTGGATGTTTGGGAGGTTTTTGTCTAAATCCGACTTGAAGACATCACTACGCAGTGGGTGGCTCTTAGTGATGGCACTGGAAATCCTGCAGAAATAGAAAAGTTTTAACCACTGCTTACTAAATAATAAAATACAGACTCTGACATCCTGCATCTATGGGTCTGAGCAGATTTGGCATGCCTACTAGGCTCAAAAGCCAAAAGATCTGAGATGAGAAGGCAAGGATAATCACAACATGGCAACATTTAAATTAACATTAAAATAATTGTTACTGCTTCATGTAAGGAACACTTAAATAAAACACTACAGTTAAAGAATTGTTTTACCATTTTTTAATCTACTAAGCCGAACACTTTTAGCTTAGCATAAATCATTGAATCGTATTGGACCATTAGCATTTCACTCAAAAAAGACCAAAGAGTTTTAATAATTTTCCTATTTAAATCTTGACTCTTCTGTAGTTACATTGTGTACCATGAAAGATAAGCAATCTACTAGGGCTAAGGCTAGGAACTAAACACTCATTGCTGCATAATAATCAAGGAACTTTGGTGCCATATCCATGGCTGCAGCGGCTGCAATGATATTACACAGTGCCTAAAAAACTTCCTAACTTCCATCAATGTAACCAAGCTGAGGACTATTTTCAGGTGCTGCATAATATCATTACACAAAATTCATTTATCATCACGGCAGAATGAGAGTATAGTTCCTATATATATTGGCCTATTAAAAAATAGCTGCTTTTAATTTTCTGTTAGTCTATCCCAATCTAAATACAGAAGAGTCAAGCTTTAAATGGAAAAATGATCTAAACTCATTGGTCATTTTTGAGTGAGATGCTAATGGTCTAATCCGATTCAATAATGTATGCTAAGCTAAGCTAAAAGTGCTCCCACTAGACCCAAAGATCAGCTGAATAGTTTTAAAAAGGAGAATTTAACTGTTTAACTCTGGGAGACTTGTATGTTTCAAATAAATAAATAAATATAAATATATATCTATATATGTATGTATGCATGTACTGTATGTATAGTTGTTCTTTAAACACGTCTGACCAAATCTGCTTGCCTTAATCACCTTCTGATTCCCACCCTCTCGTTCTCTCTTTCTTACCTCTGCTCCACTTTTCTCTGTTGTTGCGGGTCATTAATGTTAGACATGCGGACCAGAGCACTTCCACTAGGGTGATTCCAGCACCACAACTGCAAAACCATACAAGTAATTTTCAGTTTACCTGTTATGTTTACAAATGATAGATTTAAAAACAATTCAAAATACACCCGTCTACCAGGAAAATATGGACAGATTATGTAAGGATGAAATTTCTTATTTTGCAAAGTTCTAAACCAAGACATTAACGGATGACTTCCTCTCTGAGTGAGTGTAAAAAAGACTGGGAGAGTAAAAGTGATTTGTGGATTTCCTCCCCTCTCACTCCATAAACCAATATTGCAGTCTAGTAAACGGTGCTTACCGGGATGCGCTGCGAGTAAAAGCAGCAGGCGTACTGCTTCAGATCCTGATCCGCTAGAGAGACCGGAACCACAAAGAACTCTGGGAGACTGCAAACAACAGAAAAAAAAAGTTCAATTCCCAATCCAGGCTCATGAGAAAAAATATGGGCCTGTGGTAACATTTTTACAAAAATACATCAAGTTACTTATTGCGTGTTTGATTTTGTTTTGTTTTTTGCTGAATCTCCAAATGTTTTATTTATGCATGTGATAAGCTAGTGGCATTAAAGGTTTAATAGTGTAAAGTGTTGAAAAATAACATATACTTACTCTAAATCTAATGACTGAAGCAACCATGCAGTTTTACCATGTTTTTACTTTGGTCAAACCGTATTGGCTCTAAGTGCATATTATCAAACAAAGTATATGTTGAAGATGCATATGATGGAGAACAAAATGTCATGTAGACATAAAAATATACGTTTAAAAACCATGCATTATGGTAATACTGTACGAATGTTGTCCCAATAAGAGCACTGTGCAAAGAACAATCAGAAAGTCTTCATTATTCTGCACTGTAATCATAATTTGTCTAAACAGAAATAAAATTTGTTGTCATTTTCCTGCCTGTAGAGTTCATTTCATCTGTGAACTTCAACAATCTGTATGTAAAGGTGCATTTTTTGTAAAGCAAATGTTGGTAGAGGCACATTTTTCTATTGAGTCTGGGCAGGAAAAGCACAATCAAATGTGTGATGCTTGTATTATAAACACAATGACCTGATACTGAACTGCGTGTGGATCAGAGAGATCAGTGATTTCATTCCGGAGGATTATTCCAGAGAGCACAACATTCCTGTCTGTCTGAGCAGATTAATACAAACCTGACTAATTTAATCAGTTATCCTCATTTCATCAGGAGATTTATTAGGATGACTAATCCATGTTCATGTTAACAATAGCCATTTATACTGTACATACTCATGACTGTTTCTGTCACATTTACTCATTATACAAGTCACGCAGCAGTGATTTTCAGCCTAAGATGCTTATAATACAAATGGTTCACAAAACAGACAATTGACATGTAAACTGACCTGGGTGAGATGAAATAGCCTTGATTGATGGTACACACCCTCCATTCGGAGGCACCGGTACGCTTGATCTCTCTGTCCCAATCTGAAGAACAGTCAAACAGGGGAGTCTGCAGGCCCCCACCAGGGTCAACACCATTTACCCGCTCACCTAAACAAACCAAACATGTACACACTCAAACCACATGGATGATAATTTATGAGGACTGGAAAGTTGAGAAAGCTGCAGGTGGTTTACTGAGATGGTTTTTTAATTATACTTAAAAATAATTGTTAATTCTGTTACACGTTATTATTTTCAGAAATTACAAAAAAATATGAATTGCAATTCTAAATGTAAGAATACACAATTATGTAATAATAATAAACATTCAACACTTGTGTATTGTACAAATTTACTACCCTTTTGTTATGTTAGTGGCTATTTTTGCCCCACTGAGTTTGATTATAAGGACATTTTTTATTGCAAACCCATGACATTCTTGATTGTTGGTGATCTAATCTATTGGGAAGAGGTCAAATTTGTCATTTTTAACTGTTGATCAACAGTCGGCACCATTAACCCTTTATATAGGCCTGTGCAAAAACGTTTCTGGTTTTTATATGGAGTTATAATAGTGTGTGTGCATAAATGCACTGTAAAAAATCCTGGTTGCCTTAAATTTTTAAGCTGAATCAAATTAACCTTATGAGTCCATTGAACTTATATCATGTTAAGCTGATTTAAAACAGCTTGTGTAGCTTATAAAATTAAAGTTAAAACATGATTCACTTAGTTTAACAAGTTACACTGAACTAAATACATTGTCATGACTTTATGATCATATAATTTTTACAGTGTATGTTTACTGCGTTCTGAAAGCAGGGCTGCTGATTTTGACTTTCTCAGACATATCAAGGTAAGTGTGCAAATGTCTCTCTCACTCTCACACATGCACTATACTCCATATAAAAGCCTCAAGGGTGGATGAAAACATCTACAGCACACAAGGGGGAATTAAAATAAAAAACGAATAAAATCGATTTTAAAAACATGACAGTAATTTTTTGAATCTGTTTGTTAAAAAAAAATCTCTATTTGAACTTTTTCACACACATAAAACCTGTTTACACAAAAATATTAAGCAGTTCGAATATTCTCAACGTTAATATTAATAAAACAAATTTACAACAAGAAATGCCATAAAACATTATTAGTAAATATTTCACAATATTACTTTTTTACTGCATACAAGCTGTCTTGGTAAGCATAGGTGATTCTTGAAAAAAAAGTGGTTTGTTTTAAATTCTCATGGACCACAGACCTATTTCAGTGTGTAAATAAAAAATAAAAATATAAATAAAGTATATATACACTATAATATACACTACCGGTCAAAAGTTTGGGGTCAGTTTTTTTTTCATGTTTAATTTTTTTTTTAAAGAAAATTATTCTGTTCACCAAGGCGGCATTTATTTAATGTAAAACATCAAATAAAATTTAATTTGTTATTTAATAAAATCTTATATAACTGGTTTCTTATTGTATGTTTTAAATTAAATTATTACTCCAGTCATTATTTCTTTTATTACTATTACCATTATTCATTCATTCATTTCGGATTAGTCCTTTTATTAATCAGGGGTCGCCACAGCAGAATGAACCGCCACTATTACTATTACTATTAATAATAATAATAATAATAATAATAATAATAATAATAATAATAATAATAATAACGACAATAATAATAATTAATATTCAAGTGATTTCTGAAGGATCATGTGACTCTGAAGACTGGAGTTATGTAAACTTTTGCCCGGTAGTGTACATATTTTTTAATCAGCTTAAAGGGCACCTACGGTGAAAAATCTACTTTTCAAGCTGTTTGGACAGACATATGTGTAGGTATAGTGTATATACCGTCATATTGGGGTGATATAAAACACACCCAGTCTTTTTTTTTCAATTTAACAACATAAAAACGGTGGACCAATTGGAGCGGTTTTGAGACCGACCGCAACTTGATGTAGGAGTGCGGTCCCTCCGCCCACAGAATTGATTGACAGCTGCATATTAACATGTCTCCGTAGTAACGTTTATAATCCTATCAACAAGACAGGACGTGCACAAAGCAACCATAAATAAAAGATCTGTTCAGTTTGCTAGGATCATCAATCATCATCAAATGTGATCAAGAGTGAGTTTTACAAGTTTAAAATGTTTTAAAACAGTGCATGTTTGTAATGAATTACAGCGGTTTACTTCAGCTTTACTTCATCACCACAGCCGCATGTCAAAACAATTATAAAAGAAGATGCTTCAATCCCAATTTGTGGACATTAAATCGGGTTTATTTTGTACATTAACATAACAGATATCCATACAGCAGTGGATATTAACCTGTATCCTGTCACATTTGCGTGCAAAGACAGTGCAAAGCTAAACGCGCGCTGTGTATGTGTGTGTCCGCGCTGTGTGTGTGTCCGCGCTGTGTGTGTGTGTGTGAACTTTGTAACGACATTGTGTGTGACTCATTGTTGCAGCTCCACAACAAATGCATCAAATAATCATAAGTTCTAACTGTAGTATTTCTCACAAACGTTACGTGAGATCTGCTTCCTTTATGTCCGTCAGTTGTCAGAGCTGAGGCAGCCGAGGGCGGAGACTGAGGCACACTGACAGGCACGTAAGAATAGTGGGAGGGGAGGACTAGCCTTAAAGGCCCAGTACACAAAAACAGCAAAAAGCTGTTGAGAGCTATAAAATACAAACTAGTGAAAGCTATAATAAATAATCTGATGGGTGTTCTGAGCTGAAACTTTACAGACACGTTCTGGGGACACAACAGACTTCTGGAAGAAATCTGGAAATAGGGGTAACCTAGGTGCCCTTTAAATTGAAATGTAGGAAGTGTACTTTTCTGTTAGTGTCAGATGTATTGCACCTCTGACCAAGATCAATACATTGTCATTTCTTAACTACATGCTACTGTGCAGTTCAATCATGCCAGCCATATCAATCTTAATAAAGGCCCTGCTATTCATAACACAAGCACTTTGCATTCTCCACTAAGTCTTGTCATGTCTCGACTTGCAGGGAGGCAGAATGTATGGACAGCTCAACTCAATTTGGCAGCTCTTGTGGAAACAGAGCAAATCATTTTGCGGTCACAGTTGACTCTGTTTTCTTACCCGCTGATCCATGATATCGCTTTCCGACGTATTCAAAGCCAAAGAGTAGCTGTGGGTCAGCAGGATGGGAGTAATGAGCGATGGCCAGACATACCTGTGAAAAAACATCATACAAGCTCATGACAAACAAAAATGACCTTTCGCTGTAATCTTTTAAGGAACAGAACTGGAATTTAATGACAGTGAAAAATGATTCCTTCTTCTATCCTCTCACAATACAACCATTTTGACATTTACTAACAAACTGTTTGTGGTCCAATTTACCCTTGCAAATACCAAATCCTCCATTACAAATGAGAAATGCAGTCTATTTTCTTTGGAAGGAAAATTAGCCTGTGCTCAAATAATCTGTAAAAAACTGACATTTCTGCCACAGGACACCGGAAAACACCACCTGTACAGCTTGATTTAAATTCTAAGCACTACCACTGCTAGTAAAGGCCTGCACTTGGGCGATATCCCTATGGTGCAGTTTGTGATTTTCCCCCTCTTTTATCTGCTTTCCTGCAACACCTGTTGGTCAGTTCCCCTGTTTATTCATTCAGAAGAGCTTTTCTTGGCACTGCGTTAGATCCAGGCATGGAAATATTCAAAACACTGTGTTCAGAGCTCAAGACTGGACTTTAACCTTTAAGACACAATAAACAAACATACTTTTCTTGTTGTAGCTTACAGTTATTGCAAGTATATCTTGCTTGTATATAAAGAGTAAAACAGGATAAAAAAAACATACTTTTTTATTGTATCTTTTTATTTAAATGTATAGAAATGAAACAGAAATTATCATATTTTGTATAGAAATGATATATCTAAACTGTATAGAAACACCCAAAAATTTAAACTTGACATAATTTCCTCCCAAGTTCAAAAGCCATATGATTTTTTTAAAGAAACCTCTCAGGTTTCATTAAAATTTCTTGTTTCCTGCTTTGTAATAGTAATGCTTTGCATTGTAAATTTGTAATGAATAAAAATCCTATATGTAATGAAAATAAGATCCTTGTGGATGGGTGCTGATCTTTCAGTTGTGCAATTCTATTTTGTGGTAAATGCAAAATTAGTCAATCAATCTAATCAGAGTATGCACCTGTGGTAAATCTCATCATCCTATTACTATTACCACCCACCATACCGGAAATCCAATTTACATTGGCTGAACTTCCACATGTTCAAAGGATGTTAAACACAGGTGTATCCACCTCCCTTTCAGGTAATCTGTCATAATAATTTACATTTGTGTTTTAACTTTGCAGATTGAATAACCATAAATCTCACATATTTTGACAGATAACCTTGCTTTATTAGTATTTATATTTGATAATAAAAATGTAACAACATACAAACAACATTTTCCGTAGATTTCTTAGTCCTTGTTTGTTTCCTTACATACTGTTCTTCAATTCACTTCACTTTATGATCATTTCTATAGCGCTTACACAATGTAGATTGTGTCAAAGCAGCTTAGCAGAAGTTCTAGTAAATTGAAACAGTCCAGTTTTCAGAGTTGAAGTTTAGTTCAATTCATTTCAGTGTGGTCCATTGATGCCATTGATGCGCAGCTCCACAAGTCCCAAACCAAGCAAGCCAGTTGCTTCCTTCACATTCTAAAGACGTTTGAGCCGAAACACACAAAAAAGTATCCATCATCCTGACACGATCAAACTAGGGAGTCCCATAGACTTAATACAACAGCAGGCAATACAACTATATGAAATTTACCTATAGATCGACATTTACATGATGCTGCAAACCAAAACAAAGCCCAAAAAAGGCAAGTTCATACTTTTTACATGTACTTGTAAAGTGTATACTGGTATCTGATATAATATAACAGGCTATAAGTATGGTGCTTAACAGATTACAAGAAAAATAACTATTTTATTTTCAGTTTAGGGATACATATTCGCTCATATACGGGGCGATACAGTGGCGCAGTAGGTAGTGCTGTCGCCTCACAGCAAGAAGGTCGCTGAGTCGCAGGTTTGAACCGGCTGGGTCAGTTGGCGTTTCTGTGTGGAGTTTGCATGTTCTCCCTGTGTTCGCGTGGGTTTCCTCCGGGTGCTCCGGTTTCCCCCACAGTCCAAAGACATGCGGTACAGGTGAATTGGGTAGACTAAATTGTCCGTAGTGTGTGAGTGTGGATGAGTATATGGATGTTTCCCAGAGATGGGTTGCGGCTGGAAGGGCATCCGCTGCGTAAAAATGTGCTGGATAAGTTGGCGGTTCATTCCGCTGTGGCGACCCCAGATTAATAAAGGGACTAAGCCGACAAGAAAATGAATGAATGAATGATTCGCTCATATACACCTCATGCGCTCTAAAATTCCCCAAGGTGCACTCACTTTAAAATACATAACAAAATGTAAAGGATGGGATCTGATTGGCTTGTTTTATCATTTATTGGATGTTGTGAAATTGTGATTCCCATTATATCATTTTTCTATGCAGTTTCTGTTAGTTGAAGTAATATTGAATAGGGAAGTCTTTATCACAGCTATAAAGACTTCCCTATTCAATATTACTTCAACTATAGGATTGTCATCTTTTTGTTAATTTCCACAAAACAACTAAAAACAAGCTCCAATTCAGAAGTCTAAAATGGGTTGTAGTAGGGCTGCTCGATTATGGGAAAAATTATAATCACCATTATTTTGGTCATAATTGTAATCACAATTATTCAAAACGATTATTAGTTGAAGTCAAGATTATTCGCCCTCATTTAATGTTTTTTTTTTTTTTTAAATAAATATCTCCCAAACGATGTTTAACAGAGCAGAGCAAGAAATATTTCGCAGTATTTCCTATAATATTTTTTCTTCTGGAGAAAATCTTATTTGTTTTATTTTTGCTAGAATAAAAGCAGGTTTAAATTATTTTGAAATTTTAAGATCAATATTATTAGCCCCCTTAAGATATATTTTTTGATTGCCTGCAGAAAAAACTACTGTTATACAATGACTTGCCTAATGGTGAATAAGCTGAATACTAGTATTTTGGGAAATGTCTAGTAAAATATTATGTACTGTCATCATAGCAAACAGCAAAGATAAAAGAAATCTGTAATTATAAATGAGTTATTAAAACTATTATGTTTAGAAATGAGTTGAAAGATCAGAAATCTTTTAAACAGAAATTGGGGGGAAAAGGGTCGCTAATAATTCAGGAGGGCTAATAATTCTGACTTCAACTGTGTGTGTATGTATATATATATATATATATATATATATATATATATATATATATATATATATATATATATATATATATATATATATATATATATATATATATATATATATATATATATATATATATATATATATATATATATACAGGGCTTTACATTAACACCCGCCAACCCGCCAATTGCGGGTAGATTTCAGTGGTGGCGGGTAAGACAGACACTCCCACTAGCCACTTTGGCTGGTTAAAAATAATTTTCCCGGATAATAATTCATTAAAGCAGGGTTCGACAAAAAGGATGGCCCAATATGCATGCAAAGGCGATCTTAGAATTGAGAAGCAACACGACTGAGAAAAATAACTGCGTTCGCGTGAGCAATAAAAAAAGCAGATGAATACCGAATGAGAGGATGATCACTCGTGCTAACAGCTGAGGTGATGCGTGCAACTGTTTAAAACGTGCGCGCTCCCGTTTCCTTGCCTGAAGCAACTGTGTCTAGAAACACAGCTGATGTGATCGGTTCTCTTTCCAATAGACAAGACAAAAAGTGATGAACATGCACCCTCAGTCTTGCTGCTTTCAAGAGCTCCAGATTTGTATTTTTGTAAGCAGCACCGGTTGCTTTCGCTTTCACCATTATAGAACAGGTTTTTGTATGGGTCTAACATTAACCATGTGCGTTATAACCCTTTCATTATCACACGGTATGTTTATTACCTGCTTTCTTTTGCGTGATGTGGTTTAATTATCATTTTTTACAATAACATTGCTTTAATGGGAGATTACTCGCCATTTATGTGTAGTTAACTGGTGATCTGGGACCTTTAGCCAGGACAGATTACTGTGCACATGTTTTGTTAAATAAAAAGTATAGTAAACAGCTATATTATGCTTGTTTTGACACATTTAAAATTTGTAGCTAAGAAATAATTAATTGTTTATGTTTGGTGTGGTCAGAGATAAATTTGGGAAATCATGACCCATTTGCTCATGAACATTTAACAAGCTCATACACAACACACAAAAAGTAAATCTAAATCAAGTAATTTTAGCATGTCAAAGTCATATTTATGTGTATAAAGTATATTTTCCCAACAATACAATTGTGGCTAGTGAAAATGGCGAGTGGCTATTAATGTTGGAAAACTACTAGCCACAGTGGCTGGTGATCAAAAAAGTTAATGTCAAGCCCTGTGTATATATATATATATATATATATATATATATATATATATATATATATATATATATATATATATATATATATATATATATATATATATATACATATATATATATATATATACACACACACACACACACACACACACACACACACACACACACACACACACACACAAATAAATAAATACAATAGAATAAAAATATGAAGCAAACTGTGCTTTAAGCATCTTTACTGTAAGAAAAATGTCATAATTTACTGTCTTTTCTCTTGTTCAGAACCTATTTGAGGTTCTTTCTTCTGTTGAACACAAAAGAAGATATTTTGAAAAATGCTGGAAACCTGTAACCATCGACTTTCATAGTATTTGTTTACTATCTGTCGTCAAAATATCTTCTTTTTATAAATATTTATAGCAACTTAAGTGTAAGGAATAGTGATTACATTTTTATTTTGGGGTAAACTATCCCTTTAAGGTGCTTATTTACCAGTAGTATTTTGCTATGGAGATTTATGCAGGAAGACTTGTTGGAAATTACCAGTGATGTCTATAAAGACTAATGACACAACAGACATGTGAAATGTTTCCGTTCCAAATGAACTTTTCATTGCTCATAAAAAACAGTGTCTTTAATTCTGCTCAGTTAGTAACCAAGCTAATTAAAAATTGCCCATTAGAACCTAGAAGCACACACAAATAAAAGTTCCTCCCTCACAATACAAATACAATGAAAATTAATACAAATATATTTCACAACATGTTATTTAGTTGAATATCTATCCATTCTTAGATGAGATCTGAAGATAATGGACCCCCCAGAGCATTAGATTCCGTTTGGGCTCCTTCATGAGCAGCGGAATATAAATAAGCGGTGCACGTTGCAACGGCTGTCAAGGAAACGCACTCTACTTGCCCTTCACGCAAGCGCCATAGTTTAGCGTTCACTGGCAATGAGGAACAAAAGCGTCAGAAAAGCTCTAGAACGGAACTTCAGGATAAATACGCATGTTTGCTAAGCGCTCAGAAAGTGAATAGGCTTTTTGTTCATCTTGTTTTTTTGTGGTGCTTTTCTTGCACCCTTTCTCCCCCTTCCTTCACTCATTCTCAGGAGCTGGCAGACTGTTTAGAGCTGAACTCTGGCACCTCTTTTTTCTTCTTTCTCTCCTTTCACTTCACTACTTCTATACGTCCAGTTATTCCCCTTGGATTTTGAGCTCTGTGTTTGCTGGGTTACTACAGGTGAAAAACTACAGTCATTTTTTCCCCATTACAAAAAGGAAAATTCCCTTTTCTGCTGTCAAAAACAGCAAAAGCTCTCAGCGCAGGCTTTGAGCTTCTAGTGAGTCATAAATGATGACTTACAATCATTCCAAAGATGCTGTGGAAAGCGTTTATTTCTCTGAGTCATGCCACAGGAATGGGTGATCAGGGCTCATTATGCTGTAGGAATGACAAACAGGAGGCCGTCCTCCGCTTCAGATAGTCTTCGAGTCAGGAGCACATTGTGGAATGTTCGTTTTACACAAAGTTCCGCGTTACCAGGCAACAGCAGCTGTTGTGAAGCAACAGGATGGGTTTGTAGGCCGGTGTGAGTCACAGAGCTTGGAGTTCAACGCATGATCAGATCGGCTTGTATAAAGAGCTCTTTTTATCTGCTTTATGGTGCAGATATATAACAAGAGGGAGAGACATTCCTCAGCAGAACATGCTTTATTTTATGAGGCAGAAAGCCTCTGATGGTTTTGGTGGAAACTGCTAAACAATCCAGCAGGCTTCACTGCAGTGCAAGTTTTGCAGTCCCTTTTATATTTATAATTGGGGAAAAGTAAACAAAACAAAATTGAGAATGTACAAAATGTACAGAAAAGATGCTCTATTCAACTTTGTGTACCTATAATATATAAATAAACATATAATGATTCATATATCTTCTTCATGTTTACACCAGGGGTGCCCAAACGATTTTATTATGAAGAGCCAAAAACCAATCTTAACTGAGGGCTGTGGGCCAAAGGTACATTAACGTTTCCATGAGTAATCTCCTAATTTATTTCCTAATATTTAAAAATAACTAGAAAACATTGCTTTAAATTATAATAACAATTGCAGTATATAATTTTTTTAATGAACTTATTACAGCAAAAACATAAACAACCACATTAATACAATGGCAATGGATTTCAATGCTGAATACACTAAGCTGCACCTGCCTTTCCCTCGCCGATGTCTTGTGCATTGCCTGATATCCGTCAAGTGACAGTATGTTTTTTTTTGTTTTTTTTTTCATCTGATGAATATGCAAAACTAAAAAAAATTCAAATACAAACAAAAAAAAGGTTACATTACATTCAAAACGACAATATTTTTTCAAAGATATTTGCACTGACCACAAACCCATCATTTTCAAATGAAATGGTGGGCCAAATCAAAGGTTATAATGGGCCCCATCCACACTGAGACGGAGCAGCAGCGTTTTAGAATGAAAACGGCTTCTCCAGCGTTTTCAAAACGCTCTATTTTCGGGGCTCGACAACTCCAGTGTAGTGTGGACGGATGGCATAACCGTAGCAAAACTTGTGCGTTTTAAAACTAAAACGTGTTAGTGTAAACGGGGTCTCCTGGATGAACCATTGACTTGCTCCTTTGAGGTCAGTAGAGCTGCCCTATGGTCAATTACATCCATCAGCAATGACATTCATATTGCACTAATCTGAATCATCAATGAACAAACTAGAACCAGCATTTGTTGTTTTACAATGATGAAATCATGTACCAGATTTTTCTGTTATTGCATTTTTATCCCAATAAGCTGCTTTGACTCAATCTGCATTGTGTAAATCACAAGAGAAATAAAAGTGATTTAATAATTTGGTGTTCAGATTAACACAGAAATTGGTTATTTGCACAGTGCATGTTTTTCAGCCAGCAATAAGCTTCTGGTGAAAGGTTTACATGACTATTTTCAATTTCATAAGGTTCATTTTATAGCATCAATAATGTAATTTAATTTAAATATAATAAGATAAATAGACTTTGACAGTAGATATAAGACATGGCATGGAACAATGTAATTTAATGCAGTGCTGCTTGTGTGGTGTGATAAACACTTCATATCATATCTCCAAAAAGGCAGTGAAGAGCATTAACTTTAAACAAATCAGATTTTAAATGTGGTGGTTTTATAATGACATGACAGTTCACCGGAAGTGCATGAGCTGGTTTACACAAAACTAAAAGTCCTTGTGTATATTGCCCACTGCGATGCCTTGTGTGAACAGATAAATACAACTTGTGGTGTAATGACTTTGCATTCATTGCAAAAAATGCTTTACTTGTCTTCTAGTCAAACAAAAAAATGTTGTTTTGTTTTAAGAAATCATATGTCAAAATTAAGTTGATTAATGAGTTTTCATTAAAACAAGCGAAATAATCTGCCAATAGGGTAAGCAAAATAACCTTATGTCAAAATGAAAGACAAGATCATTTTGCTTACCCCCCATTTGCAGATTGTTTAGCTTGCTTTAAAGAAAAACTCACATAATTTTGGTATTTTACTTCTTAAAACAAGACAATAGTTCTTGAAATGCTTATAAAATACTTCTTGATTTAAGATTTTTTTGATATTTGGACTAGAAACAAGACAAAAAATCTAAGTAGAAAAGCATTTTTGCAGTGTTAAAGTGTAATCACAGTGGTCAAGAAAGCATATCACCTTTTTAGCAGGCTTTAGATCAGGACACAAGTTGACAAGTTAGAACAATACTTCCAACGCTTATTAAACGATCACTACTAGAAGTCGATTACAAAACAAACATCTAAACATTTTGCAGTGTCAATGATTTGGAGAGAGCCAACAGAACATACCAGCAGCTGTTACAGTGGAGCAGTGAGTGATGTGCTATTTCACCAGGACATTGCACACCAATAATACCTGACTCCTATGAATGCAATCCCTCCACAAACCCATATCAACAAAAAAAAAATGCTGGGCTAAAACGGTTATAAATAATTCAATCAGAACAATTATTCTAGACACTGCAAAAGAAAAGAAAAGAAAAAACTGCGGATATAAAAAGATAATGCGATTAGATGTGAACAAACTAACCAGAGCACCAACCTAATTGCATACTATCTCACATGTTGTTTTAATAATTCTACATGAGCAGTCATCCCTCATCAAAACCGATTGTGTATAATTACCTCCCACCACAGTCTCACAAAATTGCATTCCCAAACATCAGGTATCTGCCTCTGAACACATGATAACAGCAGTGTTTGTTTTTTCAAATGTCATCTGCGCCCTCTGAAACCCAGCTCATTTATTATTTAAGAAAAAAAGAACCTCAGGCTTCCCCAATTGCAGCAACTTTCATTTTTAATATTAATACTTTCCCCAGGAAGTAACTATTCTACATGTGATGGAAACAGTACTTTGTTCACACTTCCAATTTTGCGCAACTTTGGATGTCTTTAGCAAGCTTGAAATGAACTCTCAATTTATTGTATTCCATGCCACAAAACGTTGGGATGATGTGAGGGTGGGTCTTCAATAGAATTTAAATTTTTGGGTGAAACATAACCTATTTATACTAGGGGTGTAACGGATCACGGTTGATCCATGATTCATATGAATCACAACCCACGGTTCAAAACACACGTGGCCCGCGGATTAATAATTTTTTATTTACTGGTAGATTAATCCTAAATTTGTAATGATCACGGAGAGATCACCTCTCGCATCATCAAATCACATGTATGAAAGCATTTAGGCTTTCCAGTAAAATATAACGATGACAGAAGAAGTTGTGTTAGGTTATTCAGGATTTGGAGGGTTTTTTTGGTTATTAAAGGTGTTTTCTGTCACTACTTGTTTAGCCTGCATCAATGCATTCAGTGTAAGCTGCACAATTAAACATTAAAGGGCACCTATGGTGAAAAATCTACTTTTCAAGCCGTTTGGACAGGCATATGTGTAGGTATAGTGTATATACTGGCATATTGGGGTGATATAAACACACCCAGTCCTTTTTTTTTCAATTTAACAACATAAAAACGGTGGACCAATTGGAGCGGTTTTGAGACCGACCGCAACTTGACATAGGAGTGCGGTCCCCCCGCCCACTGAATTGATTGACAGTTGCGTATTAACATGTCTCCGTAGTAACGTGTATAATCATACCAACCACAGGACATGCGCAAACTAAGCAACCGCAAATTAAAGTCTATTCAGTTTGCTAGGATCATCAATCAACATCAAATGTGAGTTTTACAAGTTTAAAATGTTTTAAAACAGTGCATGTTTGTAATGAATTACAGCGATTTACTTCAGCTTTACTTCATCAACACAGCCACGTGTCAGAACAATTATAAAAGACGCTTCAATTCCGGTTTGTGGACGTTAAATCAGGTTTATTTTGTACATTAACATAACAGATATCCATACAGCAGTGGATATTAACCTGTATCCTGTCACATTTGCAATGCAAAAACAGTGCAAAGCTAAATGCGCGCTGTGTGTGTGCGCGTGTCCGCGCTATGTGTGTGTGTGTGTATTTGTGTGTGTGCATGAACTTTGTAACGACATTGTGTGCGACTCATCCTTGCAACTCCACAACATGCAACAAATACTTATTGGTAAGATTCTTACTGTAGTTTTCCTCACAAACTTTACGTGAGATCTTATTCCTTCTTGTTTGTCCTAGCTGCTGCCAGGCACGTGGAAACGGTGGGGGTGAAGGACTAGCCTTAAAGGTGCAGTACACAAAAACCGCTAGCTGATGCAAAATGCTACAAAATAGAAACTTATGAAAGGTATAATAAAAAATCTGATGGGGGTTTTGAGATGAAACTTTACAGACACATTCTGGAGACACAAAAGACTTATATTAAATCTGGAAAAAGAGGTAACCTAGGTGCCCTTTAAAGGTTCTGGATCTCAACAACCACGCAACATAAATTATAACTGATGGTGATTTGCATATGTTTATTAGTCCTTTGAATCGCTGCATTCAAATCTGAACGCAAAAATCAAGAAAGAAATGAAGTCTTTATCTTTTGAGTTAGTTACACACAGTCAAATAACACAGAAGTACTGGGATAACAGTTTATAGTTTAGATAAAATCACTGTCATATGCATTCAACGAGGCTCAAAAATAAAAGTTGTAGCCAGCAATTACATTATTTAACCAATAGGTGCTGAAAACCAACCATCAAAAATATGCCACTGAATAATTCTTCAAAAATGATCCATCTAGCAATGAGATATGAAGTTTTGATATGAAGTGAATAACTATATCATTTATTGAAAATGAGACTAAAAATAAATATGGTTGTACAAATTATAATGTTAGATTTATATATTTAGCATCATCAGCAACAGTAGTATTAACAGTGATTTTTTCAAAGTACTGAATATTTTACAATTTATTTTTATTCAACTGATTATTTCTTCATTTTATTTTTAATAAATTTACAGGTTCTAAGTTCTATTTGTTTTCCCAGAGATGGGTTGCAGCTGGAAGGGCATCCGCTGCGTAAAACATGTGCTGGATAAGTTGGCGGTTCGTTCCGTTGTGGCGACCCCAGATTAATAAAAGGAATAAGCCGAAAAGAAAATGAATGAATGAAGAAATTAAAGTTCTATTTGTTAAAATTGAAAGTGTCTTGTGATACTGTTTTTGTAATAAATGGAAAACAAATGACTTTTGTCAACCCCCCCCCCCCCCACCCGTCAAATCTGTGACTAAAAAAAACATTGTTTTACATTAACATGTTACCCCGCAAATTTATTCCCAACCAATAAAATGAACAAAATTAATAATTTAACAAAAATTACTCTGAATATTTGGAATAATATCAAATGTATTAACGTATGCACCATTCAGTGTCTATGGGTAAGAGCATTTATAGCAGAAAGAGATGAACAGGGCTTCACTACACCTTGTCATTACAGGTCTGCAGTAGGATCAGTGTCCACCAGACAAATAAGGTGGATAAAAGCAATGCTGTCTAGGTGAACAGACGACTATAATCTCCTCATCCTACAACCCCTAAGTAGGAAAGGGGAGACGACTAGAGACTACCTGAAACACCACAGGCCTATTTCTAGGAAAAGTTTCTTAAGTAGGACACTGACAAATATGATCAAGGCTAAACGGTTGCATAATACAGACATACACATAGAGATGCAGAGCACCGACTGATTTTAATACAATTAATAATTCCAATTCACTCTAGGACTGGGTGCAAAAACACGCAGGAGTTTCATACTTGTTTATTTCAAGACTAAAACACACACACACGCGCACACACACACACACACACACACACACACACACACACACACACACACACACACACACACACACACACACACACACACACACACACTTCACAAGTCTTTAGCAAGGGGATGCAGTCAAACCCATTAGCTCTTAATCTTTTCTCAGACTAATCCAAAGCTCTTGGAACGTGGAGGTGTGTGAGCATGTGCGGGAGTATGTTTGGGTTAGTTAGTTTATATGTCCGTGTGGTTTTTACATTTTACCTTTTTAGCACTCTCAGGTCCAGCTTCATCAAAGCGGAATCGGATGATCCGGAAGTCTTTGCAGTAGAGAATAAGCTCAGTAGGGTTAAATTTCAGCTTCTGATTGGATCCTAAGATCTTCTGCTTCGCTTTAACATCATTCACTATTAAAACACACAAAACAGGATTATTAGAATTTTTATATTACTGATAGTGAAATTAGAAAGAGGAATAATGGGGGAGAAGAGAAGTAAAAATGACACGAGGCAGACCTGAGCTACTCTCACTTTATACAGCATTATACGTCAGAGAATGCGTGCTTACTGCCAAGTTTGTCGATCTCACTACTGGATAGTACATGTGCTTGTGAGTGGAGGAGTATAATCTGTATTATGTGTAGTCTGTGTTACATAATATCCAGACAAACAGCCTGAAGGCTCATGGAATCATGACCAATTCTAACATGATAAACAAAAGAACTGGAATCCCAATGAATGAATGAGTGAATGAATAAATAAATTAATAAAGAAATAAATATATATTTTTTATGAAGAGAAATTAATAAAAGAAAGTCCCCCTTCCATAAAGTAACTACCAAAGAATACAGAAGTGGTAACTAAGACCGCTCTGTTCTAGAGAACCTGACTCTGTAAAATATAAGTTCCACTAATGGACAGAAAGAAGAAGTGCTCATTTGATATTAATTTGTTACAAACAAAGCAATATGACCTCCACATTTATTACTTGGTAAACTAGTCTAAATAGTAAACTGTTATTTGATTAAATAAATGCTTTACATTTTAACACTCTATAAAGAAACTACTCATTGCATATAATGTATTATGATCATTTGTTTTATTTATATTAGTAATAATGCTTTAGGTTTCATGAACAATTTTGACATAAAGGGCGTGTATAAAGAACTCGAACTCTATAGAGAGAGAAGAGTGTTTCAACAGGTGGTTTGTCAAGCTCACTTACTTGTGTGAAGCACACTTCATAAATGCATTTTTTTTGTAAGAAAGTGTCTGGTGCAAATGTGCAAAACTGCTGCAAGTGTCGGTTTGTGTCAGAGAGATGAGTGTGTTTTCTACAGGTGGTTTGTCAAGCCCACTCACCCATGTAAGGCACACTCAGTTTTTATGGTTTAAAATATGTACTTTGCACCAGGGGTGCCCAAACTTTTTCTTATGAAGGGCCAAAAACCAAACTTGATTAAGGCTAGTGGGCCGGAGGTAAATATAGTTGCCATGGGTAATTTCCTAATTTATTTAATATTATTTAAAAATGACTAGAAAACATTGCTTTATATTAAGTAATACAGTATTTTGTTTTACATTTTATAATGAACTTATTACAGTAAAAAAAAACAATCTAATTTATAACAGAATTACACTAGTTTTTGCCTTGATTTGCTCGCCCATGTCTTCTGCATAGTAGCGCTGCACCCGGTCAGTACCTGGATGGGAGGCCACATGGAAAAGCTAGGTTGCTGCCAGAAGTTGTGAGAGTGAGACCAGCAGATCTGTGCGGGTCCTAATGCCCCAGTATATTGATGGGGACTCTATACTGCTCAGTGAGCATCGTCTTTCGGATGAGACGTTAAATTGAGGTCCTGACTCTGTGGTCGTTAAAAATCCCTGGATGTCCTTCGAAAAAGAGAAGGGGTTTTTGGCCCAGCATCCTGGCCAAATTTACCCACTGGCCTCTGTGCATCATGGCCTCCTAACCATCCCCATATCATAATTGGCTTCATCACTCTGTCTCCTCTCCACCAAACAGCTGGTGTGTAGTCTGCGGTCTGGTGCAATTTGGCTGCCGTCACGTCATCCAGGTGGATGCTGCACACTGGTGATAGATGAGGAGATTCCCCCCAAAAATGTGTAAAGTGCTTTGTGTGTCTAGAAAAATCGCTATATAAATGTAAAGAATTATTATTACATTTAATTGAAACATTTAATTTCAGTTTGCTATTTTGTAGCTCAGCAATACAACAAACAAAAAAGGTTATGTCAAATTGAAAATGATGATCTCTGTGTTAAAGGCAATCGCCCCAACCCTCTTCATCATTCTCACTCTCCTCTCAGATGGGATGGTAGGCCAAATCAAAGGTTACAATGCGCCAACTTTAGCCCGCGGGCCCTAATTTGGGCATCTCTAATCTAAACGATGCAAGTAAGAGATAAGCTGTATTTATGTGCATTATATGTGTTGTGCATTATATGTGTTGTTGATGACAATGTTTGACTGGAAGTTGAAAGTAAATTAGATTTTTCTTGCATGTGATGGCAGATATTTCAATGCACCAGATATGAGCGGACAAGGCCTATTGGATGTGCTTCAAAATTAGCTTTCAGTGCTGTAATTAATATAGCATACACAGCCTTCAAGGGCACTATCCCAGACTGCAGGGGTCACTCTGCGAGCCTTACTGACAGACTGAAGCCTCAAAGAGCATGCAGTGGTTTTTTTTCCAAGCCTGAATGTCTTATAAAGGTCTTTTGTTAAAGCCACACAGACAGACAGTTTAAAAAAAAGGGAGGAAAGCAGGCTTCATGCTCTATCTGTTTAGCACAGCAATTCAACACTTGGGGGGCTAAGTCAGCAATGAGGGGAGTGCAAGGATCTAACACAAACAAGATTAATCGTGGCTGGGCTCAGGCTGCAGTCTGGCTGGATGAGCTCATCTGCAGCTAAAGCTAAAAACAGCCACCCAAACAGGTTCTGCAGCTATACACTACACTCTCACTACCAACCACATCGCTCATGGAAAAATCCAAGCAAAGTCATTTAGGTTACAGTCATTCATCAGGGACACATTATCTGTATTGTTATGTTAATACAAATGTTGGAGCAGCTAACAAAAAGGAAAACGGGAACAGACACACAAGCAAAGATCAAACTGAGAACTGAGGTAGAAAGACAGATGGAGAACAACCAAGGTTTAAAAAATGGAAACCAGTGACTGTGTAAAAACACATTTGCGGGCAGTGAAGTAGAGGAGACAGGAGCGAATGACAAGGATAACACGCGAGCAGACGTTCTATATAAAGATACGTACAGGGTCTGACCAGTGGGACGCCTTAAAACATTTTCATTTCAGCTATTAAAAGAATAAAAGCATGGCTGAAAGTTCAAAGAGCACCGTTTCTCAATAGGGTCTGTGGAGCCCTAGGCGTTCGTCTCAAATATCCAGGTCATCCGTGGAAAATTTCTGATCGCAAATGTGGAAAACTGAGAACTAAGACCTCACTGCAAAACCATGTAATATATGATGTCAAGCATAACAATGATAGCTCACTTTTTTAGGAAACTGGTCGATGGAATTATTTTTTCATCATTTGAATTGACTTTCAACTGTGTAATAAACATCCTACATATTACTAGAGGTTGCAAATCTTTTTTTAATGCAACCTTCATCATGTGCTGTTTTCCAGATTTCCCCTTTTTTTGCTTCCATTTATTATTATGCACATGGATCAAAGATGATATATACCAATTTTGTGTCATATCATATTAAATAAAAGTAAAGTGTCTAAGTTAATGTTTCAAATAATCATTGTTAAAATTAAATACGGGTGAAATTATGTTCCATGGCTATTCAGTGTAACAGATACAGTGGGGGAAAGAAGTGTTCAACGTTTTTAAGAAAACCTTTCTAAAGGTGCTGTTTACTTGAAATTTTCACAAGATGTGGGTAACAATCAAAAAAATCCATATATGCAAAGAAAACAATATTAATTAGTTTACAAATTAAGTTATGTGTAATAAAAAAAAACGACACAGGGAAAAAGTATTTAACACATGAAGGAACTGAGCAGTAGAAAGGCAGTGAAAGCCCAGACAGCAGCTGAGAACACAGTAGTTATTCAGTAACCCTCTGCCCTTCGTCACTGTAAATCAATATTAGCTGCTTCAGCCCAACATCTACATTCCCAGGATAATGAAGATGAAATCAGGGTGGACATTTCAGCAAGACAATTATCCAAAACACAGCCAAGGACACTTTCAAATGACACTTTCAGAGAAAGACAATCAAGCTGCAGAATGGCCCAGCCAATCACCTGACTTCAATCCAATAAAAAATACAAATTCAAGTTCAGATTTGATAGAAGAGACCCACAGAACCATCAAGATTTTTACATTCTGTTGAAGTCTGTGAAAAAACAAACAAAACAAAAAAAAAACACCCGAGCAATGCATAACTTCATTTTCCATATGAGGGGCGTCTTTAAGCTGCAATCACCAAAAAAAGCCTTTTATGTAAAGTATTAAATAAGTTTCAGTAGTTCAGTACATTATCCTTGTGTCATTTCATTGTTATTACACATAATTCTTTCAGGTTTTTTGTTTTGTTATAATTTTATGTTTGTATTGTTTGGGATTTTACCAAAATCTGGTTCAATTCCATGTCAACAGCTCTTTTAGAATATTTTTTTCTCAGAAAAAAAAGTGACGCGTTTAATACTTTTCCCCCACTGTATCTTCCTAAAACAGAAAGTTTCAATTTCATTAAATTTAATCATATTCTGAACACAAGTTTTTATTATTTGCAAATAAACTATTAGAGCTATTACACATTTTAGTGGGTGTCTAATTTAAATCATAGTAAAACTGTATGAAGTGTGATGAAAAAAAAATCTCTATTGCACATTTAATTATTTTAGCTTCAATTTTAATGACAACAATGCAACCTATGATCTAATGCAAAAAATCGATTAAAATCATACTTTAAGGCAACTAATAAATATTCGCATAGATCAAAATGTAAACTGAATTTCTTTTGCGTTTAACGTGAAGCTGGTAGTGGGTGTGGGAAAACAGGTTCACTCATGGTATGCACAATGCTTTATGCATGTGGGAGCATCCAATAACAGTTTGGGTTTATGAAAGGGATCCTTGTTTCAAAAAAGAATTCAAGAAATTCTGCCACAGAACTATTTAGTCAAGCTGTATTACTTTCCTCTATATTATACACACACTAGAGCTTACATGCCACGCTGATCTTTGACAGTCATTTTATTCATAGAGTCCAGTCATTCAAAAAGTTCTGAAGGAGCAGGTGGTCTGCAGGTGTAAGGAAGAGTGAAAGAGTGTTTACATGCTGTTAAATTACCTGTTACTACCTGTTCCACACAAGCCAGCGGGATATCATGCTCACCCAGAAGCCGGTGTGTACACTGAAATCTCTGCACACAATAAAAAAAAAAGACAATGATCATTTTTTATTCATTGGCTTTCAATAAATTTCATTGACATTATGCTGTAAGGAGAAGCTCACAAGCTATGGATGGCCTGATGGATAAACAAGTGCACTGAGTGACCCGTATCAACTTTGCAGGATTGTAATAATTGACTTTCTTTCCTAGTAAATCAGATGATGATGCATGTACTGAGGGAGATTATTAACATGTTTAACTTGTTTAGAGCTGCATTATAGGAAGGAGTCACTGCACAGGTAAATAGCTGATTTCATAGCTCTGGAAAGGAACTTTGTATTATTTCACATGACATGACCTGAAACAGGGACTGAAATGTATTTCCCTCTTTATATGCCACTTTCATCTTAGCTAGTAGAGAGTAATACACAAGACACCAATAAAAAGACAACTGTATTATACAGTATAATGACAAAACTGTAAACTAATTCACAGGGATGACAATGAACATATTGACAATGAACCTGTGAGTTTGGAGGCGTTGCTGTAGCAGTGTTGTCATGAAAGCACAGTAGTGAACAAGCAGCTGGAACAATTAAACTATAGCTGGTAATGTCATTGGCCCATGAACATTTCCAGCTACTTATCATACCATTTCATAACTGTAATGAGGCAATGCAATCATATTTTCACACTAAAACAGCCAGCATAAGATTATTTTTCAATATGTGGACCTTTTTGGATTTTCAGAAGCTATGGAAATTAAAAATGTAAAACAGGAAATGCATTAGGACCATTGATATTGTTTACATTCCTCAAAATGGTCTATACAAATGTCCTGTCTGTGCATTATTTGAGCAGACTTTGTCCAATGAGCATGTATGGTTCATACATAGATAAGTATACATGTACATGATTGGAATTTCCTGAAATTTCACCACAGTGTGCATGCAAGCTAATTCCAAGCTAATTCCACATTTCCTTAGCGCAATACATTGAATCAAATGACTGTCATAGAAAATCACTTTTCACATCTGGTGTGAAAGCCAGTTTAGATGCAGTGCAGTGACTACGACTGGAGTGAGAGTGAAACCAGCACACTTAACTAGTATTGTCACGATACTAAAATTCCGGTACCAATCGGTTAAAAACGTCCATTTGCCACTAACATTTAAGCTCTGTTGAGCACGTTGTTAAACACCGCTAATTTGCCATTAGGGCTGTACAATTAATCGAAAATTCGGTTTCGATTTTGGCTTCTAACGATTTTGAAAAAAACATTAATCAAGATAAAACGATTATTGCATCATATACCGCCCCCTTTCCTGTTGTACACATTTGTTGCTCTGCAAAGCTCAGTTTCACGTGAAAATGACAAAGCATGTACTGTAATGTAACTTTGGGCCACAGGAGCACGGGATGCGCATTGTTCATTGATGTACATTCGAATCATTCATGTTATTAAAAGCGCGAATGAGACCACATGCTGTTGTGTGTGTGCGCTTAGCCTGAGACGAGCAGAGCACATGCATCTAAAGTCATCTTAATGTGAGCGCTTTAATGGTCAAATAGGTGTCAAAACGAGGTGTTTAGTGATTATTCATATTAACCCTCATTTGTTAACAAACGAGTTGAGAATCAAAAGACATGTGAAAGAGAAACCATAAATCAGAACCGTACTGCTCTGAAAGTGACAGCACTCAATATTCCTGCTGCCGACTATTTTTTATCGTTATTTATCAAACAACAAAAGGAGAAAAACACTCACTGCTCTTGACTGAAGGACTTTTGTAGCTATAATTAAAGTTTTTTTTCCTACAGTTAAGATGCTTATAGCAGTTTATTTCATATTTTCATTCTATTATTTATTTCCCTTTCCTTATTTACAGGGAGGAAAATAACTGTACAGTGTACAGTATATACAGATGAAGTCAGAATTATTAGCCCTCCTGATTTATTAGCACCCCCCCCCCCCCCCAATTTCTGTTTAATGGAAAGAAGATTTTTTTTCAACTAATTTCTAAACATAATAAATTTAATAACTCATTTCTAATAACTGATGACAGCACATAATATTTTACTAGATATTTTTCAAAATACAAGCATTCGGATTAAAGTTTGATTCAAAGGCTTAATTAGGGTAATTAGGCAAGTTATTGTTTAACAGTAGTTTCTTCTGCAGACAATCAAAAAAATATTGCTTAAGCGAGCTAATAATATTGACCTTAAAATAGGTTTCAAAATATTTAAAACTGCTTTTATTCTAGCCAAAACAAAACAAAGCCTTCCTCCAGAAGAAAAAATATTATAGAAAATACTGTAAAAACTTCCTTGCTCTGTTAAACATCATTTTCATTATTTATTAAAAAAAATAAATTTCACAGGAGGGCGAATAATTTTGACTTCAACTAATAATCGTTTTGAATTATCGTGATTACAATTATGACCAAAATAATCGTGATTATTATTTTTCCCATAATAGAGCAGCCCTATTTGCCATTGTGTTCACAATCAATCAATTCATCAGTGGATCACTCGTACGTCAGCACATGGACAGATCAGCTGATCTTCGTGGCTTTAAAATGCTCCTGTGTCCCTGTATCTGTATTTGCACTCGGTAAACTAAGGTGAAGTGCGATGAACTGATGACCTTCACGGCCAATCATAGTCATTTCTGTTGAGCATGCGAACTGAACGCAATTGCAAATCAGCAGTGTTTAAGAACGCACTCAGCAGTGCTTGAATGTTAGCATAAAATGGACGTTTTTAAAACTTTGATACCAAAATTGATACCAAAATTCCAGTATTGTGACAACACTACACTGAACACTGCTGAGCAGCTTGGCATAGAATCATTTTTTTTATTATCGCTCATATTTTAGGACGTTTTTCCTCTATTGACCAAAATTTGCCGCATCCCTACTATTTCACCCAATTTTTGCATATCTAATGTTGAAATGCTTTCCTCGATACTTAAAGCTAAAATTTTAAGTATCTTGTCTCATTTTAGTTAATAAGGCAACTGTAAATACACTCACTGGCCACTTTAAATACATCTGCTTGTTGATTTGTTTATACACATATCTAATCAGCAAATCACATGGATTACTTCTGATTGATGTCGGTTGTTTTTTATCTTCATCCCGGAGACCAGCTGCTCTGGAGATTTTGTATGTCTCCTCATTTAACACAACTGATTCAGAACACTAGCTCATTAAGAGAATTTAATGAATTGCACTGAATTTGTCAGATAAGAGAGACATACAAAATGTGCAGATTGGTGGGTTCTTACGACCAGCATAATAAAGTACTGATTTAACATGGCACTTTTGTGAGTTACAGGCACGCTGGTCTGCCTATTTCAGTCTACAGAGACGTTTCACACACAACAATCTCTAGGGTTAACACAATATGGATCATAATGTTAAAACATCCAGCAAGCGGCAGTTTCTATGTGCAAAAAATGGCCAGATTAGTTTGAGCAGTTAGAAAGTCAACAAAAACTGAAAAAGCCACTTGTTACAACAGAGGAATGTAGAACAGCATCTGTCTTGATTTCTGCTGCAACATTTAAACAGGAGGACAAGAGTTTGGCCTTGAATCAACCATTCAAGCTGGTTTTAGTGATGTAACTGTGTGGGAGCCATTTTTGGGAACACTTTGGGTCTCTTAGTACCAACTAAGCATTGTTTAAACACCATGGCCTACTCGTTAATTGTTGTATTGTTTCTTGCCATGTCCATTTCTTCATGACCACAGTGTACCCATCTTGTAATAGCTGCTTCCAGCAGGACAGCTCAATCCTTCTTTTATATGTTGACTATACTTAAATGACCTTCACGGATACCACATTTCAATACAGATTTACAATGGCATGTGTTGGAACAGGAAATTCACATTCTGAGTGTACAGCCTACAAATGTCAATATGGATTAAAATCGAGTGTTTCCAGCACCTTGTTAAATAATCACTATGAAAATTAAATCAGGTCTAAAGGAAAAAGGGATCCAAACCAATTCTAAAGGTGCACATACTTAATTATCTGATTATATGTATAACAAAAGTCCCTTTAAGGCAAGTCATTTCCCTCAGTGGCCATCTTTGAAACGCCTCTCGGGCAGTATGCTCAGGCATTCTGCTTAAATGAAAAAACATAAAATTCTCCAAAACTGCTTGCTAAGCTTAGAATTAAATTTCTTATTAGGAATCACCAATAAAATTAAACAACAAATGTGTCTTTATTTTCATTTCTAAACGTTCGATTCACACAAAATCTGCAGAAATTCACATCTGGTCCGAGCCCCTCCCCCAGAGAATTGTCAGTCTGTAGTGATCAATGATTGGCTCCTGTACTAGAAGGCGGGGCTTCATTCGCCATATTGACCGTTACACTTTTCCCCATTCAAAACTATACGAGTGACACATCTTGTGTATTCCATAGTCTTTGGTATAACTAATATATTTAAATTGTATTTTAGCCTATTTTAAACACAACTATTGATTTTCTTAGATGATTGAAAGAAAAAAAAGACTCTGACAAGTCTGAGCTTACCTGCTGTGGCAACGAATTATGGGTAATGAAGGAGACCTTGAAGTTGGTACACACAAGTTTTCCCCAGAGGTCATCCTGACTACTGTCTGCACCGATGCACTTCCTTACAAAGTTTGCCTCGTTCACAACTATTTCACCTGTAAAAAAAAAAAAAAAGGAACAAGGAAGTGAGATTCAGAGGAAAAATACAATAATAAACTGAGCAGGGGATGATTCACACATGAACACTGTGTATAAAAGGAAATGCTGGCAGTGCTTGTGTTTAACATGTAACATTGTTTTGTTTGTCCTATTCTGCTTCCAACCAATACTGTCAAGAGCTAACAGAAAACAATAAATGGAAATCATTTCTTGTTTATCTGCACTTTCCACAAAGGAGCAGTTTAGAAGCAACTGGATCGCTGAGCATTCAGGTAACGAACACTCTTGAGGCCCCTTCCTAAAGGCCTTCCTGGAAAAGCCCTCTCCTGAGAAGCTACCGTGCCTCTCCTTTCATGTTGGCAGAAAAACGATGCCCTATTAAAAGAAATGACCTGTTGTGCTGACTAAACAGTCGCATAAACTTTACCATTACCCGAGTATGTACACGCATGCTGAGAGTCCTAAATGTTTTTTTTTTTTTTTTTTTTACACAAACAGGAAGAGAGCAGAGTTCAAAGGCAGGTGTATCAGGAACCAATTGTCAGAATAAATAAAAACAGATCAAGAGACAGACACATTTTATTTGCACTAATAATACTTGAGAATTTTTTGAGCAGATCTAACATCGATCTAATGATGTGTTAATGCCATGCTGTAATTACTGTAATTCCACGATGACAACATGTAATATTCAACTCAGTGCTCTTTATGTCCTCGGATTAGGTATTATTCATTTCTTGCAACAGTCTTAGACATCTACTGAATAATTTGTCAACCACATTAATTAAAAAAACATATTACAAAAACTGCTTAATAATTACATTGAATTACTATCCTAAGCACCCACATTATTCTCTGGTTCTGCTTGAGGTGCATCGGTCTCACGGCACAACTCATACGAGGACATGAATGCTTTTTACAAATTTGAATCTTGCAATTACAGTAATTCCAATATGTCATGATCACAAGTACATATCTCTAGAAAATAACTACAAATTTTAATACTATGAAAATAGACTTTTAAAGAGCACACAGATATTAAAGTTATGCATGACATAACTGCAGCACATGCTTGTAATTAACAGAATAACATACGTGTTGCCATAATAAGCAAACATTATTTTGCTGAGTGTGTTTTGTGTCGATACCTTGGTTGGTTTAGACCTCTCATGGATAAATATGCCAATAGCTATGTTTCCATCCACCTATTTTTATGCGTATTTTGCAACAACATAAAAACGGTGGACCAATTGGAGCGGTTTTGAGACCGACCGCAACTTGACGTAGGAGTGCGGTCCCCCCGCCCACCGAATTGATTGACAGCCAGGCACGTTGAAACGGTGGGCTTGAAGGACTAGCCTTAAAGGCGCAGTACACAAAAACCGCTAGCTGATGCTAAATGCTACAAAATAGAAACTTATGAAAGGTATAATAAAAAATCTGATGGGTGTTTTGAGATAAAACTTTACAGACACATTCTGGAGACACAAAAGACTTATATTAAATCTGGAAAAAGTGGTAACCTAGGTGCCCTTTAAATCACCTTTCTTCCCTACTCTGATGCTTGATTTAAATGGCAGCGGATCGTCTTGACCATGTATACATGCCTAAATGCATTGAATTGCTGCCATGTGATTGGCTGATTAGAAATTTGCCTTAACGAGCAGTTGGACAGGTGTACCTAATAAAGTGACCGGTTAGTATATATTTATTGTTAAAAGTACAATGTGGAAAATGGAAATAAACTCAAGATCTAACATTGCTTTTGAACTTCCCAATTATCTAATCTAACCAAAACTCAAAAATTTCTAAATTGCACTGTTTAAATCTGTTATAGCAGACATGTCTACTTCTGTCTTTGGCTGAACCACATAAGTCCCACACACATGGAAATAAAGAAAAAACACATTTTGCTTCACTCTAAACATAGCACTTCCTCTTCTGTTGGCTCTAAGGATCATCCAGACACATTAAGAGGCAAAATTGAACAGAGATGTGTGTATGCTGGAAAGGAATAATCAAGTCGCTGAGAGGAAGAGTGAGGGAGAAGAAAACACAAACCCCAGCTGTGAGCACTTTATGTGTGAGCGCAGCGAGGAGTGTTTGTCTCACAGCTGGGACGGATTCAGGGGTTACAGCAGGGCAGGGTGCAGGATAGCTAAGATGGAGGTTGGGTCCTGTGAGAGCATTTGCATCATAGGCACAAATACTGGTGAACATTTTACTAAAATGACAGGATTTTCTTATGACTACACTTGTTTGGAATCTGAGCCCACACAATACTGACTGACTTATGCAACACAAGTACACATGTACTTCACATCCACCACTACTTATTAAATACTTATTATTATTTATTTACTAGAAAACCTGAGTAATCTGCTGCCCAGCAGGCACCTTCATCTCAAAATGGCATAAAAAAACATTTATCAAAAATGCAAATCAATTTTATGTCAATTGACTACCTTGAGGCCAAAACGACATCAAATTGACATCTAACATTGGTGTCAAAACACATCAAAAATCGAGTACAGGACAGTCCTTTACACTGATTACAATGCTTTGACACTTATGATAGATGTCAATTCGATGTTATTTTGACATCAAGGCAGTTTATGAAATGTAGACATCCAAAATTCTGTGTAAATTTTCCATTTGCAATTGAAGGCTTCAGATAAATAAAACTTTTCTTATATTATATTACTTCTTGTGTTGGTATTTTGGTGGTCAAAACTCAAAAGGAAGTCAAGTTGTGGACCTCAAATGGACGTCAATGTTTTGACATCAAATTGATTTGCATTTTTGATGTCTTTATGTCATTTTGACATAAAAATTATCTGCATGTAACTACATCTAAAACTCTATTTAAAATGAGCTTAAACAACACAATTTTGAAGATTTTTGGGGGAAACCTAATTTTTTTTACAGTCAATCCACTTCAAATTTGTTATGTTAACTTCAATTTGTGTTGAGATAACATTAACGAATTGTGTGGAACCCTGCAATTTTTTTTTTTTATAATTATTTTTTAGGGGTTTTCACCTTTATTTGATAGGACAGTAGAGAGTATTGACAGGAAAGAATGGGGAGCAGAGAGAGGGGAAGGATCGGCATAGGACTGCGAGGCGGAATCGAACTCGGGTCGCCGTGAACACCAGAGTGCATGTGTCAGCACACTAACCACTATACCACTGGCGCCAACGGAACCCTGCATTTTTAACAGAGTGTGCTTACATTAATAATTAAACTGCTAACCATCCCTTACACACGGCAAAAAAATCAGTGTACATTTAACTCAATTTGAGTGTAACTTAACACTCCTTGGGTGTACATTTCAATTCAATTCAATTCATCTTTATTTGTATAGGGCTTATACAATGTAGATTGTGTCAAAGCAGCTTCACATGGAAGATTATAGTGAATTGAAACAGTGTCAGTCAGTACATATGCCTCCCTCCATTCTGGAGTTAAAATAACACTTTCTAAAGTGTCAAATTTGTACATTACTATCAGAGTTCATTTTAACACAGTAAGAGTTTATTCTTACATCGAACTGGAGTGTGTGTTACCCTTCAAAGTGTTAATATATTACCTTTTTTCCTATATCAGGGGTCACCAAACTTGTTCCTAGAGGGCTGGTGTCCTGCAGATTTTAGCTCCAACCCTAATCAAACACACCTGAACAAGCTAACCAAGGTCTTACAAGGTATACTAGAAACATCCAGGCAGGTGTGTTGAGGCAAGTTTGAGCTAAACCCTGCAGGGACACTGGCCGAGATTGGTGACCCCTGTCCTATATTATCAATTAGTGTGTGTGACAGATATGATCCAACAGTGATCAAATATGTTGAAAAAAATATTTAATTTATTAAACGTTCATTAATCTTTTCAGAAATAATTTCAATATATTCAAGTCCTTGCTTTTTAAAATGCAACAAGACATCTTTCAAGTTTCAGTAAAACATACTGGTTTGATCACTGTTTGTCTGAAAGAACCGGTTCGAGTAAAAAGACTGGACTTCTCCCATCACTAGTCGGAAATACACTGAATATTGGGTTAAAAGTTTAACACAAAAAAAACTCTTTAATACTCATGGATTAAAATCTACTCTAGTTTTAACACTGAACAACACCAAAAAAAAAAAACAAAAAAAAAAAAATCACACTGTATATTTAACACTGGAATTTTTTCCTGTGCACCTTAACCCACATTTAAACCTACCACCTAACCTATCCCTAACCCTACCCATATCCCACCTGCAATACATTATTAGCATACGTACATTGTACTTATTTTTTAATGCAAGTACCTAGTAGTTATGGCCATTTAATATAAAGTGGGACCGTCATTATTATCAGTTTAACATATAACATATATACATTTATATAAAAACTTCAATCTTCAGATGCACACAGGCATATTTATAGCTCAATTTATCTGTATGTATCTCAGTATGAAGACCCACTATCTCTATTACACATCTTCTCACAGACACACACCCGGTCGACAACTTCCTCTTCCGCTCTGCATGCAGCCAAGCCTGTAAATGGCCATGAAGACGTATCAACGCGTGTCTAACCCATAGATTTACAGGGATTAAACAGCAGCTTATCCTCTCTGATTTACCAGTAAACAGCAGAAGATCAGTCTAGACTGCTAGTGGGAAGGGAATGCAGATGGTAGATTATCAGATGCACTGTGAATGCAGCCAATGCTTCTGAAATATTTGATTATTGGCTAACCAAAGAACAATCAGTAAAGATCAGTTTCTTGATTGAATGCAATGTCAGCTCATTGCTCAATTTGCATAATACTTAAAAATGTTATCAAATACACTATGATTCAAATGCAAGTTAAAACCTCTTTAAAAAATACATTATCTCTAAAATTAAACATCTATGCATCAAAATCATACATTTTACAACAAAAAATGTAATATATTTCAAAATATTATTATTATTTTTCTTAATTAAATAAACACAACCATGGTCAGAATATGAGACTTTTCATAACAAAAAAATAATAATAAATAAATTGTACAGACCTCTTTTGAATGACAGTATAACTACAACTCGATGACAAAATACAAGGTATTATGGCAGATCATGATTACTTGATATTTCAGAAATGGCTGTACGTGACAGTTAATTATAGCCACGCCACACTTGACAACAAATGTGCATGATGAAATGATTTAAGCAGAAGTCAGTGAGCATCTAAAAATAACAGCATCAAATATTTAGGTATGACCATGTGATCAGGCTTCCTGTGTATACATCCTGTTAGAAAAGGGGGGTTAATGGGTGGCATGTTTGATCAGTACACCTTGGATTGTGTCTTTTAGCTTTGACTTTGGACAAGAATTACGGTAGAGCTAAATTGTAAAATTGTTGGCTAAAGCAGGGAGAAAAAGATGCTAAATATTTCAAGTGCAAGACACTCTGCTCTTAAAGACAGATCGGGTTTGCAGAGGAATTCTCTTGTTGCATTGTGCAAAAGTTACACGTCAGTGGATCAGAGCAACATGATAAGAGGCACGAAGAGGCCTAACAGAGAGACTGATAGAGAAAGAGAGAGAGAAATAAAGAGAATGTGTGCGTGGGTTTGTAAAAGGACACTGTTCATGAGACAAGGGCCATGTTTTGTTAGATGACAAGGCACCATTGGGCTTCCATGTGTGTGTAGGGAGTGGTGGAGAGATTTAAATGGAGCAGTTAATCTGAATGGACACATTATTCTAAAATGTCACCACATGCAGGAGTCACTAAAACATTCTCAGAGTATGAGAATGATAGTTGATGAGTCTTTTATTTTTTTACATGTTTGCAACAGAAAGCCATTAGGACCCTTTAAGTATGGTGCTCCTAAGTACACTGAAAAAATTATTCAAAGATGATTCCTTGGATTTACTTAATTCACTTAATTTTTTTTCAAGTTAAGTGGTTGTAAACCAGGGGTGTCCAAACTCGGTCCTGGAGGGCCGGTGTCCTACATATTTTAGCTCCAACCCCAATTAAACTCACCTGAACCAGCTAATTAGCTAAATAGCTCTTTCTAGGTATACTAAAAACCAGGCAGGTATGTTGAAGCAAGTTGGAGCTAAACTATGCAGGACACTGGCCCTCCAGGACTGAGTTTGGACATCCCTGCTGTAAACAATTTATTTGGGCTGAATTTAAACAAACAAATTAAGCTGAACATTACTAAATTTAATTTATTTGTTTAAATTCAACCTATATAAATTGTTTGCAACAATTTTGCAGACATCCTTTTTTTCAATGTACGATTTGTATGATTAAAATACATTTAATTACTATTTAATGCTTACTTAAATCTATAAAACACCAACAATTTAATAGTGCTATTCCTCAGAAAACCTCAAAGATTAATATTGTATATCATATTGCACAAAACAGCAGTTTTTTGTTATTTGGAGCAGAAGGTTATAAAAACAAACCAAAACCCTTAAAGGGTAAACATTTCAAGTTCACAACAATTAATGTTCATTGTAAACAACATATCTGCTTTCACTTATCATTGCAACACAAGCGGTTCAGTTCAAACATTGGGGCTTTAAAATGCATCTATAACTTTCTCTGACTAAGGTTGCATTAGTTTGATCAAAGATACAGTAATTTCAGAGTAGTATTAGGAAATATTACAACTTTAAATTCATATTGTAACAATTAAAAAATATATATTTCTGTAATGATTTTTGCAACTCTTGCAGAAACCAAGCTTTTGTTTAGTAGTGTATTTACTTTATTCTGCAATCCGAAAGTAAGGTTGTTTCTGGCCAGAACTTCCCATTCATTCAGCTATGGGAGAAAAGACTTGGAATAGCAAATGGCAAAAAACAGTCAAACTTCTGCTCTACAAACAAATATATTTAAGACTATACACAAAACTAAAAATTATATAATAAGAAAATACCTCATCATCAAGTATAATACGCTCAAAAAATGATGTTTGTTGCTTAAACTACTTTAGGGCAGCACGATATTGGAAAAATGCAACTTTGCGATACTTTTTTATTCATTGTGATATGAATACAATTTCACCAGATGACTTATGTTAGATTGACTGAGATGATTCTGCCGTGGAAGTACACCTCCATAGAATCTAATAAGCAATCCATAAATACAATAAAGAAAAAGATATTAGGTTTTCCAAGTCTAATAGTATTCAGGTACAGTAATTGAATGATAAAAATAAAAAAACATTCAATAAACTTAATCATTATTATTGTTACAAATGGTACAATTTCTTACGCCTGAATGCTTTTAAAAATCATTATACAATCACAGGCCTTTAAAACACATGTAAACGATGAATTCCAATACATACTCAACATTGCATATCCTGCGATGTGACTATTTTAAATGATCACATTGCGATATCCATGCTGAAACAATATATTCTGCAGCCCTAAACTACTTGTATAAAATGAAGTGAAACGACACAATTCTTGATGTTTTTTTGGAACAACTTAATTGTTTTATGTTCAATCCACAGTTAATTTAAATCCTTCATGTTGTCCTAACACAAATTGATTATGCGGAACCCAGCATTTTTTTACAGTGTACATCATGTAGCATAAGCCTTTTTATCATCTAAATATCAATGGAAGTGAATGAGACCAGAGGTCTCAAGCCAATAAGTTTCCAATGGCTGTGTCCACTAATGCGTGCACAATTAGGTCAATAAAATTTAAAGAAACCAGCCGTATTCCATCAGACAAAGAAGCTGGCAACGTAACAAGACACTAGATAGTGTACTCTAGAATCAGTATTCAAGCCAAAAATGAACCACATCATGTGCCACCCTACTATCACCACAGCCCGCAAAACACAGCGACAAGAGAGGTTTGGTTTTAATTCCACATGAGGAACTAAAAATGCATAGCACTTCTATTTTGGAAACAGGGAAGGTCCATGCTGTGCTGCTTAATTATAAGGAGTGAACGCCTAAACGCAGAGTCCTTCCCCATATGCCACAGCACTACAGTCGCCTTTCTGTTTGTTTTCCAACACTTCTATGAACAGAAAAACTGTCTGGTTGCTTAAGATAGCTGCAAAGCCATCACAAAGCTGGAGCTGACGCGTGTGTTGTTCATGGCTTGGAAATATCTGATCTAGTGTTAGAAACATAGAACAGAACAAAAGGCAGGTATTAAACTGGGAGGTTTAAACTACCTGTCAGAACATGAAGTCTGTATTTAATGTAGCAGGGACATTAGGAATAACAAATGTAGAATGGTACACACCTTATGCTAGTGTGCTTAGTTGTGGCAATGACAGGATCACAACAGATTCAGAATGGTAGATTTAAACAGTCTCCTAAAAATTCTTTGTTGCCATGCTGGTCTATTGACTTAGCAAACATCAAACTAGTTAATGTGTTGAAGTAGATGGAGGACAATTTTGCTGTATTTGTTCAAGAGCTGATTGAGGGACAGTTCGCCTAAATTAAAATGACATTATCATGGACTCCTAAAACATGACATCTTTGGTTCCATAAAACAACTTTAACATCCACAAAAACTTTCTATAGCACAAACGTTTAATTTTTTATGTCAGAAAAAAATTATATAGTAGGACCAACAATTATTTTAAGAGCGGTTCACTGAAAGGTTCATAACTTTCCTTATTTTTTTCTACAAAAACTTGATGAAAACCTGACAAAAAATGATTCAAAGATGATTCCTTGAATTTACTTAATTCGCTTAATATATTTTTTATATAAATAATTTATTTGGGCTGAATTTAAACAAACAAATTAAGTTGAACATTACTAAATTTAATTTGTTTATTTAAATTCAACCCATATAAATTGTTTGCAACAAAAAGTTCTCTGAAAAGTTCCTAAGTTTCCTTATTTTTCCTACAAAAACTCCATTTTGGAACCATTATTTTTAAAAGTGATGTTCATAATAACCCATATGTCTTTTCTCCATGGAAGACAAGACACATACTGGTCGTTCTTTCCCATGCTATAAGAAAGAGGAAATTTAAAGCTTTAAAAAGACAAAGAAGCATCAGAAAAGTGTCACAAAAGATGAGAAACAGATTAAAATTTAAGCCATTAAATTGTTCTTTTGAGTAAAATCTTTTTTAATGAATAAATTAATCTAGTTCACAATGACGGCTGGTGAAGACTGAATGATTTAGTCAAAATTGAACTGATAGTCTTCATAGATTTGGTCAAAGCAATTCTTGAGTTAAACCTAGAAAGAATTAAGACAGCTTATCGCTGAATAATGATTTAGCATTTGTCTGTTTCTCAAAGCAATCACACAAACTTAGTTTAAAAGACATTGATTATGTCTGCAATAACCACTTTTATTTATTTTGCATCAATTTTGAAGTAGCTTTCTGTACGAGAGAGCAGTACACTTCTTAAAAATGACTCTTTATTTTTAATGTTCTACAGAAGAATGACAGACGGGTTTGGTACAAGTGAATTCTGTTTTGAGGTCAACTGCCCTGTTAACAAAAATCAATAACATCAGCTGAGTCTGTAGAAAAATCTATAACATCAGCTGAGCCTCACATATTTGCCTCTATTTACAGTTCAAAAATCAGGAAGTCGGGCATTAAAAAATGCCTTCAAGAGGAAAGCAGTGCATCACAGACCCTCTCTTCAACTGGCATCAAAACCAAAACAAACCAAGGCAGATCACAGGCTCTTTATGCGAGTCCACGCATTAAAAATTCAGAGACAGCACAAGTGCAGGAAGCAGGCTGGATAAGATAATGTTTCGTATACAGGAAGGACCTCAGTGAATATCATGTTTGAGTGATCACTTAATGCCGAGACATTTCATTTCGGTTTTATTTCTCTCTCTCTCTCTCTCTCTCTCTCTCTCTCTCTCTCTCTCTCTCTCTCTCTCTCTCTGTAACACAAATTTGTCTCTTGCCAAATGAACAGAACATGTTTACACCACAATAGCAGAAGACGACTGGTGATGCAATAGCAAAAAATAGAGAAAAGGGCAAAGAACCAATTTCTATGGAAACTAACAGGTGGCCTTCTGTTAATTCATAATATACCAAAATGTATCCATCTGAACAGCTGAACAAAGCAACACCAATTGTTGTTACATAAAATACACTGTATTAGAAATCATCATTTAAATGTAAACCAAAGCAACTTACTGTACAATTATATAAAGCAACTAGGGCTGCACAACATATCGTTTCAGCATCGATATTGCAATGTGATCAATAGCAATAGTCACATCACAGAATTCGCAATGTCAAGTTCGGCTTCAGTTTATCATTCATTTTCTTATCGGCTTAGTCCCTTTATTAATTAGCGGTCGCCACAGCGGAATGAACCGCCAACTTATCCAGCATATGTTTTACGCAGCGGATGCCCTTCCAACAGCAACCCATCACTGGGATACAGCCATACACTCTCTTTCACACACATACACTACGGACAATTTAGCTTACCCAATTCACCTATAGCGCATTTCTTTGGACTGTGGGGGAAACTGGAGCTCCTGAAGGAAACCCATGCGAACACAGGAAGAACATGCAATCTCCACACAGAAATGCCAAATGACATAGCCGAGGATTGAACCAGCGACCTTCTTGCTGTGAGGCGACCGTGCTACCCACTGCGCCACCGTGACGCCGCAGTTTATTCATCCCTCAGGAAATTTGAGTGGAATTATAGCTTACCAAGAACCATATTGTTGAGTGATTGTGAAGTTTAACCTTAATGGAGGGAAAGAGTACTTGTTTGCTTTGTTTTTAAGGCCTAAGTCTGTAAGATTACAAGCAGATTTAAATAATTTGTATTAAAGAAATTATAACAATGAAAATGTATTGTATTTAACTTTTATATAATGAAGACTATCCAGTTTTATTTGCTTGCATTTGATTATTCAACTTATACTCGAATACAGTAAAAAAAAAGGTAAATAACATTTAATTCTGGAGTTCTTTCCAAATTGAGGTATTCGAGTCATCTGGTGAAATAATTATAATTACATCGCAATAAATATCGCAGAAAAACAAAATATTGCAACGTCAGATTTTTCAATATTGTGCAGCCCTAAAAGCAAGCCTAAAACATCAGTTCATGAACCAATCCCCTTCAGTGGCCTGTTACATGAAGCTTTTTGAACGAACTCTGAGGTTCAGATCAACCTGGCTCAGTGCAGAATCTGAATTTTCACAACACTTGTTAACATTTTAAAATTCATTCATTCTCCTTCGGCTTAGTTCCTTATTTATCGTCACAGCGGAATGAACCGCCAACTATTCCAGCATATGTTTTATGCAGCGGATGTCCTTCCAGCTGCAACCCAGCACTGGGAAACACAGTGTTGCATTTAATTTTGTAGCATGCAATACATGTGAAGTTATCTCACTGTCAGACATCTGTTACTTTGCTGATAGCTGATCACTTTGTGAGATCAAAACAAGAACAAAAACCTGCTCCAAAGAAGGTAAGTCGTGCATACATATAATGGAGAATTACCAAAAACCTATTCATTTTGAACATGAATAATCAGAGCTCGATAACCTCAAACTTACCAGGGTAGTCACCGAAATCGAGTTTCCTGAAATACGCACCAGTGGTTTTAACTATCAAAACATATTCGGTGAAACTTCAACTAGCCAGCCACACCTACCCAACCTTGAAGGTTGTGAGCTGTTGTGATAGTAGTAGTAGTTTTAAAATCACTTACCCGGTAAAAGTTTTGCTTCTAACTTCTTGATAGGCAGTTGTGGACTTTTCTTCAAATCGGTCTGTGTGAAACATAAACACTTATAACTCATTGAACAAGAATGCAAGACAATGTTAGCCATAATGGCTGAATGATCTAATTATGGGTCTGAAAAATAGCGAGCAACAGCACAACATTGTATTATGTTGAAAATCAGGGTTTTTTTAGTGAATGAGAAATTTGTGGACATTAATGTCAGATTAAAGATGAAAAAGTTTTTTTTCCATTGTCCATGGGGTTATTCGTTAATCTCATGAGTTAGATTTTAAACATCTTGGCTACTTATTTGTTATTAAATTATGTCAAGTTTTTATAACATTTATATCTAAATAGGTTACACATTTTCATCATTATAAAGTTGGCATTACCCCTTTATCTTACCCCATGTCTCATGGAAGTACCATATAGCCTATATATATATATATATTTTTTTTTTTGGATATTACCTCAAAAGTAACCACAGTGAAGAACTGACACCAAAGTTATCAAACCAAGTGAACGCTTAACTATGAGGTTACAAGTCTTCCAGATGTCAAACATATGGGGTGAAAGAGTTCCCCTAACATACATTTAGCCATGAACAGTTTAAGAAATGAATATGACATTGTTTTTATCAGCTAGTCGTTAGTAAGCTAGTACCTTACTCACCTGAAGTGGAGGAAGATAAGACTTGAAAGTCGGCTTGGTTTGTTTACCGGAGAACATCGTTTACACGAGCCGATACAACAAAAATGCGAAAGGTAAATCCATACAAGAGCAGCTTAAGACTCTTAAAACGTAAACCAAAACTGTTTGTGCTAGCTCAGAGCATCAAATCCAGGGTTTCTTCAGTAGAAGAGGCGTTTAAAGAGTCATTTCCATAAATGCAAAAGCAGTATTTAGTATCTGCTCTGTGTGCAGTAGTATCTGAGCTCAGTCAGCTCTGTCTGTCCCGCTGAAGTCTCCCTTCGTTGGCGGCTGTCAAACTTTTTGCTGCTTTAGTTTCCCCGTATAAACGTTCACGTCATGTTCAGTCTTCTTGCCTGAATCAACAGTTTGAGTGAGTGTGTGTATGTGTGTGAGTCCTGTGCTGCTGCTGCAGACGCGTTCAGTCCTGTAATTCACCGTCCGTTTTCAGTTCAGCCATGTTTATTAGTGGAGGAATGGGGAGGTGCAGCGTGCTTGAGCTCTGGACCACAAAAAGCAGGAGGAGTGAGCTATGGCGAGCCCTGTGGACCATTGAAGCGAATTATTTAAAAAAAATATATATATATATATATGAAAACTCATTATGTTTGTGACTTCAAAGAATATATCAAGTGGTTTAATGCATTTATATAATTTAATGTAGGAATTTTGAGTTGGAATGGAGCCTACTGTAAATGATGTATTTAATAACCAAATGTAGAGAATAACCTTTATTATTATTTTTAACTTATGCCCAGTGTTTAAATGATTTTAAACACTGTAATTGTAGAAAATTGCATATATGCAAACGAATAGATAGTTTTCATTTCATGCATAGTTCAGCTGAGTGTTTAATGGACTCCTGCTGCCACCTGCTGGATTGACAGGTGAGCAGTGCGGTGATGAAAATATGATGAAATGAAAACATATTTTGGATTACTGCATAAGAAGAATACTCATACAAATGTATAAATAGTGAATACATATGAAATGATCATTTTTTATTGATTATTCATTAAATATTTGATACATTACAGAGTTGTAAATAAATTGATTGTGTGTTATCATTCATGTCTAACTAAATGTGTTTTTAAAAACAACAGGTAAGAAAATATAATGTTATAAAAATCTTTATATATATATGTATATATATATGTATATATATATATATATATATATATATATATATATATATATATATATATATAGATAGATAGATAGATAGATAGATAGATAGATAGATAGATAGATAGATAGATAGATAGATAGATAGATAGATAGATAGATAGATAGATAGATAGATAGATATTACCACTACTAGGTAAGATTTCTTTTGTCTTTTAGAAAATAACAATATCCATTCAGTTCTTTAACACTGCAGTTAATTTATTTAAAAATCTTTCATGTTGGGAAATAATACTAATATTTAAAATAACTGCACGGCCAGTCAAACGTTTGGAAACAATTGTTTTTTAAGTGGTCCCTTCTGTTCTCTAAGAGTACAGTAATTTGATCAAATGTCAAATTAAGTAATTAAATTGAACTGTCAGTGTAAACGGTTTATGAACTTTCTAAAATAATCATAAAGAAATTAAATCTATCATGGTTCCCACAAAAATGTAAAACAGATTGCTTTGTATTAACGGAATAAATTACATTTCAAAATATTCAAACAGAAAACTAATTATGCAGATTATTTTCAAATGACAATACAAAATCAATTTCAATAAGACAATAAGATTAATTTAATCATTCAAATATTTTTTATTTAAAAAATGTACTTTCCTTGAAGGTTTCCTTAAAATATGAGACAATAAAAAGTGAATGTACTGTATACTTCCAAGGTTGAGATTTTATTTATGTTATTAAAATGTAATTAATATTTTAATTAGGGCGTTGCGGTGGCGCAGTGGGTAGCACGTTCGGCTGGGTCAGTTGGCATTTCTGTGTGGAGTTTCTGTGTGGCATTTCTGTGTGGAGTGTGCATGTTCTCCCTGTGTTTCCTCTGGGTGCTCCGGTTTCCCCCACAAATCCAAAGACATGTGGTACAGGTGAATTGGGTGAGCTAAATTGTCCGTAGTGTATGAGTGTGTATGGACGTTTCCCAGTGATGGGTTGTGGCTGGAAGGGCATCCGCTGCGTAAAACATGTGCTGGATAAGTTGGCGGTTCATTCCACTGTGGCGATCCAGATTAATAAAGGGACTAAGCTGACAATAAAATAAATTAATTAATAATATTTTCATTAATATTATGGGTGTTGGGTTGTGGCTGGAAGGGCCCATACTTCCTTTCCCATTGGGTTAAAAAGTGAAAATATATAAATACATGAAGAGCAAAAAACATTTATCCATACATGATTTTCTACACCGTTAAAGTTTTCTTCAGTAGTACTACTATAGAATTTTGTAATTGTTGCTTCAGCTCTTTGTGTCTTCAGTGTCTATGCTCTTTGGCGCAGTGACGCTGTAAAATGTTTTACGCAGCCTCGCTGCGCAAATAGGACGCGCTTTAACACAACGAAATCATCTGGTGGGATTCCCTTTGGAAAGACGCGCCGAGCAGCGCTCCTATTGGCCAGAAGCAACCCACGAAATTCTCCATTTATGGGTTGTTTGCCTCTTTGATTCCGTCAACCAGCAGCCACAAAGTTTAACTTTGTGCAGCAGACGCTCAGTGCAGTGCAGTCAGTGCGCTCGAGCCGTTTACCGGTGCGGTCCACACTATTATGGAGCGGCGACACTGGTCCTGAGGAGACGTTTACAACAGCAGAGGCTAAAAGAGACAGTGACATCGCCACGGGGAATCAGAGACGTTTATTTTATTTTGTTATAAACGGTTACAAAACGGATTATAACAGAAGGTCGGCTGCAGTGTGATTAACCAATAAAAATGGTGAGTGAAAATACTTATCAGCACAGTCGCGTATCGCCTACAGAGAAAAACACAAGGGACACTGCTCTTGTTTTGGAAACAGTTTTACAGCATCCTTGTCGACGTAATATAGGTTGTAATAACAGCTGCTTGGTGTTAATGTTTTCAACTGGTTTAATCATTTACAACCCAGAACTATAGCAGCTGATAAATTGCTATAACATACTTAAAAATTATCTCACTCACAGTGACAAAACCATACTACTGTATGCCATCCATTGTCACCAGAAATGCTAGTCAGGTAAATGGCTTTTCAATGTGGTCACATCAAGTTTAAACTTCTAGTAAGCGTTTGTTTTTTATTCTAGACGAATTACAGATAGCCTACTTAAATTTACCAGAGATGCAGTTTCAGATTACTTTTAGTTATTCAATGGCCACTTTGTATTATAAACATATCATGCATGTTTTTTGCTCTTTTTGGCACTATGTGTCTTCAGACAGGTTTAAATAGCTTGTATAGATCACAATTGTTCTTTCACTTTTCCTAGATCAGTTGTTTTACACTCTTTATAACATATGCTAACCTGGCTTATTCTTACATAACAGTGTAAAACTGTAAGTAGCACACATTGGTGTCTATGGTTACAGCTCACTGAAAGATGCAGGTAGATGTAGTTGAATGTAAAACTCGCTTTCGTACTCATGCTCATTAGGATGGGCTGGGTTCTGCTTTGAATAAGTGTGTGTGTGCTTATGCTTGTGTCCACAATGAGAGCATTTCCTCTTGTTCTGGTGGAAATCGACACCGGTTTCTTAAAGCTCCTCAAGCAATATTAGACATCTGTTACACCTGACTGATTTTAGCTTTGTGTGATCCCTAGGCTGCTTGTCCCACATTCAGTGTATTTTTTTCTTCACCCTGTCAGCTGGTAAAGAACAGGTACAGATCAGGTGAAAAACAAGAAAATCCAGTTCACCCGTCTCTAAAGCGCACGCAGAGACATTCTCTGCAAGCCATGCAAGCTGGTAGAACTAGTTTTCCTTTTGGCTTTGGGACAAACCCTTTCTGTAGGTGTTCAGTGCTGTCAAAAACATTGCAATATTATAATCCAGGCTTCATAAGTGTTTTTCTCATAAGTATACGTGTCGCTGACTGAAATCATGTGTCTTATTAAAGGGATAGTTCACCCAAAAATGTCTGACCCCTCACTTGACACAAATCTGTCTGTTTTTTCTTCTTCTTTTGAACACAAAATATAATATTTTATAAATTGGGTGACCATTGTCTTCCAAACGAATAGTTTTTTTACTTATATGGCCATTAAAAGTAGCCGCTTTACAGCTATTTTATTAAAATATATGTCACACTTCATTTTAATCTACAATTGACGCTATTAACAAACCATTAACTGATACTTTTAGTTCAATGAACTACTAATTAGCTGCTTTTCAATAGTAAGGTAGAAGGTGGGTTTGATTAGAATAGGGATGTAAAATAACTTCATACTATTAATTTATAAGTGCTAATAACAGTTAATATCTTAATATTAGGCAGTTAATATGCCAGTAGTAAATTATATGAATTGGTACTTAAACTAAAGTGTTACCAATATTTTTTTGTGTGTGAAAAAAATAGAAAAGAAACCCATAAAGCTTTGAAACAAAGCTACAAGCTGCAGTACATGGAGAGTAAATTTAGATTTTAGGGTGAACTATCCCTTTAAATATCCATTAAGGTGTGCTGATTGCTTCCATAAACGAGGCTAAAACTGTAACTGTTAGGTGTTCACAGTGTGCAGGGCAGGGAAGCATATTCTTAAGTGTCAACATTTCTGTTAAATTTCCACCCATTTCAAATGATATACTGTCATATATAAGACCAGGCTTGTTTTGTGACTGACAGGCATCTAGAACCATCTATGGTATTATTAGGTGAAGTTTTGATCTGTTTTGTTTTGACTGCAGTAGTTTGACTGTACGTCAGCGAGTCCTTGATGAGTCTGCTTATTTTGCTCATGACAGCTCAAAGGAAATGGAATGATTTCTGAAATATGAACTTGCAGTAAATGTCTGTTACACAACGATACCTAATTTTATGATGTATTCCAGCTGTGCAACAGCAATTTGGGTTGATTATGTAATGTGCCACTCGGTTATCCATATGGGTCAATGTTCCATTAAGACATTCCAAATAACTGTTTCAAATAATTTTCACTAAAAAAGTCAAAAATAAATAAAATTAAGGGTGAAAATGTTTCATTGTGATTCAGCAAAAAAGATATATTCATGTAAAAATAAAAACATGCATTTTTGTAGGTTTGTACTTATTAAAATATATGAAATAATAAGTGATCATACTCAGTTTTATTATATTTTAAATGATTAAAAACTTCTTGAGTAAAACTTTAACAATTCTCGCTATTAACTAGTGGATTATTACATGTGTATTATTAAAATATTGACTGTTTAGTACTGTACTTATAAAGTACATATTCTGCATGATCTTCTTTTACATCTCTAATCCTACCCAATACTTAAAAATAACTGCTACCTTAATAACTATTAATAAGCAGCAAATTAGAAGTTTGAGGCAAAAGTTGTATGGCATTAATGGTATTTAAGTGTACATTAAAATAGAAAGTGACCACTTCCTGTCAAATGACTAAAACAAGCGGTTTTAAAAAATAGTTGCGACATATAAAGATTCTTTTTTTATATTTATTTATTGAGTTTTTGGATTTACAATCAGCAATATATATATAACTAAAGCAGTATATTACCCCTCCCCTACCTCAACCACGGCATTGAAAGAAAAAAAAAGGTATAATAAAATAAATATATATCCTTCCAGACTTTCTGAATCAACAGTGAGAAAACTGTGTGTACCATATTTGTTCAGTCCATATGTTATCATTTAACATGAGAAGCTTGGCAACATCTAAAAGAAGGAATATACAAAAGAGGTGCATCTTAATTCAATAAATAAATAAATAAATAAATAATAAATAAGTGGGCAACGCAGTGGCGCAGTAGGTAGTGCTGTTGCCTCACAGCAAGAACGTCGCTGGGTCGCAGGTTCAAACCTTGGCTGGGCTGGGTCAGTTGGCGTTTCTGTGTGGAGTTTGCATGTTCTCCCTGCATTCGCGTGGGTTTCCTCCGGGTGCTCCGGTTTCCCCCACAGTCCAAAGACATGCAGTACAGGTGAATTGGGTAAGCTAAATTGTCCGTAGTGTATGAGTGTGAATGTGTGTGTGTGGAAATTCCCAGAGATGGGTTGCGGCTGGAAGGGCATCCACTGCGTAAAATCGTGCTGGATAAGTTGGCGGTTCATTCCACTGTGGCGACCCCGCAAGGGACAAAGCCGACAAGAAAATGAATGAATGAATGAATGAATAATAAATAAATAAATAAATAAACAGGTCATATCATCTTAAATCACAAAACCTTCCAGATATATCAAAGTTAACAGTGAGGCAATACATTGTCATATTTTTAGTCAATATGTTATCATCTGACATGAAAGGCTTGGTAGCATTGTATAAACATATAAAATGACATTTTATTAGTATTCCCGATCACCATCATGATGCTTTCAATACAAAATTGAATGCTTGTTGTTCTAAATATGTTCAAAATATAGCAAGATTTATTGGTATTTAAACTATTGTAACAGTGAATGAGTTTGGGTTATCTTTTGTACATCATGTTAAAAATGTATTAGTCTGTATTTTTACTTAGAAAACATTTGAATGTACAGGGAAATATAGTATAGACAACATTTGAAGTGGATCCAAAAGTTTTTCCATAAATGTCCTATAAGACAAGAATGAGTGTTCAATACATTGAGGACAACTGTGATGAAAGATCGCTATACTGTATATAGAATTATTGTTGACTGTATTTCCCATGACATTTTCAAGTTGAACAGACCATATACTTCGTTCTATCATCACAACAGCCAGATAAGATCATTCTTCTAAATGAAATACATTAAAGAATGCATTAAATCAACATCTATCTTGTTTCCTCTACACTGTTTGTTCTATCTAGGCCCTGTGTATCTGGTCTCCACATTTCATAAGCAGATTTACAGGTTAATATTTGTCTGATAGGGTGGAGGAATGCAAGCTTTGTTCACTTTCTTTTCCCCTCCTCTGCACTATCTCCTCTTTTTCTCTTTCTTTCTCTGCCAGATGCTTCATAGTAGGTCAGTATGGCAGCATATGTTTTGCATTAAGAGCGGCGGAGAGGCGGTACATGCTGAGTAACATCCCCCTATTGAAAGCTTGTATGTCACACCGCAACAGGATTGCTGAGGAATCCATAGTCTTTCTGAAAGAGTCAGCAGGCCTCACCTAAACAAGAGAAAGGTGCAGCAGGGTGGCTGAAATCTGTGGTCCTCGTGAGTCAGTGCTTTCAATCAGGTTATTTTTAAACATCAGCATATATATATATATATATATATATATATATATATATATATATATATATATATATATATATATATATATATATATATATATATATATATATATATATATATATATATATATATATATATATTAGTAGGCATGGCAGTGAACTTCCCTTAGTATCAGCTGCCGTCTTTGATGCTGTTTTATTGCTGGGTCTCTGAACTAAACTGAATTGTGCTTATTAAAATATCCAAGAAGTTCACTTTAAGTATATTAGACATAAAAGATTAAATCCACTGATGTGTTCAAGTTAAAGTTTACAAGGTTTGTTTACTGAACAAGTTGAAAAGGGTGAATGAAGACATCAATCAGACTCAAATAAACCTTTAATTGGAAAATCTCCTTTGACCTTTTATTTGTGATGTGCACCATATGTCAAATAGCATATTTATCTAATCTAGCCCTTATACGTGGAGTCTTTGTTTTACTTTGTGGCGACTGGTTGTTCCTGTTGATGTCAGCCGTATTAAATGTGCAGTTAGTCACATTCTGGAGATGTGGTTTTTTTGGTTGAACTATAGTGTTGCTATCTACAAGCCATCCACATAGACTACTGTTCAAAGTGTTAGTGTCAGTAAGATTTATTATGATTTTATTATTTATAAAGGATGAATGATGTCGGCGCCAGTGGTGTAGTGGTAAATGCGTCGACGCATGCACTCCGGTGCTCACGGCGACCCGAGTCCAATTCCCGCCTCGTGGTCCTATGTTGATCCTTTCCCTCTCTCTGCTCCCATGCTTTCCTGTCAATTCTCTCTACTGTCCTAAAGGTGAAAACGCAGAATAAAAAAAATAAATAAAAAAATAAAGAATGAATGATAATGAATCACATGGCAATAAAATATGAAAGCATTTATTATAGTACAAAAATAAAACTTTCTAATAATCAAAGAATCAAAAAAACATTTATTGTTTTACAAAAGTATTAAGGAATACACGTTTTTCAAACAGTTAATAGTAAACCTATAGTTTTTCTATAATTGTACTTTATAACTTATACTCATGTCCTGCACTTGCTGCTATTGCTCTCCTGGTTAGACCTAAACTGCATTTCGTTGCCTTGTACTTGTACATGTGTAATGACAATAAAGTTGAATCTAATCTAATCTATTGATAATAATAATAATAATAATAATAATAATAACAATAATAGAAGGTTTGTTGAGCTCCAGATCATCATATTAGGATTCTTTCTGGAGAATTAAATCCTACTTAAAGTCAAAATTCATAGAAAACTAAAAATTCTGTCATCGTTCTGTCATCGTCAGTTGTTTAAGTTTTTTTTTCTATTGAACACAAAATAATATTTTTTATATTTTTAAAAAGTTGGAAACTGGTAACCATATTAGAATAAACCGCAAAAGTAAGTCCAAGGCACTGGAAAAATGAGGAAAAAAAATATTCATTTAAATTTTTTTCCAGTGCCTTTGACTTATTTTTGCTGTTTATTCTGATGAATCACTTACTCAAAGAGCACCAACACATTAATTAAGCTACCTCTGAGCACTTTTTGTTTGATTCTGATTTGATTTATGGACATCAATGAAAAAACATTCCTCAAAATATCTTTTTTTTTGTTTGATAGAATAAAGACACTCATAAACGTTTGTAACCACTTGGAAACCAATGAGTAAATTTTCGCTTTTTAGTGATCTATCCCTTTAAGACTATAGTGCAATTTCAGAATATTACTGTTTTACTGTATTTTTTGATTAAAAAAAATGTAGCCTTTCATGGCCATCATTTTTTACCAAATTTCTGTTTTGACTTACTTATGTGAAATCTTTCTTTATCTAAGTAAAAATAAAATACTCAGGCCTAGTTTCGTTAAGGACGTGGTCTTGAGAAGCATGAGCTGGGCTTTCAGGTGTGAAATGAGATCATTGTTGCTGTGCTCCTGCCAGCTTGTATTCAGCTCCTCTCACCTTGCCTCTCCTGTTTCTCTCATCTGCATTAGCAGCCATATTTAGTGGCTTCACCTGTGCTACTGCTTTCTTAAAGCAGGTCAAGGGGACTGCATGCACTAGATATCAAATATTGTTCGGTTTTGTTCAGTTTTATTGCTTGTGTGCATCATAAGCAGACAGGAGGTGTACAGGAAAGACTCTTGTTAATCATTTCCAGTATGCACACATTTGTAGCTTATGTTTGCTTGACTATAAAACAGCTCCTAATATCTTTAAATGGCAATAAAATCCCTAATTATACAGATATTTAACATCTTAGTCAGGTTATGCAAAATTTAATGTGTACTTTTTGGATTGTTTGAGTGGAAAGGGTTGAATAGAAAGTAGTGAGCCCTGATGTGGTATTTTTTTTAAGTGTGTGATTTTGCTGTATAGCTTCTATTGAGGTGACCGTGGCTGTGTTTACTCATCAACTCAACTCAGGGCTACAGAATGACATGTGGTCAAATATTCCCACAGGCCTTAGAGGTAAATGAAAGTGAGAACATCACAGAGAAAACTATAACAGTGAACTTTTGTAGAGGATATTGAGGAAGACAGCACTTTTGGATATTTGTTTTAGCTCAATAGTGCCTCTGTTTTTTTGCAAAATTGCCTGACTTTTTGAACCAATCTTTCTCTTGTTCTTTCAGTGCAGCTGGCCACAAGTCAGTTCAATGATCAGAGTATGATCTATTCATGCATTTGCATATATGCTTTGTTAATGATGCGGAAATATGCTCTGAATTCAGGTTTCTAAAACATCTGAATGTTCTGGTTTAAAGGCACCACTTGAGATTGCTGAAGTTACTTAGTAAATGTTACTTTGACAAAATACTATGTTGCATATCTGCTGTCAAAATAATTATGTGGGTTATAATTTACAACACTGTGGTGTTGTGCTAACAGTTAAGCAATAATGATTTTAAAAATTGAATGTAGGTTGAATAGGTTTTGCCTCGATTTTCAAGGTAAATGTCTTGAATATGTATAATGTTCATTCATTCATTCACTTTCTTTTCGGCTTAGTCTCTTTATTAATCTGGGGTCACCACAGCGGAATGAACCGCCAACTTATTCAGCATATGTTTTACGCAGCGGATGCCCTTCCAGCTGCAACCCATTACTGGGAAACATCCATACACACCTATTTACACACATACACTACAGAAAATTTAGTTTACCCAATTCACCTATACCACATGTTTTTTAACTTGTGGGGGAAACACCAACATGGGGAGAACATGCAAACTCCACAGAGAAATGCCAACTGACCCAGCTGGGGCTCGAACCAGCAACCTTCTATTGTGAGGCGATTGTGCTACCCACTGCACCACCATGATGCCTTATGTGCAATGTATATGTCCCAATTTAAGGACTGCATCCTTCAAAGGCTACATTCAAGAGAACAAATGCATCACCACAGTCAATGAAGGCTGTACTGATTCAAAGTCTCCTTCAGATGTGGCCTAGAAATTTGTCCTTCATTTCCTGGGCAACAAAGACTACATCAAATAGATACTTCGTGACCCAGACTTTCCCACTTTTAAAAGAAAGTAATGCATTTCAGCTTACTCGGATATCTAATTAAATATATGCTTTTGAAAAACACTGTAGGGCGTCATGGTGGCGCAGTGGGTAGCACGATCGCCTCACAGCAAGAAGGTCACTGGTTCGAGCCCCGGCTGGGTCAGTTAGCATTTCTATGTGGAGTTTGCATGTTCTCCCCATGTTCGCGTGGGTTTCCTCTGGGTGCTCCGGTTTCCCCCACAGTCCAAAGACACGCTATATGCGCTATAGGTGAATTGAATAAGCGAAATTGTCCGTAGTGTATGTGTGTGAAAGAGTGTGTATGGATGTTTCCCAGTGTTGGGTTGCGGCAGGAAGGGTATCCACTGCGTAAAACATATGCTGGATAAGTTGGTGGTTCATTAAACTGTGGCGACCCCTGATTAATAAAGAGACTAAGTCGAAAAGAAAATGAATGAATGAATGAAAAACACTGTAAATGGTTTTAAATGTTCAATTATATTTTGTTGAGATGCTATTTGACAGACAATTTATACTTTTTACGTAGTTGAAAATATTTAGATGAGTTGAGAACTGTGTTTTGCTGTCAGGGAGTTTAAATGGATACTCAAAAATGAAACTAAGTCTCATGTCATTCCAAAGATATTTTACATGAAATCTGAGACCTCCTTCATCTTCTATAGACAGCAACATTCCCAGCTCATTAAAAGACAAAAAACATCATCAAAACAAGTCATATGCCTTCAGTGGTTCATTCAGAATATTATGAAGTTACGAGAATCATTTTGTGCGCACATAAAACAAAAATGACTAATCAAAAGTTTCTTCTCCTCAGTGTCAGTATAGGGTGCACGTTCACACGAGCGCTGTGTTCTTTGTGTGTTGTGCTCAGAAATCTATTGACGTTTACCTCAGATGCATCTGTACTTTGTTTCAAGCAGAGGAAGTTGTATGAATACTGGGTGGGGGGATATATGTTATAAATGAAGGTGTGGCAACTGAGGTAAAGTTCAAGATGCAGTTTTATTTAAAAGGTGGATGGTCAGCAGATAGGGGTGGAGGCAGGAGCAAACAGTAACACACAGGTAATCCACAAGTGTATTTCAAAAAACAGGCCTAGGTCAGGGCAGGCAGCAATTAATAGATAAATGATCAAATAATCCAAAAGACAGTCAAAAATCACAAAAACAAGGCAGACAAGACAAAATACAGGAAAACCAGAAAACTGGGGAAACACTTGATGAAGTCTGTAACGACAAACAATACTCAGCAGTGAATGTCTGTGAAACTGTTGCTTATGTGTGTGCAAATTGGCTGCAGGTGTTCATCAAGGTCAAGTTCATGTGAATCAGGTGTGAGGTGCAAAACATTGTGGTACATGTAGTCTGACTGAGTGGCTGATAGAAGGTGTAGAGTCCACTCTGCATCTGGTGGGCATGCTTGCTGGGGACAGTGACAACATCAGCACAGAGCTCATGCACCCTATTACACTAAGGTGATGAAAATGTTGAATAAAGTCTGTATTTTTGTTTTATGTGTGCACAAACGGATTCTCTGTGTTTTATAATATTCTGCTCAAACTACTGGGATATTGTCTCATTTGAGGATGTTAATTTTTCTGGACTATTAACTATTAACTATCAGACGTTTTAGTGTCAGTGTGAAAAGGACTTTAATCTGACCTATAATAGCCTTGGTCATTACAATGTTATATAAAGTGCGTGAGGCCAACAATATTCATCCTGTGTCATTTTGCAGTGGAAATATGATTTACAAAGCTCCTCTTTCAGATGAGAGGTAATAAGTCCTGGTTTGATAAATCTGATGTTTTTTAGATGCATTCAGTATTTTATTTTTCAACTATTTTTGCCATAGCCATATCACCCTGCAGCACAAGACCGGTTACTCACTGAAGCTAAGCAGGGCTGAGCCTGGTCAGTATCTAGATAGGAGACCACATGGGAAAACTAGGTTGCTGTGGGAAGTGGTGTTAGTGAGGCCAGCAGGGGGCGCTCAACCTGCGGTCTGTGTAAGTCTTAATGCCCTAGTAAAAGTGAAGGGGACACTATACTGACAGTGGGCGCCGTCTTTCGGATGAGACGTTAAACCGAGGTCCTGACTCTCTGTGATCATTAAAAATTCTATGGCACTTCTTGTAAAGAGTAGGGGTATAACCCCGGTGTCCTGGCCAAATTCCCTCCATCGACCCTTACCTATCATGGCCTCCCAATCATCCCCATCTACCCAATTGGCTCTATCACTATCTCTCCACTCCACCTATAGCTGGTGTGTGGTGAGCGCACTGGCGCCGTTGTCCTGTGGCTGCCCTCACATCATCCAGTTGGATGCTACACACTGGTGGTGGAGGGTGAGACCCACCTGATGGCCATACACGATAAATGCTCTATATAAATACACACATTACATTATTTTTGGGTTTGAATAAATATGTGTTTTAATGAATTTCAGCAATCCAGAGAGTAATGCAACTTTGTTCAATTCAATACACAGTGTTTCATTGATGTCAGCCTCAGAGGACCTGAACAATAGAAATCACTTCTGCCTGTTTTGATCCTTAAAATGGTGAAAAAAACATTTTCAGTTCTATTTAAAGCAGTGTCTTGCTGAGCTTTTGAACACTTTTGTATTATTCAAAGTGAGTCAAAGGATCAGACGCTTCAGTATGTGGAAGTGCCTGAATTGCATGCTTAGACGAATGTAAATATTTGTGTTCTGCTAAACCTCTGAAAGTGCTGCATATAGCTTGAGGCATTTGTTTGGGTGACCATTCACTTTAGATCTCCTGTAACTCAATTTGATGGCCGTTCATGACAGCACATGGACAGTGGCCATTTAGCAAGAAATACACTAAAATGTTACAGTATCTTACATTACTAAATTGGTTTAAAATGCATGATTATTTTGTCAGATTACCTAGAGCAAATTTAATGGTAAATATAGACATGATTTATGCTGTATTTTTAGGGTTTTATAATATATATATATATTTTTTTTATATATTAGGATTATTAATATACTATATTATTAATGTTTCAGTCCGTTGTAAAATCATTTCAATCAAAGTTTTAGTGTTTAGCTGGTTTGATTTTAAGATTTTAAAGTTTATTTTGTCCAAGCAAGGATTCTTTTTTTTATGTTTGGGCGGTAAAGAGTCCTTAAACAGAACAAAATAATTTGCATGTTGTGTCTGTGAGTGTTATTTGTGGATGGATTACACTCCAAAAGTAATGTAATATAATATAATATAATATAATATAATATAATATAATATAATATAATATAATATAATATAATATAATATAATATAATATAATATAATATAATATAATATAATATAATATAATATAATATAATATATTTCCCAGAGATGGGTTGCAGCTGGAAGGGCATCCACTGCGTAAAACATGTGCTGGATAGGTTGGCGGTTTATTTTGCTGTGGCAACCCCAGATTAATAAAGGGACTAAACCGAAAAGAAAATGAATGAATAAATGAATATATGTGTCACGGTGGCTCAGTGGTTAGCACTGTTGCCTCACAGCAAGAAGGTTGCTGGTTCGAGTTCCGGCTGGGCCAGTTGGCATTTCTGTGTGGAGTTTGCATGTTTTCCACTTGTTTGGGTGGGTTTCCTCCGGGTGCTCCTGTTTCCCCCACAGTACAACGACATGCGCTATGAGTGAAATGGATAAGCTAAATTGTCTGTATGAGAGTGAGTTTGAATGAGTGTGTATGGGTGTTTCCCAAAACTTGGTTGCAGCTGGAAGGGCATCCGCAAAACAAATGCTGGAATAGTTGGTGGTTCATTCCGCTGTGGCTACCTCTGAAATAGAGACTAAGCCGAAGGAAAATTAATAATATAATATAATATAATATAATATAATATAATATAATATAATATAATATAATATAATATAATATAATATAATATAATATAATATAAACATATTTTTAATGATTGTTTTATAATGTGTGTGACGTTTTAATTTGTAACTATTGTTTTACATTTTAAAATTATAATTGTTGCATGTTCTCCCTGTGTTTGCGTGGGTTTCCTCCGGGTGCTCCGGTTTTCCCCACAGTCCAAAGACATGCGGTACAGGTGAATTGGGTAGGCTAAATTGTCCGTAGTGTATGAGTGTGAATGAGTGTGTATGGATGTTTCCCAGAGATTGGTTGCAGCTGGAAGGGCATCCGCTGCGGAGAACATGTGCTGAATAAGTTGGCGGTTTATTCCGCTGTGCCGACCCCGGATTAATAAAGAGACTAAGCCGAAAAGAAAATTAATGAATGAATGAATTATAATTGTGTAATTTTGAGTTAATTACATTTTTATAAAAAAAAATCATTTTAAACATTTCGTATTGTTATGTTTTAATTTAAATTGTGTATTGTTTAACATAATGTGACCTGGGCAACATCCTGAAAAAAGTATTGTACTATACAATAGTCATTTCATTTAATCCCAGCAGTTAGCACATTCAGGCTGAGTAATAGAGCTGTGTGCTTGGCAGCAGCAATAATGTGAGATCTCGTTTTGCTGTTTCTGATCAGAACCCTTACTCAGTTGGGGGAACTGAGGGATTTCTTCTCGTCACTTGCCAGCTCCCATTTCCCGTTGGCCATGAGTAAGAGCCCCTGATCTGAAACATTCCAGTGCTGCTTCTGTTTACTCTTCCCTGCCTCTGCCATCACAAGTAACTCTCACATAGGCCTGACCACAGTCAACCATCCTGTTAGTTTCCCGGTTCATTCCACCATGTCTCAACAATTACAGTAGATGTTCGAACTGTACTTGACATTATATCAGTGTGAAAGCAATGACGTCAACATACAAAGCCACGAGTACTGCTGAAGACCTGTCTGACTGGCCCTGTCTATACGGTAGTGCATTTAAACACATTCTCCTCATTTTTATGTAGGTGTGCTCCAGGGTGTTGCTCAGTCAGGGCTCTCAATTCTTAAAGTTCAACTCAAAATAGACAGCATTGAAGTAGCTTGAGGGGACTTGGGCATCGCTGTTGTGTTTAATCAAGTTCCCACACATGCCTGACTTTGATTAATGACCTCATTACAAGCTTCTCATGTGGGCTGGTAATGTGGCCCCTATGTTGTGTCGCATCTTGGTGAATCTGTGGAAAAACTGTTTAGACAGGACAGTTTTATGAGGCAGAAGTAATTTATGCACTTGTATTACAGTAGGCAACATGACTGGAGCTCTTAAAGGGATAGTTCACCAAAATCGTAAAAAAAAAGTGCTTACCCTAAGGCTTTCCAAGATGTAGGTGACTTTTGTTTCTTCAGTAGAACATTTAATGAAGATTTTATGACTGAAATGGTGGTCTTTGGTGGCTCATACAATGGAAGGCAATGGTTACTGCCATTTTTCTTTCCCGATTTTCCAAAAATTTACAAATATCACATATTTCAGACTATTATTGTAAATTTTGACATTAAGAGAAAGAAATAAACAAGGATCCAAAATTATTGTGACAATTGTTGATCCAAATATATGAGCAATTCCATGCAAATGTCAACTTTGCCATGAAAAACCAAAATAGCGAAACCGTTTCTACATTTTTTGCATAATCAAGTATTTTATAGTACTTTAAAAATACTTTAAAATGTTACTGTCAATGTTTTTAAACTATTATATTTGATTTCGCATCTGCCACATCCATAACGAAGAGATGTCACATCCATAACCAAGCTTTTCCCTCACAAATGCAAAAATGTCAAATAAAATAAAATCAATCATTTTTGTTCTATAGAGAAGCAACTTTTATCCTTTTGATTGGCATTATTTCTTTTGGGTTGTGCGGTTTAATTCACAGAATTATGTGAACTAATGTATAATAGTAAATGTCTATTTTCCTCATTGAAAATATAAAAAACGTTAACAGATTAATATTTTTCTGGTCCCATAATTCTGTGGTTAGTAGTTTTGGAAAATATAAACAGATGTTTCAATATATGTTAACATACACTTTTTCTATGAATTTATGTTTTGAATTTTTACTGCAAATGTCACATCCATAATGCTGGAATTGCTAATATATTTATATATTAAAATAAATAAATAAAACAATAAACAAAACAAAAACATTGTACCAACCAGAATAATTGTTTACACACCAAATTAAAAGCCTGTTTATGATTGTAAAAATTAACTATCACCCAGTATGCAGGGAGTATACATTTCCATATATTTAAGGAGAGAACCCCAAATTTTATAAAAGATTTTGGAAGAACCCTTTAGACAGTGTTTAATTTGAAGTGAAAAACATCATTAATCCACATGGAGTGAGTAGGTTGAACGTTACTTCCACTTTGAGAGTAAAAATATAAGTAACAAGTAAAAAATATGAGTATAATTTGTGCCTTGTTTCCACTGTGCAGTACGGTTCAGAACAGTACAGTATGGTTCAGTACTAGGGTTGCACAATATACGTAAAAATTATCGTTAACGCAATAACAGCAATATATATGCAATATCACAGAGAGGTGCAATAAATAATATAATTTTTTTAAAGTTCTGAGTTGAAACCAAAAACTCTGAATGCATGGTATGAAGTGAAAGGCAATGCAAGGTAAATTTAAAGTTGGTGAGCGGAAATGAAAAGAACAACAGCCAGTAAGAGAAGGATATCTGCAAGTTTTCATTCATTTCTAGTGTCTAAATGTTTGCACCTTGACAGTTTTTGAAATCAGAAAAGTTTATTCGATTAGAAAAATATCTATTACCTGTTTATTTTAGTATGATTCTAATGAAATAAAAACAAACAAACAAAAAGCTAATAAAAATAGCTTTTTTTTTCCAGGGAGATGTTATATGACAAGAAATATCTCTATCACAATAGTCAACAGAAATATTACATACTATCCCAGTAGCCTATCATACAGCCCTATTCATTACACTAGTATGTTTTCACTTCCAACAGTACGTAGCCATGGTGTGTTACAGAAAGTTTGGCGGTTATTCATCAATTCTCGCTTGAAGAATAAAGCTGTATGGGAGAAAATGCAGCACCACTCGCTCTTTCCATATGTTTTTAGATGCCCTCGTAAAGAGCAATAGAGGACATAGAGCAGATGCTGTTCTTTTTCTTAGCATGTGGCTGTTGACATGTGAGATATAGATTTGGAGGCGAGTAAATTTTGCAAGAATTTTAAAGGTTTTTTAATGTAAACTCTTAAAGGTGCCCTATAAAGAAAATCTGGGTAAACCTAGGCATAGTCGAATAATAAGAGACCAGTATATGGAAATGGACCTACCGTGACCTTCAGACACTACTGTTTCCTTGTTCTCATGTAAATACTCGTTTCCACGAGTGTAAAACCCTGGTGGACAACAGGCCAATCAGAACACAAAGCAAATTGTTACGTGACTCGCGTGCCATGCATTATTTGCATATAGCCACGTCATGAGGAAAACATAGACTTATATGTAGCTCTGCCATCTTTAAAGCAAATATCAACTATTGATAGATGGTGCTTAATTGAATTATTACATATTTTTACTTGCTTAATGTCTTTGTCATCTTCTTCTGTGAGAAATACTCCTTTATTTTGAGTGACATTATGAAGTGGCATTTGTTTGTGTTCACAAGATGCATGAAATGGTTATTATGCTTAGCTTTGTGGATATCAAACACTGTAAAAGCCTTTCTGGTTGTGTGTGTGTGTGTGTGTGTGTGTGTGTGTGTGTGTGTGTGTGTGTGTGTGTGTGTGTGTGTGTGTGTGTGTGTGTGTGTGGAGAGACTGCACCTCTCTAGAAGGTATAAAGTCATATAACCATAAATCTGCTCAATGAACATTGAGCCTGAGGCTTTTATTTATTCATTGGTGTGCATTTAGTGTGTTCTGGGAAGACCTTTTTAAAAGCACACAGTATGATTAGTAGAGCCATAAGACATGGCTGTGACTAAGCAGAATATAAAGCTTGTCTTTAAAAGTATGAGCATATATTACTAGAGTAATTGTCCATTAAAAACTATTTTGCAAGCTGAAAAAAAAGGTTTTATGTTCTTTGTATTCAATTAATCACACAGTTCGTTGTCTATTAACAATATATATAATAATTTTTTTTAACTGCAACATTTTTAACTGCATTTCTTATTTTCATTTTTTTTGTCTTGATTGTAGTTTTAATATCTAAATATTCTTAAATCAAGCAGCATTTTCCAGACAAGCAACATTCATTGTCTTGATTTAAGAAATAATATGCCAAAATTAAGTCAGTTTTTCCTTAAAACAAGCAAAATAATCTGCCAACGGGGTAAGCAAAATAATCTTAGTTTAAATCGAAAACATTGGCAGATTATTTAGCTTGATTTAAGAAAAAACTCACTAAATTCTGACACATTATTTCTTAAAACAAGACAATATTTTTCACTTGTCTAGAAAATGCTTCTTGATTAAGAATTTGTAGATATTTGAACTAGAAACAAGACAAAACCTCTAGGTTAAATTTATTTTTTTTGCAGTGTATATTTCTCTTAGGTGATGTAGTTTTGTTGTGTAGTTGTGGTATGGCAGAACAGGTGGCCTTTCTTGCCAATGCTGTCTTAAATTGGCTCATAGTAAATATGATTAGATGATGTAAAATTGTTTACTTTGAGATTTTTTTTATTGTTTGGCAAGCATTTGACAACTGTAAATGTATAATTTATACTGGAAAAACAAACCTTGTTAAAGAAGCATATGTATTTTGTCTAGCTGCAGTTTACAATCTAAGACCACCCAGGTGTTTGCTCACATTCAGTGGAGAAAAATCCTTCATAAGGAATATTACAAATACCAACTTTATTCCAGAGCTGCACGATGGCTCAGTGGTTAGCACTGTTACCTCACAGCAAGAAGGTCGCTGGTTTGAGCCCCGGCTGGACCAGTTGGCATTTCTGTGTGGAGTTCGCAGGTTCTCCCGTGTTGGCGTGAGTTTCCTCCGGGTGCTCCGATTTCCCCCACAGTCCAAAGACATGTGCTGTAGGTGAATTGTATGAACTAAATTGGCCGTAGTGTATGAGTTCGTGTGAATGTGAGTGTGTATGGGTGTTTTCCAGTACTGGGTTGCGGCTGGAAGGGCATCCGCTGAGTAAAACATATGCTTGAATAGTTGGTGGTTCATTCTGTTGTGGCGACCCCTGATAAATAAGGGACTAAACCGAAGGAAAATGAATAAATGAATGAATGAATGGACATTTATCGCATTGTATACTAGTTAGTTGACGATTTAACAACAATAACAGTACTTTTATTTTTTTATTCATTTTATTTCATTAAAATATTTATTTTTATTGTCAAACGAAGCTTCAGGGAAAAAAAGAAGTTTGAGTTAAGTATTTATATAGAGTTTGAAAGCACCCACCTGCTTTTAAACATCAAGCAATTGCTATACATTACTATACTGTTGAATAACCAATTACAAACAGATAGTGCTACAGTACAGATTAAATTGTTTACATAGAACTGTCAGTAGATGTAATGACTCCTTTGATCCAGAGATAAAAATAGCTGTCTGTATGTGATGATGAACTGTCACCTCGTCTCATCAGCGGCACTATTAGAATTTCAGCACCATTTTTAGAACCACAGTCTAAACATAATCCATCTCCATGTGTACTTCAGGGAAAATAATGGCGTTCCAGACTACCCCATCAGACAGAATGTGCTGCATTCTTTTCCACTGCCTTCAAAAGTGAGCAGAAATAATACGCCTGGGCTGAACTTGGAAACTTTGGCACAGAGCTTCCCGGCGGTAGCCAGACGTTTTAGAGCCACTCCTATCTTAGTTTACACAAACCCTCTGTGTTTGCTGTCTCTAGAGAGAGACGCTATTGTCAATCCGTTGCTGTTTCTTACCAAGAAGCCTCTCTATCTGCTCCTCTGGGTGTTCACCCCCAATATTTGTGACCTGACCAAAACCCCTAGAGGTGTTTTACTCCATATGTAATCACATGGGATTAGTTACAGTTCAATGATGTAATGCAAGAACATAAATCCCTTTCCAAAACAAAAACACCTACGATGACTTATTTGTTTTGAATGTGCATTGTGGACAAATGTATTGCACGCCTATGATTAATCTAATCTCTGGGTTCGGTCCTTAAATTGAAACCTAACTGTAGTGATGCTGTTTCTTTTTTAAGCTTTTATGCTCTTCTTTTTTTCAGTCAGGGCCTGTTTCTCTTCAACACATTGCAGTGGTGGATTTACTAGCCTGTTGTGTCTTTGTCCATGTTTTACTACCCACTTTTGAATAAAGCACTACCACCGTGTCCACGAACATAGTGCAGGCTAGGATTATTTCTGTCAGGCATTTCCACTTAAGATTGTGAGAGCTGCTGTGTGAAGTGTGTGTAATGAAAATACCATTATATGCCCTTTATGTTGACCTGCATGGAATACTCATCAGCATTGATTCCCTTCAGAAACATGCTAGTGGAGTGAAATTCAGAAGACTTCCACCTGCACTTAAACTTGAAATTTTGTTTTGTTGTCATGACGGCAATATAATGCAGCAGGGTGCTGTGGGTTTTGGGTTTTGAGGAACCTGCCCTGCTGATCTGTTAATGACCCAGAGGTCAGAAAGGACATACTCTATATTAACAGTCTGGAAATAGATGGAGCATTTAGGCCAACTGATACAGTCTTACAAAACTGTGCTACAAATTGCAGTCAAGGACAGGGCTCCAAGAAATATGATGTTGTTTATGGCAGATTCTTCTCTTCAAAAGATTGACTGCTGTAAATCATTAATATTGTCCCATAACCTGTAAAACATTATACTGAAAGCAACAGTACAACTTACTGAAATTTGTACTGATGTGGTCTCAAGTAATCAGTCAGTAAGCTTTGCAGCCATGAAAGATGTCAGTAGTTATGTTTCCATCCAAAGATGCAAATTAAATTTATGCGCAAAACTGGAATATTGCATAAAAGACATGCGAATATCATCAGTGTTTTCATCCAATGAGTCAAAGAGAACAAAATCGCCATTTCCTGATTAACTGGTGCCAAATATCAACAGTAAACAGGCTTGAAGGTGTGAGACGCAGTGCACAGACGCTCTTGACAGTCCTGGAGGTAATTAATAATATAATAACACTAATACTGAAATGGTTAAGGAGTTTTAGAATGACCAAAACAACATTTCAGATGTTTTACAATGTGCTCAGCCTGCTGGTTTATCCATTTACACACATTTTTATCATCACATGATCTCTTGTGAACAAAATCACATGACCTTTTTAAATGCACATACTGGAATTTGTTGAGTAAAAGTGTTTCTATCGTAGTTTATGCGCATCTTTTCTTATCAAATAAAAAGTTTATCCTACTAAGTTATGCGCGTACATTTTTTATGCGCATTTTTGAAATTGATGCGCATCTTGCCATTTCCATAAACAATCAGCATATCCAAAATGCGCATAAAAATAAGTGGATGGAAATGTAGCTACTGGGCTTTTAAACAACATGTCAAAGAGACCTTAAGAAAGCCATTAAGTGTCCAAAGCAAGATATAAAGCCTTTTGCTAATTTTATACACTTTTTTACATTTTTATAATATTTTTCTTTTATTGCTGATCTTTATTTTATTTTAGTAATGTCTCTTCTTTTGTCTTAAATACTTATTTAAAGCAATATTATTTTAAAAGGGTATGAAGAAGTTAGTGTAACACTCATCATCTCATATTCCACTCTGAGAAATCTTATCAGCTTAAGATGAACAGACTCGATTTCATCAAAATGTAGTCACTTGAAACGTGAAAAGTATTATGGGTTTGGAACAACACAAGGATAAGTATTTCTATTTTTGGTGGAACTAACCCTTTAAAGAATCAAAAAACGTTCTCAAAGCAGGCCACATGCATGAGTGGATCCATATAATATGATCAAGCTACAAGAATACTTTTGTGCACACATAAAACAAAAGTGACCACTTTTTTCAAGAGTTTCTTTTCCTTTCGGTCAGTTTACGGAGCTCATTCATGTGTCACGCTTAGTTGACCCTCTGACGTATACCTCAAATTTGCTTGTGCTTGATTTCAAACAGACAAAGTTCTGCACTGGCATACAGGGGGTATACGTCACTGCACAGTGCTTGTGAACAAGCACAATATACTGACACTGAGGTGAAGAATCTGTTGTATTGACCTTATTTTTCAATGTGGAAGTGCTCTCGTTTTTGCGATTGTTTTAGAACTTACAATTTAGTTGTCTATGGGAGAAATTACTAGGAAGAAAATAGTCAAACTACCTGCTCTAAAAACATTCATGACAATACAGACAGAATAATATAATAAGAAAATATCAGTTTGCAACATGAAGCAGCATAACGAGCTGTTTTTAACGTCTAAAAATGAACGGAAGTGAAGGCTTGAGCCAAAAATATTCAAATGGCAGTGCCCGGTCATACGCAAAGAACGAGGTCAATAAAGTTGTTTGTTTTGTTTTATGTGCATACAAAGGTATTCCTGTAGCATGATAATACTCCTACTGAACCATTGAAGGCGTGTGGTCTGAGGCTGAGAAATAAATTTTTTGGTGAACTACCATTTTAAGTGTCTGATAAAACCGCATCTGCTATGGAGTTACCGCTCAGTCCACCCTTTGATCCAACTTATTTTAAAATGTGGAAGTAAGCTATATTCTGTGAATCTGAGAGACTTCCGATTCATTAGCTGTTACAGGGAAATAACAAGAGGAACAACAACATGCAGACATGCAGTAATTGGGAAAAATGTTTTGGATACAAATCAGTGTAGACGAGACAAATACATTTTAGTTTGCAATGCCAAGCAGTATAAGAAGCTGTTAGCTGTACAGCTAAAAATAATTTTCAATGGGAAGCTTAATTTTTTTTTAATGCCAGTTTAGCAAATGTTTTGTACACTTTGTGAGGTTTTGTAATATAGCATTTTAAAGTCGAGCTGCACGATATTGGAAAAATCTAAATTGCGATATTTTTAATTTTGCGATATATATACAGTATATTGCGATATGAATACAATTTCACCATATGACTTAATATCTCTTTTTAGAAAGAATTTATAATGTTAAATCAATTGGGATGATTCTGCAGTGGGAGTGCATCTCCATAAAATCAAATAAAAAATCTATAAAAATTTTGGGGTCTTTCGACACATTTTCGTTGTTGTCTGTGCTACATGCAGTGCATTTCTGTATTTGTATGTGTTGTGAGTATTTTCATGTACGTGTTTAGTCAGAGATTGATGAATTAATGTTTACTATTTGCATCTCAATTAAATCTAATAAACAATCTATAAACATTTTGCAGACACTCTATTTGCAGTGCATTTCTGTATTTGCATGTGTTGAGTATTTTCATACATAACAATCTATAAATACAGTCAAGAAAAATATACAATTGAAATAAATGTTTTATCGTTTCCCGAGTCTAACAGTATTCAAGTACAGTAACATGTTAATTAATCCAAGGTTAAGGTCACAAATGGTACAATATCTTATACCTGAATGTTTTTAAAATCATAATAATAAATAATAAATTATAATACAAACTCTACATTGCATATCCTGCGATGTGACTATTGCGAATTAGCACATTGCGAGATCGATGCTGAAACGATGCTATCTGCAATTTAGTCTGCTAAGCTTAGGTGAGAATTTTAAAATTCATCTTTTAGAGATCTAATTGTTTTCTGTTGTTACTGTATGATTTACTAAATAACATCTATTAGTTTTACTACTGGATAAAAAACTTTGAAATGTCCTACAGTGAATATTTACAGCTAGACCAGAGTGACTTAATCACAAATGTGGATCTGTAATACGTTGAAAAGGATTCCTGAAATAACTCTAAAAGTTCATTATGCATTCCTGCCTTAATCTGCTAATAGCACTGCCAGCTCTGAGCTCAGCCAAACCACAGTACTCTGGGCCATATGCTAAATGTATTAAAAACTGAGAACCAGACTTGTACTTCTCATTGTATTTGTTCGTTGATTTATATTTTCCATTTCAAATGATTTTAGTATTCTGTGTCAGTTCAGAGCAAAAAACTAGTGCTAACCTGATCCTACTTCAGCTCTGCCAAGTATGAATGCAGGACCTGTGTGAAATCCAGATGGTTATACGGAGAAGACAGTTGGAGGAGGTAAAAAAAATTGCCGCCTTATTGAATCAAACCCAGTCATTTCCTGTTCTTGAGTCTGAGCGCCGCTCCACACTCTCCATATAAGGCAATGGTATTTGCATGAGGGAACGGCTTGCCATGTCAGTATGGATCTAAGGCTGGTGCTGCTAACATTTTTCTTCTGCTGTAGGATTACAGTGAGGAAATTATGTGTTACGGAATTTTCTGGCCAGGATTTTGCAACGAGAACAATAGATTTTTCTCTCCTGCTTTTCATGAATGAAGCACTTTCTTTACTTAATATTTTTTTGTAGGGAAGATCTTCATTCAAAGTGGGACCCAGTGGGATGGATGGTGTTATTGTAGCCTGCATCATTAGTATTAATATAATCTTTCCAGATGTGTCGTTTGCTATTCTGGAGAATTACATTACACTGACCATTGACAACGAATGTTCTCATTTATTTTGCAGCCATTTGAATATCTAGAGTATGATTTTTTCAGTTGCATTGACAAGCAGTTTTAAGAATTAAAGGGATAGTTCACACAAAAATGTTAATTTATAAACCTTATTTTTTTTCTTTTTACTGCTGAACACAAAATATATTTTGAAGAATGTTCACCATTGACATACATAGCATTAAAAATTTATAGAGAAAGGTCAATGGCAAATGGTTTGGAACAAGTATAGGGTGAGTACATAATGACCAAATTTTCATTTTATTGACACACTATCACAGGCTTGTGCCAGGGAATTGAATGTTGGGATGTTGTAGCTATGACTTCCCAACACAAAAACAAACTTCCATTTTGAATTAATTTTTGTCCCTCAAATCTCATGGCATTCTTGCACTCTCATACAAACACAACTGCATCACAAGTATCGATTGTTGTTAAAACATTTTGTATATTAATGTGATTTTTGTTGTAGTGTTCGCCTTGTATGTGAACTATCTGAATGATCACGCAGCCAGCCAGCCATTCTTACAACATAAACCTGTTGAAAAGACATCTTTTCACAGAAAATAACAATTTGCAGTTAATTTACCCACCTCGATGTAAGGCTGTGCAATGTGATGATATGTATCATATGGAGAAAATAAAAAGTCTGTCGTTTAGGGATGCTCATTTCGGTTAATTTTCCCAACCGACAACTGTTCACTGAATATTAACTGTTAACCGGTCAGATTAATATTAAATTATTATTTAATAAAAAAATGAATTGTCGTGTCTATTTTGTGTCTGACACAGTAAATATTGCAATATACTGATAAAATACTGATTTATTTTAACATGCAAACAACAGCATACAGAACATATTAACAACAGAACATCTTCAAGCACCTGCAGTGTTTCCAACAGACTCGTCTTATATTATGCGCTACCGTTTATTTTGTGGTGTCAGAAAGTACATTGTTTATGGTAATACTTTTTCATAATTTATACTAGTACAATATTACATGCCATTATGGGGATGCAGACAGAAACATGAATAACAGCAATAACAGCAAAAGTACAATGTTTACATTTGACATTTTATTTAAATATTTATGTTTATTTTTATTTTTATGTTGGACCTTTAATAATTAGTTTTTGAAAAGGGTTTTATATTTTATATTCTTATATTATTAATTAAACATTTACCCTAAAGTTCTAAACAAATTGTTGAAGATGTATCACTCTTATATACTGTAAAATTTAAAAAAGAAAGAGTCCTTTACATGTGGTCAATATATATGTATATCATATGAATTTATTGAATTTACAGAAATGGTACTATATCTTGATATATATCGTTATCAGGATATGAAATGTCTTATTTTATGATATGATGTTTTTGTCATATTGCCCTGCCCTACCTCTAGCCATCCAAGATATGAATGATTTTTACTTCAGTAGAGCATTAAAGAGTAGTTCTACCTGAAGCTGTGGTTTTCTATGATTGATATAACGCAGGTCAAAAAACTACTGGCACTTTGAAAGCAATATGAAACTAAATGAATACCTGTGACTCCTTATATTGAGGTCTGAGATGAAATGATCGAATTGCTCAAGAAACGTCATTATTACCTTTAATCCACAGCCTTGGCAAAAGGCCCTGGGTGTGTTAACTCATGAGTTATGCTGATGCTATTTCTTTAAAACTTTATTAGCTCACTGCAGTTTTGATGAAAATTTTCATCTGCTTCTTGGATGGTCTAAACCAGGGGTGTCAAACTCAGATCCTGGAGGGCCGCAGCCCTGCACAGTTTAGTTCCAACCCTGCTTCAACACATCTATCTGCAGGTTTCAAACAAGCCTGAAGGACTCAATTAGTTTGATCAGGTGTGATTAATTAGGGTTGGAACTAAACTGTGCAGAGCTCCGGCCCTCCAGGAACTGAGTTTGACACCTGTGGTCTAAACTATTCTGCTTCTCTAACTATTCATCTGCTTCTTGGATGGTCTTAACTCTGCTATAACAATACATTTTATGAGGCTTTCTTTTTCCTGCTGTTTAAACGGTGAGCATTAATGTAAAGCGGTTGGGGTTGAGATATTTGATGCCAGGTTATTTTAAATCCTGACTGATGTCTTCCCAGGGAGTTTTGGGATTTTGTCCTTGCATGCTGCAGATGGGTATCATTTTTGTCATGGTGTAAATAATGGTGCCTGCTGTTTCTGGGTAAACCACAGCACAAGCATATGAACTTCATCCTCCCTTGTTTCCGATGTTTCTTTACAAAAGGGAACATTTTAATCCCTAAATACGCCAACTGGGACCAGCTATAGCTTTTTAAAAGCAGAGATGCTGCTGTTTTTTCTCTTGCTTGACTTTGTGTGGTCTCTAACTTTGAGTCTTGTACTGTATAGGTGTAAAACCTTTTTGTTAACATTTCTTCTGAATGACTTTATGGTAATGTCATGCTTTGTCTAGTCTGTTGCAATCATGTTTAATTAAACACATACAGGGCCAAAAATAAATGTAGTTAATAAAGATGAGCTGAATTAACAATGTACAACCCTTCATTTTTGAGACATTACATTCAGTCATTTATCAATTTTTTTTATTAAGCCATTGTGTTTACATAACTTCCTGTTTTCACATTTCTTCAGAAAGCTCTGCATTGGCTCACATTTTGTGAGGAACATGTGCATTGAATGAAGATGTTCGTCTTCTTCCCAGGTGTTTATGCATCCTGTGATGTGACAGCAATGTGAACTCGAACATTTAGAAAGAAAGAGTTCATTTGAAAAAAAAGCTGCACAACAATGAACTTTCATGCATGAATAAACTAAACCAAGCAGTCCGTAAAGGTCTGAAGGATGTGTTTACGGTTATGTTTAAAATGTTGCCTTCCTCGTAATTGTTTTTGAGCCAGCTCCACTAATAATGTTCAGGTGAGGTTCCTTATTGTCGTCATAGTGTTCAGCGGTTATTGTGTTTCTTTATTTTCCTGTAATTTACCTCAGACTTGTACTGTGCCTGTTTACGATGGCAAGTTAATTAGTCCTTCAAGGGAAGGGGGAAAATCTTCCATACTTGGTCTGCTCCTGCTTTCCTTCATCTTCTAGATTGTGAGAGTGTGATGCAGAGATACATTTTTGTATCCTTTTTTTTTTTTTGCTATCTTAAATGGTTATTTCACACATAAATGAGAATTCTGTTATTGAGTACTCATCTTCCTGTAGTTCCAATACCCTAAGACTTTCGTTCATAGGAGCTCAATAAAATTCAAGAGCTCCCTCATCCTCCAGTCCTGAGAACTTCAAAGTCCAAAAAAGAACTAAAAACATTGTCAAAACATTTCATGTGACTTTAGTGGGTTAACCGTAATCATACACTGTAAAACCCAAAAAGTTAAGGTAACTCAAATCGTTTGAGGAAACCGATTGCAACAAACCATTTAAGTTCAAAAACTAATCCTAATAAGTACTGTGAACTTAATCCATTTAAGTAAATGAAGCAATTTGAGCACAGTAAACCCCGATAAATGAAGAGAACTCAAACCAACTGTGTACTGTAAAACTCAATAAGTTAAGACAACTCGAATCGTTTGAGGAAAAAGATTGCAACAAACCATTTGAGTTAAAAAACTAATATATGTACTGTGAACGTACTTCATTTAAGTTGAAGTAATGAGGTATTAAATAAACTCATTACCTTTAATACGCTCTTTTCAAATGAGTAAAATTAACTTTCAGTAAATTTTGAGTTAACCACTCATTCCATTGGATAAAGTGGACTGTTGGGTTTTACAGTGTATAACTCTGTTCTCCTATATCTCCTCTTACTTGTCAGGTCATGTAGGATGTATTGCCATTAGTTTCATTAGCACTAGGCCTGTCACGATATCTATCTTTTGTGGTACGATATTTAGCAACAAAATTTATTGCGATAAATGATATTGTTGTCATTTTAAGACCACTATAATAGCATCATAATGCATGTACACTCTTCCAAAAGAACACATATTATTGTATTCTTAAGAATATTTGATTTAATTATAGTCATTTTAACAATCTAATAATTAGGCATTGGGATCAGAGTGTGAAAAAGGGTATCCTAAACAAAAAAATAATAATAATAAGTGTTAACAAACATGTCCAAGATAAAAAGAACTAGAACAAAAAGTAACCATCTATTTTCAGTCATCAGGCACCCACGTGAAAATATACTATAGTAATTTATAGTAAATATTATAGTGTTTTTTTTTACCGTACTGACACCTCCAGTAGAGCTAGAGAGGCTGCGCAATCAGCTAAAATGTGGTTAGAAATGTTTTTATGTATGGGCGATATATATTGCATTACCAAAAATTATTGAGGACATATATACGTGTTGTGCGATAAGTCGAAATATATTGATCATTGTGACAGGCCTAATTAGCACAACATGCAAGCATCGTATCACTTTTAGTAAACACACACTATGATCTTATACAGAAGACATTGGTGAACAAAGAATTGTGTGATTACAATGTGATTACAGTTTTGACAATATTTTTGGTTCATTTTCTGGGCTTTGAACGTCTTGTGTCCATTGCGGTGTATGGAGAATGAGAGAGCTCTCAGATTACATATAAAATATCTTAATTTGTGTGAAGATGAACAAAGGTCTCAGGGGATTTGATCAACATGAGGGTGAGTAATTAATAACAGAATTTTCATTTTTGAGTGAAATAACCCTTTAAAACGGATATCTCAATCTGTAGGGCCATGTAAAGACTGTAAAAACAGGTGAGGTTCCTTAATTTACAGTTCCTGGCCCGTTTCCACTGAGTGGTACGGTATGGTACAGTACGGGTCGGTATGGGTCACCTTTATCAGGCTTGCATTTCCACTGCCAAAGGGGTACCAATGGTGTGATAGAAAGTTGCAGTCAACGTCATTCTCTCTCTAAAAAATGTGAAAGTAAAGCTGTACTGGTCGTTCACATATCATATAAGAAGCTCTTCTCACAAAACAGATGCTTTATACACATAAATACTTGTGTATAAATGTTCATTACTAACCTTTCTATAAACATGATTTGCTTATAACTGCAGATCAATGACAGTGCAAAACAGCCTACTGTAACGTCTGCAATTATATAAAATAAATAAATAAATGCAACATATATGAACACATACAGACCCTTACAGTCTCCGATATGTTACCAATTACACACAGCATACAAAAACAACACGCAATATATAGCCCAGTCAGTGCAAACCTCTCATCTATATCTTTAATCTTCAGCAGCACATGTAACCTCTTGTTAGAAAGTAATTCTGTCATTCCAAGTTCATAATAGTCCAAAAGGTGATAATAATAGGTATACATGGTAGTTTGTTCTTGTTTTAGGTTGCTGAAAGAATCATTTGCTCCTTTGTTTTGTCGGGCTTCTCCTTTGTTTTTTTCGCTCTTGCGTTTTTCCATTTCTGAAAGGATCGGATGTCAGAAGCACTTCAATAATCACACGCACGTTATTATCATTAGCTTAAAAAGTTCGTTATTTAAAATATAGACACGCGGCGAGTGCATATATTAGCTCTCTGGAGAAAGTGAAACCGCTCAAGCTTTTAGACGGCCTCTTAAAACAAACAACAGGACATGGCAGATTTTGTTCTTCTTGACTTTGTGGCTGTTCATCAAGACGACGACAAGATCTGTTTGAGCTTGAGGTCGACCATGGCTCGTTATTATATGTATATATTTTTACAGTGTAATGTCTCGGCTGTGTATTTAAAAATGGCGGCTCCTATGTTTTCATTATCCTGGTTTGTTGCAAACCCTAATGACGTTTTTCTGTAAACCAATAGCATTCAGCTGCGCATCTAGCTCCGCCTTTTGATACCCTTTTGTTGTACTCCAAAAAATAGTATGGTATGGTTCGCTTTTTGGTAACTTTTGAGAGTGGAAACGGCCATAAAAGCATGCCAACCCGTACCGTACCATACCACTCTAATGTCATCATGGTGTTCAGCGGTTATTGTGTTTCTTTATTTTCCTGTAGTTTACCTCAGACTGTGCCTGTTTATGATGGCAAGTCAATTAGTCCTTAAAGGACGGGGAAAATCTTCCATACTTGGTCTGCTCCTGCTTTCCTTCGCCTTCTATATTCTGAGAGTGTTTCAGACTGTGGAATGTACAGTTTCGAAAATGTTAAATGTCTTTCCAGTTTACCTCATTTCATTGTCATGGCATTCCTTCACTTGGGAAAATTGCTGTAAGAAAAGAATGGACAAATGTGGCCTTCAAATCAGACTAATGCACTAATGATTGAACATTACAGAGGAAAATGTTGAAAACAGCAGTGCTTTTGGATCGTGCTCTATCCAAGCGGTACACTCACTGTCTGTGTCTGTCTGGCTCTCTTTCTGTACCTCTTTTCTTGAGTCACACTCTTTGTATGCATCTTTTCTGATGTGCAGTCAAATGCACTTGAGGCTTTGTGTGTTTCTGAGTAAAGGTCTGGTTCCTCGTGGGTCATTGTGACCTCAGACGGTAGCCAGAAGCAGTTGACTCACGTCCCATGATGAATGGCTCAAGCTCTCTGGAGACACACCCTCTGCAAAAACACTACCAGAGCGGAAGCAGAAGGAGAACGAGATGGGAAGGGAGGTAAAAAGAGGGAGATGAGGGAAAAAAGGAGAAATGGTGAGAACATCAGACGGAGATCAAAAAGAAGTATTTGTAGTGCTCAGGGAGATTTAGGGAGACTACTGACAATGCACTTTTCATCGGTTTAGAAAAACAAAATCAACATCTGCTGCGGTAGAAAAAGAACGAGCTGTGTTAAATGCGCCACAGGCGGTGAATTGGACGCGGTCATTTCGCTGAGTGGACTGTTTGCTCGCATTAACTGTTGTCAGCAATGTACTGTTGATCAGGTTCAAGAGTGAACCAGGCTTAGAATGAAAGTAAACTGGGTAGTGTTGTGTTACTGGTGACATTATTAATTGCAAAATGTTGATGGTTTCCTTTGTCTGACACTGTACAGACAAACAGCTAATTTGGCCTAATAGGCTTGTCATAATTCCAACATTAGGGATATACTGAACTTTGGGGCGCTAATTTAGCATTTTCAGTTTTTGACTGAAAGAGAAAAACAGCCCAAAAAAAGGCTATCCTGACCAGCAGTGTTCAGTGCACTGGTTTCCCTCTGCCTCCACCTGTATTCATATCAAGGTGCACTCTCAGAAATAAAGGTACGCCAGCTGTCACTGGGGTGGTACCTTTTCAAAAGGTATACATTTGTACTTGAAGGGTCCATATTGGTACCTCAGAAGTATATATTAGTTCCTACAAATTTTAAGAGGAACACTTTAGTACTTTTTAGGTACCAAAATGTACCCTTGAGGTATTAATATGGATCTTTTAGGTACAAATTTGTACCTTTTGAAAAGGTACCACCCCAGTGACAGCTCGCGTACCTTTATTTCTGAGAGTGTATGAAGTGAATTCCACATCACACAAGGAAAGTCCCATGCTGTCCTATGCTGTTCTATGCCTATAAACCCATACATTTCAATGACTTCTGCTGCGCAAAGGCAATTTGTTGCTCAAAATATCTCAGTATTCTGCTTTGTGTGAAATTAACTGCACATGTTATTTGAGCAGACTTTTCTTTTGAGCATGCATGCTCAACAGAAAAGTCCGCTCAAATAACGTGCTTAACGGTCATTCAAAACGTTCGTTTGCTTCTTCAGCCCAGAATTTTTCATTTTGGTTCGTCCCTGTAATGGCTGATACACAATATAGTATGATATTAGCTAAAGTATCACAATATCATTCAGAATCAGCTGGTAATGTTTTAAACCAACTGGTTCACTGACCTTCTCTGCTGTATTATTTTAGTATTGTTAACTAATATTAACGTTTTTTTCTTAAATTTAAGTTTTATTTTAATTAAAATATTGATAACAAATTAACAAATTAATTTTTATAGCAGTATAAGTAAAATACTTAAAATTATTTAAAGTACTTGGCCCAGTTTTTGATTTAATATTTATATTATTTGTATATAACTTTATTACAAATTTTATACTGCCTACAACTATGTGTACACCTATTCATTGTCTTCTACGTATTGCTGCCAACATTGCCAATTGTACATTGTCTTGTTTTTTTTTTGGGAGTGTGTTGTTGTATTTTGGACTGTCTGGAGCCAGCACCTAAGCTTTTCACTCATCATAGTACACGTGCTGCTGATGATGTGACAATAAAAAAAGTGGTTTTATTTATGTCAGCTATAATTCAGTTGCTGAATACATGATTAAAATGAAGTTTTAGGTAACAATTACAACACAGCGTAGTTTGTGACAAACTGATCAGGCTTGTCTGCTCAGTGATTTTGAGCATTGTTCATAGGCAAAATGCTCTTGCTTGGATACAACATGGCTTACCACCACCAATATATAGAGCTACATTATCAACCCAAACTCATACTATTAGTTGACGGGGGAAAAAGTTGCCTTGTTAAGCTTTTTAAACAAACAAAGCAATGTTTTGGAAGCTGAACAGAGCAGCAATGTTTGCACACTTCTGGAAAGCTAACCTGTGAATGGAACGCCTTACCTACAGACGTCTCTGTATATGAAATTTGGAATAAGAGAATGTGTTTCAACCGACGTTAAAAACATGACAACCTTTTTAAAGAGAAAACTATTTGTGTTATGTACAGTGTTGTCTTTTGATAGACTAATACAATTTCTGCCATTTAGCTGCCACACAATGGCGATGGGTGTGTATACAGTCTAACGAGAGTTTCTTGTTTGTATTTGCTTTCACAGGGGAGCCGGGGACACTACCGGTACCACTGGCAAAGCCACAATGTCAAGCAGAGTGGTGTGGATGACATGGTGCTGCTCTCCAAGATCAATGAAGATGCCATTGTGGAAAACCTCAAGAAAAGATACATGGATGACTACATTTTTGTATCCTTCATATTGCCATAAATATATCACATAAACAAAAAAATCTGTTATTAATTACTCACCTTCCTGTTGTTCTAATACCCTGAGAACTTTCTTTATCTTAGGAGCTCGATGAAATCCTAGAGCTCCCTCACCCTCCATAGAAAGTAACAGTCCTGAGAAGTTCAGAAAAATAACTAAAAACATTGTCAAAATACTCCATGTGGCTTAAGTGGTTCAAGCATACAATTCTGTACTCCTGAATCTCCTCTTCCTTGTCAGGTCATCAGGGTGTGCGTTTACTACGGGCAGTAAGATGTATTGCCATTAGAGCCATTAGCACGACATGCAAACATCATATTGCTCATACTACATGCGCACCCAGATCTTATACAGAAGAAATTGGTGAACAAAGATTTGTGTGATGACCATTGAACAATGGAAGTCGCAAGAAATGTTTTGACAATATTTTTGGTGGTAAACGGTGAAAGCACTATGTAATAGTAATAATAGTTCCTTACATTTATATAGCACTCAAAGCACATTTTTGGTTGGAATCTCGTCATCCACCACCAGTGTGCAGCATCCACCTGGATGTCGCGATGGAAGTCATATTGCGCCAGACCTCACCGGGTGTGGTACACCAGCTAATTGGTGAAGAGGAGACAGAGTGATGAAGCCAATTTTGATATGGGGATGGTTAGGAAGCCATGATAGCTAGAGACCAGTGGGCAAACCCCTACCCTTTTTCGAAGGACATCCTGGGATTTTTAACGACCACAGAGAGTCTCATCCGAAAGATGACGCTCACTGAGCAGTATAGAGTCCCCATCAATATACTGGGGCATTGGGACCCACACAGACTGCAGGTTGAGCACCCTTTGCTGGTCTCACTAACACTACTTCCGGCAGCAACCTAGTTTTCCCATGTGGTCTCCCATACAGATACTGACCGGCCACAGCCCTGCTTAGCTTCAGTGGGCAACCACTGTGGGCTAGCCTTTTTATGTGATTATGTGCCAGTTATGTGATTGTGTAGACACTATCCTTCCACACCATATTTTGGGTTCCACACAATTACTTCATGTTGTCCCAACACAAATCGATTAAGTTTTTTACAAATTTAAATGAATTGAACTAGGGGTGTCAAAATTAATTGTTTCTTCGGTGCACCATGATGCAGACGCGGACAATTCGGTAACGGTTCAGTAAGAATCATAACCGCTTATTGTATAGTGACGTCATTTATCTCATATGCACTATGTCGCGGTAGCTTACTATGGCGAGCGCAAGTATTTACAACGCTCCAACTACTTAAAAACACACAAACTGTGCACAATTTTACTGCGTTTGTGTTTTCTGGAAAGTCTTTCACTGACACTTACAGCAGAAGCCCCTATTTCACTGCGATTAAGAGAATGAAAGTAAACTCCATTACACTCTCTCTCTCTCTCACTGTGGCCCATTTGACCTGCTGGCGTGACTTTTCCTCTCCTTTCGGCTGTTACAGCAATACTTCTGGATAGAGGTCTGCTGTACGGCGGGAGCCGCAGGACCAGACCAGATTTCTTGCGGCGCGGTAATATATTTCCGAATAAAGCGCGGGATCGGTCGTTAACTCTGGTGTAAGTTGAACGGGAGCAGGCGATCTAACAATATTGCTCTCGAGTGAGCAAGCACGTGTGTGTGTGTGTGTGTGTGTGTGTGTGTGTGTGTGTGTGTGTGTGTGTGTGTGTGTGTGTGTGTGTGTGTGTGTGTGTTTGTGTGTGTTTGTGTGTGTTTGTGTGTGTTTGTGTGTGTGTGTGTGTGTGTGTGTGTGTGTGTGTGTGTGTGTGTGTGTGTGTGTGTGTGTGTGTGTGTGTGTGTGTGTTTATGTGTGTGGATGAGAGAGAGCATGATGCTGTGTGTTGCTTGTTTGGTGCTGTCTATGTTTTTGTGTGCGTGTATGTGTGTGAATGAGAGAGAGCGGGCTGTGTGTCTATGTGTGTGTGTGTGTGTGTGTGTGTGTGTGTTTATACAGACAGCCCCCATCCCCAAATATAAAATGGAAAGCATCGTCAATGCACCGTGATGCACCGAGATATCGAATTGAACTGAATCGATGGCATGATAATCATAACCGAACCGAACCGTGAGACCAGTGTAGGTTCACACCTCTAAATTGAACATAAAAAATTAAATTAAGTTGTACCAACAACACAAAAGAATTGTGTTGTTTTAACTCATGTTAAATAAGTAGTCTGAACAAGCGGCAAAAGTCTTTTTTTGAGTGCATTGAGACACAAAGAACATACAGACTTCTTTTTGTGGCTTATATTGATAAGCTTAAACCAATATTTGATTATTGTGCAGCATGACTTGATTTATTCATTCAAAATTTATCAAATTCCATGACCTGCCTCTTTACACCGTGAATTCCACTTTCATGACTGCATTCCGTGATTCCGTCAGTACTTTCCGCATGACGGAAATCATAAAACCCTAAATCTGATATGAAACTGGCCCTAAATGGAGAGGTTTTCTCGCAGATGGATGTTTTCCTGTGGCTCGCTAGAAAACTGTTCTTGGACTCCATCCACTAGAGTTTAGATTAGATCTCGATTGGGTTTATTTTTACCAAAATAAATGCTTCACGAAACATTTACCAATGACAAAAGTTGTTCTTAAAACTCCACAGTACAACTTCCAAATCCATCGTGCTCTATTTTCCCACAGTAGCGGCAACTGTTTCTGATAAAAGCTGCGTGTGCGATGCTGAGTGTTGAAGCCAGCCAAAGAACGCTGGTTTAATACTTTTCTATATGAACCCAATGTACTTGGCAGAGTTTAGGTTTAATTCAGCACACATCACTTGCACTAAACATGACCCTCTTAATGAAAACCTCGGCAGCAGTCTATTTCTATTTTTTTGTTCTTATTGAGTTTATGGTGTCTTAGCAATCTCTGAACATTTTGGTCCAGAATGAGTCCTGCGATTGTGGTCAGAAAATAGCAACAACACCAAAGTGTTCCAGTCAGCAGCATATGGAACTGAGGTCACTGCTCGCCAGCCTCAATACTTCCTTTATTTGCTGTGAGCAACTTAGAGCCAGGCGGCCAAAAGTGCTCCAATCACTCACTGCCGGCTGTTCCCTTCCCACTGCACTCAGAGGAGAGCAACAGAGACTTAATGAGGCTCTGACCCAATAACCAAAATCCTCACTGCTGCCACTTATAAGTCTTTACTGATGTCACCGATCCATTATTCACACTCAGGCCATTTTTCATCAGCCGATCCAGCCAAAGTTTTATGAATATCTTCTGAGTATGAACAACCACATAGAGTTAAATAGCCCGTGAGGTTTTCCTCAGTTCTGAATGCTTGCTAAACCTCTAATAGCATTCAGAGAGAGTTTTCCATCTAATCGTTTCACACATATTTTGTATAGAAATAAGTAAATGGATAGTTTAACCACAAAAAATGAAAAACATTTACTTGTATTTATGATTTTTTTTTTTTTGGTAAAACATAAAATAAGATATTTTTATAAATATCACAACAGTTTTTGTCCTCACAAAGAAAGTCATTTTAACCTGCTACATTTAAAGGGATAGTTCAACCAAAGTTTTTAATTCTTCCATCATTTACTCACCCTTGACTTGTTTTAAGCCAGTTTTAGTTTTGCTGTTCTGTTGAACACAAAAGAAGATATATTGACAAATGTTGAAAACCTGTAACCATTGACATCCATAGAACACACCTCATAATAATTGTGGAACATCTCCACTATTTATACACACACACACACACACACACACACACACACACACACACACACACACACACACACACACACACACACACACTTATTTATTTAAAACACACATAGTTAACATTTAAATTTGCAAATAATATAAATATACATACAATATGATATATAGTAATATACTGTACAATTATGTCAAATTGTATATTTTATTCTCTATTTACTTCTTTTTTTAATTCATTTATTATGTGTTTTTGTCTTGTTCTGTTGCTCTGTTGCTCTGTTGCACTGTGGAAACATCTGTCACGAAAACAAATTCCTCATGTAAACACATCTGGCAATAAAGCTCTTTCTGATTCTAATTCATAGTAGGAAAAACAAATACCAAGTCAATGGTTGCAGGTTTTCAACATTTTTCAAAACATCTTTTGTGTTCTTTTGCTTGTTTGAAACAATTAAAGTGAGAGTAAATGATAGAAAAATTATTATTTTGGGTGAACTATCCATGTAACTCCATTTGAAAGACAAATATCAATGGATAGGGGAAGGATATAAGGAAGACTAAATAATAGCACACTTTTCATTTTAACTTCCTAGGACTTAGTGGCCACATACGTGGACAGCACATTTTAGCTCTTAAGTGGCTATTTAAAATACTTTGTATGTCTGTAACAAAATATAAAACATTCAGTGTCATCCTGCAGCTGTTTTGCAGCATATGAAATGTCCCAAACACTATTTTTAACTGTCCAAAATGGGCAAAAAATTTAGTTTTTATTCTCTGAAAGTCAAAACATGTTCAAAAAAATGTATATGTTATATATACATTAGGCGACGCAGTGGCGCAGTAGGTAGTGCTGTTGCCTCACAGCAAGAAGGTCGATGGTTCGAGCCTCGGCTGGGTCAGTTGGCATTTCTGTGTGGAGTTTGCTTGTTCTCCCTGCATTCGGGTGGGTTTCCTCCGGGTGCTCCGGTTTCCCCCACAGTCCAAAGACATGCGGTACAGGTGAATTGGGTAGGCTAAATTGTCCGTAGTGTATGAGTGTGTATGGATGTGTTCCAAAAATGGGTTGCAGCTGGAAGGGCATCTGCTGGATAGGTTGGTGGTTCATTCCGCTGTGGCAACCCTGGATTAATAAAGGGACTAAGCCGAAAAGAAAATGAATTAATATATGCATTAAAAACAGTCAGGAAAAAGAGTTTTATGTAAATTCGGACCACAAGTCAACATATATGGACATCATTTTTCTCTAAAAGTACATCATATCAAAAGATGATACTTAGGTTTTATTCTAATTAGGTTCCAATAAGCCCAAATAGCAAAGAGAAATGAAAAATGCATGTAAAAAAACACCTTGAGCCTTAAGAGGTTAAAGGTAATCTGTCTTTTTATTGTCTTCAACAACTGTTTGAGTCTTTGACTTTTACCTGCAGACATACATTGGTCCTGTACTCATCTCAGTAAACCCTTTCAAACAAATGCCATACTTTGGGGAAAAAGAAATAGAGATGTACCAGGGCGCAGTAAGTAGTACTTTATGGTTTCCTGAACAACACAGTTCAGCTTCAGAATAGTTCATAATATTGTGGTACAGTGTTATTGCTAACCAGAACTATTTAAAAAATTACATTTATTAAAATAAAAATAAATAAAAAATATAGTATGACAGTGCTAAGCAATGGAAAACATTGTGGAAAACAAATATTTGACTTTATATACACACTGTAAAAAAATTATATGAAACAAGTTATGACAACAAATGTTTTTTATGCTACGTTAACTTATTTTAATAAGTTAATCAGCTTTAATGTAACATTTTTTGTCAGTTTGACTGAAGTCAAAACATAAAAACATTTATATATATAAACAGTCAAGCCTGAAATGATTTATACCCCTGACAAATTTTGACTTTAAGTTACTTTTATTCAACCAGCAAGTTTTTTTTTATTTATTTATTTATTTATTTATTTATTTATTTATTTAGAACGAAAATAAGACTATGAACAAAAGGCATCATTGTGAAAAATATAGAATAATAATAATATTTATCAGCTTTTATTCACATTTGAACAAAAAACTTTAAGTCTGAGTTTGCCGGGGGTATGAATAATTTCGGGCTTGACTGTATATATTTCTTTAGGAGGCTAATAATCTTGACCTGAGCAGTCTTTATTTATTTATTTATTTTTAATTCCAGCAAAACAAAACAGAAATAAGACTTCAATAAGATAGAAGAAAAAATATAATAGTAAATACTGTGAACAATGCCAGGAGTGTTTTTTTTACTTTAATTCACCAATTAGGTGCTTTTCATACTAAACTTAATGATCTGTATCGAAACTGTCCTCATAAAGCTCTTTATGCAGTTTGATACCTAGAGGATTCTGTAAATAGTAATTGCTCCAGTAATGATTTTAATAGAAGCACTTTTACTTTTTTTTAAAGGCATGTAGGTGTGGTGCAAATGCTTTTAACAGCTGCATTCTTAATCAGGAAAATAGCTGCACAGACCTGCCTTACCTATTGGAGCCATCTGGCTTCACTGGCACAGCACAGCATGTACAGCTCTAGTGTTCACCACGCTTGGCCAGGGGTCTTGGCTCCACATCAAGCTTCTGGTTTCCTGTCAATAATCATTAGCTTGTGTGTCCTGCGACAATTAACTACTGAATGTGTTTTGACTATGCAACACAGTAGACTATTTATACATTTGAGCTCAAGCCTTCCCAAATAAGAACAGTGATAATGAATTGAATCTCTCTCTCTATTTCTCAGGCTCAGTATGAGAACCCTCCTCATATCTACGCTCTTGCTGATAACATGTATAGAAACATGATGATTGATCGTGAGAACCAGTGTGTGATTATCAGGTAAGAGAACTTTAATCTCTGAGTATCAACGTTAATTTCACAGTACTATCACGAGAATTGTATTTGTCAACGGTCTGATTTTTTTAAACAGGATACTTAATAATTCATATATTTAGATACTTTTTAATAAAATTACTTTAGATTAATTTTTAATAATTTATCAAAAAAATCGAATTAATAATAGATGAAAAAACTGTTGTTAATAATGAAATAATAATAATAGTAATATTACTACTAATAATAGTAATACAATTAATATTATTATTATTATTATTATTATTATTATTAATGATATTAATTAATTTATTTATTCATTTTCTTTTTGGCTTAGTCCCTTTATTAATCCAGGGGTCGCCACAGCGGAATGAACCGCCAACTTATCCAGCATATATTTTATGCAGCGGATACCCTTCTAGCCGCAACCCATCACTGGGAAACATCCACTCACACTCGTTCACACACATACACTACAGACAATTTAGCCTACCCAATAAACCTATACCACATGTCTTTGGACTTGTGGGGGAAACAGGAGCACTCGGAGGAAACCCACGCGAACACGGGGAGAACATGCAAACTCCACACAGAAACGCCAACTGACCCAGCCGAGGCTCGAACCAGCGACCTTCTTGCTGTGAGGCGAACGTGCTACCCGCTGTGCCACCGCGTCACCCTAATGATATTAATAATAATAATAATAATAGTAATAATAATAATAATAATTCATGTTGTCCCAACACAACTAAATTAAATTAATGTAACATTTTTAATTATTTGAACATAAAACAGGGCAATGCAGTGGCGCAGTAGGTAGTGCTGTTGCCTCACAGCAAGAACGTCGCTGGGTCGCAGGTTCGAACCTCGGCTGGGCTGGGTCAGTTGGCGTTTCTGTGTGGAGTTTGCATGTTCTCCCTGCGTTCGCGTGGGTTTCCTCCGGGTGCTCCGGTTTCCCCCACAGTCCAAAGACATGCAGTACAGGTGAATTGGGTAAGCTAAATTGTCCATAGTGTATGAGTGTGAATGTGTGTGTGGAAGTTCCCAGAGATGGGTTGCGGCTGGAAGGGCATCCGCTGCGTAAAATCGTGCTGGATAAGTTGGCGGTTCATTCCGCTGTGGCGACCCCGCGAGGGACAAAGCTGACAAGAAAATGAATGAATGAATGAACATAAAACAATTGTTTTGCCATTCAAGAATTGTTGTTCCAACTTATTATAAATAAGTAGTTTAAACAAGCAGCAAAATATTTTGTATTAGTGTATCATGACGATAGTAACAACAAAAAATTATAATTATATTACTATTACTAGTATTATTAATAATAATAATGACAATGATAACAACAACATTTTTTTTATTATTATTATTATTATTATAAAATAATAATAAGGATTAGGATAACAACAACAACAACACAAAATTTTTTTAACTTGTTCAAACTACTTAGTAAAATGAGCTGAATCAACACAATTCTTGAGATTTCATTGGGACAACTTAATTGTTTATGTTCAATCCACATAAATTTGTTAAAAGTGTTAAGTTAACTTAATCAATTTGTGTTGAGACAACATGTATGAATTGTGTGGAGCCCTGCATTTTTTACAGTGAATAATAATAATAATTTAAATAATAATGTAATAAATCATCATTAAATTATTGTGAAAGCAGCTTTAGAGGTCAAAATTATTTTTTTATTATATTAATATTTGTTTGCGTGTCTTTGGTTGTGTAAGATTTTACTGCTTGGAATATCTTTCATTATGTACAGGTCAGAGGGGTTGATCAAATGGTATTCCTTAATATCATTATTTGTGTTACAATGTGAAATTGGCTGGACTACATTATTATATATAATTTTACAAACAATTCATTCTGTTTATGTGTGACAAGAAAAGGGTGTGTAACATATGCTCAGGTACGGTATGACATCAATGCAGACAATATAATGGGAGAGTCTCTGAACTGTCAGAGTGAATAGATCATCATTGCTGTTTTGGTTATACTAATAAAGGTGTACAGTTAAATTGCAGTTCAACTGAAGAGATTCAACAAGCTCAACAGGCTCAGCAGTTGCCTTTGAATGTGCGCATTTCACTGACTCATAATCTAGGAGTATATCTTTTTTCCCTTTTGATGATAAAACAACAGACAAAGTCATTTTATATCCTTTGGTCTTTATTTTGTATAAAATTCTCCAGGATGTAGGGGACACAAAGCACAACAGCTTTTGTAACCTGTGCTTCCTGTATGAGTGCAGGAAATGCACTTGCATGGCCTTTGGAGAGGCCATCTGCTACTGTAAATGGAGGAAAGCTCACTGAGCAATCAGCTGTGATGTAGGTGTAAAGATAATTGTAAAAACAAAAAATATAATTGCAAAGTTTTATCTGGCAATTTAGACTTTTCACCTCAGTTTTGCAAGATATTAATGCAAAATCTAGCCTTGTTGCCACAATTTTGAGTTGGCACCTCACAATTCTGAATTTACATCTCGTAACTTTGAATTTACATCTTGCAATTACGACTTTGCGCCTTTACATTTCAATTCTGACCTTTTTCTGGCAATTCTGACTTCACATCTTGAAATTCTGACTTTACATGTCATTGCTAACTCTATGGCCCAGTTTCACAAACCAGGCTTAGCTTAAGCCAGGACTAGACCTTAGTTAAATTAGGCTATTTAAGCCACATTTATAAAAATAGCCTTAGAAAAATACATTACTGGTGTGCATCGGAGACAAAAAATGACACTGCCATATTTTAAGACATCTCACTTGAAGTTATTTTCAGTTGAGAGAGCTCAAACATGCAATTTAATCCAAGACTAGCATTAAACCTTGTTTGTGAAACCGGGGGTATATCTCACAATTCTTAGCTTATCTCTTGAAATTATGCTTTTAGAATAATAAAATTAATAATAAAATATAATAATTATATCATATAATATATATATATATATATATATATATATATATATATATATATATATATATATATATATATATATATATATATATATATATATATATAAAATATAATTCTATAATATAATACATTTGTAATAAATTTGATTTATTGCAGTCGTGAGTTTAAAATGCAATTCTGATGTTACATCCCACAATTCAGCCTTTACATCTCAGTTCTGACTCTATATCTTGCAGTTCTTTGTTTATTTCTTGAAATTCTGACTCTAAATCCCGTAAATTTGATTCTACATCTTACGATTCTGACTTTACATGCCAATTCTGGCAACTCTGTATCTATATTTCTTGAAATTATGCATTTTTTACTCTGAAATGCAATTTTATTTATTGCAATTGTGAGTTTAGAATGCAATTTTGAATTTACATCTTGCAATTGCTATAGCTTCTAACTTGAGGCATTTTGTTTAACCTGAATTGTAATTTTATTTTTTGCAGTTATGAATTTAAAACTCAAAATAACTCGAAAAATACAAAAGAAGAAAAGTCAGAAGTTTGAGATACAAACTTGCCATTGCAATTCTGGGAAGGAAACAAACTCCCATATCTCCCAAAGCTAAAACTGTGTCAGCAATAATATGAGTAAATTAGTAAAAAACACATTTTTTGATTGGAGAACATGAGAGACTGGTGTCAGTTTTTCCATTGAACACCTGTTTATTGTACACAGACAACTGTAAATAAGCTATTCATTTTTACCTTTAGAATTATGGGATTCTTTAGTCCTTTTCACATTGCTGTTTGACTGAGCTGTCCAAAATGTCAGTGTCTGGTTCAACCGGTGATGTAAATTAAAAAAGGAATTCCCCCAAAAATGACAATTCTGTCAAAAATTACTTACCCTCATGGTGTTCCAATCTCCTGAGAACTCATGAGACATAAGGATGTTCAAAGGCCAGAAAAGCACCAAATACATTGTTCAAAGTCTTCTTCCTTTTCTGCACTTTGAACGTCTCAGAACAATTGTAATGGATGATAAGAGCACTCAGATTCCATCTAAAACTTCTTCATTTGGGTTTTGAAGATGAACAACCTGAGGAGGATTAGTAATTAATTGGAGAGATTTCATTTTAGGGGAAGTAACACTTTAAGAACTCTAGCAGGGAAGGGACTAATTTGTCAAAACACTTTTTTTGCTCTCACATTTAGTTCTGCTAATGCTGCAGTCCTAAAATAAAGTTAGGGAAATTTAGCCCACCCCAGTTTAAGAAAACACGTTACATACATTTCTGTATGTAAACGTTACGTCTCTAAATTTAACCCTCCATCCTTATGGCATATGGGTAAACATAGCAAGTAGGGGAAGTTACAGAACGTGGGATTTTCCCTGCTGAGTTTGGGCTCTTTTATTCAGGTCTCACAGTCACCTGTGGGCCTGATGGTGCCTGTGGCGCTTGCCTCATAGTAAATGTCTTCAGTTTCAGCGTTTTTCTCACCGGTTTGTTTGTGTAGCGAGAAAGCTGCTTCCAGCTCAGTCAGACCACATAAAGAGACTGGAAGTGGAATTGTGATGACCCAGATTAGTAAACAAAACCTTCCACGAAATTGCTGCCCATGCATCCTGTGGTCAAGCTGTATTCTGGTAAGCGCAGGCGCAGGTTTTTTTCCAAGACCATTTGGCGTCAAGGATAATCCTTTTCTCATTCTTTCAAATGTTCAAAAATGTTCAAAAGTTGCAGATTTGTCTGTTTTTTTTTTTTTATAAGAAATGTATTATGCTCATCACTGTTACATTTATTTGATTGGAAACACCAAACAGGATTTGAGAAATGTATTACAAGATAATATTAGAAACTTATTGCAATTTAAATAAAAAATAATTATTCTAGACCTGAAACCTGACAATTTCTTCTGGATTTAGTTACAATTGATAGTGATGTTTTTGAGTAAAATGTCATTTTTGATTTATTTTGTACACTACGGTTGATATTTCTTCAATTGTAAAGTAAAAATGTTGTCCATCAGTCCATATCGTTGTTTAAAATAACAAAAAGTCCACGCTTTTAGATTTTTTTAGACCAATTTTGTTTTAACTTCATAAGAAAAAATCGGTATTTGGTGGAATAATCTTGATTTTCAGTAACAATAAATGAAAACATTTGTTATTCTGACCAATTGTCATGTTGTGAAAAGCTCTATTTGAATATAAAATATCTAATTGACCCCAAAGTTTCAAATTCTAGTGTACTATATTGCCAAATTGGAGGACTTTTGGGGTCTTTCTTTTGGAATGCTGTCATCTTCATTGTGTTTAGTGACATAATGGTATGATCTACATTGTTTAGTGAAACAATGAGGAAGGATGTGGCAGAATCTTTTGTATTAAAACAGTCTCTCTGTACTGCAACAGAGGAAACCATTGACCGACCGAATTAGGTTGGCATGTGCTAAAGGACAGAATAAACAGACCATTACGCTGAGATCAGTAACACACTTCATCATCTTGTTATTATGGCAAACCCTGTGGTCTGTACAGTACGATATACAAAAGCATGTGTGTGTGTGTGTGACCCAGTGCTGTATTTGCTGAGCTGATGTTTATACTGCTGAATAATCAGTCTCATGACTCGTCACTTACTGAATGAAACTGAATGGCTGCTGCGTCTCTTTCTCTCTTTTTTTTCTCCTTCTTTCTTTCACTATTTGTGTTTCTGTCTTTCTTTTTTGTCACTTCTTTCATTCTCTCTGCCCATTTTTGGTTAGTAAACATTCGCAGAAAGTTAAAAATGTGCATTACAGCATCCAAATTGAAAATTCCCCCAAAGACGTTTAAAAAAATAGCCATGCACAATTAATCTAAGTGGATTGAGCAAACAGTGTACAATAAGAGTTTGTTTCCCAGAGCTTTCGTCGCCTGTAGACGAGCAGGACATTTCCCTTAAGGTGGAGAGCTTATAAACTTGCGAGACAAAGGAATGAAAACCACATGGCAGACCAAATCTCTTGGAGCAGACATGGGAAGATTTTTCGCCATGTATTGCGAGGTTCTCACGATAGGTTGAGGTGAAATGAAAGGTGTGTAGTACTGGCGCTGTGTGATGTAATGGACTTCTTACTGCTTCCCCAAGCCTTCTTTAAACGCACCACAGCTGTGCCTTCTCAAAATGGCATTACTGACATGGGAAGAAGAAGAAATATCGAAAAATAAACCAGCTTCTTCTGTCATCGTCCGCCAAACCACATGCATCTTATGCGTACGGCTCTGCCAAAGGCAAAGGGCAGGAGGAAGGATGCAAGTAAAGCAAGAGTAAAGCAACTGAAGGAAAAGAGTTGGAGCCAGTGCTACTAAACAGGATTAATGAATGACATTTTCATGTGGTTTAGTTATAGATGTAGACATGTGCACACTGTAAAAAAGGCTGGGTTCCACACAATCCCTTCATTTCGTCCCAACGCAAATCAATTAGGTTAGTTTAATGGTTTTTACAAAGTTAATTAAACATAATACAACTAAGTTGTCTAAAAAATAAAAATATTGTGTCGTTTCACCTCATTTTAAATAAGTAGTTTGAACAAGAAGCAACATTTTTTGAGTGCATATACACTACCTGACAAAAGTCAAAAAATTTGTATTGTGTGTAACTCCCATGAGCTTGGAGGACTGCATCCATACATCTCTGCAATGACTCAAATAACTGATTAATAAAGTCATCTGGAATGGCAAAGAAAGCGTTCTTGCAGGACTCCCAGAGTTCATCAAGATTCTTTGAATTCATCTTCAATGCCTCCTCCTTCATCTTACTCCAGACATGCTCTATATTGTTCATATCTGGTGACTAGGCTGGCCAATCCTGAGCACCCTGACCTTCTTTGCTTTCAGGAACTTTGATGTGGAGGCTGAAGTATGAGAAGGAGTGCTATCAATCTGAAGAATTTCCCCTCTGTAATGGGCAGCACAAATGTCTTGATACCTCAGGATGTTGATGTTGCCATCCACTCTGCAGATCTCTTGCATACCCCCATACTGAATGTAACCCCAAACCATGATTTTTCCTTCATAAAATCTGACTGATTTCTGTGAGAATCTTGGGTCCATGCGGGTTCCTGTAGATCTTCTGCAGTATTTGTGATGATTGGGATGCAGTTCAACAGATGATTCATCAGAAAAAATCTACTTTCTGTCACTTTTTCAAATGATCAACAAGAAGTTAAGTTATTATTTGTTGCTCTTACAACTAGGATCAACGATAAGACTTTTGTCAGGTAGTGTAGGTGTACATTTACAACTATGTTCACATTAATTAAATAAGGTTGTGAAAATAAAGAAGTTACAAATGATTTAATATAATGAATTTTTTGTCCTTTTGTTTTCAACATTGATAATAATATGAAATGTATCTTGTGCACCAATTCTAAATATCATAATTCTTGTTTAAGATTTTTAAGTTATCAGTAGTTTATAGAATACGCTGTAAAAATGCTGGGTTTCACACAAACGATTTGTGTTGATACAACAAGAAGGAGTTACTTTACCTTATTAGTTTTTACAAATTTAAGTGGATTGAACATAAAGTTAAGCTAAAAAAAAGAACTCAAGAATCATATTGTTTTACCTAAATTTAAATAAGTAGTTTGAACAAATAGCAAACGTCATTTGAGTTTGAGTGTAAAAGACTTAAAACATGTACCTATTTTGTTAATATCTATGCCTTAATCCAGAGAACTAATAATAAATTTAACTTACAAAAAATAACTTTAACTTATAACTTAATTAGTCTTTCTAAAGCTGTGTATGTATGTTTAATTATTTGTGTGTATACTTGTAAAACAACACACATGACACGACTCAAACATTAATATATACACGTATGGTCTCATAGGAAAATGAATGGCTAAACAAATATTGAGTTCTGTGTTGCTCATTCTGTATTTATTCACATATTATGTAAATAAGGCTGTACTACTCTTAGTTGGCAACACAATGCATACTAAAGCTCACTGTGGAGTAGTATAAAACATATTAAGTTAATTAAAGGAATTCCCTTCTCACCAACACTATTCTACTTGATCTGTATTAACCGAGGATAAGAATCTCCTAAACCCTCTCTGACCCTCTTAAAAGCTTGCTGAGCAGATTTTAGTATTGTGCTCGAGGCACACAAGGCACTGATTTTGCTTGTTAACACACTCCTGTGCTGATTTTTTTAACTGCGGTAAATGGAAACATTTGTTTGGTTTTTAATATTGTCATAAAAATTGATTGCTGAAGCGTTAAATGCATTTGGGAACAAATTTTGTTGTCATTACTCAATCGTAAAAGCCTAATTTATGTATTATAAAAAATAATAGTTATGCCTCTACCATTCAAATATTCTTGCTTTGAAAATCAAAGGCTACAAAATTCTTTAAAATATCTTCTATTTTGTTAAGGTTTGCAACAAATGGAGGGTGAACTAATCATAGTTTTCATAGAATTTTCATTTTTGAGTGAACTGTCCCTATAAATCACAGGTGTTAAACTCAGTTCCGGGCCGCAGCTCTGCACAGTTTAGTTCCAACCCTAAGTAAAGACACCTGATCAAACTAATTAAGTCATACAGGCTTATGTGAAACCTACAGTTAAGTGTGTTGAAGCAGGGTAAAAACTAAACTATGCAGGGCTGCGGCCCTACAGGAACTGTGTTTGACACCCCTGCTATAAATGTTCTTTAATTTTTAGTAAAAGACAAACAATCAAACTAAATATTGTCATTATTTTGTTACATGTCAATAAAACGACTGATGATTTTTGATTATGCAAAAAGGTTTTTCAAATTAAATTATTCATCTGTTTTTAAATATTTATTTGTCATAAATGAGGATATAATATTCAATATAATGTATTGGTCACACAAAAAGGTTTGATTAGTTCGTGTTAGTTAATGTATTTACTAACATTAATGAACAATGCTAGTACAGTATTTATTAATCATAGTTAATCATAGCATTTACTAATGCATACTTGAAATCCAAATTCATGCTTGTTATCATTAGTTAATGCACCATTAGTTAACATGGACTAGCAATGTAACAACTGTGTTTTTATTAACTAATGTTAACAAACATGAACAGATACTGTAAGAAATGTATTGCTCATTGTTTGTTCATGCTAAACTCCAAAATATATTTTTAGCTGCTTGTTCAAACTACTTATAACTTTTGTAAATTGAGCTTAAAAATCATAATTGCTTTTTGATGAATCCACTTAAATTTGTAAGAACAATTAAGTTAACTTGATCAATTTGTATTTGGACAACCTGAATGAATTGTGTGGAGGCCTGCATTTTTACAGTGTAATAACTACATTATTTAACATTAACTAATGCAATCTAATTTTAAAGTGTTACCAGTTTATTTAATCTTTGATTTTGCTTTGTACTTTCAGCGGTGAAAGTGGAGCAGGGAAGACCGTAGCAGCAAAGTACATCATGGGCTACATCTCCAAAGTGTCAGGTGGAGGACCCAGAGTTCAGGTGGGTTGCACAGAGTACTTAAACAAACATGAAAGCTTTTGGCATCAGGATTATTTAATGTAAAAGTAAAAACAACATATGGTGGCTTCCTGGGCTGTTTTTGATAGGTAACGTTAAACAGAATCCTGATGCATGTTGAAGTTTGCCTCATCTGACATCATTCCTGCACCCCCCTCTCTTACAATCTACCTTTCATCCGTTTCATCCTTCTACAAACCCCATCAGCAGCCATCTGTCCCCCACAATCCCCCTCTGATCTGTCTCGTGCACCTCTCAGTGCCTTCAGGAGCCATGTGAGTGAGCTCAGAGTCAGAGGACTGACACTTGCTTATTCAATTAACCAGTTGACTGTATATTCCGTTTGAGAGTACTAGTGAAAATGCTTGAATTTTGCATAACGTTTTATTTTTGTTGCTTTAATGACAACATTGTTTGAGCTGAACAAACTCTACAAGTCAATTCAATGATTTTCAGCATGATTTGAGTGATCCAAACAGCAGTTTGAGTTTCAGTGGAATTAAAAGCATGTGAAGCATGTGACAGTAACATGTAACCGGTGGTCGAAAATTTTGTACATCTCTAATATCAGCACACTTTTAGATTTCCATTGTTGCACATTTCTGCTGTGTGATTGGCTCTTAGATCAATAGAGTAAAGCTAGTCCAGAGCTTATCATTGTTATTGACACAAATATTATTGCGATTCGATATAAAATCGTTTATCAGCCCACCCATAAGCTAAAAAAAAAATGATTCAAAGATGATTCCTTGGATTTAAAAAATGTCCTTGAGCTAAGTGGATACAAACAATTTATTTGGCCTGACTTTAATCAAGCAAATTAAGTTGAACATTACTCAATTTAATTTGTTCAAATTCAATCCATAAACTGTACAGTGAAGTGTTTGCAACAACTTTGCAGACACCGTTTTTTTCAGTGTACCTAGAAATAATGTAGAATCTGAAAATGCACACCAGACACATTTTTTCTTTGTTTAAAAATCTTTAAATACCTAAACATTCGATTCATTTAGTAGGGCTGTCAGTCAGCTCAAATGGTGATGAATTAATCGAGAGGAAATGTTTTGAATAGGATTCAAATAACAGGGTCTCTGTGGAGCTTAAAACGTTTTTATTTATCCGTCACTGATTAAAGGCCTTCAAACGGTATTACATCAGATTTTAAGGTCCTGGCATTAAGTGTTAAAAAGTTGATATATATCTTTGTGTTTTGCTTTTCAATGCAAATATCTAAACATCCTAAATCATGATCAATTTAATTGGCAGGCAAAAACTTAATATTGAGTTCTTACAACAAAAACAAATATCTGTCAATGAGGTATGACATTTTCTTTTCTGTTTAATTACAATAGAATTTTCTGAGCAGATATTTTTGTTCTCATTTAAATCAAATTTGCCTCTTTTTATTAAATATCAAATAAAACAATACTTTGATATAATTTTGCTTAGTTCTTGAATTTAGATTTATGAATCTTTAGATATTTGCACTAGAAGGCAAAATTAAAATGCTGAGAAAAAAATATTTTGTGCAGTGTGATCAGGGGTTTCCCAGTACTGGGTTGCAGCTGGAAGGGCATTCGCTGCGTAAAACATATGCTAGATAAATTGGTGGTTCATTCCGCTATGGCAACCCCTGATAAATAAGGGACTAAGCCAAAGGAAAACGAATGAATTATCAGAGGGTAAAAGTTGCTTTAGGGAACAGAGTTATTTACACTTTAAGATATATTTTTAAAATTAAAGAAAAATTGTGATCAATGCAAAGTATCAATTTAAAACATTGAAGTGGTAATGCAACTCAATTGCATTGAAATGCATTAAAATAAGAAATGCAGGGACATTGTACATTCTGGACATTTAATCACTTATTAAATTAGTAAATTATGCAAGCATTTAATTACAAATTTTGGACAAAGAATATCCAAGGAACATGCGTGGAGTGATTTTGTATGTTTTAAATGTACTGTAATGATTTCATAATGAAACTATGGAGGCATGTGTTTTGACAGCTATGTTAGTTGACATGCTAAAGAAAGTAGAGTATTGTAGTGCAACAGAAGGCATCTCTGCTTTGCTGTGTCTGCTGTGTCATGGTGCCTCATTGTACATTTTATTTGCAATTTTTTTTGTCCCCTTTTCTTTTCTGTCCTTTTGTCTTTCTGTATGTCTGTTATTTACTCTTGTGGTCCACACAGGAGTCTGTAGCCTTTCTGTACCCATATGCAAATTTTCCATGTGTGCTTTTCCTGGTGCTGCAAATGCAAACAAGCCCTTGACACTAATTTGTTTGCATCAGCTATGTGACTTTTTTCAAGATTTCTTTAATGTGTGCAACACAAACTCATGGCAATTCGTAACTTTTTTTGATTTTGTGGCTAATTCATATGAATTTGTACAATCTCTTTCGTACAATTTAGTACAATTTGCTAATTCTCAATGACGGTTGGGTTTAAGGGCAGGGTTTGGTGCCACACCAACTTTTAAAAATGTTACATTTTCATATGACTGAACGCGTACGAATTACTAATAAAATAGTTATGTTTAGTTGTGAGGTCAGGCTTTATTGTGATCATTTACAAGTTCATAAAAGACAAAAAATGTGCTGAAATACAAACAGGGCTTTTTAGCCATGTTTGTTTATGTTGGAGATAATAACCACCTTAATAATTTACATCCACAGTTATATTACCAAAACAAAGATAAAATAAAACTATGCAACATTTTTTTTTCTATTTGTGATTTTTCCCCACACACCTTATGTCATAAAAAGTTATGGTTTTGGCATATCTCAGAACTTCTGCATGTGTCAGTCTGTCTCTTGGCTGCTTTGCTGACTGAGATGGCTCCAAGTAGACTGTACTGTGCAAATTATGTGTGAAATATGCATGCGTACTGACATTGATATGTCTGCAGGGTAAATTAGGTCACTCTTTTGACATTGAGATGACCAGTGTTATCTTAGTTCACCCAATAGACAGGATTTTATCTACGGATCTCATCAATTTCAGATCTGCATTGTTTCTATGCTTATTATGCCAAATGTCAACATAACATTACATCTCTCTCTTGTTTGTTTATTGCCACACAGCATGTCAAAGACATCATTCTTCAGTCTAATCCTCTTCTTGAGGCCTTTGGGAATGCTAAGACAGTGAGGAACAACAACTCCAGTCGATTTGTAAGCATCAATCATCCTCCCGTTATTTTATTGTTATTATTATTTCATTTGAAGACAGCAGACGTCTTGCAGATGTCTTGTGATGTGTTGGGCACAAATTGCACTAAAACCAAAAAACTGGGTGATCATCCTTGTTAAAGGGAAGTGCCACGCCACCTTTTAATGGCAGTTGTGGAGGAATGACAGATATTTTGAAGGAAGTTGGAAACCTGTAATCATTGACGTCTATAGTATTTCTTTTTTCTAGTATGGATGTCAGTGGTTACAGGATTTCATCATTCTACAAAACATCTTCTTTTGCATTCAACAGGAAAAAAAAAACTGTTTTGAAACAAATCAAGGGTGAGTAAATGATGACAGAATTTTCATTCTTTGGTGAACTATCCCGTTATATAAAAAGAGAAAGAAAAAGCATTGCTTTGCCAGTGCAATAAGAACATTTGATGAATAGGTTGGAATTGTAAGGTTTTGACCTAAATTTGACAGCTTAAAAATACTCACAGGGCAAAACTGCCATTACAAAATGTTGCATGCCACATTTACTTGCAGTTCTGCTACATTATGCCCAGACATGCCAGTCTTGTTTTTATTCTCTTGAGATTGGTGGAGTTAAATTGCAAAAAAGAATGGATTAGCAGTGATACAAATGGATTAGTTTGTGGAGTGTTTTGTAACTTCTCTGTAAGAAGGATTGAGAAAATTGGCTGTTAATTTACTCACCCTTAAACCATCCAAAATATAGGGAACTTTTTATCTTCAGTAGAGGACAAACAATGTTTTCAACTAAAACTGTGGCCCTTTGTGATTCGCAAAATCCAAATGAACAGCTACCATGACTTTGAGAGTAAAAAAAACAGGATACAGGTAAAACAAACATAATACCTTTGTTTGCTGACCTCCAAGTCTCATAGATTATTTCTTCATAGACCTCAATGTATCATCAGAAGCAACACCTATAGAGTTTTTTTTGCCTGTATATGTTTTTTTTTCTTTCTTAAATTGCTGGTAGTAATTGCCTTGCATCAATATGATAACCAAGAACTACAGTTTCAGCTACACCAATATGTTCTGCTGACAGTACATCTTTGAGATGCCTGTGCATAAGTAAATTAAAAGCACATTTTCATTCTTGAGTAAACTATATCCCTTCTGCATCTGGGTATGTCTGGTAATTTCAGACAGCTGCTGTAAGCAAAAATGAACAGAAAGAGGCCCATAAATGATAGTGGAGAGTGTTTGTATTCGTTAAAGCACCCATTTCCTCTTTTTGGGGGGGTTCTGGGTATACACATCCACCTGCAGTACAGCTCGTCTGAGCCTTTTTTTACATTCATCTTCCCTGACAGGGGAAATACTTTGAGATTCAGTTCAGTTCCGGCGGCGAGCCAGATGGTGGGAAAATCTCCAACTTCCTTTTGGAAAAATCACGAGTGGTGATGCGGAATCCTGGAGAGAGAAGCTTCCACATCTTTTATCAGGTGAGAATGAGGACAGGAGGTAGGCTCCTTCCCACTGAAGATGTCACTGTGACCGTCAGTCGTATAATACACTGCGTTACGAGGAAAAATTGAATGAATAACCGCAGTAAAGGCCAGGAAATAAAAGATGGAGCCATTTGGCCCTGAAAAGCAGGTCACGTTGTTCTGAGTTTACCACTTGAGTTTTTTGGAGAGCGAGAGTATGTCTGGCTTCTTAACGAGGCCTTCTCCCCACTGTTCCCTCTTCACAATTTTGGAGACTTTGACCGTTTTCCTATGGGACTTTTTGTTTTTTGGTGTTTCATCAACTACGCACACTTTTGGCCCTTTGGACTTTTAGAAAATAAACACACTTAAAGCACTTTTCACACTCTCGCAAGTTTATTTAATTTGTCTGCTAACATATCCAGGAGAATTCTGTTGATTTTTTTTCTATTCCTCCCATAAATGTTCACCACAGTCTGTTTGAGACATTTCCTCCATGTCTCAAATTTTGTGTCTAATGGATTTCTGAAAATAACAGTGGTGGAAATGACATTTTAAGCACTTTTGGAATAAAATTCCAGACTCCTTTGTTATGCTAAGGATAATTTCCAAAATATACACCATTAAATAATATTTTCATATCTAGGACTTTTTATACTTGCTGGTAAGATTTTATTATGTCTTTAAAATAATTTTTGCAACTCTTTCCAAAAAAGGTTTCGTCTGTTAACATGAAATAATTAACAATGAGCTATTCATTTACAGCTTGACTTAATCTAAAAACACAAAATTGCTTGTTCATGTTAGTTCACAGTGCAATAACTACATTCACAAATGCAACTCTGGATTTATTTATTCATTTTAATTATGTATTAATCATAGACCATTTTTTTATGGTCTAAAACTCACCCAAACTCTCCCAAGAACTTTATGTGAATGTGTTATAACATACATTCCTCTTCACAGCTAATAGAGGGAGCCAGCGGAGACCAGAAAAGCAGTCTGGGTATCACCAGCCTGGATTACTACTCTTACCTCAACCAGTCCGGTTCCTACAAAGTGGACGATATCAACGACAAGCATGATTTCCAAGAAACCTTGGTGAGTATAATTAAGCAACTTGATATTTGCATAGAGCGCACTGGGAATCCTATATAGTTCAATAGAGTTTGCCTGTTCAAATATGTGAACTGTTTTCCATATTGGCCGACACTGTTATTGTAACTTCCTTCTTCTCTTTCTGCTGTGTGTCTCTCTGTCTGACCCCAGCATGCCATGGATGTGATTGGTATCTCAGGGATGGACCGCAACATGGTGCTGCAGATTGTGGCAGGAATTCTTCATCTTGGGAACATCAACTTCAGGGAAGCGGGGAATTATGCTGCTGTAGAGAATGACGAGTGTATGTACACAGACTCAATTTTGCATATTTGCTTTATTATGGTCAGTGGTGTAAAATAATGAATTACTAATACTCAAATTATTATAATTGAGTAGTTTTTGGGAGGAACTGTAATTTACTAAGTAGTTTTAAAATGTGTACTTTTACTTGAGTACATTTTTAGACATTAAACTGAGGTCCTCTCTGTGGTCATTAAAAATTCTATGGCACTTCTTGTAAAGAGTAGGGGTGTAACCTCGGTCTCCTTGCCAAATTCCCTCCATCGACCCTTCACTTCATGACCTCCCAATCAACCCCATTCACTGATTTGGCTCTATCACTGTCTCTCCACTCCACCAATAGCTGGTGTGTGGTGAGCGCACTGGCGCCGTTGTCCTGTGGCTGCCGTCACATCATCCAAGTGGATGCTGCACACTGGTGGTGGTGTGGAGAGACCCCCTCTCATGATTTTGAAGCTCTTTGAGTGTATGACCATACACAATAAATGCGCTATATAAATACGCATTACATTACATTACATTACACAATGACCGAGAGACTGTGAAGACTGCATGTCACCCATGTAAAAATGAAGAACGCCTATTGTATGATGACTGAAATCACCAAACGATCACTAAATGCATTACAGAATGTTACGTTTTCAAATACATGCACAAATTGCATGTTTTCTATGGTGTTTTCACAAGCCTAGTTTGTGGTGCACACTGTTGGAAACTCATAGCTTGTTAGTCAGGATTCAAAGTGTACAAGCTAAGCATTAACATATCGTCACAGCTAGACTATTGCGCCATAGGTTACACAGATTTCGCTCCGCATGTAAAGAAACTTGCTTTCTGTCAGCTTGTTATATGTGCGTGCATACATTAATGTAATTTGTTCTCACATTTTAAAATTATACTCCATGAATAGCAAATAATTGAACTTACATTTAGATACACCTTTAAAATAAAATGGCACTGATGTAACCACATTTTTTTTTGATTGGCAGGGTACAGGTTGAATAGTTTTTACAGCAAAATACTACTCAATACTCTTGATTATTTTAGGGTAACTTTTTACTCATACTTCAATCATTTTACTCTACTTGTGCTACATGTTTGGCAAGTTATTGTACTTTTATTCAAGTTTGATTTCTCAGTAGTTATTGCCCTGATAATGGTGTCCTCATTTGAACTGCTGCTGTAGATTCTTTCATTGCGTTAACTCATGCCAACTGTCTTGCCACACTATGTTACGCTAGAAAACAGAGCTCTGTTTATGCGCCCGGCATCTGCATATTACATCACACCCTAAAATTACCCAGTAAAACTCTAAACTTCCAGCCCACCCCTCTGTTTCCTCTCTCGTTCTCCTTCTCTCCAAGTATCTCGAATCTCTCAGGTGGAGCAATGCACTTGAATGACAGAAGCTGTTTGCTATGGCATAAAGCCATGCTGTGCTGGGAGCAGACGAAGCTAATCTGTGCCTTTCCTGTTCTGCCCCTTCCCAACCCCTCTTCCTGTCTGCCGCCAGTGACTTTCACACATTTAGTGTTGGCTTGCCAATGTAAAAACCACACGCGGCACACAACTGCTTGGCTTATGACAAAACCGTATGTGGCGAGCTCATGCGTCCTGGGAAATAAAATCTATAGATAACATCTTTTTTACTGCAGATCCAGATTTTCATGGAGGCCTCTAAGTGACATCATATAGGGAGAGTTTTGAGAGTCACTCCTATGTCTTTTTATAGTGGTGTTGTTTTGGGAGTCTCCACCCGCACATATGAATAATGAGGCACAATTAAGCTAGATGACGTTTAGCATCACTATCAGCACTGAATGTGGGCAGTTTCCTTTTTAATGATGTGAGTCAAAGATGAGGCAGTGCTGCTCTGAAAAGCAGTGAGACACAGGGCTGTCAGTGACTCGTGTCTCACTTGTGCCTATAGAGGAGATCTGTTGTGTTTGTGTCCAAAGAAATTCACATGAGTCATATGTATGATCTACTCCTTAAACCTCTTTTTGTCCACCTTTTTAAATTTTTTGAAAATAGAAAATTACATTACATATTGTATTATGTTAATTAGCCAATTAAACATTCAGTTAAACTGCTGAAACATTTATTTATGAAGTAAAGACATTTATTCATAGGTTAAAAATAGTAATGACTTTTAATATTTCTATTGTCAAAAACCATCACAGTTTAACAAAAGTTTGTAGCAGTGTAACTTTTCGAGACAGATCATAAAACATTCCAAATCAGCTTATTACAATTATTTCTGAAGGATTGTGTGACACTGAAAAGCCTTTTAAATAGTAGTGTATGTTTAGAAGCAGTTGTGGAAAAAATATAATACAAAAGTGTATAAATAAAAGCAGTGATTCTCAACCACGTTCCTGGAGGACCACCAACTCTGCATGTTTTGGATGTCTCCTCTGTGTTTCACACCTATCACAGGTCTTTCAGTCTTTGCTAATGAGTTGATGATCTGAATCAGGTGTGTTTGGTTAAGGGGACATGGAAAATGTGCAGAGCTAGTGGTCCTCCATGAACGTGGTTGAGAAACACTGAATTATATCATACTGAACCCAAACAGTAGTGAATTATGTATTGAGAAACCATAATCATTCATTCTGTGCAAGAATAAAAAGGGTAGCATAAGTGTCTTACTGAGTTCTTAAGTTCAGTCTTGTATATTGTATATTTATAATTTTGAATATTGTAAATTTGAATATTATAATTGTGACCATAGCAGTGTTTCTCAACCACGTTCCTGGAGGACCACCAGCTCTGCACATTTTTCATGTCTCCGTAACCAAACACACCTGGGGTGCGTTTCCGAAAACCACCGTTGGCCAACTAAGGTTGCAAGTTGCGTCGTTACAAACATAGTTTGTAGATTTGACTTTATAGTTCCAATAAACATTTCCAAACTGTGTTGCAAACTTGTACGCTTGCAGCTACACCTCTAGAGCTGTAGTTAGAAGCATAGTTCCTGGCTGTTTTCTATTCCCAGCTATCCCCCCTATGCTCTATTACTTTAGAACGTTCCAACATTTAAACTCAGAATGATTTTTTAAAATAATATTAAGGTCATCTCTCTTAGGTGTAATTTAATTTCAAAGTATTTTTACAGTTCAGTTTTAGCGATCTTCATGTTGACAATTGCGTTGTCTTCGTAGTGCACTTTAAAAACATTTATGCCATTTTGAACACAGCTGTGGCTCATGACGAAAGCTGTAGGTAGTATTTAAAAGTGGAATTTATGTTATGTCTCCAAAGCTTGTGAAAACAAAAATATATAGCATTCGTTAATGCTTTTAGGTTATAGAAGGTTTTTTTATTAAGTATCCGTACTATATATGACAAGGGCCTGTTGGTTAGAACATTTCTGCAGTGGCTTAAATGTGTCAAATTGTAAAAATAAACTTTTCAAAAAAAATTCAATAAATAAAAAATATCCTATAATAAACAGTAATAATAATAATCATCATTATTATTAATATTATTATTATTAAAGTAGATTTTTTTTCATTTACTAATCAATAATAATAATTAAATTTCATTTCTTAATAAATAGCTTCATTATTCATTTATGTATATGATTTATATATGAGATTAGAATACATGTTAGCTTTTTTAAGTGATTTTATGTTTTAGAATAGACTATGGAATGTTCTTAATAATATTTGTAAAGGAAACACAGGCCCTATATGTGTCGTTTACATATATTTCAATTAATAAGGAAAACGAGTGCATGTTTTTACCGAAACTAATATTGTATTTTTTTTTACATGCGTGTTTGTGTAAAACAATATAAATTGCACAAAAAATTATGGGGTTCTTCTCTAAAGTTGTTACTCCACCTCGTTTAGAGCGTCATTATGGACGTTTTACATTATAACTAACGTGGTTCAAACGAAGAAAGCAACTACGGTTTTGGAAAACACTCGTCACTACATCGTTCATTTCCCAAACAATGCATTGCACTATGATAGTTCAGCTGCGAGTTAGGTCGTTGTTTGTAAAATGCACCCCTGATTGAGATCATCAGCTCATAACCACAGACTGAAAGACCTGTAATGGCTGTGACAGTGAAAGGAGACATCCAAAACATGTAGTGTTGGTGGTCCTCCAGGAACGTGGTTGAGAAACACTGGACTATAGCATTTGTCTGCTAGCATGTTCAATAGAATTCTATAGTTGTAGACTCCTTTGTCTTGCTTAGAGTATGTTCCCCAAACATACATCACTAAATATTATGTTCATATTTAAGGCATTTTTATGCTTAAAAGCTTTAAGTTGGCAAGATTTTATTATTTCTTTCAAAATAAATGTTGGTAACAACCAAGTTTATGAATTGTTAACAAGGTTATGAATTTAATTCTGGATTTTAATTGTTGATTACAGTTTTTTTTCAATCGCGTAACAAGTGTTTGTCCATACCATTCCCACATTTCATGTTGTTTTCATCCAATATCCAGTCAGTGAAAGCATTTCCACAATGCTTATATTTTCTTAACAGACAAGCTATACCTCCCAACAAAATTATGGATTGTTTTTGTAGTATTTACGAATGTTAACACACAACATCCCGCAGTAGCAAAAGCAATATTCCAAACCTTAGATACAGTATAAAAACCTCTGCTTCTGCAATGATATCATACCGTATTCTATCATACCGTGTTTCTACTGTACTTCCTGTACTTCCTGCAGTAAAGTTTCCTAAAATGTCTTACTAAGGCAAAGTTATTTAATCTTACATTTGATCAATCTTGTTAAGTGTACATTATATCCAGAACTCAAACTTTTTGACAGTAGTGTGCAGTATATTACACATTTAGAAACACTTATTTGGCATTTTGAGTGAAAATCATCAATCTGATTCTTTTTACTTTCAGTTCTGGCCTTTCCTTCCTTCCTATTGGGCATCGATCAGGAACGTCTAAAAGAAAAACTCACCAGCCGAAAGATGGACGGCAAATGGGGAGGCAAGTCTGAGTCTATAGACGTGACTCTGAATGTGGAACAAGCATGCTTCACACGCGACGCTCTCTCCAAAGCTCTACACTCTCGTGTTTTTGACTACCTGGTAGAGGTACAAAACCATATTCACATGCATCCCTCTTAAAAAACAAATGCTAGGGAAGAAATAAACACCTAACAGGCTCCTGTTTTTCTTTAGTCCATTAACAAAGCCATGGTTAAGGAACACCAGGAGCTGAACATTGGAGTATTGGATATCTACGGCTTTGAGATTTTTCAGGTGAGGCTTTTATTTACTAGTCACTAATTAAACGATTACTTTAAAGCAGCTATTAGGATGTCTATCTAATGAGATGAGAGGATTTTTAATTGTCTGGAATGGTTCCCTTCTGTTTTAGTAAACAGATAACAGATTAATGAACTTGACTAATCTGATAATCTCTTGGTTTAGCATCTGGTATTTAGACCTTTAAGATAACTACCTGTGTCGTCTGCAGTAAAAGGATAAAGCTGGATAACAGGGCTTTCAACTCTTTTAATTTGATCCTGACTTATTCTCATTCCGGTTAACCACAAAAATGCTGAAATCTTAAACAGGAACTGAGTATTTGCTATTGCTGGCTTTAATTGAAATCTGTTGTTTGTGATAGTTACGTCTTATTTGTTTCCATTTGACTACTGGTGGTGTTTTCAGTTCATCAATCTGTTTTTTCTGTTTGTTTTTATTTTGCTTTTTAGAAAAATGGATTCGAACAGTTCTGCATCAACTTTGTGAATGAAAAACTGCAGCAGATTTTTATTGAACTGACTCTGAAAGCTGAGCAGGTGACATTTTACTGTATTTTTGTTTGGGTTTTCATCAGCAAAATAGTGTTTTCGTTTTAAAGAGGACATGAAGGGGTCTTTTATATTTATTTTGTACTGTTCAGCCAATAAGCTTTATAAGCAATTAACGTTAGTCTTTACAACATCACACAAAATGTTAAATTGTGACTTGTTTGTAAATTAATCTGCAGTAAAATTAAGTGAACAAAGAATCAAGTTCTTCCTAACATGACCTAGAGCTTTATTAAAAATAAAAAAAAGTCTGTCCACTCTTTTCTAATTCTGAGGTCAAAAGGAAAGCAGTGACTGTGTTTTCCCCATTTTGGCTTTGCACATCATCTTGTGTGATTAAAGCATCTTTCTAAAAAAATCTATTTCAAATACACTTCAACCCCTGGGCAAACCAAAAATGTATGATAAAACAAACTTAGCTATGGTTGCCAGACCTTTACCAATAAAAATACAGTTGAAAATGTAAAAGTAATATCAAAATTTGAAGATAATCCACCATGTTTAATTAATTTATTATTTATTATCATTTATGAGCTTTCTTTGTGGCAGGTCCACAGTTAAGAAACACTTTGCCCCTTGAGATTAGAATGGCTCCATCACTATCTTTTTTTAAATCACTCCTAAAAAATGTACCTATTTAACTTGGCCTTTTAATAGTATTTTAATAGTAATTTTAAATATAGTCAGTCGTTTCTCTTGGTTTATTTTTATGTTTCATAATCTGTTTCTTTATTTCACTTGTCTTATGTTCAGCGCTTTGATCAGTCTTATAGCTGTTTTAAATGTGCTTCATAAATAAATAACTTTGAACTTGAATTTATAGTGTTACTACACCAATGTTTCGAAGTACTAACATATCTACACATAGTAGTTTTTGTTATACCATAAGGTGATAAGTAAATCATATGGTGAACCAATGCTCCTCACAAACATTTCCCACAAGCAGAGAAGGTCACATACTTACTAAACAAACATATAAATAATGTTTATTGTATTACTTTAATTTTGAAAATTTGATGTAACATAAAACTGTAAATTACATAACAAATTAGAAAACAAACAAAAAAATCATAGAAATGTCAACAAAAAATGTGTCATGCAGGAAAATCAATTCATGGTTATCCACCATATACATTGCTCAGCAAAATTGAGCACACCCCATTTTGAAAATGAATATTTTTATCTATTTCTCAGTGAATATGGGTAATATATATTGGTGCATTTGAACAAAACAGATTTATTAAACAGATATATTTATAAAAATAATATCTTAGTCATAGAACATCTTTAGAAATGGAAAGATAATACAATTAAATTAAAGCAAAATATTGCAAAAACTACAACATTTCAACAAAATTGTACATATTTTTTGCTTCTCTTGATTTTTGCTATTTTTGAAAATGTTATTTAATATTTTTTCGTAACATAAATTTGGGCTACTAATTTTTAAACCATTATTGTAAGTTATTTTGTTAAATAAGCTCCAGATTTGGCTTCAGAACTGTCTAACCTTATGTATATGCACAAATCTAATATTGTAAAGCACCCTATAGAAAATATTACTTTAAATGAGAGATTTGTGAGGGGTGTACTTATATATGCTGAACACTGTACACTAAGGAAACTTACTATTAACTAGGTTACAGATTTTTATTTTTTTTTATTTACAGTGCACATGTCAAAAGATTCATTTAAGGCTCCCTTAAGCCACACTTTTAACCCAGTTCTAATGATATATTCTTCTGTTCCACCCAGTATAATATCATTCTCATAACTTAACTTTTTTTCTGGTGTCTTTTTGCTCTCTTCAGGATGAGTATGTACAGGAAGGCATCAGATGGACTCAAATAGAGTACTTCAACAATAAGATCGTCTGTGACCTCATTGAGAGTAAAATAGTAAGTTTGTCGCTTGCTTGTCAATCAAACATCCATCTATTTCAAAAGTTAGATTTGGTCCGTCCCTGCCAAGTGCAGTTAAGTCAATAAAACTGACATTAACAAACAAAGAATTTCAGATCCATATCCACACAAGCCTTCTTTCTCTTCCCATGACTGCTTCTCTAATGGCCTGAAAATGCTTGATATGCCTCTAAATTCAATTTACTGCACTCACAGAGAGACCAGACACAAAGAGCCATGAAATTTATAACAAGAGAGATCTTAACCATCCATGTCGGAGCAACAGCGAGAAAGTGCTTCTCTGTGTCATTGTAAGCTTATGCTGATCAGAGAGAAATCTATAAGCTATTTTCCTGGTATATGTCAGAAGACCAGAGATTAATATATGGTTATTTACTTGGTTTTGATTATGTTTCAGGCAATATAAAGTACTTATAACATGCTATACCTTATATATAAACTAAACCACTAATATGTAAGCATGTACTATTACTTTACTACTTCTAGATTTTATTTGTATACCAACTTTCATGCATATATCTGAGAATTATTTAGGCTTACCTGAGAATTTTTCGAGTCAGAATGTAAAAAATTGTTAAAAATAATGAATGAAATGAGAGAATATATGAATTATAATAAATAATATTATATATATATATATATATATATATATATATATATGTGTGTGTGTATAATAATAATAATAATTATTATTATATATTATATAATTATATATTATATAATAATAATAATTATTATTATTATTATTATTAGAATTAATGCATTTAACCATTTGATTCTTATTTGTGTTTTTTTTCCCAGAATCCTCCGGGCATTATGAGTATATTAGACGATGTTTGCGCTACTATGCATGCGAAGAGTGAAGGTGCAGATCAGACGATGCTGCAGAAGCTCCGAATGCAGATCAACAACCACGAGCACTTTAACAGCTGGAATCAGGGCTTCATCATCCACCATTATGCCGGAAAGGTATTTATACCTCAAGCATGTGTTCATCCACCCCTCCCACTTTTCTGCAGTCTTTTAATGTTGTCTTTTCTACATCTACATTTCACTGTCACTCCCTGCTTCTCTCCTTCCATGACTCTCTCTTAGCCTCTCATTTACTCTTTGTTGCCTTGAGGTAGTTCAGTCTGTGTGGTACCATCCACATACCCCGGACTCAATGAGGCGTGATCTTAGGGGGAGTGAGGGGGGACGTCCACATCCTGCACCATTAGATTTATAATAAGCATGTTTAACAGACAAAGAAATACATAAAATAAAATTAAAAAAAACATCTGTATCTTCTAGAAGCAGTTTATCTGGATTGATATATACAAGTTTATTAAACCACCACACAAATTTATTAGACCACCAAGAATGTACTGTTTGCTCCCCATCATTTTTTATATTTTATGTTACTGTAATTGTTAATCCACCACTAAGTGCATCAGAAGGATTTAATAGACTGAAATATGAATATTGCTTAACATATTATGCATTTTCAAATGGTCTGTTTCACAATAAAGGCGGGAAATAACAGTGAAGCATGTTAATATTTTACTATTCTGATGCCCAATTACAGTTATTTACTGTACTTGCAGTCCTTAATGGGAAGAAACATTTTGGTACAAAAAACAACAAAAAAGCAAGGTCCAAGAAAATGTTCTGATTATTTTCAATATGCAGTTCAAATATTTGGAATAAATGAGACTTAAAAAAACATTTCGGCAGACTTCCACAGGCATTGAATGTATTGAGGTTGACAATAAAGTAATTTATGGAATTTACCAAAGATGGGAGGCACGGTACTCAGTGGTTAGCACTGTCGCCTCACGGCAAGAAGGTCACTGGTTCCAGTGCTGGCTAGGCCATTTGGCATTTCTGTGTGGAGTTTGCATGTTTGCTTGTTTGCATGTTCTCCCCGCGTTTGCGTGGGTTTCCCTCACAGTCCAAAGACTTGCGCTATAGGTGAATTGAATAAACTAAATTGTCCATAGTGTATGAGTGTGTGTGTGTGCGTGTGCGTGTGCGTGTGCGTGTGCGTGTGTGTGTGTGTGAATTAGATGTGTACGGGTGTTTCCCAATACTGGGTTGCGGCTAGAAGGACATCCGCTGCGTAAAACATATTCTGGAATAGTTGGCGGTACAATCCTCTGTGGCGTCCTCTGAAATGGAGACTAAGCCGAAGGAAAATGAATGAATGTTACCACAGAATTCAGATTTTTTAATAATTTCTGTTTATCAAAGAATGCATAATAGTTTCCACAAAAATATTAAGCAGTAAATACTTTCTACATTTTTCAGCAAATATAAGCACAAAATCAGTATAATGATTGCTGAAAGGTCTTGTGTCACTATAAACTGAACAAAAAATTTAGCAGGATTAATTCACCCAAAAACTATTATTAATTATTAATTAATATTAATATTAATATTAATATTAATATTAATATTAATAATTCACCCTCATGAAGTTCCAAGCCCCTGAGACCTTCGTTCATCTTTGAAACACAAATAAAGATATTTTATATTAAATCTGAGAGCTCTCTCATCCTCCATACGCAGCAGCAGTCTTGAGATGTTCAAAGTGCAGAAAAAGAACCAACATTTTTTTTTTATTCTTTTTCTGCACGTAAACATCTCAGGGCCATTGTTGTCTATGGAGGATATCAGCCCTCTGATTTCTTCTTAAATATCTTAATTTATTTTCCAAAGATATGCAAAGGTCTCAGAGGGTCAGAAGGACATTAGGGTGAGTAATTGATAAAAAAATTCTTAGTTTTGGGTGAAGTAACCCTTTAAAATAAGTTCTTATGTTGAATTCGATTAATATGTGAATCAAACAATATCCAGAGTGCACAACTGTTTTAATACTCTGTTATGTCTCTCTCCAGGTGTCTTATGATGCAGAGGGTTTCTGTGAGAGGAACAGAGATGTGCTGTTCACTGACTTGATCGAGCTGATGCAGAGCAGTGAAATGTAAGTGTCTGACTGCCCTCTGATCGTTCAGCAGCTGCCAGAAACAACTCTGCCACTAAAAGAACTTGAACTTAATATATGCAAAGCATGAATATAATAAAGCCAGCTGAAGGTGGAGGGCCCAAAATAGAAGTGTGCTGAAGATTATTATTGTTTCGTTGAGTCCAAAAGGCCACTTTATCTCTCAAGGGAGTACTGCTGTAGAGCGTGCCTGTCGCTCTTATGTGCTTTGGGGCCTCTTTTTGGCCCCAGAAGCCATCTGTGCAAACCGTCTCCTCCTGCAGACTCTTTGTGGAGCATTGTGGGGGTCCACTTTCAGACGGCATTCAGACACGTGCTGTCATGCATATATGCAGACACACACAGACACTTGGTTTGCAGGGGAACTTCCTTTAAACCAACCAGGTTTCGGAAAAAAGAAAAAAAAATTGTCAATTCTGTGATGAAGCAGGGTTTTCTTTCCATCTGCACAGCTCCACCTCCTGACCTTTAACCCTATAAAGAGCTTTAAAAACAAACCATGCTGAGCTTTCAGATTCAGATCAGAAGAAATGTAACTTAAACATCAAATTTAAGCTTAATATTGAAATTTAAGAAAATAATAATAAATAAATTGGTGTAAAACATAAGGAATTGTGTAAAATAGATTGCCGGTAGCATAAGAAAGTAAAATAGGCTGCACTAAATCAAGTCATTATAAATATTTTTTTCTTTTCTCATACTTAGATCCAGACAGAATCTGCTGACATTGTTTGCTATTTCTGCTGAGAATTTTGTAAAAAAAATCTGCAGATTTATGCTAATAAATTAAATATCATAATTAAAAACGTTATATATGAAATATAAAATAATACCTTTTTGAAATTAATTTAATGTTTACAATGCAAATCCAATTAGAAAAATTACTTTACAAACTGTATTGTAAATAAATCATATGAACATTTTCATATTTGACTATAATATTACTGAAATTATATTAAAAACTAAATAAATATAAATTTACACACATTTACACAAGTAAATAAATAGACACAATGATGGGCTAAAAATATGTGGATTTCTGCACGTGCAGAATCCATGTGGGCCTAGTCCTATTTCACAAACTAATTTAACAGTAGTCAGAAAAATAGAAGAATAAAACCGAAATAGTGGCATTCTCTATAAACAAAAATCATGCCTAAACTAATGTATTTAAATTATTGCACATTAAAATATAAGTAGAAATACACAGAACATTTCAGAAGATAAACTGTGACTTCTGAAAACTTCCAAATTGATTTAGCTTGTTTATTCTGTCAAGAAAATTCCTGTTAATGTCACAGCACATTAAAAAGTAGATGTCTATCTTTGCTATGTAACCACCTAGAAGTGGTTGCCTTTTGATTTGATATTTAGGGCATAGTTATTCAATTATGAAATTAAAAATTATGCATTTCCAATTCTTTAATTACTGTATTAATAAGCACGTTAAATTGTGAGTTGTTCTTTGTTTTGAAACAAAAAGTTGCAAAGATGAAAATAATGAATTGGAGAACAATAAATTAAAACACAATTAAATTAAAACCTCAATTTAATAGAAGCATTCAAGTTATTTTCTCTTTCTTGTTTTTTCTTCATAGAATACAAAACTGAAACATAATAGTCAAGACTTTTGTTTCTGGCAGACGTGCAAAAAAATTCCCATTAGTATTGTGATTCCTTGGTAAAGCAATTATATTCCACAGTTCTATAACCAACTAACACCTACGAAATCTGCCCAAAAACACACTTCAGCTAAACAAGTTCCAAACACGTACACTAATATTTGTTCCATGAATATTGAAATACCTACTATGAGGAAACCAATATTAACACATATACTAATATATGATCAAGCTCAGTAAAAAGAATGAACAGTGAGTCAAACTCAAACACTATCCAGGTGACGATGAACTCTCGCAGAAATAAAAGTGACCCTGGTCTGCAGCTGAGAGACTTGATTCAAAACAATCCTGTCTGTTACAGTCTGTGTTTCTCCTGCTGAATATTTCTTTCTCTGTCTGCCAACACCGAATCAATCCTGTCTGCTTTGATTCTCATCATCAGAGCCTTCATCCGTGCCCTGTTCCCAGAAAACCTCAATGCTGAGAAAAAAGGCAGACCGACTACTGCAGGGAGTAAAATTAAGGTGAGTTAAATTTAAGGCTCTTTGAACCAAATTGCAGGTACTCTCTGGCCCAGTTTTAAACCAGCTGATATGATGCATTTTGGTTTATCGAATCACAAGTAGGACACACATTCCAAACTGTAAAATCAAGCAGAGCAATTCATTAAATGAAGGGAATTCATTTGTCTAACATTTTGTAAATAAAGTTCATTGTAGTTAATAGAAACATGTTATGTGTATTGTGAATGAGTTCACTTAATCATGCAGATTTCTAGTTACCAACATGCTTTGTTATATGCTAGTGTTATTGTGTATTTTTTGCACAAGTTTAAAAAAGACAGACATGATTTAGTGTGTTAATTTCAGAGCTTTTTGAAAAAAAAAATTGTAAAACTCTACTAACTTACACTCAAAAAAAATGTTGCTTGTTCAAACTACTTATTTAAAATGACCTGAAACAACACAAATCTTCAGATTTTGTTGGGACAACTTAATTGTTTTATCTTAAATCCACTTAAATTTGTAAACACTAACCAGTTAACTTAATTCCTTCATGCTGTTCCAATACAAATCAATTGTGCGGAACATTTTTTACAGTGTAGATTACAGATCAAGTTAAGCCAACAAAATTTAAATGGTCTAGGTAAATGTGACTATATGTGAAGTAAGGAATATTTTTAATATATTAGTAAGAAATAAACAATTAATTAAGTCAAAATTACTTAATTGAATTAAGCCAATGAGTTTATGCAATTCAATTAAGTAAACTTAAAATTTTTATATTTACAGTGCAGTTTACATTCTCTTTGTCCACTTCTTTTAACAACTTTTTTGATTTCTTTGTAAGCAGTGTCTATAGACAGGTATATACAGTTAAAACCAGAAGTTTACATACACTGTATAAAAGGGCACATAACCATTTTTTAAAAAGTCAGATGTTAATGTGACTAAACTTATTCTCTTTTAGGTAAGTTAGGCTTATCAAATTTGTTTCTGTTATGCTTAATAGCAGAATAACAAGAGAGATATTTTGAGAAATTGTTATAACTTTTCTTGAAAGTCAAGTTTACATGCAATAAGATTATTATGCCTCTGAAAAAACTCAGATGATGGTGTCAAGGTTTTGGAAGTTTCTGATTGGCTAATTGACAACATTTGAGTTCATTGGAGGCACAACTGTAGAATAGTATTTGAGAAAAACCTCAAACACACTGCTTCCTTGTGTGACAACATGGGAAAATCAACAAGCCAGAATCAACATAAAAGCCAGATTACAATTTGCTAAATTACATTGGGAAAAAGAATAATTTTTGGAGACATGTCCTGTGGTCTGATGGAACTAAGATTGAACTGTTTGGCCATAATGACCAGTGTTACATTTGGAGGACAAAGGGGAAAGCTTACAAGCCTAGGAACACCATCCCAACTGTGAAGTATGGGGGTGACAGCATCATGTTGTGGGGCTGTTTTACTGCAGGAGGGACTGGTCCACTTCACAGCATAGATGGCATCATGAAGAAAGAACATTTTGTAGAAATACTGAAGCAACATGTCAAGACATCAGCCAGGAAATTAAAACTTGGCCATAAATGGGCCTTCCAAACAGATTATGACCGTAAGCATACTGACAAATTAGTTAAAATGTGCTTTAAGGACAACAGAGTGAATGTTTTGGAGTGGCCGTCACACAGCCCTGATCTCAATCCTATAGAAAATTTCTGGGCAGAGTTGAAAAAGCTTGTGCGAGCAAGACAGCTTACAAATCTGACTCAGTTACACTAATTCTGTTAGGAGGAATGGGCAAAATTCCTTCAAACTATTTTGAGAAGCTTGTGGAAGGATACCCAAAACATTTGACCAAAGTTATACAGTTTAAAAGCAAAGCTAAAAAAAATACCAAGGAAATGTATGTAAAATTTTTGACTGTCTAGAAATTAATAAAAAAATTCAAAAAAAAAAAATCTTATTATTTTGGCATTTAGCAAATGTAAATGATTTAGGTAATCCTAACAGACCTAAAATAGTAAACGTTTAGTATGATTTACCATCAGACATTTAAAAAAAAATGGTTATGTTTCATTTTTTAGAGTGTATGTAAACTTCTGGTTTCAACTGTATACTGTATATATATGAGCTATAGCTTTTTCCAATGTTTCTACTAGGCTTCTTCTGGTGTTTAATTTTTTTGTTGTGATTAATTGTTCTAATTTTTATTAATTTCAGAAACAAGCCAATGATTTAGTGAGCACCCTGATGAAGTGCACACCTCACTACATCCGCTGTATCAAACCCAACGAGACCAAGAAGCCCAAAGACTGGGAGGAAAGCAGGTGAGAGTCCGCAATCATGGAAAAAGTTTCATTCTTAATATAGGATCAAATTCAGCTCAGCTCAAGTACACAACTAAGATTTTGATGTATTTTCACAGCAAAATGCAATAATTGATGGAAATGTCACTTTTAGGCTGCTAATATACAAAAATGTTCCTGCAAAATCATGAAGGGACTGCACAAGTCTTGGTTAATACGGTGTTATACAGAAAAAATATTGCACAGAAAATCCTTTAAAATATTGCAATTTGTTAAAGTAGATATAATATTCATGTTAGAGTAAAATGAAATCAATAGTTTGAGTGAGAAACATCTTTACCAAGTAGTTTTCGCAAATTAGCTTGTTGTTCTTTTCAGAAGTTAGAGTCGTTTTGGAGAAAATCACAACGGAATTTCTAAAAGCACTTTTGATGCATCCTCGCTGAGCAAAAGTATTCATTTTACTCCAAAAAAAAAAACTAGCAATGCCTTGATTTTATTTCTCAGTATGGTTGTCCTTTGTTCCAACATTTCTTTCACGTTTTTTTTGTTTACTTTTCCCGCCTTTCTCCGCTTTTGCCAGAGTGTTTTTGGAAGTAATGTGGAATGAAATGTTCTGATCCGGGACAACACATTGTTCAGCCTGTAACGGTCTTCCTGTTATGAGGATTTGTGAGCATTGTTCAAGTCGGACAGTATAATTAGCGCTCACACTTCATTCTCAGGAAGTGTATTCATGAGATTTGCATTATTAAGTTTTTCTTTCTTTTTTGTTTGTTTTGGAAAGGCTAAAGAGGAAACCACTAGAAATACCTTATTTGTCTATGAAATTGTAACAGGCTGAGAAGAATTTCTGTAAAGGGGGTTTTGACTTTGTCGTAAATAACCTTCCTTCCTTCTTTCCTTCCTCTCCATCTTTCCCTCCAGAGTGAAGCACCAGGTGGAGTATTTGGGTCTGAAGGAGAATATAAGAGTAAGACGTGCAGGGTATGCTTACAGAAGAATCTTCCGCAAGTTCTTGAACAGGTAAAGACCGTTTTGAAATCATTATCAAATATGATTGCCCTTCACGCAATATCATTGAACAAGTGATTTTCTATTTTGGTCACATCTGGTGTCATAATCTTCTGGGAAGATACCGCATTTCCACTTCAGAAGAAAAAGGAAGAGAGGTTTTAAAGTTAGAAGTGTGTGTTGTGGTACTATTATTACTATAAATTTTGGTTCCTCTTCGATTATGAGCCAAACGTTGGGCCAATTCCTCTGTGTTATCTCATTGTGAAGTGGACATGCGTCATTTGAGTTTACTTAAGAGTCTAATTCCTCCATTTTGACACCAGTTACTTCAGGTTTCATGGGGTATTAACTTTTTACAGAAGTAAAAGCCTGAAATACTCTTTATTGTGTCAATATTATATGCCTTGTTGGTTTTAGAGTCATTATTTTACACACACGCATACAGACACACTCTGTACTAATGATTTTACACTTTCAACTGAACATTTTGTATTTTTATGTAAAATTATATATAATGACATGATTTTGTTCTCTTGATGATATAAAATTGTCGTCTTCTATCTGTTTCTGTGCATCAGGTACGCCATTTTAACGAAGGAGTCATGGCCGACGTGGCGTGGCGATGAGAAGCAGGGTGTGCTACATCTCCTGCGCTCAGTAAACATGGACCAAGACCAGTATCAGCTCGGACATACCAAAATCTTCATCAAAGCCCCTGAGTCGGTAAGATTTGACAGGTTTGACAAATTTGAAAGTTTCAATATATAAAAATTTCAACATTTAGTAAAAGGATATTATATAGCATTTTACCAGATTATTCATATTTCTACAGTGCCTATAGAAAATCATCATACCCTGTGAAAATCTATACCTTTACTCAGATTACACCCTGCTTTCAAAAGACCTTCGGGATACAGTTGTGGAAAGGCACAGGTTAAGAGAAGGCTACAAAAACATTTTAAAGGCTGGAAAAGTTATGTGAAATGTGATTTGATTTCAGGCTGTATGACAAATAAAGTAATTATTTCAAAGGCGTATGATAATTTTCTAGAGGCACTGTATATTTAAAAAATAGTGACGTACAAAACATTTTATGTGCAGCTGTAAATATACAGTTGAAGTCAGAATTATTAGCCCCCCTGTTTATTTTTCCCCCAATTTCTGTTTAACAGAAAGGAGCTTTTTTTCAACACATTTCTAAACCTAATAGTTTTAATAACTCATTTCTAATAACTGATTTATTTTATCTTTGCCATGATGACAGTGCATAATACCAGATATTTTTCAAGACACTTCTATACAGTTTAAACTGACATTTAAAGGCTTAACTAGGTTGATTAGGTTAACTAGGCAGGTTAGGGTAATTAGGCAAGTTATTGTATAACAATGGTTTGTTCTGTAGACTATTGAGAAAAAAAAATTTAGCTTAAAGGGGCTAATAATTTTGACCTTAAAATGGTGTTGAAAAAATTAATAACTACTTTTATTCTAGCCGAAATAAAACAAATAAGACTTTCTCCAGAAGAAAAAATATTATCAGACATACTGTGAAAATTTGCTCTGTTAAACATAATTTGGGAAATATTTAAAAAAGAAAAAAAAATTCAAAGGGGGGCTAATAATTTTGACTTCAACTGTACATGCACTCATGCTACATTTTAACTTTATTAAACTGTGCAACTTCCATTTCTTATGGAGTGGAAAGATAGTTTTTTTGATAATTACTTTATCTGACTGATAACAGGCGACGCAGTGGCGCAGTAGGTAGTGTTGCCACCTCACAGCAAGAAGGTCGCTGGTTCAAGCCTCGGCTGGATCAGTTGGCGTTTCTGTGTGGAGTTTGCATGTTCTCCCTGCGTTCGCGTGGGTTTCCTCCGGGTGCTCCGGTTTCCCCCACAGTCCATAGACATGCGGTACAGGTGAATTGGGTAGGCTAAATTGTCCGTAGTGTATGTGTGTGAATGAGAGTGTTTGAGTGTTTTTCCAGAGATGAGTTGCAGCTGGAAGGGCATCCGCTGCGTAAAACGTGTGCTGGATAGGTTGGCGGTTCATTCCACTGTGGCGACCCCAGATTAATGGAGGGACTAAGCCGAAAAGAAAATGAATGAATGAATGACTAATAACAGCCCTACGGTGTCTTATTATGTTTTGGAATAGTCAAATGGAACAAATAGATTTAAAAGTTGGATTGGAAAACAACAGAATTTTCATTTTTGAGTGGACTAACCCTTTAATGTGGTTATGAAAATTGCCTTTTACAATGACTTGGACATCAATAGAAGCACATTTTAGTGTACTTCTAGTAACTGAGTGGCTAGTAACTTTCGAAACCCATTAGCTAAAGTTGCTGGTGTTGTCAATCCCAGTGTATGCGCATCATTGCATTATAATACAATATCTAAAAAGTGCTAAATAAATTACTAATTAATCATTGCTAATGTTTCAATATTTATTTTGGACTGTTCCACAATAAGACGGCACAGTGACTGATGCACGTTCTCCTCGTGTTTGCGTCGGTTTCTCCGTGTGCTCCGGTTTCCCTCACAGTCCAAAGACATGCACTATAGGCGAATCGAATAAACGAAATTGGCCGTAATGTACTGGGTTGCAGCTGGAAGAACATCCGCTGTGTAAAACATATGCTGGAATAGTTGGAGGTTCATTCCGCTGTGGTGACCGCTGAAATAGAGACTAAGCCGAAGAAATATTAATAAATGAATGAATGATTGTTCCAAAATATGTGCTTTAAAGATAAATGTTTAAAGCTTTAATGTATCATATAAAGAACAATATACACCAGCAACAGCTAACACAACCTTGCTCCTACAACATTGTTACTTACTTTGATTAAGATGTAACATCAGAGCAATTTGTGCCGTGAATAGTGCTGATGAATAGTGATCAGTCAGCAGGCAAGCAGGAGGGACACTGGTCCCACGTCAGCGCTGTTAGGTCAACATTACTCTGGATCTGATACACAACTGCAGTGCTGTGGTAAAGCAGCTTCTGTTATGTCCAAGACAGCATTGCTTTTTCCACTGCCTCTTTTTTTTCCCCGGCCTGGCTAATGAAAGCACTGCTTGTGGATGTGCTGTGATCTCACTGTTGACATTTAGATGTACACACGTATACATAGACGCACAGAATAAGGCTCTGTGGCTCGGCATGAATGCAGCAGATTATGCGGAGATGTGCGACTTTGGCATGTAGGTGTTAAAACGTGGCCTTTTGCCTCTTCTGTGTGTGTGATATTAAATATAGGAGGGCCCAGATTTGGACCGCCCAGCCTTTCTAAACAAAACTCCTTCTCAGATAAGGTGCTGACACCGAGTAATTAGTTCATGACTACAGGAATTTAGTGAGAGAAAAAGTGAGAGGGAGAGTGTGTGTTGTAGGGTCTTTGCCAAATGAACTCTTTGATCCTACTTAGAGCTGATGAAGATGAGTTTTAGGGTGTGTTCATGCTTCGCAGGTTTTGGTTTCAAAAAAGAATGAGTGTCAAAATGTGATGAAACTCTGCCGTTCAATCCCTGGCCAAACAAGGGGACCTGAGACTATTTAAACTTGCATATATTTCTTATTAATATTTTAGTAGAAATTGTGATTTAAGATTTCTTAGCATTATTTTTGATGAATAGAAAAAAATGGCAGCCATATCGGTACTGGACAATATATTATGGATGGTGTCTGCCAGTTCATCCTCTTCAGATGTGTGCTGATGTCCTTGAGGATTTAGATTAGGGCTGGACAATATATCGTTTCAGCATTGATATCGCAATATGATCATTCGCAATAGTCACACAGCAAGAAATATATTTGCTATGTTATGCAATGATATGCAACATTTACCTGTGTTTTTGAGGCCTGTGACTGTATAATGATTTTGTTATGAATTTAGGCATAAGAAATTGTACAGTTTGTAACTTTAATAATCATTAATTTTATTGAATTATTTTTATTTTTATTATTCAATTACTGTACCTGAATACTGTTAGACAAAAAAAGAACACTATTTCAATTGCATTTCTTTTCTTTACTGTATTTATCTAAGTTTGTAAATTGTTTATAAGATTTTATGCAGATGCACATCTCTGCATAATCATCCCAGTCAATCTGAATTGATAAATTCTTACCAAATAAAATCGTCACGTTATCTGGTGAAATTGTATTCATATCGCAATATTCATTCATTTACCTTCGACTTAGTCCCTTTATTCTTCAGGGGTCGCCACAGTGGAATGAACCACCAACTTACTCAGCATATGTTTTACACAGCGATACCATTTCAGCTGCAACCCAGTACTGGGAAACACCCATACACACTTACATTCACACACATACACTACGACCAATTTAGTTTTTTCAATTCACCTATAGCGCGTGTCTTTGGACTGTGGGGGAAACCAGAACACCTGGAGGAAGCTTATGTGAACACGGGGAGAACATGAAAACTCCACACAGATACGCCAACTGGCCCAGCCGGGGCTCGAACCAGCAACCTTCTTGCTGTGAGGCGACCACTGATGCTAACCACTGAGGCACTGTGCCGCTTCATATCGCAATATATAATGCTGATTATCAAATTATCGCAATGTTAGATTTTTCCAATATCGTGCAGCCCTAATTTAGATTGTTGTCTTCGACATGGCTTTACATCTCACACACAGTTCTGATTTCCAATTTGTAAATGATTTTGTAAGCGAGAGAGCAAATTGTTTCCTTGCAGTTTTCTTGTTTTCTGCAGCTATGGGTTTAGAACAAAAAAAATAGTGGTCCACGTTTGTTTTTTGTAATTTGGCTCCGAAAAAAACTAAACAAATCAAGATTGTTTTTAATCGGTTTATGTATTAGTTACCAGCTTAAATGGTAGTTTATATCACTATTGACCAATAAACACTCCTCTCTATGTGCACCAGACACTTTCTTAAACTCTATTTTACAAGGAATGAATAAAAAAGACAAATGCTTACTTGGTAATGTACCGCAAATCATGCTGCGCAACTTTTAATTTACTTATTTCACAACAAAGGACAGTGTACATAAATCAACTTTTCCCAAGAATGTAAATGTACCCAAATTAGCCCAAAGACTAGTTTTCGTTGGTGGTTCCTTTGCCAGATGTTAAAGGCCTATACCATTGAAAATACAAATTAAATTTGTAAACAATATTTAAATTACCAACAACAAACAACCACAGCAACAACAATAGCAAAAAAAAACTAAACTGTTTTTTTTATCTAACATTTTAAGTGCTTGTTTATATAATAATTCCAAAGGTTTCAAAAATGTAGGTTTAGCATTAGAGCAACTTATCAGGTAATAACTGATATGAAAGATCATCGTAAAATCTAAATACATTTTGTAAATATATTTCATAAAGAATAAACATAAAATGAACAATATTCAATTTTACCTTTGTGTTTTAAAACCAAGACAGGAGTCCAGATAAACACCAAGGTATTTATATTCTGAAACAACTTGAACTTTTAAACAACATCCTGTTTTTTTTTTTTTTATCAACACCATGTCCTTTACTGCAGGGGTTCACAAACTTTTCGTGGCCTGTATTTAATTTTAATGTATACTAGTGAAGTAAAGGTGTCAGAAAGTTTACCATGGTGCCATAAAATCAATCTGCTGCATTTGACCCTATTGCTGTGTCTTTAATCTAACAGAGTGAGACCCCAGGGGTTGCGATCCAATGAAAAAAATGTGTGTTGTTTTATAACTATTAACTATTTTTATCTTCTGTAGATATGGACAAAATATGCTGATTCTAATCGTTTCATAAAAGGAATTATATTTTTGGAAATCACCAAGCGACTCCTCCCTCATCATCCCACGACCCCCCAAGAGGTCCCGACCCCCACTTTGGGAGCCACTGCTTTAGAGTAGTACATGCAAGCTGTTTTTGACACATTTCATTTTAAGAAACACTGATTTAGCCACGCTATTACTTTCGTTAAACCATCGGTCAACTTCTTTGTAGCCTCTTCAACATTTTTAGCACGCATGAAAATGACTGTATCGTCAGCATGCATAATGATTTTGCACTGTTGACACACCATATGTAAATCATTAATGTACATGCTGAAGAGTATTGGCCCCAATATTGACCCTTGTGGAACACCGGTTGCTTTCTTGTACTTGCTTTCTTAAACTTAAATACATTTTTCCACAATATCTTGCACAATATTGTACTGTATCACCCCAAGTTCTTGTCTGTCTTAGATTATGTCTATAGTTACTTTTACCTCTCAAAAAGTTAACTGGTTTCTAAAGGTTTAAGCAAGTCGTGTTCATATTTATGTTTATTTATGTAGCACCGGGGTCCTGTGAGACACAACATTTCACTCCACTTTCTGTCCACACATGTACTGTAGCACAATGACAGTAAAGCTCAACTTGACTCAAATTATTGGTTATAGATATCGTCCAAAAGTTCCATATACCTAGCACATTCATTTTTAAACCATATTACATTTTGTATTTTATTTTCAGCTAATGTAAAGCATCCTTGCCCAATAAAAATATACATTATTTATTTATTTTAAATACAAAAAAATGCACTCACACTAGACTTTAAAACAGGACAATAGGATTTTAGGACAGTAGTTAATAGTTTTAGATATTTTAGTGTATTATTTTAACCAGAACATTATGTTTTTATGTTTAAATATTATATGTAAAATATTTATTTTTAAGTTTTATGTTTTTTAATAGACCTCTAATGGCATTAGCATGGAAATTATTGTCAAAGGGATCTTTGTGTCTGTATATTTGTTAGCGTGTGGGGTGGAAGACAAAGAGGGATTTCATTACGTGTTTGCTCATATTATCTCGTCCTTTGCCAGCCGCTGTGTGTGTGTGAGAGAGAGAGAGTCAGTGCCAGGACTGTGATAATGATAGGATCTGATGTTTAGTCTAGAGTGCAGCAAAACTCTGACTGTTCTGAGGACATACAGGAAGCACAGTGAAGCTACACAGCGCTCAGAGCATTATAGCAAGACCACGGGACATTTAGACAGCTGCTTGCTGAAAAAGTTGCCATATAGAAAGAGAGAAGTTACCACATGAAAGCTGGGATTAACTGATCCCGCTTTGTGTCATAATAAGCCGTGTCTGTCTTCAGCTGTTTAATGGCTCAGATGAACAGTGACCTTTAGTGTAATGGACAACATTTCACAGTTCCATTCTCTGTTGTTATGCGGGTTGTTAAATTTGAAGTCGGTAACAGCATGGTTTCAGTGCCTAATTCATTAGATTGATTCAAACCGACATGTTTGCGAGTTCGTTTGATTGATTCCTGCAATATTTTTTGTTTACAGCTGTTCCTGCTGGAGGAGACGAGAGAGCGCAAATTTGATGGCTATGCCAGAGCCATTCAAACTGCCTGGAGGAAATATTGTGCACGCAAGAAATATGTTCAGATGAGAGAGGAAGGTAGGGTTTAGACTTAGATGAGTTAAAATGGTAGATGTTATACAGTATACATGCACTCACATAGTAAAACAAACTAGTTATGGGAAAGTGAAAATCAATGTTGTTTTACATGGCAAAAAATGTCAACTTCTTTGTTTTTCCCCCTGTATATCTTTGGAATCTGACCTCAGCGGCTGCTTTGAGCTAAACTATTATGTTTAAAAGTAATAATACACAGACAAAAGGCAAACAAAAAACCTGCACATCCTCTCTGGGTGTTCACGTTTTGGTGTTTATTCAGTTTTGGAATATAAAATCATTCAGAATACTTTGTAAATAAATACTTTGTTTTACAATATTACTTTTTTATATTTCTAATATAGTTTTGTAGTTTTATAGTTCTAAATATCACTGACCACTGTGTTTTTAACGGTACAATAAACAAAATTGCAGATATTCAGTTAAATTCAGATTTGTTTTTAACATTTTTTGCCAGAAATCAGCTGACTACTATACATTTACTATTACTACTATACAGTGCTCGGCATATATAAGTACACCCCTCACAAATCTCTCTTTTAAATTCATATTTTTAATGGGAAGCTGTACAATATTATATTTGTGCTTATACATTAGATTAGTCAGTACTGAAGCCAAATCTGGAGCTTATCTAACAAATTAACCTACGATAACGGACCAAAAACTATAGTACAACCAAATTTATATGTTATAGAAAAATATTAAATACTAATTTAAAAAGAGGAAAAAGGAAATTTTGTAGGTTGTAATTTATTTTTGCCATATTTTGCTTGAATATAATTGTATTATATTTCCATTTCTAAATATGTTTCGTGACTAAAATATTATTTTAATAAATATATCAGTTTAATAAATCTGTTTTGTTTAAACGCACCAAAATACATTGCCTATATTCACTGAGAAATCTATACAAATATTCAATTTCAAAATGGGGTGTACTCAATTATGCTGAGCACTGTATATATATATATATATATTTACCAGAATTACTTTAATGACAATGATAGTTTATTTATATAGCACAACTAAATCAACCCAATATGACCAATGTACTTAACAATAACTAAAAACCACAAACAACAAGAGTAAGTCAAAGACAAAAACAAATGAAAAAAATGTACAAAGAATAAAAGAAAATAAAAGCTTTGACCTGGTCAAAAGCCAGTTGAATATGACATAAAACCCATTTATGTGTGAAATTATTTGGCAAACAGGAAAGTTTTAAAATTTTAAAAACAGATAAAGATGGTGCCAATCTAATGGAATGTTTCCAAAGTTTAGGAGCAGCTACAGAGAAAGCTCAATCGCCCTGACATTTTAGACTAGACTACAGTATATAAATCAATAAACTCTCTGATTTGATGAGCGAAGTGTTCTTAAAAATCTTCCACAAATTTTGTTATATGTAAAATAGTTTTTTTTGTTCATACATGACTGTTTGCTATTTAATCAGCCATGCACTTCACTGAAGTCTCATCTATTGTACATGGTGTAAAACATGTTTTTTTGAGAACAGCGCTAAAGATTCATTCTGTCCTCTTCCAGCATCTGATCTGCTGCTGAACAAGAAGGAGAGACGGCGGCACAGCTTGAACAGAAACTTTGTGGGGGATTATCTGGGTATGGATGACCGGCCCGAACTCAGGCAGTTCGTGGGTAAAAGAGAAAAGATCGATTTTGCTGACAAAGTCAACAAATTCGACAGGAGGTTTAAGGTGAGATAATTAGCACACAGGTGTTCCCTAATATCTGTTATGTACTAATATAATATGTCAATCTGAAATGCTGCATTCATGTGCATTTATGGGTGTTTATCTGTCCAGAGCATCAAGAGAGACCTGATCCTCACCCCTAAATCTGTTTACCTGATTGGAAGAGAAAAGGTGAAGCAGGGGCCAGAGAAAGGGCTGGTGAAAGAGGTCTTGAAGCGCAAAATTGACGTTGAGAAGATTTTAGCAATTTCCCTCAGGTACGTCAACATGCACACACTCCATCCATTCATTTAAATGAATCAGGCAAAAATAAAGTTTGTTTCAGGATTTCAAAGCCGCTGCTAAAAAAATCTTTTTATTTTTTGTAAGTAACACAGTTTAAGGCGATAACATTAATATTGTTTACATAAAATAGTTTGATTCAAACGTGTCTAAAAAAATAGCGGAGATGTGACGTTTTCCACAATGTGTAACTTGCATGTCCCAATTCTCAATTTGTGTTAGGAAGTCATGAAAATATACATGTTGCTGCCAGATGCCATTGAGTCCTCTGTGTTTCCACAAACGTTTTATGAAATTCAGTTCAATTCAATAATTTTGAGTAAAATATTTATTGTGCATATTCTTGTGCATTCTTAGAATTTTTAAGCTAAAGGTAAAAATATTTTTATGAAAGTGGTAAAGTGTAAAATGACTACTGTCATAAGGAATTTAAAATAGTTTTGTGACTTTTTTAAACATATAGTTCAACCAAAACTTCAAATTCTGTCATCATTTACTCACCCTTCACTAGTAACAAATCTGTTTCTTTCTTCTGTTGAACACAAAAGAAGATCATTTGAAAAACTTTGGAGACCAGTAACCATTGACTTCCATAGTATTAGTTTTTCTCACTATGGAAATCAATGGTTACCGGTTACTAACATTTTTCAAATGATCTTCTTTTGTGTTCAACACAAAAAGAAAACTCAAAAAGGTTTGAAAACACTAGTAAATAGTGAGTACATTTTCATTTTTGAGTGAACTATCCCTTTAAAATGCAATGTTTTGGTTCTTATTTAGTATGAATGTAACAATAACATATGATTTCAACCCTTTTTTGAACATAGTGTGTAGCAGAGCTTTCAATTTTATTGTTGCATTCACTATATTTGCTGCTTTAATATGAACATTCGTCAATATGGTTGTAAAAAAAAGTAAAACAAATAAGTAAAACCGACTTGTGAATATATCAAGACCGTAACTTAAACGGTCTACTAAGGTGTTGTTTACACTAGTGCAGTTTTGTTTTAAAACCTTTTTGTTGCATTCACAAACGGAGCATTTTGAAAGTGCTAATAGCCCTGTTTTAGTTTGAAGATGTCAGTATTGAATTTCAGTGTAGACAGCTAAAGTGCAGACTTTAGAAAATGGAGGTGCTATCCACAATTACTCTTTGACTGCTCCTCTGGACTATTGCATATTGTTTCTTGATTCATCAAACCCCTCTCACATCCAGCACTGGTTGACTGAAATTATGCAAAATATGTGCATGCCCAGTGAGTGTAAATGGTCATGTATCATGCACTTTAGGCTGGATAGTGTGAACGAAGATTGTTTCTCTGAAACGCAGTAAAATTGGCAGTATGGACGAGAAGTATTTTTGTTCTACTCATAGCACAGAAGTGCTCACGGCGACCCGAGTTCGATGCCCAGCTCGAGGTCCTGTACCGATTCTTCCCCTTTCTCACTGTACTATCATAATAATGAATTTATTATAATAATTATAACAAAATAAATAAGATGCACCAATGTAATCAGAGCCAAATACTCTCCTGATACTCCAAATTTTGTCTCTACAAAAACTCACTCATTCATTCATTTTGTTTTCGGCTTAGTCCCTTTAATAATCAGGGGTCACCACAGTGGAATGAACCGCCAACTTATCCAGCATATGTTTTACTGCCCTTCCAGCTGCAACCCATACACTCTCATTCACACACATACACTACGAACAATTTAGCTTACTCAGTTCACCTATAGCGCATGTGTTTGGACTGTGGTGGAAACCCAGGCCCGGATTAGGAATTCAGAGGCCCCTGGGCACATTGTCTTGTAGCCCCCCTACCTGGCCGCACCCCTATAGTTGAATTAAAAAAAATAAGATTAATATATTTTTAAATAAAATTAATCTATAATGTATTGCCCACATTTTTAAACTAAATGATATACAGTACATATATTTCTAGTCTACAAAGATTTAACTTATTTTTAATCCATTTAAAGCACACTTTGAAAAAATATATATACTAATACAACTAGTGAAAATTAATGGATTTTTAAATACTTGTTCAGGTTCACTGAAGCAGTACTAAAATTTATATTTAAGGGTATTTTTAATGTATAACTTCTACAAAATTATAATGCATATGATTTGGATATAACACCTCTCCAATCCAGTTCAGTTCTATGAATCTGAGTCTTCCATAATACACACACTTATTAATGATTTCTACTTGTCTTCCTCGTGATGAAGAGTAGGCAAAATCTCATAAGTAGTGGGGGAAAAAAGAAGAATGAGTTCGTCAGACGCTGGATTCGAACCGGGTTCATGATCAATCGTGTCAAAACATGTTGCCATGCGCTTTACGAGCTACGCCACTCAGGCTGATTTTTGTCGCTGTCAATCAAACAGTGATGGGCGGGAATCACTCAACTAGCTCATTCCAACGAGGTGCGCTATTTGCACTTAGCCTAAATAGACACTACAAAATCTGTGTTTTTTCCCCCTTCGCAGGGGCCCCAAGTGTGCACGTGCCCCTGGGCCTGTTCCCATAATGCCCATTGGTTAATCCGGCCCTGGGGAAACCGGAGTACCTGGAGGAAACTCGCACCAACACGGAGAGAACATGCAAACTCCACACAGAATTGCCAACTGACCCAACGGAGGCTCGAACAAGCAACCTTCTTGCTGTGAGGTGACAGTGCTAACCACTGAGCCACCTCTACAAAAACTAGTTAGCATAGAGGTGCAATTTTACTCAAAAGTCAACAGGTCTAAAGGAAAAAAAAGATCAAAATAATGTATAAGCAAACCTGTATATTCAACCACAAGAAGCCAAATGAGCTGCAGCTCTCCCAGCATGTGTAAAACAGAGCCTGTATTTTTGAACACTGTATGCAGTCCCATAATGCCTTCTACAGAATTATAGGCGGAGAGACATCAAAGGTCCAGTCTGGATGTTAGACCCTTCGTCTGCCCTGCGTTACTTCACACATGTTGAATCGAGAGGGTCTGTAATATACAAAGCTTTTGGTCTCTTAAAAACATTTATAGTTTTTTCCCTGGCAATGTTTAAATATCTCTCTCAAAGCCTACCGATCGAGAGGTACCAACCCCCTACAATCCTGCATATTTGGGTTTGGCGAGCGGGGGGTTGTCAATAATGTGAACCAGGTGTTGCTGGGAAGGGAGAGTGCACCTTGTAAAATACTCATTAGAAAAGACTTAAGTTTATTGGGTGAAGCTGGGGCATCTCCCCGTGTGTCCCAGACATGGGAACTCCAAACCCCCTCCTCCAATATCACTTGCATATTTTTATTGTGACTGGACAACCTGTGTGTCTGTGGAAAGCCTCAAAGTGGCTCAGCACATGCAGATTGTAATGAAAGCTGTGTTTATGCTGAATGATTGAACAAATGTGGACATTTCAGATCTTGAAAAGAGATTTGTCTCTCTACAGCACAATGCAGGATGACTTCATGATCCTGCACGAGGACGAGTACGACAGCCTGCTGGAGTGTGTGTTCAAGACTGAGTTCATTAGCTTACTGGCACGCAGATTTGAAGAGAGAACACAGAGAAAACTACCTCTTAAATATGGCAACACGTAAGATGAAATGTGTTTTATTAATAAAGATTTTCTTTATTTGGAGATGAGATTTTTTTTTTTTTACTTTGTACTTTACTCTTTTTTATTATTATTATTTTATATTTAAATTCAATTTATATATACAGTTGAAGTCAGAATTATTAGTCCCCCTTAATTATTAGCCCCCGTTTATTTTTTTCCCCAATTTCTGTTTAACGGAGAGATGTTTTCAACACATTTCTAAACATAATAGTTTTAATAACTCATTTCTAATAACTGATTTATTTTATCTTTGCCATGATGACAGTAAATAATATTTGGCTAGATATTTTTCAAGACACTTCTATACAGCTGAAAGTGACATTTAAAGGCTTAACTAGGTTAATTAGGTTAACTAGGCAGGTAAGGGTACTTAGGCGAGTTATTAAATAATGATAGCTTAAAGGGGTTAATAATTTTGTCCTTAAAATGGTGTTTAAAAAATAAAAAACTGCTTTTATTCTAGCCTAAATAAAACAAATAAGACTTTCTCTAGCAGAAAAAATATTATCAGACATACTGTGGAAATTTCCTTGCTCTGTTAAACATCATTTGGAAAATATTAAAAAAGAAAAAAAAAATTCGAAGGGGGGCTAATAATTCTTACTTCAACTGTATATTAGGCAACTCAGTTACGCTGGACTTATACTTATGGACTTATATGATTATGGACTTATGGATATATATATATTTTTTATTTATTTATTTATTTATTTTGTATAATTAGTATTGTTAATAAAAGCCATTTGACTTATTTTATCATCTAATTCAATAACATTTTTTAAACATTCGCTATTATATTTTTTACATCAATACAAATTATAACTTTTACATATGTACACTTTTTTTTTCCCTTTTAAACAAAAAGTTGTAACATCATGCTAATATTATATGGATAAGAGAACTAAAAAAATACAGATAAAAGTGGGGGGAAGAGGAAAAATAAATAAATAAGGGGAGGGGGGATTTGAGGTGTTTCTACTAGGGTTTAATCACTGCTCTCTTGTTAAAGTACTCAATAAATGGATTGCATATTACATAGAAACTCTTAGTTTTATTTTTAAGGAAAAGTCTTAGCTTCTGAAGTTGCAGGCAAGACATGACCTTTTTTATCAATGTGGAGCAATGGGGAGGATCTTTTCGTTTTCAATTCAGTAAATCAATCTACATGCCAAAAGGGTTATAAATCTAATCACTGACACCAAATATAGCTAAAATAGGCCCAGGGTATACTTGTTTTCCCACCAATAATTCAATAACATTTAAGTATTTTAATTGACATAAATGTCCGTAGTTTTTTTTGTGTATGTATGCTAATAAATGTCTATGATTGGATCTCTAGGATGGAAATGAAACTGAAGAAGGAAAAATGGGGACCCTGGAATGCTGGAGGCTCCAGGCAGGTGCAGTTTATGCAAGGTCAAGGAGACGTAGCTGTGCTGCGACCCTCAAATAAAATGCTGCAGGTCAGCATTGGACCCGGTTTGCCCAAAAACTCACGTAAGTGATGACTTGTCATTATCGATCACAACATCATTTAACATTATTCAACTAAATCCAGTATGCAATCAATGCAATATCTAATAATGTGCGCACAAATTCAACCCTCATTCAGGTCCTACCAAGAAAGGCATCACCCAAAGCCAGCCCAACAGGTCTAGAACACACCACCACATCCCAACACGAGCCGCACCCGGCCCACCAGGTACAATATTAAGCAATCATGCTTATACTTCATCTGTTATGCATCTGATCATATACATCTCAAGCGTTTATATTCCCCATAGTCGCTCACCAGAACGGAGGCCTGAAAAATGCAAACCACAGAAACTCACAGCATCACAGCAACCAGAGGCCCACATCTGAAAACACGGCCCGTCCGTTCCTGCCTACGAATGTCAGTCAGCTGAGAGAAAAAGGCAGCAGACACGCACCACAGCAACCCAACCTGGACTTCCTGAGAGTACCAGACCAAGGGGCTGCTGGGTAAGAAAACACACATACAAACATCCATTTAAAGTTATATAGCTAACAACAGCCTTTAGTGAAGTGTTTGTATAATTGCTAGATGCATACTTGATGCTCATCTGACAGACAATGTTCCATGCAAACAAAAACTCCCGTGAGCTGAGATTGAATGTAACATGCATGTATCTTTTTACCATAGCAGAAATCGACAGCCAACTGACAATGGAGGAATGTGAGTCTGAGCATGTGTGTAGTTTCTGTTAGGTGGCAGTGGTTGTGGTTCATTTGACTAGATGTAGATCAACAGCAGAGATGCCCAAATTCAAAGCTGCTCTTTCAGTCTTGTTTTGGTTCTCCATTTCGTTAAAATATCATGTTTAAAGGAACTTTTTTTTTTTCAAATAGGCTCATTTTACAAGCCCCCAGGAGTTAAACAGTCTAGTTGTACCATTAATCCAGTGAGCTGATCTCTGGGTTTGGCGGGAGCACTTTTAGCTTAGCTTAGATCATATTACACAATTAGCATCTCGCTCAATTATTTCAAAATAGAGTTTCGGTAGTTGGGTGGCACGGTGGCTCAGTAGTTAGCACTGTCACTTCTTAGCAAGAAGGTCACTGGTTTGAGTCTTGGCTGGGCCAGTTGGCATTTCTGTGTGGAGTTTGGCATGGGTTTCCCCCACTCCAAAGACATGCGCCATTGGCCATAGTGTGTGTGTGTGTGTGTGTGTGTGTGTGTGTGTGTGTGTGTGTGTGTGTGTGTGTGTGTGTGTGTGTGTGTGTGTGTGTGTGTGTGTGTGTGTGAATGAGTGCGTATGGGTGATTTCCAGTTCTTGGTTGCAACTGGAATGGTGTCCATTGTGTAAGAAATATAATGAATAAGTTGGCGGTTCATTCCACTGTGGTGACCCCTGATGAAGAAACGGAGTAAGCTGAAGGAAAATGAATGAATAAGTTTTGGTAGTTTTCCTATTTAAAGCTTGATTATTCTGTGGTTACGGAATAGTACATGATGTAACTATGGAAAAGTTAACCTTTAAACATGAAAATTATCAAAACTGTTTTGACATTTTGAGCAAGATGCTAGCGGTCTAATCAGATTCAATGATCTAATTGCTCCTGCTGGTCTGCAGACCTTGAAATCAGCTAAATGGATTACAAAATGGTAAAACTCAACTGTTTAACTTTAGATGACTTGAAAAATGGGCTTATTTTCAACAAAAAAGGAGGGAGTGTTGCTTTAAGTGAAAAAAACTTACAACAATACATTCAAATGTTTGGAGTCAATGCAATTTCACTGAATGCAAAATGCAGTAAAAACAGGATTATTTTTAAATATATGTATAATTTTAAAACAGCAGTTTTTCTATTTTAAGATATTTTAGAATGTAATTTATTCCTGTGAAAGTGATGCACATAATCATGTGACAGTTTTTACTAGCCATTTAGATCCATTTAAATTCTCCATAAAATCAAAATGGACTTTTTGGGGGAAATATTAGCCTACAGTATTTATTATAATTTATATTTATCCCCTAATATTTTTGTGTGTTGTCATAAATTGTAATTAAAATAATTAGTCCCTCCTCTTTTCAATTAAATAATTTCTATGATAAAGTATTTGCATTCAAAGCAGAGATACTAACAAGTATTTTACATGAGACTGACCAACAGCAATCAGCAATGATCCACTCAATAAATAAAATCAAGTCCTGCCATATATTCTTTCTCATCTGAGAAGCCATTTTACTTAAATGTCACAATTGTCACTGCTTCATGCTCACTTTATACAGTGCTCAGCATAATTGAGTACAGCCCATTTTGAAAATGAATATTTTTATCCATTTCTCAGTGAATATAGGCAAAGTATTTTGGTGCATTTAAACAAAACAGATATATTTATTAAAATAACATTTTAGTCACCAAACATATTTAGAAATTGAAAGATAAAACAATTAAATTCAAGCAGAATATATTGCAAAAAATAAATACAACCTACAAAATTTTAACTAAATTTTTAAAAAATTTCTGCTTCTCTTGATTCTTTTTAAAATTTGTATTTAATATTTTTCTATAACATATAAATTTGGCTGTACTAGTTTTTGGACCGTTATCGTTAGTTAATTTGTTAGATAAGCTCCAGATTTTGCTTCAGTACTGACTAATCTAATGTATAAGCACAAATATAATATTGTTATAGCTTCCCATTACAAATATGAAATTAAAAGAGAGATTAGTGAGGGGTGTACTTATATATGTCGAGCACTGTATATGACTCTGAAATAAAGTATCAGAGTATAAAATTAAATTATTTTTTACCCAAAACCTTTGAATGGTAATATGTGTTACAAAATGGAGACCAACTTGTCTTCATAACGTGTTATGAACAATTTGAAAGCCTTTGGATTGGGCATTTTCTGGCATTTTCTCTGTTGTAGTCATGATGAGGATCAACTCAGACACATCATGAAGACTGAAAGGCTACTAAATGGCTCTTCGATGCAACAGCTGAAAAACAAATTCTGATTTTAAAACTGAGGTGAAGGATCAACTAAATAAAAGTCCGTTTTTGAAACTAGTTCCGACAGTTCCCACCATAAATAAATGTGAATCTGTCGCCATCTTGTGGGGAACACGTGTACTAACACCACAAAATCAGCCTACTAACCCTCTCACAGCAGCTATAGGGTGCTAGCTGACTTCACACTTACCTTCACTTGTAGAAGCATGGTTGCAGGTTGCTGGAATGTTAGAAACATCACCTGAAATTCCACAAGTTCATGAGTTTGTGTGCTTTTTTTTATGAAGGGCCCACAGACAGTCCACAAACAGGCCAGCTCCAGGAGGAGGACGACCCAAACCTGCCCCCAAACCAAAGCCTCAGGTGCCTCAGTGTAAAGCCCTTTATGCCTACGACGCTCAGGACACCGATGAGCTCAGTTTTAACGCAGATGACATCATTGAGATCATTAAAGAAGGTAATTTTACATAAAAATGGGCTTGTTTAGATGGAACACCACAGTGTTTATTGTAAAACAGTTTCCTTCTCCCTGTTCTTTGTGGACATGTTCACTGGCAGGGCGAGCTGTCAATCACATGACATCATAGCAATAGCAAAACAAACAGTGCAATTGAACAGTCACTTTTTCTAGACAGTCGAGAAGCAGTTTCACTCTGAAATGCATCACAGTTTAGTTTTCAATAACTTGTTTGGTGTGGAGACTCAAAACATCTGCAGAAATGCTGGACAGACCTGTTGAGTTTCCATTTTTATCAAACCAGAAGTATTTAGATCACCTCACAGCGACAAGCGTTTTGTACTTGCGATTCACATACAACACAAGCTGCAATAATTTAATCACTAAAACAGTGGGACATTCTATTAACCAAGTTGTAAATGCTTAATATGATAATGTCCTAAAGGGATAGTTCACCCGAAAATGAAAATTCTGTTATCTACTTATCTTCCACTTTTTTCAAACCTGGTTGTGTTTCTTTATTATGTTAAAGATATACTGAAGAATGCTGGGAAACAGCCATTGACTTCCATAGTATTTTTTGTTCATACAGTGAACTTCAATGGTTGCTTTTTTTCCAACATTCTTTACAATATTTAAAGTTTTGTGTTCAATAGAAGAAAGAGATTCATAAAATATGAATGGCCACTGCAATCTTGTGCTGATTGTGTAAATATAATATAAAATATATCCATCACAGCTCTATTTAATATTTGCACATTTAAAATTGTACATATTCATTGCACTAATTCATTTTGAATTGTTCATATACACTGCACATATACATTTGTAATTATGTTCATATATATCTGCATACTGATCATTAATAGCAACCTGTACATACAGTTGAAACCAGAAGTTTACATACACTGTATAAAAGGGCACATAATTGTTTTTAAAAAAGTCAGATGTTAATGTGACTAAACTTTTTCTCTTTTAGGTAAGTTAGGATTATCAAATTTGTTTCTGTTATGCTTAATAGCAGAATAATGAGAGAGATATTTTTAAGAAATTGTTATAACTTTTCTTGAAAGTCAAGTTTACATACAGTAAGATTATTATGCCTCTGAAAAAGCTCAGATGATGGTGTCAAGGTTTTGGAAGTTTATGATTGGCTAATTGACATTTGAGTTAATTGGAGGCACAACTGTAGAATATTATTTGAGAAAAACCTCAAACACACTGCTTCCTTGTGTGACAACATGGGAAAATCAACAAGCCAGAATCAACAAAAAAGCCAGATTACAATTTGCTAAATTACACTGGGAAAAAGAATAATTTTTGGAGACATGTCCTGTGGTCTGATGGAACTAAGATTGAACTGTTTAGCCATAATGACCAGTGTTACATTTGGAGGACAAAGGGGAAAGATTACAAGCCTAGGAACACCATCCCAACTGTGAAGTATGGGGGTGACAGCATCATGTTGTGGGGCTGTTTTACTGCAGGAGGGACTGGTCCACTTCACAGCATAGATGGCATCATGAAGAAAGAACATTATGTAGAAATACTGAAGCAACATCTCAAGACATCAGCCAGGAAATTAAAACTTGGCCACAAATGGGTTTTCCTAACAGACCATAACCCTAAGCATACTGCCAAATTAGTTCAAATGTGCTTTAAGGACAACAGAGTGAATGTTTTGGAGTGGCCATCACAAAACCCTGATCTCAATCCTATAGAAAATTTGTGGGCAGTTGAAAAAGCTTGTGCGAGCAAGACAGCCTACAAATCTGACTCTGTTACACCATTTCTGTCAGGAGGAATGGGCAAAATTCCTTCAAACTATTGTGAGAAGCTTGTGGAAGGATACCCAAAACATTTGACCAAAGTTATACAGTTTAAAAGCAAAGCTAAAAAAAAATACCAAGGGAATGTATGTAAACTTTTGACTGTCTAGAAAAAAAACAATTCTCTCATTATTCTGGTATTTAGCAAATGTAAATGATTTGGTAATTCTAACGGACCTAAAATAGTAAACGTTTAGTATGATTTACCATCAAACATTTTTTTTTCTAATTAGTATGTTCCTTTTTTAGGGTGTATGTAAACTTCTGGTTTCAACTGTATATCTGCATACTGATCATTAATAGCAACCTGTACATATATTCATCTATTGTAAATCTCTGATCAGTTATTACAACCTCTATATAATGTTCAGTACATCCATCTGTAAATATCACCATAGTTTTTCTATAATTGCACTTTATAACTTATATCCTGCACTTGCTGCTATTGCACTCCTGGTTAAACTGTTGTTGCCTTGTACTTGTCCATGTGTAATGACAATAAAGTTAAATCTGATCTAATCTAATTCAACCTGCATACAAATTAATAAAGATTTTCAGTACATACAGCTAAATGTTTTAGTGTGAAAATATATGTCTAAGTGTAAAGACGATTGAACCACCAATTTAATCAGCATATGTTTTACGCAGTGGATGCCCTTCAAGCTGCAACCCATCACTGGGAAACTCATTCACACACATACAACCTACGGACAATTTAGTTTATTCAATTCACCTATACCGCATGTCTTTGGACTTGTGTGGGAAACCGGAGCACCCGGAGGAAACCCCACGCCAACATGGGGAGAACATGCAAACTCCACACAGAAACGCCAACTGACCCAGCCTGGACTCGAGCCAGCAACCTTCTTCCTGTGAGGCGATTGTGCTACCCACTGCGCCACCCTGACACCCAATATCTAATTGTGAACTCTTGAAATATAATTTAATATTTCATCATCCAGACCCTGTTTGTACATGATTATTACTACATTTTACTTGGATTTTTGGATGTTGTTGAAGAACTATTGAGCAAGTTCATTAATCTCCCCTTGTCCAAATTGTGCCACAATATGTATATTCATTTTGACATCTGTGTATTATTTCGATCTAGATGCCTCTGGATGGTGGACGGGGAGACTGAGAGGTAAACAAGGCCTTTTCCCAAACAACTACGTGACCAAGATCTAACCTCTCCTGCTGTTAAAGAGGGGACCAGACTTAAACCTCAGCGGACTTATTGGACACAGGCAAGAGGACAAACTGAGACAATGAAGGACAGAGTGAAGTGTATTTGCTCTGCATTGCGTTGCGACGAACGCTTGAAGCTCTTCTCCAGGGCGCCGAATACTGAGCTGTCCCTGAGAGCACTGATCAAAACTATTTATTGTATTTATATTCTAGCATTCTAGTTTTATTTCTGATGCGCTTTGTTCATCTGTCCTTGATATTTAAGGTGATCTTAATTCACTTGAAGAGATGAAGTAGCCATTTTACATGGGAACAGGCTTTTTTTATTATTTTGCTCTTGAAACGGATAGGTTTTTATATGTAAATGAAGGTGCTTACCTTTAGAGTCACCTGCTGTTTGTGTATTTGTATTTTCTTTCTCGTGTCCAAATCAATGGTTTTAGTGGGGAATGTTTTTTGCTGCTAAGAACCGTTTTGCCACGTTTATTCCCTTTCATATTGCAGTTAAGAGAAACCCAAATGTATATAATGCACTACGGTTCTTGAAAACCATGATTTTTTCAATTCATTATGATTTTCTAATTGATTATATTTGAACAATGTTGAATGTATCATTGTGCAAAAGACGCAAACAGTTGGGTTAAACTGTCTAAATTTAAACTACAGTGGTATTTGAATGCATTATTTTACAGATCAACGATCATCTGTCAGTGTATATAGTAGATAATAACATCATACAGATGTACTAATAGGGTCACTCACATCAACATTTGCCAAGGTGTTTTTGAGTTATAAGAATAAGTGGCTCAATCCAAGATACTTTTTTGGCAGTTCTGAAAATACAGAAATTGTTCCCATATTTTCTTATGAACATTTTTTAGTCATTGGTGATGTTTGCATACTATCCTACTGATGAGGTTGCCTTGTCTAATACACAAATTCAAAACTTCACGCTTGTAATTATTACTCACAATTTTCTGTATGAAGCTTTTAAAGTAATTTGGATTCAACGAATAAGAAATCTTACTGCTACCTGAAAGTTAATTTGGGAAGACACCCAATCTTAACGTGGGATACTTGAAGGTTGGAAGTTATCAATCAGAAATTTAAAGGCCTTTTAGTTTAGAAAATAGATGTACATTAACGTCAGACCATTTTAGAGATACTTTGGATGAGCGATTTAAATAAGCATTTTTGATTGAACAGACCATTGCTGGATTAAAATGTCCTTTATTAACTCATTTAACCCTCTAGCTCAATGGTCTCAAACTCAATTCCTGGAGGGTCACAGCTCTGAATAGTTTAGCTCCAACCATCTCCAACTCACGCCTGCTTAATAGTCTCGAGTAGTCTTGAACACCTTGATTAGTTGGATCAGCTGTGCTTGACTGGAGTTGAAGGAAAACTGTGCAAAGCTACAGTACTCCAGGAATCGAGTTTGAGATTTATGCTCTAACTCTGATATACATACAATGCAAACTAATTCTGTAGTAAGGCTTAAGGCTTTAACATTAAACAAAATATAAACAGTAGTGGGTAGAGCAAAAACACAATCAAATTTGCAGTCAGATATTTAGAAAGTTATTTGCAAGAATTGCAAATGAAGCGTTACAATGCCATTGTGTAGGCACAAATGAACAATCTGTAAATGTCAGAATGAAAGATTGAGATTTTTTATTTTTTTTAAACCCAAACACTAAATTGTAGAACATGAACAGATCTTGTTAAGCACTAGTCAGCACAGCTTAAAAGCATGTGCATAAGTCCTTGGCACTTCAGCAAGACATGCAGTTGCATTGATTCCTTTAAAAGGATCTTTAGTAAAGGGGGAAAGAGGAAAAATAAATAAAAATAACACCCCACACCCACTACTACAAACACACAATGCAAAGTAGTATTGAATCTTTGGATTTTAATGAATTCAAATTTACTTTCTAACAGGCAAATACAGCTCCTGCAAGTTCATGAAACAGTAAAACCCAATTTAACCCTCATCTTAAAAATGTAATCTCTATAAAAAGTTGAAAGTGTTTTATTTATACAGACAGTATGTACATCAGTTTAAAAGCAGCAGTCCATCTCTCACAATGGCTGAAATAAAAATAAAGTGCAGGTTTAGTGTCCATTCCCTCATGAAAGTCCTCAAGAGCTGGGCAGCAGAGGAGCGGCCAGATCCTTCACCAGTGAGGACTTAAGCTGAGGAAGCAGACTGATCTTCATGAGTCTGCTGCTTGCGTATTTCTTCCTCACCGTCTGTATACACACAGATGTTCACAAGCAGAATATACAGCAAATTCAGACCAAAAAAAAAAAAAAAAAGGCTTACCAGATGCTTTGAGAGCCCTTCATTGACCATAACCACATTTTTGGCAATTAGCTGCATGATAGGCTTTAGGTGAGGTTCATCATAGGTGGAGTAGTGTTGCTGGGTTGATGACTGAAAATCAAGAAATAAGACTGAATTAGTGAAGAGGTGAATATTTATCTTTAACCCATGAGGCTTGGCTTCAAATGAGTGTAACTTCCATTAGACAAAGTCAATGAAGCATTTAAATGAAACTAGTTAAGTGAGGTGGCCTTTTCCACAATTCATTGGTCAAATACTACAGGAAACATATTAAAATTACATCCAGCAGACCATTATGGTGAAAAAGTTAGAATTGTGCTATAGAAAAGACAGAAAAATCTAGAACAGGAGGGGAGAGAAAAAAATAAAATGGTTTACTTCACAAAAATAAAAAGCCAAAAGCTCAAAGCCAAACATGCCTTATCTTTCACTTAATTTGAAGTTCACAAAACTGGAACTGCAACCCATAATTCATAAAAACCCATAAAAGCAAGTCATGTGCAGGGAAATAAGAAACAGGTTACCCATTTCTGTCCATCAAGCACTAGTTGAGAGAGGCAGAGAGCAGCAGCTGCAGTCTCTGAAGGGTTGTAGTGGACCATGTCATAGTCAAGTAGTGTCAGTTCAAGAAAATATTTAGCAAGCGTGTGCTTCTCCGCATCCGCCTAGAAAGCAGATGGAAAAAAGGCAAGAGTCATCTTCTGAAGATCACATAAATCCCATCAGGGATCACAAAAATCAGCACTTACATTCCCAGCCTTTGAAGCTCTCCGTAAGAAGTGCAGAGGCAGAGGACGGCCAAGCTTAAAGTTCAGCCCGCTGAGCATTAGCATCTCCATCTCACGGATCTGAGCTTTCGTGAAAGCATCATCAGCGATGTATGCGAAGTCTCCAACCATTGGCACATACATTTCTTCATATTTACAAGCAATCAACATGGCAGTGACACCCACAAGCTGAAGTTTCCTACGGGTCACAGGCTGAACCTATTGACAACAATAAATAGGGGGTTAACGGTTTCCACTTCAAAATTCATATTTCTGGCTATTAGGTAGAGTTAGCAGAATATTGCATTCAAAATACAAATTGCTGCCAAGCTAATTAAAGCTTACAGGATCACATCCTAGGCAAGTTTAGACAAAAAAATAAAAATCATGAGTAGTACAAGCAATCACTTAAAGCACAGTGAAAAAACAATTCAGTAACAATATAACTTCTGGATGGATTTTAGCCTAGAACACAAAATAATTGACATCAGTTATCCAAGAACCATCATGCATGGTCAATTGGTTAACGCCAACTAGGACTTCAATAGCAGGACAAAACTGATGTAGTTGTGTTTATCTCCAGCAAACTGGAGTAGTTTTTGGATGACTAGTCAATACATTTATGGATTCACAAATAGATGAGGTAAGGATGTTGCTAGATCAGATACAGTTGCAGACAGAAGTTAATTTTTATTATTTATAAAATTTCCCCAATTATTTTATTAACATCTACCCATTCAGTAGTTGTACAGAGTATTTGTGGTTTATTAAAATTACCCAATAAAATTTTTTTTTTAAATGCCTACACCACCCCAACCATCATAGTGCTGTAAAATATTGATTGTTATACGGTTATAAAAATACTATTGATGTGCGTATCAGCAGCTGTATCTTATCTAGACTTCACCAGAGGGAAGAGAGGGGGAAAAAAGAAAGGTTTAACCACATGAAGCTAAAAATATCTTTAGCGAAACCTGATTCTTACCTGGAGGAAGCGATCAAGAATGGCAACGGTCATGTACAAGGTTTCCTGCAGCAGCTGAAATCTTGAGTGCACCTGAATCAGCCAGTCAACCAGGAGAGCCCGCATTCTCCCATTGATATCATATCCTTCCATATAACGGGGACGGACAGACTGCTGACCCTGAAACCAAAGCACAGAAGCTGTAGGAAGCAGGAATTCACAAAATGTGCCACATAATTAAAAAGCCTCATGTACCTCAAGGCGCCTCAGATAGGAATAAATGTCCTTAACATATTCGGAGCACAACTGAGGCATGTCGGCATCTCCTTCATCGATGTCGTCTACTGGAAAGAGGCTGTTGGAAAAGGCTTGACACAGTTCCTCTTCTTTCATGCTCACATCAGCTGGAGCAGGAGGCACAGCAGCGGCAGGCTGTGAGGCCTCGTGCTGGACCTGGGCACTTTTGGAGTGCACGACAGCTGACCGGCCAGTGGGTTTTACACTTTGCACAGGTACAGCCTTCTGTTAAAACAGAAACAGAGGTGCGTGTTGCAACACGTTGTTGTTGTTTACGTTCATAAGCTGCTTGGTGTCAAATAAAAGACACGAACCTTGGTCTGAACTGGTTTGTGGGCAAAATTGGACAGTTCGCCAAACACTGGCCTTCTCGTTGCACCGCTTACTGGTCCGCCTTTGGCACCGACGTAAATGGGATTGCTTGCATTGCGCTGAGTTGAAAAACACATATACTTAAAACAAAAAGAAACTTGCATACAAGCCATTTCAATACAAACATTAGCATGCTAGGCTAACAACAGTGACGCTGTTTTGATGCTACACATCATAGAAGTTACGCGCAAACGCTCTTTTCTTCTCCAAATACTCACCAGAGCGTGCATTTCCATGATGAATATGCTTCTTGGAGATGCCTCGCGTAATTAAAACGAAAAATTAAAAATGTCGTTTAGCTTTGTTTGACGTTCCTCGTCCAACTCAACTAATAACAAGCCGTGCGTAATATACAGTACAAAGGCCTGCTGGTGATTCAAATACCGCTCTGCGCTCTCTGATTGGTCACTGACATGAAGAATACTGAAGTTCAATTGGTTGAAAAGAGAGGCGGCGCTTATCAATCATCCCTTATCTCCGGTTTCACATGCATGTCTGTAATAAATGGCATTCATTTCATTTACAGAACGATTGAAGTTGTAAATGCAAGTTGGGTAGGGGTAAAGTCTAATATGATCTTGATACTGGTTAAAAAACATTGCTATTTAAAGGCAGGACACATAACAAAATTATTGTTAAACACCACCATCTTTAGAGAAAGTTGGAAGGCCTGCATATAAATAACCAAAGACCTAAAAATTTATGTAAAATAATTGTTAAAAAAATACTGTATATGTGCACACACAAAATATTTAAATTAGCAAAAATTGTGAATAATTATAAGCCAGCAATGATGAAATCTTCCTGATTCCGTGAATCACAAATAGTTTGAAAAGTAACAGAGTATAAATATTATTTATTTAAAAAAAAAATGAAAACAAAGTTGACCAACAAACATTACTTAAGTGAAATTTGACTTAAATTTTAGGGGAAAATCGCTGGGTATTGCCATCTGGTTACCAAAAATAAAAACAAAAAATAAAGTATATTTTCTTCTGTTCACCTCGAAAGAAAATATGGGTTGGAACCAAAGTAGGGTTCAAAGTAGAAGAAAAAAATATTTATTTATTTATTTGTTTGTTTGTTGGTTTTAGTTTTGGGGTGAATTAATATTTTTAATTGCCTTTTAAGGCAACTGATTTTAAAAAAGTTGCAGTTTTAATTACTAAGCAGTTGAGGATTAAGGAAATTCATTCATTAATTTTTTTTTTCTGGCTTAGTCCCTTTATTAATAAGGGGTTGCCACAGCGGAATGAACCATCCATTAAGGAAACTGTGTGTTGCAAAAAGAAAAAAAGACTATGCACAGGTGCAAATAAATACTGAAATTATTTCAGTACATAATTATTACATTTAGGTTCAGAAATCACAGACACAAATCACATGCTGTCTTAACCCTTTAATTGCCTCACCAAGAAAAAAGAACATTTTCTTAACTCCTAATGTCGCTAGTTTTCATCCTATAATTTCTAAAATATCAATATCCACCAAATGGTAGATATGTCGGTTTATGGTAAAAGTACCGGAATTAATACATAAACTATGAAACATCTGAAAATATGAAGTGTAAGACCAACTTATTTAAAAGAATATTCATAATAAAACATTTTTGAACACTAAATCATCTTTATTTTTTGAAGTATGCCATAAAATATTTCAGATTCTCATTTAACTTGTTTTCTTGTATTTTTTTTTACAATAAAACTAAAATCAAGTGTAGTAGTGCAACAGGATAATGTTTGTTTGATTTTCTTATAAAACAACAATGCTGTGTGTGTAAACCATTATTTAAAACAGTCATCATACTCTTAATGACTTAAATGATTTTAATGATTAATGATTTAAAACAGTCAAATTATGGTCAACCATTTGGTAGAGCAGGCAGTTAAAGGGTTTTAATCTTCTGAAATGCACAATTTAGAGCTAATTATGGTGAGCAGTTTTCAATAGTGTAAAATCTAAAATAAAGAAGAAATATCATCAAAGTAAATGAATACAAAAGTGATTAAAATAAATAAACAATTCATGAAGTAAATGAAATAATCAACAGCATATCCTTAAATTTGTGTAATTTAACATTAAACATTACAAGAATTAAATACTAAAGTATATACTTATAAAACTAAATATATTACAAATAATATTTTTTACATTTTAAAATATAATTTTTTTCACAGTCTAAACGGGATGTTTTTACTAGAAACAATGTAGATGCTTTAGAGCGTGAGGGTGCCTTGCACAAGGATGGCCATATAGAGGTGTCTTTCCTTGGTGTCTAAAACAGTAGTTCCCAAAGTGGGGTCGAGGGACAATAAAGGGAGGTCGCTTGGTGATTTCCAAAAATCTAAGTAATGTCAATTAACCATTAGAATTACTATATTTTATCCATAACCTATTAAAGATACAAAATAGTAGTTTATAGTTACAGCCTTTTGATTTTTTTTCTATTGGATTGCGACCCTTGGCGTGATTACGTTATATTAAAGACACAGCAATAGTGTCAGATGCAGCAGATTGATTTTATGTCAGCAAGTTAAACATTCTGGCACATTTACAACACTAACAAACATTAAAAAAGAATAGACTTGGACCTATTGGTGTGTGCGCCGTTGCATGCAAAGTTTCTATATTTATAACCACCTCAGAGGATATAGGGGGGTCTCGAGTCACTGGCATTGTTATTTAGGGGGTCGCGGGCTGAAGTTTGGGAACCCCTGGTCTAAAAGTTGAAAACCCCTGGTATAGATAGTGGGCTAATAGTAGCCCACATAAAAGAAACACATAAATTACATTATTTGTCACTTTTAACTTCTGAAAACATTTTAAAATTGTAATATTGATTTTAACATACGGTTATTGTTATTATGGTCAGTTCTTTATAGCATTGTTTACAAATAGGCTTCATTGAAAATGTATTAAACACATAGACATCACCTTTTTAAAAAGGACAATGCGGCAGGTCAACTACTGTCCACCCTATAGACAAAAAACTTATGATTTTGGCTGTAATTTAATAAAGTGTACTTTTTGTAAAGCTGCTTGGGAACGATAATTATTCTGAGTATTATTTAAAAAGTATTATTAATTGTGTTTTTGTAAGTATTATTAAATATTGCTTTACAAATAAACTTGAATTGTTTGTATGCAATCATTTTCATTGTTTATATAAATGACAAATCAATACAAATTAACAAGCAAGCTGATTGTGTACCTTGAGTTTTTATTCATATTCATGAATATACATGAGCGTTACCACGTTCTGCCACTAGAGAGCGCGAGCCGACCAACTCCCTGTTACAACACATTAAAACACATTGATCAAGAAAAAAAACACACACACATAATAAAACATCAGTACATATTCACAAGATTCAATGATTAAACAATATAATCATTAATGGGTTTATCTATCTAATTTACAACGGCCTTCGGGGTTGTTGTTGTTATTGTTGTTATCTCGACGAGTCGTCAAGGATACAGGGATGTCGTAAAATGTCGAAACGTGCGTGCGTGTGTGCGCGCGCGCGTAGCAGCAGTGCTGTTCGCATACACATACACATACACACACATAGCAGCGCTCTAATGGACGCCGCGGATAGGCAGGAATGGGGACTCGCACCCGAGGGCAAACGGCGAGGAATTCGTGTCGCATATAACCGTTAAAAAAATGTCCTCGCGCTACATTTAGTCCGCCGTGCCGTTTAACGCGTGAATCTGAAAGTCGCGTGAGTATTCTCGTAGATTTAAAGCGGAATCGTCGAAATCTCCGTCAGTTAGCGGGGAGGCTAAAGCACTGGGCCTCTCTGTCGGGTTTGTGTGTGTGACTGTCAGTTTCACACAAGCCTCCGCTGACGTTCACTCGCTTCCCCAATACTTTTCTACTTCTGTCGACGAAAACCGTACCCTGGAAAGAGGGTAAAGTCAGCGAGGGATAGTTTTCCGTTTCGTATAGAGGTAAGTGGCGCTGTTTACCTCAGTTTTAATGGTTAATTTCAATTGGTAGGAGCTATTGTTTGACTATCTGGAGAGGCTAATAGCCCGCTGCTAGCAGTTTTGCTACAGAGTGTGTGTATGTCCCAGTACACACAGGCCCAAATGGGCTACTGATACACAACATTAACGGTCACTGTTGCTGTGAACGTGTTTTTGGTGTTATTTTTGGGATGTGTTTTTACAATCTGTAACGCTGTCAGCTGATGTGTTGATTAAAGTGAGAACAACAATAGCTAAATGCCATAGGTATCTATTCCCCCTTGTTTATCAGTTACTCACTGTCTTTGTGGTGTTGTGATTTGTTACGGGATTATTATTGGACCAGATGTTGATTTTATAATTGGAAATGAAAAAAAAAAATCTGATTTCGTCTGGCCATTTTAAGACGTAATTGGTCAGCAGCTCTTGTTTTCTATTGACCCGCCAGCTGGATCAGATTCCAGCATTTGAATGTACAATAAAATTTTTAATGTTCCCCCTCTGGGACCATGACATATGTGGTGTTGACTGTCATAAATCAGTGACATCTGATATAAAAGCGATTATTAAAGTCACCATGGCTCACACCACTGTTGTTTTGTTCATAATATCTTCTGTTTCACAGTGTACTTCTGCCGTCAAAGACAAATCTTTACACATAAGAGGAATGCTGCTGCTTTTGCTCTCAAATCCAAATCGTTTTTCCAGTTTTGAAAAAGCTATACATGGCATTTGGCTTAAAGGCTTATTAAAAGATGGTGTCATCTGCCTTAGTAAAGGACTCATTTGTATGTAATATTAAGAATAAAGTGCTTCAGCCTTCCAACATAAGATGTCATGATTGATGAAGGATTTTCCAGCCTCTGTTTGGATCCTCACAGTATTTCCCAGCTTTGAGGAGATGATCGTGTGTCACAGTAGTTTGTATTATGTTTTTTGTTCTTTTTAAACTGCAGAGTAATTGAAAGGAGGGTTTGGGGTTGATAATGTGAAGTTCAACATGTAGTAAAACATAATAAGGTTTTACTTCCATGTGGAAGTATGTACAGCTGCGTGTTTACAGCCATTTTGATCAGAAAATAAGATTTTTGATCAAAGTGTTTTGCCACTGCCAACACCCCCAACAATTCAAACTTAAAAAAGCAATAGATATTCATATTTGTCAAAATTCAAAATTTAATTGTCATGTTTGCTTATTTATACATAGGAAATATATATAGACCATTTTGAGGGATGTAAACAAAAACAATGCTCCCAACCTATTTCCTGTTTTACATATTTAATTACTATAGCTTCCGAGAATCCAAAAAGAGCCACGTATCAATAAATAATCTTATGATAGCTGTTTTAACATTAAGTTATGATTGAATGTTACGCCCCATTCACACGGGGCGTCAGCTTCAACGCTTCCCATTCACTTTGAATGAGTGACGTCAGGCGTTGCCGAACTGCATTGTGGATCCGTCGGCGCCGCTTCAGAGGCATTGCTCGCTGCAGAAGTTGGGACATGCTCAACTTTTCAAGCGCCGACGGAAGCGTCAGCCAATCAGATCGCTGTATGCAAATGCACCAGCTCCAACAGTGGCCTATTGCTGACAAATTTCATTGGCTGACGCTGCTATGACGATCGCGTCAGCCCCAACTTCAGACACGCCCTCTGTCAAGCGTTAACGCTGAAGCCCCGTGTGAATGGGCCGTTACAGTTACGAAATAGTTTGATAACAAGCAGGTAATGTTCATGGGCCAATGACATGACTATATTGAAATGGTCTATAGAAAATATTTATGTGTATGTAAGTAGTATAGAAAATAATAGTCAAAGAAATGGGGTAAATGCACAGGGACCTTTAATTATAATCCAGTTCAGCTGCTTCTGGTGAAGTGTCTTGCTTATCATAAAATCGCAGTGTTTAAGATCTGATTCGTTTAAACTTCACTGCCTGATTGAGATATGACATGAAGTGGGTATCACAGCAGACAAAAAGCAGTGAATTAATTAACATTGTTCCATACCATTTTCTTTAAAATATGGACCATAGTATATTTAATGGCGATTCTGCACTTGCCTGCTGCTCCTGACGGTGCTTGTGCTGGCCTTTCATCTTGTTTTACGCTTTAACAACTAAATTAATGCTGAAGTCGATTTAATGGATTATATTTAAATCAAATTAGATTATTGATGCTAAAATGAACTATGAAATTGAAAATAATCACAATAACCTATCGATGACTGAAAAACACTTGCTGTGCATGTATCCCATTCTCTTTAAAATTAATTTAAGTGTGCACAAGTTGTTCTTAAAGGTTGAGTTAGGGCTGCATGATATTGGAAAAAACTCACATTGTGATATTTCCTTTTTCTACAATAAATACTGCGATGTTGAGTATAATTTCACCAGATGAAATGAATAAACCTATTTGGAAAGAATTCACTATAAAAAAACACTATCATTTTTATTGCATATATACATAAATACAATTCGTCTTTCTGACTAGAGGTGCTCCAATCCAAATTTTTGGGGCCGATCACAGATTACTGATCACCATATCGGCTAAGACAGATCACCAATTACAGGGTCTAATGGAAGTCATTTAATAATCCTGTTTTTAAAAATGTATATTACAAACATCATATGACAGCTGCATTCATTGACAAGCAACGTACTAATCTAAAACATAGCAGCCTGTGCTTGGTTAGCTAATAAGAACAATTTAGAGCAGAAATGCCCAAACTAGGGCCTATGGGCCACAGTTGGCATGATAACATTTGATTTGGCCCTCCATTCCCTCTGAGAAGAGAGGCAGAATGTTGGATGTAATGCCTTTAATGCACATTGCCATTTTAACATAACCTTTCATTTGTTTGATCTATTATTAAGCTACAAAAATGCATATTTCAATTAAATGCTTCAATTAAATATTTTTAATGAAAGTATCTCAGCGGAGTATGCTCAGCGGATGGAGCACAATTCAGAAGTCATCGGTGAGCAAATCAAGGTAAAGGCAGGTGCAGCTTGACATTAAACTAAATTGTGTTATAAATTGAATTTTTATGTTTTCATTATAATAGATCATTATAAAGTGTAAAAAAATATATAATCCGTTAGTTGATATGATTAAATTAATGTTTTCTATTTATTTTGAAATAAAAAAAAGAAATTTATCCATGGCAACTTTGTAATACAGTTTGATATTTATCTTGGGCTTACTATTACTAGTAGTAATAGTAGTCGTCTACTACTACCTTTTGTAGTTCGTACTGTTTAATTCATCTTGCACAGACAAACCGTCTCATCGAAACCAAAAGAAATGACGACACCACCGTTCATTGTAATTTAAGCGCTGCTTGCTCTACAATTCGAATATGTTTGGGTTTTTATGCTTCCAAGAGAATCATCTGCCATTTACACAATGTAAAGTGTAAAGATGCGATTCTACATCTTTAAAATGCTATGTAGCCTACACCAAAACTCTCTAAGACTCTGCCCCACGTGCACTTTTGCTTAGCAACCACAATCGTTAAAGGAGCGGAAGTTCGCGATAGGGTTGGGCGATGTTGACCAATTTAGCATCGTACGATGTCTAATGTGAAACATCGCGATGGACGATGACATCGTCTTCATAGGCGGAGGTGAATAAATTATTCATGAATAATTCATTAATTCATAACGAATTAATTATTTGTAGCCTACTGTTTCATCTACCTGGTCTTTGTTTTACCCATAACCAAATCATAAATAAATAAATATAAGTTACACATAAATTACCACCTGTCAATCACTTTTTCCGCGGGACTCTGGCATGAGTAGGCAGAGTGATCCGTGTCAGTCATTTGTTTGGTGCAGTGGATGGTGGAGGGGTGTCGCGGACGAAAGTGAGCGGCGCGGGGGTTGCTCGCGGACAAAAGTGAGCGGCGCTGAGGTGTCGCGGACGAAAGTGAAGAGGGTTGGGGAGTCGCGGAACAAAGTGAAAATGAACAGTGGACAGGGGAGGAGGGCGGTTGAGGAGGGAGATCGGTAAAATGAGGTTCCGGATCCGGCGTGTTTCGGCACAAATTAAGCCCTGGATAGAGACAAGATTAATTAAATATCACGTTTAACAACTGTAGTGAGACGCAATCCACTATCATCCTTGATAAACTGTCCGACGTACACTTCTCTGGAGCTCAGACGAGCGCATGACAGTGTGTGTGTCTGTGTGTCTGTGTGTGTGTGTGTGTGTGTGTGTGTGTGTGTGTGTGTGTGGTCACGTGATGTGCGTTTTCAGTGGAAGGAGGGCTGTTCAGAAATGCTAGATGAAACACCAGTGTGGACGTGGGTCATTTTCGTTCTAAAATGCTATTTTAAAAGTAAGCTGTATTAAGCCTGGTTTATAATTCTGCGTCAAGTGATCGCCGTACCCCACGGCGCAAGCCTCACGCGTAGCCGTGCATTTATACTTCTGCGCGCTGTTTCTGTTTCTCTGCAATACACTTCCGAAACGCTAGCTGGCAGTAGGGGTTTATGTTTCTGTGTCGAGTTTCTTCGCTGGTTTTTTTGTTTTTCCAGAACACTTCCTTAATGTACAAGTGGCTCAAACTCGCTCATTTTGAGGCGGGAACCGTCGGACGTGGAACAACTTTAATCATGAGGTAAACACAAAACAACAGTCTCCATCCGGAGCTCCTTCACGGGACTCCACACTTGTAAACACTCGCTGCATCGGGCGCGCGGCTCTCACCTCCGCCCACACTCGTCAGCGCTACCACGACCAATCACAGAGCTTGCGCTACGCGTATGCGTTACATTTTTTGAGAGGTGCACGTCAACGACGCCTACGTCCACGGCGAGGGGCTATGCGTCCACACGTAGGCTGCGCCGTAGCATACGCGTGCGCTTGACGCAGAAGTATAAATCGGCCTTTAGTGTAAACGGGGCCTGAGTCTGTATTTTTCTCGAGCGGGTTTGCGACGATAGATCGCGATGCCGGCTCAGCATCATGATGTCTATCGGCCATCGACGATGGCAACGTCTATCGGCCCAACCCTAGTTCACGAGTGAATTGAACTTGGTGAAAGAAGTGAGTGAATGTGAGGTTTAAATTCTAATTTAAAAACACACTATCTGCAGTATGACGCCGTGCTGCCTGTTGAATACCCCTACTTATGGATGGTATGATGGAATGGCAGCTGTTGCCGTTAAAGAGCTCATTTGTTGCGTGAGCTCTTCAAATGGGGCAAAGACATCATATTTTCTAATGTCCAGTGAGCATCCGGGGCAAGTCATAGTCAGTTACATAAGCACAGAGGGCACCTTTTACACACCAAATTGCACCATGTAAAAAAAAAAAAAAAAAACAATAATAATAATTGTCTCGCGAGTTCGCATCATATGATTGGCCCTTCTAGATTGGCGATCAAACTCCCCCAATGGATTATTGGCCGATTGTGATCGGTGACCAATCGATCAGAGCACCCTTATTTCCTAAAGTTTAAAACGTAATTTCGTATGCCTGAATTCTTTAAATTGATTTAAAAAATGCTTACACAGTCACAGGCCCAAAAAACACACATAATTAAAAAATGTTTTCCTAACTTTATGCTTAAACATTGCAATGACAAATCATGAGTGTTTTCAAAAGTAGCTCCGGATCAATTATGATACCATGTTCGACTTTGCAGATCCAATGTCACTACTGCGGATGCTCATATTGCGATATCCATGTTGAAATGATATATTGTTCAGCCCAAGGTTTTAGTTCATTCAATTGAATCAATAAGTTAAATTGTTCTCTGATATAATTATATAGTCGGTATGCGGCTTATGCTAATAAAAAAAAAGTATATGCACATTTTTTACCCCATAAAATGCCCCTAGATTCAGAAGGTCCTTATTGACCATATTTGGAATGATCATGAATTTTAATGAGCTCTGCTCTTGCATACCTGCCTGCTCTCTAACTCTCTCTCACTTACACACACACATACACGCGCTGTACTCTGAAATAAACACAATCATACTTCATTTGTCAAAAAATATTTTAACAAATGTAACCTAGTAACCTATTTTGCTCCCAAGCTGTGTTGTGGATAAAATATAGGCAAATTATGATTAAGTTAGTAATTTTTGTTGAGTTTATAGTGTTGTATTTTGAAGTCATTAATGTCATCCTCAGCAGTGAGAGTTGGTCACACCACAGTGAAAACAAACCCGAAGTAGCGGACAAAGCAAAACTCAGTTTGAGTGACGTATGTCCAAACAAACAAATGGTATAAATGGTATACAATGGTATAAATCTATTTAAAACATCAATAAAAATAAATTGTGATAGTAAATAATAATCATAGGTACAATTCAAAAGTAAAAATTAACAATTATTATTATTTTTGTCAATTATGCATTCCTACTCTGCAGTCTTTGTGTTTGTTGCCTCATTACAAACAATAAACATAATAAATTAACAAACGATACAATTAAACATACTTTGGGGTGATGCAGAATAAATGTATAATTTGTAAATCCTGCAATTTGCATCCTGACCCATATGAGAACAGATGCCTCATGCAGTCATTGCTTAGCGAGCATAGAAAACAATCTGCTGCAGCTGGTTTTGGTTTTATTCAATAAAACATCTCCCAAATCAAAATAAGAATCTCAGATACATAGTAAGTTTAATATAAACTTAGTTAAGCTTAAAAATAAGAGAAGAATATAATCATTGTTCTAAACAAAGTGGCCAATCTAATACTGACTGGTAGCACCGGTGCTTCTAACCTTAAAAATTTAGCTCCACCAGACAAAATTTAGTTGCACCCAAATGATGAGCACCGTCACTACACGTTTTATATTAACAGATTCTATTATATATTATCAATATAATCACAACTAAAAATAAACAAAAATCTGCATGCGCTCACCGGCCCTGCAGGTTCTGCTTGATGTTAATAAGATGAACTGAATTAACAATAATAACTGTGCTGTTCTCACGGGTGCTGTCTGATATTGCACAGATGATATTGACATATAACTTATTATTTGCATTCGTCATCTTAATAGCAATATCGGTCTTTTCATGAGCTGCAATATTAGTTTCATCTCTGTGAATGCATGCTCTTTAGTGATGGTGAACAGTGTCAGTCGCACGACTGACAGCATTGTGACGATTAAATGAAGGGTTAAATAACGTTAGAACATCTCATGCTTAAAATGTGTAAATTCAGTGGCAAACACTGTTACCTGAAAACTCCGTCCCACTGGCTTTACTGTGAATGGCTTTAGTTAATTGTCTTTTATCGACTCTTCGAAAAGTGTAAATGCTGGATTGACATTCAGCACATGATCACTAATCAGATGTCCCATTATTTGTAACTTTAGGTGGTTTCTAAAACTAAATCTGTCAGTGTTGTTTTCATTCTCTTGCATCCTGACCTTTCGCGGCTGTAGCTCCGTCATCAGAACTGAGTGATTGACAGCTGATATTAACCAATCCATTCGCGTTCTGTTCTAGCGCAGTGGGCCAATAAGAAGAGCTTGAAGGCGGGACAAGCATTGCGGGCTTTGTTTAATGCAGCAAGTTGACATGTCAACTGTTTTAAACCATTCCTGAGCACTGCGTTTGGTGTTTTTAGGTGCACAGATGCTTAATACGTGAATGCCTCCAAATTCCGCGCATGTGGTGAACATTTAGCTGTGAAAACTGGTCACACAACATCAATTTTATGCACTCGCACAAATGCTCCCAAATGTATTTTGAGGTCGCATAGATAAAATTTTGGTCGCATATGCGACCAAAACGGTCGCAATTTCAAGCCCTGCATATTAATGATTCCATGTGCAACATTTGAGTCTGTGTTTTGGCTGCTGAACTTCTGATGCCTCTGCTGCTTGTGCAGGTCTGGCTGACATAGAACTTGACCTAAATTTCATGCAAATGTTGAGGGTGTGTTTATTAATAGTTGTGCAACGCAATGCAACAGTCTGTATTGTGTTCTGATAGGCCTGTTTTTTGTGTTCTGAAAGGAAGGGTTTTACATTCATGGAATAAATCTTTCCATGAAGGGTGGCAATAAACATTAAAGAGCCGATCCTCCCTATACGCATCCCATGCCGCCAAACCACCAGGGGACGCTACTTGCTCTTAAATGTGAATCTGTTTTGTGCTTTCACTTTATTTAGGTATGAAATAAATATAAATATAAAAATGGCGGTATTCCCTTCTTTCCTATTACAGGTGCCGTTGCCCCTCAATCCCGGTGCTCCCTATAGCCAGTCCACCCCTGGCTATATACCCAGATTTTCTTTTTAGGGCACCTTTAATGTAGCCAACACACGACCCTAGCCTACTCCATGTGAAAGTCTACTATTAATATAAATGTTCTATGCTGAAACCTTATACATTCAACAAACAATACATTTGTTTTTGGGCCTCTTAGATGTACCTTTAGTTATTTTGAATCATTTCAAACTTTGGGTGGGTCATTTTAGGGCTGCACAATATATCGTTTGAGCATCGATGTTGCAATGTGTGTATCCACAATACTCACATTTCAGAATTAGATGATTAAAGATTAAAAATAAAGCTATTATTATTTTTAAGTCATTTATGCAATGATGAACATGTTATTTTATGTTTGATAGTTCAATTTCTGTAGCTGAATACTGTTAGAGTCCCCAGAAAACCATAAAGCGCAGTTAATTTCACTTTTATCTTTGCTTTGTTGTGTTTATAAATACTTTTAATTTAATATAGTTTATACAAAGGCACTGCACAGAAAAAGACTTCCCAATCTATCTATATCGGGGGTCCCCAAACTTTTTCTATGAAGGGCTAAAAACCCAAACTTTGAGGGCTGTGGGCCGAAGGTAAGTATACTGCACTGCACTGTAAAAAATGCTGCGTTCCACACAATTCATGTCCCAACACAAATCGATTAAGTGGATTAAACATAAAACAATTAAGTTATCACAAACAAATCTGAAGAATTGTGTTGTTTAAGCTCATTTTACATAAGTAGGTTGAACAACAACAAAAAAATTTTTGTGCCATGGATAATTTCTTAGTTTATTTCATATTATTGATAAATAAATAGTTTTAATCATATTAAATAATGCAAAATATTTTTTTGACATTTTGTAGAGGTGTGAACCTACACTGGTCTCCCGTTTTGGTTTGGTTACGATTATTATGCCATCGATTCGGTTCAGTTCGATATCACGGTGCATTGACGATGCTTTCCATAAACAATTTTATATTTTAATTCACAGCAAAAGAATTCTTGTATAAAATGTATCATTTTAAAATACATTTTATATGTATTTGTAGTACAATCTTGTTCTTTAATACAAGCATTCAGATATATGAACTGTACCTTTAATTTTACCTGCTCAAAGAAAACACTCTTTTTGAATGCATCAAACAAAACTCAAGTAAATGCACAACAACATGAGCATTTAAAGTAAATAAGGTAAATATTATTCCGCATGCTTTTTGAACATTGTCGAGCCAATTGTTAAACACCTATTTTTGGTCACGCACTCAACAGAAAGGGCTGCAATTGGCTCTAACTCGCTGGTGCTGTTCACGGATAAGTGATACTGATAAAGGGACGTGTAGACGTGGAGGAGAAAACTTGCTCTGCAGTAGGGGTGTCAAAATTAATTGTTTCTTCGCTGCACTGCGATTCAAAGAGGCGACAATTCGGTATCGGTTCATTAATAATCATAATCGGTTATTACGTACTGATGTCATTTATCTCCTATGCACGATGTCACAGTAGAATACTATGGCGAAGGAGGAGAGGGCGAGTAAATAAAACAATCCTACTTCTTAAAAGGTAGATAATTATGCACAGTTCAACTGCTTGTGAGTTTGCTGGAAAGTCTTTCATTGACACTGAAGAAGGCACAGCACACAAGCCGCTATTTCACTACTAGGGAGAAATGCTGTAAAAATCCATCTCTGTCTCTCTCTCTCTCACTTTGGACATTTGACCTGCTGGCGAGTTCGTGAGGTAGCTTTTCCTCTTCTCTTGGCTGTTAAAGCGATACTTGTGGATCCAGACACGAGTGTACCTGAGGTGCAAGTTTTCTCCACTGTGTCTATTACGGATTACCTGTGATAACCGCATATTTTTCGCATATAGACTGTAACTGCAGCTATTCTTCACACGTCACTCATTGGTGAACAGCGCTTTCATTTCCAAAGCCAATCGCAGCCCTTTCTGTTGAGCGAGTGAAGACAATGACCAATCATAGGAGTGTAAGACCTCATTTGACAGCGCTCAAAAAGCAAGCGGATAATAATTACATTAGTTTATTTGCTATAAATGCTCATGTTGTTCTGTGCATGTATTGGAGTTTTGTTTGATACATTCAAAAAGAGTGTTTTCTTTGAGCAGGTCAAATTAAAGGTACAGTTCATACATATATCTTACTGCTTGTATTAAAGGACAAAATTGTATTACAAATAGTATATAAATATTAATATATTTATAGATTTTAATAAAAAAATTATTGTGGTGTGAAGAAAAAATCTAATTATGTATGGAAAGCATCGTCAATGCACCGAGAAATTGAATTGAACCGAATCGATGGCATAATAATCGTAACTGAACCGAGTGTAGGTTCACACCCCTACTCTGCAGACACGCTCGTCTTTGGATTTCCAAGTATTGCTATAACTGTTGAGAGGAGAGGAAACGTTACCTCAGGAAACGTTACCAGCAGGTCAAATGGTGAGAAAGACGGAAAGAAAGAAATTGAGTTTACTTTCAATTTGTCCATGGCATTGAAATGGAGGCTTCTGCTGTAACTTCAGTGTCAGTAAATGACTGTCTGTCAAACACACGTAGTGAATTGTGCAGAGTTTATGCGTTTTTAATTATTCCCATTCGCCACCTTCACAATAGTATTTTATCGCAACATGGCGCATATGAGATAAATTATGTCAGTACATAATAAATGGTTGTGATCTATTACTGAACCGATGCTGAATTGTCCACATCTGCATAACTGTGCACCGAAGAAACGATTAATATCAACACCCCTAACATTTTAGGATTTTTAAAAAATCGTGCAGCCCTAGTTCATTTGTAGTGATATTTCCAGTTATTCTCCCAAGGTCTGGTCGATATGGCAAAATAAATCAATTTATGATTTAAATCTATTTTCTTTTCTCTCACAAAAAATGTGGAGTTAAAGGTTTTTAACCTTTATAATTAGCTGACTTGCAAGCTGTCATTTAAAAATATTTTTATAATAATAGTAATATCCATTAAACCATTTTATGAATATACAGTGAAAGTGAAATTATTGTTAAAAAGGAGAGCTTTTTTCAAGATTTATTTCCTTATTATTTTGCACTGTTTATTTCAACATGAGCATTCAGAGGTTTTCTCTCAATTTTTTTTAGGATTATATTAATTTATATCAATTACTCAAGCTAGGCTAGTGGGTTACATTTTTATTGCTTTTATTTACATCGGGCCACTGCGTCTGGTAGACTGCACTTAGCGAGTTTTGTCACAGTGTTGGTATTTAAAGTACTGAATGTCTTTGTGGCTGGGTCATGTAATTTATCCGGAAACGGCAACATTGGATTCAGATTGGATCAGATCAGTAACAATTCTTTTCATATGCACGTCTTGCCCATTAACGCTACTTCTTACCATAAGAAAGGTGTGGTGACGTGATGTGTGCTGGTTCAAATAGGGTCTGACGCTGGTGAATGCTTGAATGAGAGCCCTGAATTATGCCATTTTTAATTTTTTTTATTTTGGGTGGGTCTGTTTGTGTTTATTTCTCTGAGTTCTCTGCTCACTGCCATGTTGTTTGTGTGTTTCTATGGCAAATGCGGGGGGAACTACGGAAACCCAGACGGGAGCATCGCATGTGTTAGAGTTAAAAACGATTTTTATTAAAACAAATCGATGTTAACTACACATTCGAGTTAATCGATAAAATCGATTTATCACCCAACCCCAATTCTCCCATACTTGGGCCACATGTCCTGCTATTGCTTGTGGTGGAGGCTGAGCTACTCAACATAGATATACACAGTGATCCTTGGGGAAAAAATTAAAACAGTCCCCTATAATCCCCTATCTTCTGAAATCTGTATCCACCTTGGCGTCAAGAGGCACTGCCGCAATGGGCCCCTCTGGGGCTTCCTCATATGGAAGTGCTGTGGCGCACTTTGTTGCATGGCACAGTGGTACATCACAGGTTGACAGGATCAGCCTCAGAGGAGCCTTGGAGAGCAGTCTAACTCAAGGATGTGAATGAACACAGGTTGAGTTTTTTTTTGATGGAGTGAAGAGTGAATATTGTGCTATGGCACAAAGAGTTATCATAGGCTTTGTGAGTCACTAAATATTGAGTAAATAATATTAGTTATGCAAAAAAAAAAACAGTCACTCTGTTCTCATGGTGCAAGCCCATCTGAGTCTTGCCTAAGCATGGGCCAGTATAAGATTCTGCCAGTATGATAACCTTGGATAAAAATATCACTGTATTGTGTACTGTACTGCTGTAAAATATGTTCTTTTGGGGTAAAAAACTACTTTTCCCCTATTGAACACAATATATTTACTTTTCAATAAACATTTAAAATATTGTGGAATAGTAAACATGTCAGGCTAAATAATTCAAATAAATACTCGTCTTCTATCTTCATTCGATTCAACAACATATATTTCTTTACAACCTGGAAAGGCATCTTTAGATAGCTTTCTTTTCTTTGGATATAAAGTAAGCCATTGCACTGTTCAGGTCTATAGCATAATTGGTGCATAAGTGATTTGTTTATCAGATGTTTCCTGAATTGTGGCCTGACCAGGAGCTTTTGATGAGGAGGGTTCTTTTCTGCTGGAGATGCTGTTGCTTTAAAAAATAAAACGGTCATAAAAAACACTTATACCATACGAACATTATAACAGAAAATTTTAGCTGTTTTAAAACCTTGACTTTTCCATACCGTGGTAAATCTTGAAACCAGTTATTGTTCCATGCCTGTTCTTGACACTAATTGTTTCACATGGCACTTTTGTAGGGGTGTAACGATACTACAAACCGAACCGAAATATCGCGATACACCAACCACGATACGTATCGCGAAACTCTCGTGGCGGACCGCGATACTGTCACGCCCCCTGCTGCCCACTGTTAAGGTTGACGTCACTTGTCTCTAATTGAACCAAAACATCTTTATTTTATCACATTTGATTAAAGTGTATTAGTAATGATGAGCTTTTGTTCTAAATATTATATTCTAATGTTTTAGAATTTAGAATAGTATTTTCCAAGTGCATGTCATGTCATGTGACTTGAGTGAGCGATCACACTCCATTACTACTGTATATGCAGGACGGCTGCTTCGCATATATTGAGATTGCAGATCCCCCAAATACATTTAAGTCTCCTGTTTGGGAACATTTTGGTTTTCCAGTGGAGTACAGGAATGGAATTCGTGTCGTAGACAAAGCGCGCACTATCTGTCGTAACTAACTGTTTCACGAAACTTAATAAGGAATAACATTTAAAAAATGTGGTAAATTTCACAATGTGAGGGTGTACGCAAAAGACACTGACAACAGAACTGCCAACAAAAGGGATTTAACCCCTTACCTCGCTAGAAACTGATGAAAAGAAAAAAAGGTTTTCAGCGCCGTGCGCCTTATTCTTTCCTATACTGAACTGTAGAATAAAATACAAAGATGACGTTCACCTCTTACCTGATGTCTTTAACAATACATTTTCTACTGTTTGCGAAATGGAAGTCGTAAGACATCTTCCCTATCCACCTTACTCTGAGAAAAAAGTGAACTTGAGGAGGTAAAGCTCAATATGACGAGAAAGAGCTGAACAAAAAAGCAACAAACAAATCAATCGAAATAAAAGTGTACAAAAATCACAAAATTTCTCAAAGTGGGCAAAACTAATGCAAAATAATTTTGCCCAAACGAAAGTTAAGCAAAAACAACGAAATTCATAATCATGTTCGCAAAATACACGAAAAATGAGTTCAAAGGAAGATGCGCTCCTCCGCTTCAGTAGTTGGATTAGAGCTGAAGATCTTTGCCCGAGCCCGACGGGACCCAGCGGGAGTGCTGAGGCTTAGCTGGCGCAGTAAATTAATAGTCATGTGATGCATTTCGATTAGCACGAGAAAGTAATCATATCATTTGTTACAACATTAAAATCCATCCCTGCAAAGGTGAAACAAATGATGACAGAGAAGTGAAAAAGAGCGAGTTTTTGACTGTGGTCAGGTCAGCCGCCAGTCCAGAAGGAAAGGTTATTCTAACCGCCAAGGTATTTCGGCGGTCACTCATACACTGCATATTACGGTAGAGCGCTAAACAGCAACGTATGTACAGCAAGCTGTTAGGGAAGAGGACGAGGTCATTCGCTACATTGAAACTGCTGTCATGGAAAACTAAAACGGATGTTCTTGGCAGGTAGAAGATGAACAAACAATCCTACCCAAAACTTGCAAAATTAGCCAGATCTGAACTCTGCATCTCAGCCTAGCAGCTGCAGTAAAAGGTTCGGTATGCAGCATCCTGAGCGCAGGACTGCGCTAAAGCCATTTACAGTGAATTCAATACCTGCACAAAAGCACATAGCCTAATCTTAGTGAGTAAAGGGTTTTTAAATTGTAAATAAATATTATTAAACCATAAAATCATAATGTAGACAGAGTATACAGGCTAATGTTGGCATTATTCGTTCGTTATTCAGCTTCCCCGTCGCCTTAATGCCAGATTGTGAAGAGAAGTGGCAAAAGAAATGCCGCAGAGCCTTTATCTTAATTTCGTTATTGCCAAATACCAGTCATAATTTAGAATTTATTTTAATTTAATTTGTTAAGAAATACTTCTTTTCGTTGGTGTGCTGGCCAATTTAAAGGCTAGGTGTATGTACCTAGGTCTATTTAGAGTGCTTAGATGTTACGATGTTACAGAGGACTTATTTTATTTCTTTGTTCCGACTTCCAAGTGACCTATACCCTATGTTTGTTATGAATAAATTATGTTAAAACATATAAATGACTCATTCTTGAAAAAAGGCAAAAGAGCTGTGTGCATGCCATGTGCACATTTGAATAATGTCGGGTTATTAACGGGTTCGGGCTTTATAAAGCTGTCAATCAAAATGTCGGGCTCGGGTTGAATTCTGTCGGGCTCGGACCCCATCGGGCCTATTTTTTATGGCCCGATTACACCTCTACATTAGATAGGGTGGCGGGGCGCGTTTGCCGCCCTCACTATTATGACAGACCCCTATTATGCCAGTGTTGTGTTGATGTTGCGGATGAAAGTCAGTATGTTGGGTTGGGCGGCGGGGCGCATTTGCCGCCCTCATTATTATGCCGCTCTAGGCGGCCGCCTAGGTCGCCTCAATGGACGCGCCGGCCCTGAATCTATTGTTCCTTAGCATTGCTGTTAAAATGACATCAACCCTAACCCCACAGCAAACAGAAACCGAACCGAACCGAACCGTGGCTCCAAAACCGTGAACCGAACCGAACCGTGCCTTTGGTGTATCGTTACACCCCTACACTTTTGTAATAAACATATTAAGCTTTTTTGGTAATATACATATTAAAGAGTTAATTCATCCAAAAATGAAACTTCTGTCATTTACTTGCACTCAAGTGGTTTCAAATCTTTATGCATTTATTTCTTCTGTTAAACACAAAAGAAGATAACCTGTGAACACAGTTCCTACTTTGGAAGTCAATCATTGCAGGCATTCAGCTTTCTTCAGAATATCTTCTTTTGTGTTTAACAGAAGGTAGAAATGCATAAAGATTTGAAACCATTAGAGAATGAGAGAATCATGAGTAATGTCTTTAAGTCATAGCATTCACACAAGTCTATTGATCATAAACCCTGGAATGGTTTGATGGATCCTTAATTCATCGCAAAGGGAAAGTGTTTTTAGATCTGGTCATATGCACGAAAAATCTTAAGTGTTTGTCGCCAGACAGACGAATTCACTCAAAAAATAACACTATATTCCTTGTGAAACAGATGGCTGCTTTCATAATTTAAAGGTAAGGGATCTCTGGCCCCTGCAGTGGCTGCTGTGAAGCGTAAGGCGTTTGGGGCATGGTGCCACTCTGGGTACCGAGATGTTAATTAGGGAAGGCTGAAGAAATGTTAGAGCGTAATGGGATTTTGGTGAATGGAAGAGTGATCGGAAACATGGTGAGATTTCGATTAAAGAGGGAAAGATGGTTGTGAGATGAGTATAAAAGAGGTAATGAATAAAATGCCTGAATTGGTAGATTTTCATAATGAGAGGAGGAAGAGGCTTTGTGGACGTTGGTAATCATTGTGAACATTACGGGCAGTGATGGATAAATACCCATTATGCAAGCAAGCGGGAACCTAATTTGAGAGGGATTTAATTAGGTTGCTTCAGCCCAAATAACTGCATTATATAAGGATCAAGATTCAGGGGCTCTTCATATACACCTGTGTTCAATATCACCATTTTATGCAAAACTGCAAACAGCTGTCTGCTATTAGCCTCATGATGTGTGAGGGACGTGGGCTGCTCTTTTTCTATGTTGTTATCATAAGAATAATAGAAAACTGGGTGAGTGTGGGAAATTATGACCCCTAGCACCATTATCCCATGCATTGTAGAATTATGTGTGTAGTCTTTTGCAGGAGGTATTAACCAGCTCCTGAAATGTGTGCAATTTCTCGTTTCTGTCTGTGGTGCAAGAGATGACCTTTCTTTAGTAACCATTTCCTTGCTTTTATTACAGCGTGAACAAGAGCTGCCTGGATAACAATCCTGTCTGACTCGTGTTTAATCAGAAATGGCTGGTAAACCAACTAAGTCAGGCCTAAATTTTGATTTGGAGACATAGTTGACCGCTTCTGAGACACATTTACATTTTACCTTTATACAGAAATGCATGTGTAAAAATAATAGGGTGTCAAAATTAATTGTTTCTTATGTGCACGGACAATTCTGTATCGGTTTAGTTATAGATCATAACAGGTTATTACGTACTGACGTGATTTATCTCAGATGTACTTTATTGCGGTAGCTTATCTATGGCGAGAAAGGCAAGCGTGAGTAATTTAAACACTCCAACTACTTAAAAACGCAGAAACTCTTCACAATTCCCTGCGTGTGTGTTTGCTGGACAATCTGTCACTGACACTGAAGTTACAGCAGACGCCGTGTTTTACTGTTATGGAGAAAATGAAAGTAAACTCCATTTCTGGACCTTTGACCTAACATTTCCTGTCCTCTCGGCTGTTACAGCAATACTTGTGAATGCAGACACGAGCACGTGTCTTTTTAAAGTTTTTAAAGGTACAGTTCATATATCTGACTGTTTGTATTATAGGACCTAATTGCATTTCAAATAATTCATATATATTTTTTTACATTTTAATACAAGAATTATTGTACTGTGAAGTAAAATATAAAATTGTGTATGGAAAGCATCGTCAATGCAGCGTGATGCACCGAGATATCGAGTTGAACCGAATCGATGGCATAATAATCATAACCGAACCGTGACCAGTGTAGGTTCATAGCTCTAAAAATAAATACATTTTTGTTAAATCCACTTCATATGCAGTACAATTGCATTCATTTCAGCATTAGAGAAAAAAAGTATGTTGTCTGGGTTTGGTTGGACATGTGTGTGGTAGTCTACAATGGGATCACCTGTTTATTTACCTTTTTGTTTGTCTGTTTATTAGGGGTGATACAATACTAAAACTGAACAAAAAAGTTGTACTCTCAATACTCTCATAGCAAACCGAGGTAATTCCCTTTCCTCTGAGTCCCCTCAATAGATGTATGAATGAATGACAGGGCTCGACAGTGCGACCATTTTGCTCGCATTTGCGACTAAAAATAGACGTGTGCGAACTGGAAAATTTATTTAGTCGCACATGTGCGATTTTCTTTTTTAATAAGCTTGATTGATGACTTAATTCCCTCGGCCACGGTAAAACAACATGCTCTTCACGCTAACTTATGGTGGAAATCTATTGTGACTGTAGCACATGCTGACGCTATCAACAACTGCACGTCCCTACTGGTTTATTTACTTCATGGTTTTTACCACATTGTTTTGTATACGTTGCCAAGCAAGGAATGGCACGGAATGGCAGCATGTCACACAACGTGCGAGCCTCCCGGCCATGCATGGCATATCGCGGCACATCCAGTGTGAGACCCAATTCAACACCAGCGCTTCCCACACAAAGGACTTTACCTGGGCGGCCCGGTTCGGTGTTCGCGAGAAACTGAGAACACTCCGCTACAGACTCACATGATCTGCATGCAGACCCACAGAGACGCGCTGCATACAGAACTGCTGTTCTGACTTGGTAGCAGCTTTGAGACGAGCGTGAGGAAGAGCGTGATTACTTTGGGGCAGAAGGAAACTTTAACTCAGAGGGATTCCCATATTCAGCTATTCTTTAAAAAGCCCAGAAAGATAAAGTGCTCTGATAAAGTGTCAGCTTTGCACATGAGGTTGTAGTTGTGTCTTTCCATTGTCATACTTTTCCCATGTGGGAAGTAGAGTGGAATCGGTAGAATATGTTATGCAAATAAATTAATTTTAAGAAATAGAATTATTCTTAAAAGTCACATTATTTTATGTGCTGTGAAGAAAATGTGTTTCAATCCAGCTACTGCAAGTATATTTATATTGAAGATAATATGTACAATATATATTATTATAAAATGAGTAATGTCTTGGGGGTGGCGCAGTAGGTAGTGCTGTCGCCTCACAGCAAGAAGGTCGCTGGTTCAAGCCTCGGCTGGGTCAGTTGGTGTTTCTGTGTGGAGTTTTCATGTTCTCCCTGCATTTATTAACTTAACAATAACTCCCTATTTCTGCTGCCTAGTGTGAAAGATACTTTTTTTTAGCTCAATACTGGATCAAAAATTGAGCAAGAAGCTGTCTACTCATGTCCACAACTGAAGACTTGATTCAGATCAGTTTAGAGAGGCCTGCATTAGAGCAATTTAATCCCAGTCCTGCTGTGGACCGCTAACTAAACTCCATACAGCTTAAATTCATTAATTCATTTATTTTCTTTTCGGCTTAGTCATTTTATTAATTAGGGGTCACCACAGCAGAATGAACCGCCAACTTATCCAGCACATGTTTTACGCAGCGGATGCCCTTCCAGCTGCAACCCATCACTGGGAAATATTCATACATACTCATTCACACACACGGACAATTTAGCTTACCCAATTCTCCTATACCGCATGTTTTTGGACTGTGGGGGAGACCGGAGCACCCGGAGGAAACCCACGCCAACACGGCGAGAACATGCAAACTCCACACAAAAACGCCAACTGACCCAGCCGAGGCTTGAACCAGTGACCTTCTTGCTGTAAGGCGAACGTGCTAACCATTGCACCACCGCGTCGACACAGCTTAAATTATAAATAATTATCAAATACTATTTAAGCGGTTATTAAGTAGAATAAAACCTATTGTACTTATTGTATTCAAATGAATGAAACTGCTTTGCTTCTAAAGATCTCCTCGTGTGCATTTATTAGGCAAAAACACTATTTTATATATTTTCACTGCGGTCCTAAAATTCTTTAATGTGCTCCTAAATTTTTCAACTTAGGAGCGCATGTGCTACTCCTGAAAAAAGTAAGAGTCAAACCCTGAATGATGGATAGTGCATTGGTATTTTAGAACATTCCAAGTGTAGCATACTGTATGGTAGCATAAAGTGTTTATTTTTGACTATTCTGCTGTGGAGGTATTTCTTTTTAGTTTACCCAGATCAGCTGACTGCACTAATCAGAAACATGTGAAGCCAGTGTATAATGTTAATAAAGTTTTTAGGTTAAATTATTGCTGTTATTAAGTCAAAAGTGAATCTAGTGTTCCATAACATTGCTGGTGCCACAGCACAACCGCTGCCTCCTTAGCAAACTGAACCGAATAGTACCATGAGGCCGATACTGTGAACCGAACCGACCCATGGCATAAGTGTATCATTACACACCTAATTTTTATAGAAATCTGTCTTGGTCTGTTCTTCATGTAATTAGTTTCATTCTTTTTGTGAGCAATGTTCTCATTTTGTGCTTGTTTTTTTTGTGTTTTCCAGTTGTAGGATTGCTGATTCTCCAATGGAACCATAGGATTCACCGTATTAAGCCTCAGTGGCACTTTGTTGTGGGTTAAGTCGCCATGAAGAGTGAGATTTCGGCTGATGCACGACGTAAGCAAGAGCCCCTGAAGGGGCCTCTGGCTAACCCTGAACCCATGGAGACGGCTAAGAGCTTCCCTGCTGAGATGGAGGTGATTGGCAAGGCAGGAAGTGACTTCACTTCTCCATTGTGTGCTGAGACCAGGCATCGGCCTTCTCGAGATGCTGGAGGTCGTAGAGACTGTGACAGGGGCTTGTCGGGGCGCAAAAAGCGCAAGAGCCAGCAGCCTGGGCCCTCGTATTGTTCTCTGAAGGAAGCGCCAATGAGTGAGGCGACCCTTACTCCACCCCGCCACAGGCCCATGCTTTTAGAGACACGTAGCGAGGATGAGAGGAACCCAGAGTCCTCGTTGAGTGACTGTGCGTCTTCGCCTTCCTCCAGCCTTCGATTTGGTGACTCGGACACTCTTAGTTCAGATGAGGATGGCATGCCAATGACTGTTAGACAGCAGCTCAAAGCTCACGGTGCGGCCTCCACTGGCAGCACAGGGAGCGGCACAGGCACAGCAGTAGGCATTCGGCCGCTGCTCGCTCGGACTCGTGCCAGCAGGTCGCACAAGTGGGCGCGCCTTGAGCCCGATAGCAATCATGTGAAACGTCCATGTCTCAGCTCACGCAGGCCATTGCACAGGAAGCGTTTTGTGAAAGGTGGGGCAGGGGGTGTGGCCCAGCGGACTCCAAAACAGAAGGAGCGGTTGCTGCTGCAAAGGAAGAAGCGAGAGGTGATTGCACGAAAGAAGTATGCCCTCTTGCACAGTACCAGCAGCTCTAGTGAGGAGATGACCTCTGATGACTCCTCCCCTTCTTCCACTGAGGCAGAGGATGAACTGTATGTGGATGTTAACAGCAGTAGCAGCCAAGCCAGCACTGCGGCTGTGGCATCAGGTAAATCCGCTATTTATTAGTTTATATTCCCCAGTCATCGCAACTTATTGTTTTTAAATGAAGTAAACAGATACAGAGAGCTCACAGTTTGTCCTTGTTGTGACTGGTTTGCTTTGAATGAGAACATTTGTTTTTCTTTCAAATGAATCTGAAGTTTTCCTTTTTGTGTTTAAATTCAATATACTGACACAATTCAACAACAATCATGGGCCCACCAATTGTTTCAAGCAAGTAAAAAGGTCAAGGCTGGTATTGTAATTGTGAAGTAAAACACACTATTCACCAATCATCATCCAGTATTGAAACCATTGGTTTGTTTGTTTATATAGCAAAGGTGGGTACTCGTGGTGAATAACTCAAGTTGCAAATTTGAAAAGAGACCTAGCATGCAAAATTCACTTTTACATGTTGCTTGAACACTGATGTGTGTGTAAACTCCCAGCCTATAATGGTCAAAATCCACCCTTCTTTTTTAAAGGCCCATAAAAACAGAAGCAGTGTCTGACGCAGTCTAATCTGACGTCAAAAGTTCAGGTCATGACCAATGATGATCTGCCCTGTTAGCATAGATCAGTACTAATCACTGCATTCAAGACAGAATGTTACTTTTATGTTCTAAGGCAGGGGTGTCCAAACACGGTCCTGGAGGGCCAGTGTCCTGCAAAGGTTAGTTCTAACCCCAACCAGACACTTCTGGGCTAGCTAATCAAGCTCTTACTTGGCTTTCTAGAAACATCCATGTAAGTCTGTTCAGGCAAGTTGGAGCTAAAATCTGCAGGACACCGGCCCTCCATGATTGAGTTAGGACAACCCTGTTCTAAGGCATAACTGATTGAATACTCATCAAGTTAGGCACATCGACATAATTATTGGATATAATTGTTCCACCGTTCAGATGCCAAACTTCATTTGCACATCATGACTTTCACAGGTTCAGAATGATGAGGCAATTCGCAAATCTCAACCGCTTGTTCTCTTCAAGCCTTGAGATTGATTAATTTATTAAATAACGAAAGCTTAAATTAATTTTAGTTTAAACACGGATAAAGGCATACAGTGTGCTTATTGTTTGGGTGCTTTGCATTTGAGCTAAGTACCCTTATTACAGAATTTTTGTAGTACATAAAAGCTTGTCCTGTGTCTCCATTTGAAGTACCAGACTTGAGTGCAAAAAATATTGTATATATATTTTTATCTACAATATTGCATATATGTGGATGGCCCTTTAAGTGGCAAATTAGCCTATTAATATGGGTGTATACACAATTAGTCTTTGTAAATAATTTATTTTTCAGTCATTTGTGATGTTCAGTGAAGTTTCAGATATAAAAAATCTTCCACAAACATGCATGTTTTTAAAAGTGAATGTTAATACATTTCCAAAAATGCACACCTAATAATTAATATGATGTAAGACATTTATATAATTCATTTACACAAGGCAAAGCGCACATAAAATTAACTTTACAGGACAAACTTTTTAAAGTCAAGTTGTGTCTGCCAGTACTGCAGCGCACTTCAGTGTGTGTAGAAATAATGTGAATAAACTGAATAAAAGGTGGCATGGTGGCTCAGTCGTTTGCACTGCCGCATCACAGCGAAAAAAAGTCGCCGTTTCAAGTCCCAGCTGGGCCAGTTGGCATTTCTGTGTGGAGTTTGCATGTTCTCCCTGTGTTCACGTGGGTTTCCTCCGGGTGCTCCAGTTTCACCCACAGTCTAAAGACATGTGCTGTAGGTGAATTGAATAAATTAAATTGGCCATATGTATAAGTGTGTGTGGATGAGTGAGTGTATGGGTGTTTCCCAGTACTGGGTTGCAGCTGGAAGGGCATCTGCTGCACAAAACATATGCTGGAATAGTTGGTGATTCATTCCGCTGTGGTCGAAGGAAAATGAATGAATGAATGAATGAATGAATACTGAATAAATACAATGTGCAATTAGTTCATTAAGAGTGTCCATACAGGGATATTCTTGTCTAATGTAAAATACTCATGTGTGCTTTACAACTTCAGTACACCAGAACAGTACCTTGTGCTCCTCGTCTAATCATGTGACCTAATTTTCATTAATGATGTAGTTTTAATAATTTACTACTAATAATTGGATTAATTTTGAATTAATTGTATGCATTAATGTCTAAATACAGGCAGCACTGATTAAAATCCAAAATATTGTAATATTTGACACATTACAGTATAGTATTACCTTTTTACATGTACTTTTGATCAGATGCATCTTTCAAAAACATTAAAGCCTTTACTGACTCAACTTTGTTGCATGCGCTCTCTTTCTCTAAAAAGAGAAACGGCACAGCAGGAGATCAGTTGAGCATTTTTGCTTCTGCTTCTGTCATTTATTATATCTTTTATAAAAATTTGAATTGAGATGTTGTTGATGTAAGCAAGTTCCACCTCCCCCTTTAAAAGGTGTGGATATAAACAGCTACATTCTCAAACACATTAGCAAAGTTTCAAATACTTATATTTCCATTTTGTTTCAAGCATGCAAAAATAATACTAAAGGTAGTAATGCTAATAAAAAATAAATGCTTGTTTATTGGTCAACTGTGCATATTTGAAAAGATTTATCTTGTAACCATAGCTTTTTTTTGAGAGGTGACTACAAGCCTCAGCATCATTCTGTGCATGTGCAAGTCATTCTGTGTGTGTTACATGCCGCAGAATGTTTGAATTTCCTGTTGAGCAACAGCAAGTCCTCACCCAGCCCTCTCAATGCTCTCTCTACCGTTCACACATTCTCTTCTCACGGAGATCTACACCACTCGATTGAATATACATACATCGACTGATAACCACAGAAATGTGTTAAAATATCTGTAGCTAGCCATGCATCAGCAAAGAACCTGCCATATAACTAGTGGTCTAGTGCTTCATCTGATTTTTCTACCTCTCTCTTTCTACCTTGCCACTCACTCATACCAGCATGTTTTAATGCGTACATGTGATTAGTCTGCCACTCTATTACACTTAAAAATACTAATAGCTGCCTAAAAATGCAGATCATATCATTGAGATGGTACTTCATTGTTAGAAATATTTGTATATGTTTTGTTAGCTATAATTTGTGATTATCGACTGTAGAAAATTTGTTATTAACACCCTTATCCAGTACTTAATGAAACACCTTTATCTTTATATAAGAAAACAGAATATTAGTTCTCATATCAGTTGTTTGAGTTAGCTCCCTAAACCTAATAAGGAGTGACTTGAAAAATCAGTGAATTTCTTTGGAAAATAGTGGATGAGATCAGAGCAGCTCTTCAGCCCCCCAGATGTTTCCGTACTTTGTGATCCTCACATCAGTTATTCTGGAGAAGCACTGCTGTTACATCACTTCTAAGGGTGTAACGGTATACCAAAATTACAGCTCAGTCTGGACCTCGGTTTTAAAATTACAATTCAGTGTGTTTACAATGGGGAAATACAAAAAGGTGAAACTGTTTTAAAATTCAACTCAAATCAATTCAAGTTTATTTGTATAGCACGTTTCACAATAATTATTGTTATAAAGCAGCTTTACAAAAGGTGCACATTTTTGCATTACAATCAAAATCAGAAAAGATAAAGTTGTGTATAGAGTGGATATTATATATAAGCATAGTTAACCTATAGTTATATAGTATAAAATGTCCTTCCATTATTTAATTAAAAACTAAATTTGGTTCAAAGCATATCTGTCGGACAACTTGTATCATACAGCAGCTCACAGTTTTGTTACCAATATAATATAATAAAAATACCAATAAAAATATATTGAGGAATTATTTTGTCTGAATCTGCCTGTCAAATTATATTCAGTGTGCACACAGAAATTCTGTACATCTAAGGCTTGTGTGCACTGGGACGATTTTCAGTTTTGATTGATAGTGACATATTGCTGCTGTCTCTAAGGACTTGAGCACAGATAACCATGAATACTCACCATGTTGTCATTTCTACTACGTAGTAGTGGGAAAAAAAAAAAATGCATCATGATACTTTTTCAAACAATTCTAAATCGTTTCTCAGAGCTTCAGAATTGATACAGTATTCAAATTAGATTGCAGGTGTGGGTCTGCGTGAGCACAAGTCCTAAACTGACTTCTTTTTGGGGGAAATAAAAACAGTTTGTTCTTCTTAATTGCTGTTTGTAATTGCTATTTTTTTTTTACATTCAGAGCTTGTTTATTCTAAACAATTCTTTAATAAAATAAACAGTACTGTCATACAGAGATTACTATCTCTAAAACCGAAAGCATAGACAGAATCTACAATTCTGCTTAAAATGTAAATTTGTAAATATATAACAGAAGAAACAGGAAAAATGTAGGTGAAGCTTCGTTTTAGAATTGTATCATGACTCCCAGAACGAAACTCTTTCGCTCAGAAAACTGCAAAAACAAAAGTTGGTTTAGACCAGACATCTGCGAGTTAAACCATAAAACAAAAATTAATATGCCTAATAGTAAAAAAATTAAGTGGAATTTTAGTTGAAAGAAACAATGTGGGATTTTTTTCATGTTTATTACTACTTAATTATATTTGCAGTCTAATATAGAAATGTACTGTGCAAATGAACATAACGTAACTTGACTGAAGTGTTGAATGCAGAGCTTCAATTTGCTGAGCATCTCTATTGCTATTATCAGATGCTTTCTTAACTTTTGTTTTCTATACCATTGTAATTTTAATTGCAGGTTTGTTTGGCTAATGAGAGGAAAACATGCAGCACTTATTTAATTGTTCATCTCACTGTCAATTGGATGTTTATTAACAGTATGCTTCTGTGCAACTATTTCAAACTGCTACTTGCACCTAAACAAAGAAAAAAAAACATTTTGGGCCTGTAGAATACAGCGCTTTCAGTCATGCCCTTAAATAACACTTTTGCTGCTGTAATTTTGTAATTTTCATTAGCTTATAGCCTATTTACCCACTGGTTAACCAAGACATCACAAATTCTTTTTCTCACATTTGCAGAATTCAAACTCTATTCATTATCAGTAGTAGGTCAGACTTGAACCCCTAATATATGGCTTCATGTTTACACCTGTAAGTTTTAGTTGTGTTTGGTAGTGTGATAATTTCTTGTGGGCAGCATAGGGAACGTGGTAAAGGCAGGGTGCTAAGCAGCAGCACTCAGTGGGAGAGCCAACCCTAACAACAGACCCCAGAGAATGGTGAAGCATCTCCTGAGCCACGAGCTTCTGCCTCAGTGCACAAACATGCCTAACACAGATAGTATAACACAACAACCATACGATGCTGGCATACAATTATTTTACCATATTGCATTCACTAATATATAGTACAGTTGTGCATCTTAATTATAGATGGATTGCTGGTAGTTTTGAGTCTAACTTCTGTAAAATGCTTTAATAGAAAAAAACTAATCTGACAGGTATGCTGATGCTATAAACTTAAGCTAAAATATGTACTTCATTTCATTTTTAATTAAAATGCATAGCGGTCACATAATCATTTCATTTCAGTCATTTTTCTTTTATGTATTTCAAGATGCAATTTTCTGTAGAAAATGGAGCTTGAGTACAAGTTGTTTGTCATTCGCACTGAGATATGTACCAGCTATGCTTGCTAGCTTTATTTTGAACACACCCTGGCCTCTTGACACCAAATCCAGGCAGAGCCTGAGTTAAAGTTGGAATGAGAAGTCAAGCAGGAGAGCCAATCAGAAGAGAGATGAGTGATTGTACTACAGAAGCCTGTGCCGGCCAACTGCAAAGCACATCTTTGACTGACCTACATTTAGTTCCCCAGCACACACACACACACACAGCTGCCTGAAGCATTGGTTGGCTCCACTGCTGCACCAAACCATCATCAATTAAACAGCTGTAGCTACTGAGGCTGATGTTGCTTCTGCTATGATTAAGGCCTAGTGTATCTTTCAGAAGCACAAGTGACACCTCAAAAGTACAGATTGAAGATGACCACAGATCGCTTTGATGGTAGCGTTTATGCACTTCTCATCATAAAAACAGCAGGGGTAATGTTAAATATTCAAATAGCACTTTGCTTATTCGAGAGCTGGATGTTTTGGTGATGACAAACATCATCAGCATGAGTTTTGATGATTTTCAGTGGACCCAAATCAAAGCTATAATCTTTCCATTTAGGTAGTTATGGTGTTACCAGTATGATGCTTTGAATTTTTTTTAAATGGACAGCAGGGACAACCAGCTTATCTATCTGGTGCAACCACTTACCATTATCACAGTTAAACATGTGGTTTCAAAATTAGGGTCCACTACAGTCTGCATTTTCAGCAAATGTTCAAAGTTTAATGGTGCACTCACACCTGTCTCAATTAAGGGTGCTTTCACACTAGCACTTTTGGTCCGCACCCGGGTTCGTTTGACGTCATAGTACGGTATGTTTAGCTAGTGTGAACGTGTCTTCTGAACTCGGGTGCGCACCCGTGAACCGTACCCAAGTCCGCCTGAAAGAGGTGGTCTGGGGTACGGTTCACTTCTAGTATGAATGCAATCGTATCAAATAGCGGAAGTGAACCGTCAACTGTACAACAAACTATCGTTTTCATAACGTTCATTCGTGTGTGTGCGCCACGTATTGTACCTTGGTGACAAGCGGGACTGAGCAAAGCACAGTGATACACAGTGATGTCTGCTTGTCTCCTCCAGAAACAGCTTCTGCAGTCACTGTGTGATGTTCTGAATGTTTATAATATTTTTGCGGCAGATAGACGCGAGTCGCTTTCTGTATGCCTAAAACTAAAAGATTCAGTAAAAGCAAATCGACCGCGATGTGCGGAAGTCTCCATTTTGGCGCTTTGCTTTCGTGACCGTCACCTAGCAACAGCAGTAAACAAAACAGCAGCTCTATGACGCAAGCGTACCGGGGTTCAGAAGGAAAAAAGACAGTGTGAACACAAACCAACCGAGAAGATGGCAAGGGGGGACAATCGAACTTGGGTACGGTCCAGGCAATTGAACCAAGTGTGAAAGCACCCTGAAACATTTGCTTTGGAATCTGAATCATATGTTAGGATATATGTGAACCCATCAATGCCATTTGCAGTCCAGTTGGTCTGAGATCATCAGAACACAGTGGTCTCAGTCCACTTGTAGATGAAATCTGGAGCTGTTCACTTGTTATAAGTAAGCAGTGTATGTAAACATCAACCCAGTTATTTTGTGTTCATGTTAAGTAAATTCGAACATGTTAACCATTATGTTTGAATTCATCAATTGGTATTATTTAATTCAAATTGATACAAAATTGCTTAGAAAACATGGCCAATGCTCAATGAGTTATTTTAAACATTGTGTGCTATTTTTTTTCAATGTGGTCAAAAGAATACATTTGAGAACAACTATCCAGAAATGCACAAAAAAACTGTCAAATCTTTGATTCTTGCTCAAAATGTGGTCTACTGTGCAAAGAAAGCTACAATAGCCCTGTGGAGTTGTTGTCTATCTATTCTGATTGATGAGCAGAAACCCACAACAAACCTGTTGTCTCTGAACAATGAGATGACTACATTTTTTCAGTTTTAGAAAAACTACTGAAATCAAATCAAACAGAAAAGAAAGTCTAATGATTTAATCCATGTTTTGGGACAAATTATAAAAATTATTTGAGAGTTTCCACCAATCTATTTTTCACGCTGACGGGCCCATTTTATAATTAATATACTTTATAGTTACGGTAAGCTCTAAGATGTGTAAAGGGTTTGAAATCAGGCGTGGGCTGGTAAAAGATTCTGACAATATGAAAACATTGGATAAAAATATCACAGATTCGCAGTGTTGTGATTACTTCTCTAAAATGTGTTCTTTTTAAATGTCTCTGTAAAAAACAACAACTTTTTATTCCTTTTTAAGTTAATTTCTTATTTCTCTAAACTTAAAAAGGCACATTTGGATATCTTTCTTTCCTTTGGATAGAAATAAGTCACTACACTGTTCAGGTCTAGAGCATCCTTCGATGTTGGTGCATAAGCGATTTGTTTCTCAAATGTTTGATGAATTGTGGGCTGACCAGTAGCTTTTGATGTAGATGGTCCTTTTCTTTTTTAGATACTGTTGCCCTAAAAGTCTTTGACAGCACGTAGAAGAAAAAAAAGCTTTTCCAAACCATGGTAAACCTTGAAACAGGTTATCGTCCCATGCCTAGTTGAAATATAAATAAAACATAATTGTAATTGCTCAAAGTAAGGGCTCTTGTATGTTTACTCTAAACATTTTTTTTCCTCTGCTGGAATTTTAGCATTAATGAGCCTAATTTCCTTCAGGTGTCTTGGATGAGGACGTGGTTGTGATTGAAGCAACTCCTGCTCCTGCAGTGCCTGCCAGTGAGGAGATCAACGTCACCTCCACAGACAGTGAAGTGGAGATCGTAACCGTCGGAGATGCCTTCAGGTGAGATTTTTCATGAGTATCCTTCTGAACTTAATTCATTTGGCATTATAGAAATTCATCTGAATTTCAGTATAAGTCCCCGTTGAGAAGCTGTTGGTACCCCAGTCCAGATGATAGGGCACATCTGGGTTTAGACATGAAGCTGGCTGTCTCCAGTGTTATGAAGGCATTCCACTGAGCTTCCAGCTGTTAATGTGTTCTTCAAGGTTGAGCCCCATATCAGAAAGTGTGCTATCTTTCTGTGGACCAAAACCAATCAAGAGTTTTTGTGGTTCCCTAATGTTTTTGAACTGCTGGATGTTCTCATATTTTTGTTAAAGGAGTTTAGTACAATGCCTCTCCTTGAGTGTTGTAAAGATTTCTATTGAGTTCACAGAATAGCAGAGACTTTGCATGTAGATTTGATTTTCGACTTGCTGCATACCATATCCATTTAATAAACTCTACAGCCTCCAGTATTTTGGCTGGGTTTGCCCAAACTATGTCAGACAGTGCTCTCACCAGGCCTTCCTTAGAAATCTGATAGAAGCTCTAAACTCAATCATATCTGATATGGTTTTGTCCGAACTGCGCCCCTTCTTCCCGTTGCTTGATTTGGTTTCAGTGGCCCGCTTCTCTCCTAATTGTTATTGAGGTGTCTGTTCCCGAGCTGAGAATCATTGCTTGATTCTATTACTTTTTTAACTGCTGCCAGAAATAGCGCCGGCCACCACCACCACACGCCTGCCAGCAAAGTCATTCAGTCGAGCCCATTGAATACTGAACTTTCGTCATCGTAGGCTGTGTGTTGGAGGTTGATCAGTGGTGTGGTTGCCTTTCTCTGGGTTTGCCGAGACGTGGAGTTGGATGAGTTACTCCTCAGGCTGTTTATTCACTGGTGCATGTTTGCATGTTTTATCCCGTAGTGTTCACGGAAGCCCATAAAACCTCTGTGACAGCATGAATGAGGTGAAACACAAGTTTTCACAGTCAGTCCAGCCTGGAGGGATGTTTATTTAACATGCACACAAAGATAAATAAGTGATTTTTATGGTTGCCTGCTGCCTAGCTTTGATGCCTGCTGGTCCATTTAGTCGAGGTTGAGGATGCGCTGCTCAGAAAAACATAATACTGTAAATTGCAACAAGTGGCTTTGTTTTTTTTTTTTCCACAGTGTTGATTCTCATTTTACGTTTTTCTCATTCAAAGGTTTTAGACTTTGTATTTAACAGTTTAAGGAAAGTGACCGTAATCCCAATGTGCATTATGAAATGCATTATTGAATCAAAAAAACAATGGAGGGATACTTTTGGTTTACAGATGCTGATTTTTTGTAGAAAAACAATATATGTGAGTTTATTTAATTAGTCCAAGAGTTGTAAGGAGACTGCCTCTTGCTTAAAGGAATATTTGAAAAAGAAAATGCTGTGAATTATTATTTTTTTTTAGATGATCCTAGATGTAGGTGAAATTGTATTCTTCAGTAGAAAATCTTTTTTAGCTGAAACTATGGTCCTTGGTGGTTCATTAAATGCAAGTCAATGGTTATGCCAGCTATTTTAAAGATAAAAAGTATACATGCAATATTAAAATTAACATCCATGGCTCCTTATGATATATTGAATTGATTATCTTGAGCTTAACAGTTTGCGGATTCATTGGAACCAAATTGTCTTGAGACTTCTGACCTCATTTATTTTTAATATCCAATCTCTTACTAATGAAGCTCTTATTAGCTGTACTCAAAACTTCCTGGTAGGTGTGTTAAAGCAAGTTGAAGCTAAACTGCAGGACATCTGCCCTCCATGACCGAGTTTGGGCACCCCTGTCATAAACACTTTTTTTGTAGAGCAAGTAGTTTGACCGGTTATAGCCATTTGTTATTCATAGTGGTTGTTTCCCCAATAGGCAAATAAATAGGAACTCTGTTCTCCTTAACTGTGTACTGGCAAAAGCAGTTTAGTTTTAGCCATTGTGCTTATTTTAGCTAAAGGCTTGCCTTTCTTAGGTTTTGTGTTGATTTTCACCTTTTACAAATCCTCTCTCGTGGCCTTATGGGATAGGGAAATCATGCAGGTACATTCTACCTACTGTAATATCAGACATACTGCTTTTTCCATATACTGTTTTCTCCTACTTTATAGTAGGAAAGTAGGCATAATACAGCTGTTTCACGTGTTACGGTCCCTACTTAAATAAGACTCATAATTTTAAGAAAACATAAACAAACAATGGCCAAAGTTATTATTAAGTTATTATTTATTAACATAAACTAATCAGCAAAACAATCCAAACAACAAGAAATGGCCAGCCCAACAACCTATGAAAATAACCAAACAAGGATAAAGCAGGTTGGGACTCCCAACACAACAACATAGCTGTCGGCAACTGTGGTTGGCATAGACAAATGAGCGAGAGACTGAGAGATCTCCTTCCTTCTGCTTTAAAGCCTGATGGCATAATTCACGTCATAATTGACGTCATAAATAGAAAACTGAAAAGGTAAAATGAGAGAAAACAATATCAATTGGCCACACGTAACACACAGTATCATGGTATTGTGATTACTGCTCTAAATATAAAAAACAACAACTTTTTCCTCCATTGAACACAATATAGTATATTGTTGAGAAACGTTTAAAATATTTTGGAACGGTAAACATGTCAGAGTAAATAATTCAAATAAATAATCGACTTCTATATTCATTATGTTCAAAAACACAGATTTCTTTACAACCTGGAAAGGCATCTTTGGATATCTTTCTTTTCTTTGGATATAAAGTAAGCCACTGCACTGTTCAGGTCTATAGCATAATTGGTGCATAAGTGATTTGTTTGTCAAATGTTTCCTGAATCGTGGGCTGACCAAAAGCTTTTGGTGTGGAGGGTCTTTTTTGATGGAGACACTGTTGCCCTAAAAAAGCTAATCAAAATAGTCATAAACTTACATATACTGTGAGAAAGGTGTAACAGACAATTTTAACCATTTTAAAACCTTGACTTTTCCAAACCACAGTAAACCTTGAAACCGGTTATCATGCCATGCCTAATAACAATGCATGCCATACATTAAATAAATTGTAGATTGAGCCAGCAGTGTAAAGTAACAGTATATACTGCTAATGATGTGGTTAGCACTATACTAGTTTTCTGTTCTGAACCAATCTAATGTTTAAGGCTCGTGTGACTCATGTTCTCCACTGGTTAAAGTCACATGTCTGGGATGCCAATGCTCCCTCTGTCCCTACAGGTGGTGAGGGCTGTGTTTGGTTTCTGTGCCCCGCCTGCCTGCCATGTGCTTGTGTTTGGGTGTTGAAGCACATCCTGCTGGAGAAGCTTGAGGAACACTGCCTTTCTCTCTTGGTATTAGGTCGCCCAGTTATTATATGGTGAACCGTGGTATAGGGTTTTTTTTTCTCCAATTATATTTTCCCTCTTTCCGTTGCACATTTTTCCCTGCATCAGTAAGATTATCATTCTCATTTATTTTCCTAAAGGTCATGCGGACTATTATCCGTCTTCAAACAACAGCACTGGAATGCAGCTGAAATCATGTGGTACTGCCGTTATATGGTGGAGAGCAAGAGAAAGAGAGAGATATTGTGCTGGAATGTGGACTTGTGTGTTTGTGACTGAATGTTGATCTGCAGGCTGTGTGTCTGCTGTAGACTGTGCTGTGGTTTGGATTGGACTTTAGTGAAGGGGGAGGGAACGGCTTTACAGCTCAGGAAAACATCACGTGGCCAAGGTCAGAGGAAAATGGGGGTCTTTTGTAAATGCATGTTTGAGCAGGGTGAATATGTTTAGTTTGCATTCGCTGTTAGCCAGAGAGATACAGCAGTGAAGTGGTTCATTCCAAACACTTAGTGTGTGTGTTTGATTTGAGTGCTACCTCTCTAATGGCCATAACATCAGTGTTGAAAATTGAGAGTTAGAAGTATCAAGTAATAATCTTAATACCGTTCATTTAAAAAGATTGCTGCTCTTGTAATTATTCAGTGGGGATGTCTTTTTTCATATAGTATCCGTATCAGTAACCTTACATGGAGTGAATTTGCCTCTGCTTTTTTTTTAATGGCCCATCTTTTTAAATTACCTACAACTTATGTGCAGAATTGTAATTGGACAATATTGTAAACAATTTTAATATTGATCATTTTTCATGTATTTGCCATAACTGGACAATAATTAATTGTTCTTTGGGATTCACCAGACATAATTAGATTCTTTGTGAATTTTAATGAAAAAATGCATAATCAAAAACATCTGTTAGGGCTGAAACAATTAGTCTCCATTATAGATAACGCTAAAGGCTCGTACACATCGAACGCTTTTCGTTTGTGTTTATCGTCAGCGTTTTTCAAGACGTTTTTCCGGATTCAAACTAGAGCTGCATGATTAATCGGAAAAAGGTCGCGATCTCGATTCGACCCCCTAGACGATCTTAATCCAGCATTTCTACGATTCTGCCAATCATATTTTCAAGTTCTAGAGAGAAGCAGTCACACAAGTCTTCACACTGTTTTACATACGTTGCTCGTTGCAACGTGGACACCTCTAAATGGTGTTGAAAGAGTCACATACTGTATTAATAAGGCATAATTCACCCAAAAGTGTCTCTTCTGTCTTCTTGTAATGATGTATTCGCGGCCGCGAATCACACGTGACGTGAGCTGCTGACGGTGAGCTGTTACCACAGAGAGGGCGGGGGCGCACCTGTGAATGAAGTCTACTTTAGTGAACAGAATAGGCTGTGAATAACAGGTAATAAAGTTGCAAATAACATCCAGTTTGTGGCACAGAGTGATCGTTTGGGAGCTGCGCGGGAAGTATGAACCGCACTTAGCAATGAAAATAAAACCGAAAGCGCGCACATCATTTAAACAATCATATCGCATTTTAGAGTAATGATTAGGACAAGCGCTTAATGTTTTTCTGTCATAGCGAACCTAAAGTTTTGTGCATGAGAATAAATGTGTACCAGTGTTAGTATAACTACTGTAGCCCATATAATGTTGAATATAATGCAAGATAGAATCTGATAATGACAAATGTCTGATATTACCAGTAGAAAAACATGTTCTAATACTGTTTAATAATGTTGTCAATGACAAATGACAAGCATGCGTCTCTCAAACATAATAATTCTACTTCAGAATTATGAATAGTTGTATTCTGATGTCATCACTTTACTGTGCATTAATGACCAGGACATATTTAAAGTCTATTCAAGTCCTCCATTCAAGGTCTATTCAAAATGTAGCATTTTAACCAACAGTAGACCTACACATAATAGTATTTGAGAAATAACAATAATAATAGGCTACTCATATTAACCTTTGTTTTACATGTACAGAATCGTGAGAAAATCGTGATCTTTATTTTAAGCAAAAGAATTGCGATTCTCATTTTAGCCAGAATCGTGCAGCTCTAATTCAAACCCAAGCGATTTTTTCACTGCCCTCGAGCAGAAGAGTATGCAAAATCACTCCTTGACGTTAGGTGGTGCTACACAACTTTAAGCTTCTGACACCTGCTTGTAACGCAGAAAAAGAAGACAGAAAGTTGACACGCTTGTTGGTACAGTTACTGGCGATTCGAACAAGCATGGATGGTTCAAGTAGCAGCTCCAGCTCTAGCGATGAAGAAATTATTGTTCACCAGTGCAATAAGCAGCTCCAGTGCTTCATATCGCCTCTGGGCATCTTCAATTTATGCTCACATTGACAGTTTGTGCTTGAGCGCCTTCAAATGTTGTTTACTGTAACTTTAGCAGCTTCGTGCACGTGAACAAAAGTGCCAATCTGATTGGTGGAGAAGGTTTTGACATGGTGCGTCAAAACAACAAAACGAGCATGAGGCGCTTCTTAAAAAATGACGATTTTACGCCTGTCATTTTGCGTGTTGGTGTGCACGATCACATTGGCACCCTTTTTTTAGTCACAAGGTGTTAAACGTCGACAGAAAACGCGAGCAAAAAGCATCCCGGTATGCACGGGCCTTAACAAGAAAATCTTGTCTCCATTACAGTTCTTGTCAGCAACAACGGGATTAAGGAGCCAATCACACCGAACGTGCTTTTACATTCCAAAAACGCAAGGTGCACCTCACTGCCTTTTTGTTGACAAGAAAAAAAGAAGTGTGGTGCGCTTTTTATGTCGCTAGGCAACGACTGAATCAGCTGGCTATTGTGCGAGAGTGTTGCTGTTGATATTGGTATAATTTTAATATTTAATAATAATGTAATATTCAAGATTTGTGAGTCATATAGCTCTGGATAACTCAAAACAGCAACCGCTAGTCTCTCTTCTATCTTCAAAAGTCTCCGTAGTCGTCTTGACAACACAAACACTGCTGTCACCTCAACGAAAACTCTTCCTCTGCTTTAATTTTATTGCACAATGAAAAAGACACGAGTGACTTAACACTATTTTTCTGCTCGGAGTCAAATTTTTTTCAACTGCGAGCCCACAGCGCTCAACGGCAAAAACGCAAGACGCAGCAGGCGCTTAAAACGTGAGGCGCTTAGGGTGCATAAACAGCGCACTAAACACTTACGGCCGTTAGTAAATCATTTAAAAAGGCACCCTAATGCTGTTAATTTTGTTGTTTAGTTATGTTACAGTTTATTCTATTACTGTTCTATCATTATTATTTATCAAGTTAATTAGGGCTGCACGATATTGGAAAAATTTAACATGGCTATATTTTTTTCTTCTGCTATATAAATTGCATTAAGAATACAATTTTTCTAGATAAGTTGAATAACTGTTTGGAAAGAATTGTTAATTTTAGATTGATTACGATGATTAAATATGCATAAAATATAATAAACAATCTACAAGCCTAGATGAATTTAATAAAGTAAAAAATACAAATTAAAAAAAAAAACTGTTTTTTGTTGTTTTCCGTGGAGTCGAACTATATTCATGTATACAGTAATTGAATAATCAAATGTAAAATAATATTGCATAGTCTTCGTTTTATAAACAATTCAATAAAATGACATTTTTAAAAATATTTTTATAAAGTTACAAACAGTACTATTTCCTTTGAATGCTTTTAAAACCCTCACAGTCACAGGGCTTAAAATGATAAATTATAATTTAGACTCAATATTGCCTATACTCGCAATGTGACTATTGGGAAGGATCACATTGCAATATCGATGCTGAAACGAAATATTGTGCAGCCCTAATGTTAATGATAATAATAATTGTATAACGGTGATGCAAATGTAAAAGTAATATAATTTTTCATGTTTTTAAAAGCTGAAGTGATTACTTTTTTGTTAGCCTATACATTTTCAACATAAAACTTTTCGCAAAAGCTTGATAATCAAACCCTGCTGATTAACCAATCTCTCATCAAGTATTGATATATTGTATTACCACCCCTAATATCTAGATAAATCTGGACAAATCAACCTTACAAATCTATTAGTTAGTTGGTGGATGACTGGCTGACCATAAACATATTTTGTAGAACGCTCGGCTATGAAATATGTCTCGCTTCGGAGCTCTTCATGCAGTGCTAATGTAGGGCAACAGGGTTCATTTGACATTCTGGTGTTTTACTTTTTCTCCTTACCCTCCTCTTAACATATTCCACGCTTTTGCTCTCCCCCTTGTTCTGTTTTCCTCTCCTCCCTTCCTCTAGTCTAAGCTCATGCCTATGGAAAGCATTTCCAGGAACTGAATGTGTGTTATGTAGCGAGAGTGGTCTCATTTAATCTTCCCCATCTCCCCGAGGTGCCTGGGCTTGCAGCAGAATGCTGAGAGTGTTTCTCGGCTGGAGGAGGGGCTCTGGGTGTCTAAGGTCAGCTGGATGAGCAATGAAGCTCCTACATTCAAAGATCCTTTGTTTATAGTACATATGGAGACTTACCAGGGTGAGAAATTGTATAGATAGTCAGACTAATAATTGAAGGGAGGGTAGGGGGATATTTAGTGGTACCTACAATATGCTCAAGCATCTGTGACAGACATTTGCTTACAGTATATGTCTGCATGTTCCCATTATGCATTTTAATAAACAATCTCTGTGGGTCTGTTCAAATGATGTTGTTGCAGTGGTCTTGCCTGAATGTGTTTCTGTGGCCCTGAAAGAGAGATGCTATCCAGTGGTTGTGCACGGTCACTTGTTTGCCACTCAAATGACTGTGGTTCACCCTTCCCCCATCATATCACTGCAGACTGTCTTTAAATGCAGAAGCCTGCAAAACTCGGCAGACGTCTTCCCACACACACAGGCATCCTGAGGCTTTTGACACATTTTGCACGGACTTCTGTTGTGTTGTTTTGCTTAAAGAAATTGCTGGTCGGGTGTTAAGAAAACCTATGTGAAGAAAAAAAAAATGTCAAGACTTCCTTTCATATTCTGCACAGGGCTCCTCATCTGACCTTTATACCGGCTTTAGGAACATGCTAGTGTTAATCCTGCCCACTGTAAGCTGATGTGAAAAGAAGGAAGATGAATTCCTTCTGTGTTTTCAAACAGGGCTCTGTGGACAAATACCTAAAATGCCTTAAATTCTAATATAATCCTACTTCCTCTCCCTCTCGGCTACCATCCTGTCAGTTCCTGTGTTTACAGAGCCCATCCCAACCATAGACTCAAAATGCCACGCTGGTATAATTTACAAAATAATCCCAGACCTGTTTGTGGGTAATTAGAGGCAGGTCTCAGGTGATTCCTCTGGCTCTGCCTGTGATTCTGCCAATTAAAGAGCAATGTCACACACAGCCTCAGGTGTCCTGAGCTCTCATGTCCGATTCCACTCTCTCAAAGCTTCCCGAAGAATATGGGTCTTATATATTTTGGGTATGATATAATTTGCAAGTATAGATTTTTTTTGTAGTTTTTACTTTCGTTGTAGTATTTATTAGGAAAATATTATAAAATTGGATGAGCCCTAATTGAAGCCTCTTTCTTTTCTCATGTGACAGGCAACATTTTTTTTTCAATTAATATAAATGCTTTAAATTACTTAGTAATTGTAAACCCTCTCAAATTAGCTAATGATATTATGTTGTGAAATGTGTTTATCTTCTTGTTATCAATAAACAATAATGCATTTTTTAATTACACACAATTACTACTTTTTTCTTCCATATTAAAAAAATTTAGCGGTGGTAAAATTTTGAAGTCATAAGATATTCATTGTGTGACTCGCTCTAGATTTCTCATGGTATATATTTTCGTCTTGCACTTTTTTTTTTTTGCTCCAATCAAACATTTCTTTTGTGGAAGATGTGATTGCTTTGTATTCTGCATATTTGCAGCAGATACGTTGCACATTTTGCATCGCACATTTCACATCATTTGTGCTGCCCAGTAGAAAATGCACCTCCTTTTGCGCGCTTGCTTTTACTTTCTTTGTAATTTGCTCTTGGGAATATTTGCATTTGGAGTGAACCCGGCATTACAATTTTAATTATAGATTTAGTTATAGATTATTTTCTTGTTTTGAAGGGGAAATTGAAGCAGAAAATCCGTATTTACTTTTTATCGTGACCAAATTTTTTTTTTTTTTTTTTTTTTTTATTACTTGTCCTTTTGAGTACAAAACATTTTCTGACAGAACCTTAGGGGTTTCCTGTAATAGTTATTTTTTCTTTGAATACTAACACTAACACACAATTTTATTTGCTCTGCTACCCTAAATATTAGGACTGTGCAATTAATCGAAATTAAGTTTCGATTTTGATTTTTGGCTTCTAACGATTATGAAAAAACATTAAACGAGATAAAACGATTATTGCATCATATACCGTTCCCTTTCCAGTTGTACACATTTGTTGCTCTTCAAAGCTCAGGTTCACGTGAAAATCACTAAAAGCATGTACTGTAATGTAACTTTTGCAGCTTGGGATGCGCATCATTCATTGATGTACATTCGAATCATTCATGTTTTTAAAAGCGCAAAAGAGATCGCATGCTGTTGTGTGTATGTGCTCAGCCTTCGAGACAAGCAGAGCACACACATCTAAAGTCATCTTAATGGGAGCACATGCAAATTTGTGTCAACCCAGTGTTTAGTGATTATTCATATTAACCCTAATTTTTGTAATAAACAAACGAGTTGAGAATCAAAAGACATGTGAAAGTGAAACCGTAAATCAGAACCGTACTGCTCTTAAAGTGACAGCGCTCAATATTCCTGCTGCCGACTGTTTTTATCATTATTAATCAAACAACAAAAGGAAAAAATCACTCACTGCTCTTGACTGAAGGACTTTTGTAGCTATAAATAAAAATTTTTTTTCTTACAGTGAAGATGCTTATAGCACAGTTTATTTAATATTTTCATTGTATTGTATTTATTTCCCTTTCCTTATTTACAGGGAAGAAAATAACTGTGTATATACAGTTAAAGTCAGAATTATTAGACCCGCTGAATTATTAGCGGCCCTTTATATTTTTCCCTCAATTTTTGTTTAACAAAAATAATTTTTTTTAACCCATTTCTAAACATAATAGTTTTAATAACTAATTTCTAATAACTGATTTCTTTTATCTTTGCCATGATGACAGTACATAATATTTTACTATGTATTTTTTAAAGATACAAGCATTTAGCTTAGTGCAATTAAAAATCTTAATTATGTTAATTAGGCAAGTTAGGGTAATTAGGCAAGTCATTGTAAAACAGTAGTTTCTTCTGCAGACAGTTCAAAAATATATAGCTTAAGGGGGCTAATATTGATTTTAAAATAGTTTTAAAAATATTTAAATCTGCTGTCATTCTAGCCAAAATAAAACAAATAAGACTTTCTCATGAAGAAAAATTGTTATAGGAAATACTGCGAAAAACTCTGTTTAACATCATTTGGGGAATATAGGTTTTGATTATTATTATGATTTTTCCATAATCAAGCAGTCCTACTAAATATTTTAAATCATTAACAAAACAAAAAATATAGTCCAGTGTTTTCCAGTGAGTTTTTTTGATTGTCAATGTGAGTTGAGGTGACTATATCAGAACAAAATTAGCATGAACAAACATGTTGAAGCCTCCATAACATCAGTAAATGTATTTACAAGCAGAAGAAAATTGGGGTAATGGGGGAAAATGAATGTGTGCCAAATTGATTTAGCCTAAACTGCTTCTATCCTTAAATATGATATAAAGAGCACAGTTTAAGGCATTACGTGACCTACATACTGTCAGTTTGTTAAGTGGTGTAAGATTGTGCATCTAAACGCACTCCCTGACACGTTCTCAAGGAAACTGCACATTCTGGAGTCACTCCCCTGGTCTCAGGAGAATCCCTCAGCCCTCCAAGCCTGTTGGTAATCATTTTGTTTTGATGTTTTAATGATGCAATCTGTGGTTAACGGGCTCACCAGTGTTGGGTTGGGAGGCAGGGGGCTTCTTTGCTCTCCAGACACAGGGGCTCGGGCCGCTAAATCCCAGCCTGGAGAACAACTCAATTCCCAGGAACACTCTGCTTTACGGCAGCCGGGGCCGATGCGTCCCTCCTATGGAATCAAATCCTCACAGAGGGGTAGAATTCCTCGAGTGGTTAGAGAATTCCAGAATAATTTATTTGGAATTTAGGAAAATCGCCATGTTTCAGCTCTCAAGGGGAAACTAAACTCTCCTCACCAAGAGTTTTTAACAGTCAGAAACACATGGTAAACATCACTATTTTTATATTATTTTATAATACTGCATTACTGATAGAAAGTAATGTGAGGCTCTGGTTACTGGTAAGAGAATACAGCGATGTAAATTATTATTATTATTAAAAAAAAAAAAAAGTTGATGATACATTCATAAGGCTTAAACAGTAGAGCATGGCACTGTCAATGCCAGAGTTATTGGTTCAGTTTCCAAGGAATGCGATGAATGTAAGTTATTTTGAATAGCATAAATAAAGCTTTGACATAAACTTTCACTTCACATTGACTTGTACTTTTTACTGTAAAATAGACATTGCTGTCTTTGATCATTTCCTTTCCTTTCTGGTATTCAGTACTCTGATAAAAGTCATAGCTATATACAGTTACAGCTAAAATGCTATACGTGAACTGATCTGTAAGTTCTGTGTTTTGAGAGTTACCCCTGTTGATAAATAAGGTTTGAGTTTCTCTGATGAGATATGTAGATTTGACTTAATGTCCAATTAGTACAGTGGTTCCCAAAGTGGGGGTTGCAGGACAACGACGAGGGGTCGCTTGGTGATTTACAAAACTCAAATAAATTAAATAAACTATTAGAATTACCATGTTTTATTCATAACTAACAGAAGATAGTTAATAGTTACATTAAAGAAACAACAACAATATGCAAATAAAAATCAATCAGCCTTTTTCTATTGCATTGCGACCCCTAGGGTGTTTAGATTAGATTAAAACACACAGCAATAGCATCAGCTGCAACAGATTGATTTTACGGGACCTGGTGAAATTTTCTGACTACCTTTATGGCACTCTAATACATTAAAAATAAAATATTTGAGGTTAATATTAAATTATTAAACATTTATATGGTTATTAGACTGTTGCATTTTTGTATTGTCAATATGCTTATGTTTATATATGCCTATAGTTGTGTGTGCAACGTTTATATTTTTATAACCACCTTCAAAAAAAATGGGGGTCACGAGTCACTGACATTGTTATTTTGGGGGTCGCGGGCTGAAAAGTTTGGCAACCCCTAAATAATAGATAGATAAAGTTGTAATATAACTAGCATTAGCATAATCTTTTTTGCAAGGAGCAAAAGCTTTGTATCCGGATTTGCATGAAACTGAGGCTGCATAACACAAAAACAAATGAATTAATAAAGATATACTGTAAGTTAATTGAAAGAATGTTTTGATTAGGGCTGCACAATATATAATTTGAGCATTGATATTGCAATAGTCAGATTGCAGGATATGCAATGTTGAGTTGGGATTATAGTTGTCCAAAAAAACACATGTAAAACACACTAGATTTGTCGGTGCCAATGGCGTAGTGGTTAGTGCCCCGACAAATGCACTCAGTTGCTCAAGGTGACCCGAGTTCGATTCCCGCCTCAAGGTCCTATGCCGATCCTTCCCCTCTTTCTGCTCCCCACACTTTCCTGTCAATACTCTACTGTCCTGTCCATTAAAGGTGAAACCCCCAAAAACATTATTATAAAAAAAAAACACACACACACACTAGATTTGTGGAGACGCTGCAGAATTAAACCACAATAAAGTGAAACTTTATCATCTGCATGTGTTTTTAAGGCCCGTGACTATGTAAGCATTTAAAGAGTTAAAAGCATTTTAGTTGTGCATAAAGAAGTTTAATAAAGATTAGTTTTATTGCATAATTTTTATGATGAAGACTAAGCAGTTATTTTACATTTGATTATTCAACTTGTGTTACCCTCTACAGAAAACCATAAAGCATGGTTTATTTCACTGTGATATTTGCTCCATTGTGTTGATTTATGACTGTAGTGCGTTTATCATATGTATTAAATAAATTACATAAAAATATATTTATATTTCACTCCTACAACATCATCCCAAACCATCTAAAGTAGGGGTGCCCAAACTTTTTCTTACGAAGGGCCAAAAACCAAAGTTGATTGAGGCTAGTGGGCTGAAGGTAAATATAGTTTCCTAATATACATTTTTTAATAATATTTAAAAATGACTAGAAAACATTGCTTTATATTTACTAATATAATATGTTTTTTACATTTTATAATGAACATATTAGAGTAAAAGCAAAAACAATCTAATTTATAACAAAATTACACTAGTTTTTGCCTGGATTTGCTCACCAACGTCTTCTGCTCCATCCGTTGAGTTACTGTCTTTACATTTTTAAAAATCTGATTCATTTACAACATTTAATTGAAACATTTCATTTCAATTTTGTAGCTCAGCAATAAAACAAACAAACAAAAGAATGTTATGTTAAATTAGAATTGACGGTCTCTGCGTTAAAGGCATTTGCCCTCATAATTCTCACTCTCTTCTCAGATGGGATGATAGGCCAAATCAAAGGTTACAATGGGCCAACTTTAGCCCGCGGGCCCTACTTTGGGCATCTCTGATCTAAAGTAATGACTTGTCAAATAGAGCTATTTAAGTCATCTGGTGAAATTGTATTTATATTGCAATTTATATCACAGAGAAAAAAAGTATGGCAATGTCAAATTTTTCCAATATCAATCAACCCTAGTTTTGATTAAAATCATGCATGGTATTCAAATGAGTTCAGTAAAACCCGTGAAATGACGCTAATAAAAGCTAATAACATCAACACTTGACAGAGCTGCATTTCAGATCTTTCAGCACACAAGCCCCTCCCCTTTCCAGCATGCACATGCTCCTCCCCTCCTTCACACTGTTTACACCAGGGAGCTCAGGCTTTGAGGAGTGGCTCTCTTCTGGACTCTTGCTCAAACATAACAGCTTTCATGTCCAGTATTTCTCCTTTTTCCCCTGAATTTCGTCTCATCAAATACAAAGCTTTTAGAGATGCATTCTCATATGCATGGTTTGCTTCAGATTGTGCAATGTGAAATAAATTTTTTGTTATGGATGGCTCCATTGTGGTTCTGTTTATTTGTGTGGGAAAATACGCACTCTAGTGTTATGTGTCTTCTCATGAGTTTATAAATGCATGTGTGTGTGAAGAGCTATCGTGTCAGCTAGCTCTTATTTACATTCCAGCCGATCATTTCAGTAGCTGCTAAAGTTCTCTCTTACTCTGATGCCCTGCTGCAGCTCACTGGAAACAAAACAATACAAAAAAATTGTCCACAAATACAGGTCTGCTCCTGCCCTCAGTCAATCTCTATTATTGGTCACGTCAGTGGCCATATTGAGTTTTGGTATTTTAGCCTTACAATTATGTTAATGCAGGTTGTCATATTTGTGTTGTGCAGGCCGCGCTCGGTGGGAGGTCATGGGAGGATGCACTGGGGGCCCAGCTGTTCCCAGAGCCGAGCTCAGGAGGGACGTGGCCGTCATCGACTGTCCACCGTCATCCAACCACTCAGACAGAGCGCTGGAGAGGTGGTCGACCTCACAGTGGACGAGGACGGTGAGGAGAGCTTTTCTGTTCATTTACTCTTAGGGGTATTCCATGTACAGAAAAAACTGGATACAGTGTCTACCCAACTTAAAATGTTTTTAAACCAATCATTTTAATATAAACTTATATACTGTTTTGTAGAAATTTTAAATATTATAAGCTAAAAGCATCTATTTAAAATGTTTTGTTAACTTCTAACTAACTAAGCTAACTTCATTAGCAAAATCCCAATATTATATTGTGCAGTATGTAAAATTGTACATGGTAAAAATGACAATTAACAGCATTGTAATTTAGTGTTTTTCAAAAATAACTAAATCTATACAACAACAATCCAGTTATAATGGTAAAAAAATAATAATTTCTTAGTTTTTAAAAGTTTTACATTCAGTCAGGAACTTGAGTCAAAATGATGCTCATACACAAACAAAATTTGTGAAATTACAAAAAAAAGTCAGAGTGCCTAAGTGTCCCACCAGAGACGATATACAGCCATATTGCTCTGCTACTAGTGTGGTATTCCGTTTATACAACAGTTCGACGGCATAATCATGTATATAAAAAAGAAAATCAAACACGGAGAGTCTAAAAACGCTTTTGTATGAGGAACTACTTTCTTCCGCCATTCATTCACATCTGCAGCGGACTTCAGAACAGCAGAAGCCATTACTAATCCCCAACGTCATTTTAGAGCTAGTATTTGAATGATTTTCTAGCGTAATATCTAAAGTGATGACAAAACAGGTGATTTTGCTCACATTTTAAGATTATAAGGCTGAACCGCATGAAATGCCATCAGTCTAGAGACATTGCCCAGTATATCTACGTAGAGTTTTTCCTCTTCTAAGGGCTTATTATTAGATTAGATTAGATTAAACTTTATTGTCATTACACATGTACAAGTACAAGGCAATGCAGTTTAGGTCTAACCAGGAGTTCAATAGCAGCAAGTGCAGGATATAGGTAGAAGTTATAAAGTGCAGTTATAGAAAAACTATGGTGATATTTACAGATGGATGTACTGAACATTATATATAGGTTGTATTACTTGATTGTGATTACTTGTATTATGTGATTGTGGTACTATGAACAGAGATTAACAATAGATGAATATATGTACAGGTTGCTATTAATAATCAGAAGTATGCAGATAGATATGAACATAATTACAAATGTCTATGTACAGTGGGTATGTACAATTCAAAATGAATTGAATCAATCTGTGCAAAGTAATATGATGAATGTGCAATTTTTTTTATGTTTTGTTTATGGGGAGTATAAGTGATATATGCGGTCTCTGTTGCCATCTTGTGGCAAAGCGTCGACCGTCCTTGCTCTGCTCAGTATGACAGGTTGATGGATGCCGACGTGCTGTATTTTCGTAAATAGAAATATTTAAAATAGGCACTATCCTTAAAAATAAACTGCATAGTTGCAAAATAAACAACTACGTTCTCACCTAAAAAGCCTCAAAAGTACATTGTTGTTGAACAGCTGCAATATTTGTCAAACTGTAGTGAGTTTATTGATCTGCTGTCACTGTGAGCAGAGTAATACAGAGTAATACAGAAGGGTGAGGAGGCTGTACGAAGGCTGTTATTGTAGAATATCACACTGCTATCAACCAGAGAACTAGACGGATATATATATATATATATATCTCAACGACTTGATCTCTTTTATGCTTGTAATATTAACACATATTACATGTGCACGACCTTACATTTTTTACAGAAATGTGTTTTTGTAGTTTTATGGAGATGATAATAGTTTCAAAATGTTTAGATTTTGTTATAAACTTTTTAGGCCCTATCATACACCCGGCGCAAGGCGCAACGCAATTGTTGTTTGCTAGTTTCAGCTCGTCGCAAGAGTAATTTTGACGTTTTTCACCATGCTGTTTAAGTAGCAAATATATGTGCGCCTATAGGCGTTCTGGTCTAAAAAAGGAGATGTGTTGAGGCGCATTGCTGGTGCGTTGCTATTTTGAGAAACTAGAATAGACTGTTTTAGAATAGATAAGAGGAGGTCTAAAGTCCAGCGCAAAAGCACGTTAGTTGTGCGCCTCGCTTAAACATTGCTTAATAGACACAGGATGTAGAGCAATACGCAAATATCTTTACAAATAAAAAAATAATTACAGGATTAAAATATTACAAAAATTATTACATTCTAGCCTACATAAATATAAAAACTACTGCATTCATGCCTTCATCTCTGGGGGCTTTTTCAGTTTATTCATGACAAATTGCTTTTGTATAATATTATTATTATTAGCAGTATTATTTATAATATGCATATTTATATTTGTTTTATTAAAAACAAGCTTAGATTTGCTCACCTGTCAGCTTTTTGACCATTAGGGGCATAGCATGTCTATTTAAATATAACTTTGTTTTTTGACCACACTTCGTTATTATTGTTCATTTATTCTTTTGCTGGAAATTAGAACTGAATTTAGAAATAGTTTTAAAACAAATCTTTGCGCATAACAAATAAAATTAATTATGTATAAGCTAATGGATGTCTGTGCGTACAACATGTTTCCTTATCCACGAGAGTGAAAGTGAAAGTAAAGAATGAGGAGGCTCATTCTCTCATTCCTGCGCTGTAGATGCTCTGTTTAACTGTTTTCTCGCTAGTGAAGCGTTCAGTTTTTCTACTTACAAAGTCAGCCATTTAAATAGCAAATGCGCTATGGCGCGACGCAACTGACTCTTAAAGGGAATGGGAGATGAGACTCTGGTTTATTCTCAAAACACACCTGTAACTCATAATAAGCTCAACCCTGTAAGACCATGCGCTGCGGCGCAAAGCGGAATTTTCCATCCTTAAAATAGCAAAAGTTGATTCTGACAGGCCCTTAATGCTTTTGCGCCGTGCGCTTTGGACTTTGTGCCTAGATCTGCCTAGATCGTCAAAATAGGGCCCTTTGTGTTGTTCCCTTAAAGCACCACTGCTGTGTAAATGAATGGCTAAAATGCATAAAATGTTCAGTTATGCGAGCATTAGGTGATGTGTTAAAATAGACTTTATGTACTATGTAAAAGTAATTTTCTGTTTTAGGTTCTTATAACTTAAATTGAAAAGCTTGAGATGTAGAGGAGCAAGATTGTATGGATCCATGTTATTTTTTGATGATCACTGAGAACCACAGTTTGGCAACATAATCGAAGGAGTTGAAGGGAGAAAGCAAAGCAACAGGAACTCGACAGGAATTTAATATCCCCTTATTTCAAAACATAAAAAGGCATTTTGATTTACCTTCTGGTCATGACCTCCTCTCATGCTTAAATCAGATGCTTGATATACATGAGCTGTAACCGCAACTTTAAAAACAACGGAAATAAGTTGCATAACAAGTTAAAACAATCGGGCCGTCAACTTTTGCTGAGCCCTGCAATGGGAGGATATTGTTTTGTGTATGTCAGCCGTTATTTGAAATGTAACAGAGTTGATGAGTATTTGATGAGCGTCTCGGTGCTGTAGTGATGGTCTTCAGGTCTGGAACATAAAGGAGAGAATGAGCCTTAGATCACCCGGTTCAACACTGCGTGGGTTTGGGAAATATTAGATGTCACATCTAATCTACTCATCTTTCACTGTGAGCGGTCCTCCCTCTCTCTTTTGAGCTGTATCTCTGTGTGTGAGGGGGAGGAGGAATGAATCTGGTAGATTCGGTTAGTGTTGTTTAGCACGGTGGATTGCAGCTCGCCTGTGTGTTCAGGCCCCGTTAATAATGATTAATCTATATCTTTTCAGCATGCACAGCGGCATAAATGGCCTCTGCAGCTGCACAGCATTCTCTCACAGTCACAGACTGACAGACAGCAGAATCATCCCTTTTATTGTGTGTAATCGAGTTTAATTCTGATTTCATTTGCAGGCAACGTAATGAAGTCTGTCTGTTATGCAATCAGGCGCTGGCCCCAAAGAGTCAGAGAGAACTACTATAGGAACCAATTAAACTGCCATTCTGGATAAGGAATTAAAATCTGTGTAGTGTTATCTCATTAATCTGTGATAGGCTCCCAAATCCCAAGGTTTGTCAAAGGAAAACTCATTTCCATTGTTTCGTTTGATTTGCTGTCATAAAGTGTCTCTTTGTTTGTGTCTCTTTCTCTGGGGGTCTGTAGCTGGTGGGGTGGTAAAAGAGCAGGCTGAGATATGATTGCATTTGCATTTCTTTTGACGGAGTGAGAAATTAATTTGCAAGGAAAAAGCAGATGGATTACTCGCAATGGAATGTTAATGAGTAGCTGTCCTCATGGGCCACTTCATAAATAAAGTCTGAGAGTGTGAAAATGCACACGTTTGATGACACCAACGTTCTAGAGATGGAGGAAATCATCTGTTTCCATTTCCTACAAACTCATTTAAGTTAAGAATTGTAGTGCCTCCTTTTAAAACCCTTTTTATTGTATTATTACCTTTATAATGTACTTAAACTGAGGGCTACTGCAGCATTGTACAATGCTAGAATTTTGTCAGGTGTTAATTAGGAATTTTTATATATTTAAAATAAAAACAAACTATTTCTGTTTCCACCTAAACATTAAGCAGCATAACTGTTTTCAACATTAATAATATTGTAAAATGTTTCTTGAGCGCCACCAAATCAATATGCTGGAAAATAATCATGTGATATTGGAGACTGGAGTGACACTTTATAATATATTAAAATTGAATATGGCTGTTTTTATGGAAATACATATTCACATTATTACTGTACATTATACACTGTACACAAATCAACACAGCCTTGGAGAGACTTATTTAAAAAGTATTTTATGATCCATAAATTGTAAGCAGTAGTGTACAGGGTGGGCCATTTATACGGATACACTTTAATAAATTACATAGACAATTGCCTTCAGATGACCCCAAAGATAAAAGTCTAAGGGGGTCAGATCGGGAGATCTCGGGGGCCTTTCAACTGGCCCACGACAACCAATCTACTTTTCAGGAAACCATTCCCATTTTATTAAGGTGTAGCCATATAAATGGCCCACCCTGTACATTAAGAAGTCAGAATACATAACACTGTTAGTATGTTATTTAGGTGATTTTGATGCCAGCAAATGTGTATTTGCAATTATATATTTAATAATGACCAGTATTGCTACATTAAAAAAACTAATTATGCTAAAAAATTACCAACATGGCACTAATAGATGTTTCACAGGGTGTCAGCTGGGTCTTAAAGTATTAAAAGTTGATTAATCAAAGTAGAGAAATTTAAGACCCTTAAAGCAGGGGTGCTCAACCCTGTTCCTGGAGATCTACCTTCCTGCAGTTTTCAGCTCCAACCCTAATCAAACACACCTGAACTAATTAACTAGGACCTGAACAGTACTTGATAATTACAGGCAGGTGTGTTTGATCAGGGTTGGAGCTGAAATTTGCAGGAAAGTAGATCTCCAGGAACAGGGTTGAGCACCCCTGCCTTAAAGTATTAAAAAGTTTAAAATGCTATTTTGCAAGGTATTACATTTCATATCATTTTTGATTATGCAATGTATGGTTGTATGCTAAAGTTGAATTAAATTGGTGAATATCAGGATGCTGTGTAGTTTATGAAATCAATAAAATCCTGCTAGATTTGACATCATGCTGCTTTGTTTCCTGCAATAATCAAGGCAACACCATTATTTCTGCAGTTCTATAGGCGCCAACCTGCTGAATTAGCTAGATTTAAGAGATTTTTATTCAGTATATGAATAATGTTTAAGTTTAAACCCCCCCCAAGCCCCCGGTCTTTAGTTTGCGACCCCCCCCCCCCCCCCCCCCCCCCCATTCCCATTCCCCTAGGAAAGTTTCTGCACGGTACTGTTTCCGGTTGAAACCTAAAGTGGTTTTAAGGTCTTAAAATGTATGGAAAGAGTCTTAAATAAGGTGCTTTCACTCTCTGATTTCTGTATATACTCTGTTTCAATACAAGTCAGAAACTTTACCATGTGCGTGTATTTGTATACTCATCCATCTCTGCAGATCTCTCAGTTGTGCCAACCACTTCTGACAGCACACACCCACAGCCAGTCAGTTCTTCGTCCTCTTCCTCCTCCCGTAATGCCTGTACCTCAGCATCGCCACAGGAGGGTCCTGGTCCCTCCAGTAGCTGCTCAGCGGCCGCCCCTGATAGCACATTGGCTGCTCAGAGCCACGGTGGAGTGCCAGGATCCAGCACCACCAATACCACTGCCACCGAAGGTAACCTATCTAGATGCTGCAACAATAATGTCATTTAATAAAGCATTTGCATGTATTTGCATAACTGAGCGTCATTCTCTCCTTCAATCAGATGAGAGCAGAAGAAGCTTGTTGGGTGAGAATGGAGGTGTTGCGATGCCTAGGTTGCCCTCTTGTTGCCCTCAGCACTCACCGTGCAGTGGGCCATCTTCAGGGCACCTCTCTATGGGGCATACCCACTCAGGGTGCATGCAGAGTGGGGTGACACAGCAGTCCGGCCCCCCACAACCTGGCTCCCAGCACTCCCATGCTCACTCGCACCACTTCCACCATCACCATCACACCGCACCAGTCCCTTCTTCCTTAGCCTACCAAGAGTCCAGCTGCCCTCTGGAGAGGCCCACTGCCATGCCTGCTCCCTGTGGAGGGGTGAGCAGCAGCAACCAGTACCATGACCAGGTACTTTCATATCTGCACAACATTTTCTTGCTCATTTTCTACCCAGACTGTTTGAGAGCTGGGTCTGACCTCCAGCCTAGTCGATTGACACACAAAGCACCGGCTCTAAACCAGTAAATGTGGTTCTTAAAGGACCATGAAATCCCCCTGTCTCAGCAGGGTGTTTTTAGTGGTTGAGTCCAGCTTTGTTTAGGTTGGAGTGTCGAGTAGCGAAAGAGGGAAGGGTTTGCATGAAAAGGGGAGTTTCATTACTTGCCGGTGTGAAAATCAGTGTGTGCAACACAGATGCAGGGGAGAATGGACAGTGATTCAGAGAGCAGCATTTACAGCAGATCTCAGAGATGTGTGGAAGTGGAGGATTTTCAATGCATAATATTGTAGTGATATAACTGTAAACTTAGTAAATAAATCTTAGTAACTAAATAATTTTGACTAAGGTATGTCTTTATATATTAATGTAGTTGCATCTCATTCACAATAGAGAGTGCTGATTGGTTTGAACAAAGTCTTTCAAACAGATGTGCTGAAAACACAGTGATGTCACTTTGTACTGGCCGATACAGACAGCCAATTTCTATGCTGGAATTTACACAATGATCTCATCGCCGTGACGTAGCTTCAAAATTTATTTTTAAACCGGAAGAACAAATTTGCTCCAAACAACACAAAAACCAATGAATAAATAATAAATAGATTTGACCATTAGCATTGACCATTAGAGTTTTGATAATTTTCCTATTTAAAGCTTGAGTCTTCTGTAGTTACAATGTGCAATAAAAGCAAAGGAAAATTAAGAATTAGTATTTTCTAGGCCAATATTGCTAGAAATTGCACTCTCATTCTGGCGTAATAGTGAAAAAAATTCTGCTGCTGTACAGTGGCTGCATCAGGTGGAGGGATATTACGTAGCGTGTGAGACCGGGCTACTTTCAGAGGGCACCTTAAAACCATGAAGCAGCCCCCAAACTGCCTTGAAGTAATAATCACTTGTGTCAGGGACTGTTCTTGCTTGTATTCTTTGTCTATACAAGGAAAAAAAGCATCTTATTATCGCTTATAATCTCCATACAAATTATTGCAATCTGCACAAACACTTGATGTTGTGATACCAATGTATGTTTGCAAAAGCATATTATTAATTGTTTTTGTTTTATTTTATTTTATATCGTTTTTTGCATCACAAATTGAAAACAAAAAACATTTTGCTTCATAAATTGAGAGGGAAATTTTTTTAAATAATATGTTGACTGCAAAGCATCACGTCTGTATTGTTGACAGCACCATCTGTTTTCCATTTGACATATGGTTTGCATTTAATGGCATATGTTTTTGTTTGGAATTAGTTAAGATTATGCCTTCTTGAAATACTAAATCACGCTTCATGTTTTAGCGATGAAAAGGAAAATCCAAAAGCACCTTGATGAAAAAAATCTTTTTCTGGAGCTGAGCTTTTCCACTGGGGATTTTGTTTGAGGCCATCCTCTCAGTGTTGTTGAATAATTCACACTGAACTAATTGTCTTGGCTGCTGAATTCTATTATTTACCAGAATAGAGAAGTGTTGCATGTGCGTGAGTATTTTGAAGTAAGTTGTGTGTGTCAAAAAAAAGAAAGTTTGTGTATAGAATGTGTGTTTTTTTGTAATATGCCATGACTGTAAGGGCATTTAGCATGTGAAGATAGTGTGTCTGTGCTGAATGCATCCAGCAAAAGACTGTGGCCTTTGATGATAGGGGCAATGAGCAGTAATCGCCGTTAGCTAGTCATCAGATATGCAGAGACAGGAGACGTTAGCGAATCGAGGTGATGTCAGGCATGTTTTATACATCAAAGTGCGTAAAGGATTAGATTTGGAGGGAATACTCTCATTTCAGGAGGGATTTACTACTGATTGGTTTTTATGCATGTAATTTCTTTGGCTAGTATTAGTTAAAAAAAAAAAAAAAAAGCATGGACATTATTTCATGAGATATGCAGCTATTACAGTTATGCGGCTCAATTGCTTGTAATTTTTTTTTTTATCTGCCTTAAAATGTACACAGTATTAAGAATGCATTTGAGAACATAAATTCTGAAAATTCTGCAGACTTTGTATGCTTAAAAGGCATTCTCAGAGATCTCAGTCATTCTGGAGTTTCTGAACATTTTTTAAAAACCTGACCTACAGAAATATTGTGCTACTGCAGTTGTAAGCTAAGCTTAAATGTTCTTACCCCTGCAATCAAACACTTATTGAACCCTTAAGGTGATTTATCACCCAAAAATTATTTACTCGTTTGAATTTCTTCTGTTGAACACAAAGGAAGATATTTGGGGGAAAACAGCCATAACTTCCATTATATGTTTTGTTCCTATTATGGATGTCAATGATGACTTTTTTCCAACATCCTTCAGAATAATGTTTTTGTTCAACAGAAGAAAAGAATATGGAAAAGTTTACATCCTCGTGAGTGGGAGTCAATGGTGAGCATTTTTTGGGTTAGCTTTTCCTTTAAGTAAATGGTAAACAAGTAAAATTGTGTAATGATGTATATAATTGCTGCACTCTGACCATTTGATTGTTTGACAACTATCATGTATTGATCTCTAGTCTATCAGCATTACAACAGAACAGCTAAAACTGCTGAAAAGAGTCGATATTTCCTTCTGTGTGGAAAGCAGTATGTCTTGTATTTTTTCATCTGGGTTGAAAACCATTCTTTCCAAAGAAACATGACATATTGTGACACAATTGATCATTAATCAGAAATGCACATCTTTAGTAATATTATTGATAATAATATATGGAATTAATTAATTTGAAACATATTCTATAATATGTGCTAATTTACATCTATAGCAGGTAGGTTGCCTGTACATTTTTCACCCTTTTTATTATTTTATTTATTTTATTTGTAAAAAATTGTTTTATATATCTTAGCTACCCCAAAGCAACACTCTGACAAACATGTGTTTGTATGAATATATTGCCTTTATCACTGGATTAACTCCTAGTGTCCATCTTCCTGCTTCTCTTTTTGTCTCAGCAGACTCTGCCGGTGGATCTCAGTAGCAGTGCAGTGCGTAGCAGTGGATCCAGCAGCACAGGGTTTCACGGCACATCTGCCTTTGACCCCTGCTGTCCAGGCTCCACCTCCCGGCCTCCCGTTTACGTTTCCCAGGCTGCACCTGGACCTAGCCAGCAGACTGTGGCCGACTCATTCAGTCCAGCCATAGTGGCCCAGCCTCAGCCCCAACCTCCTCAGCTCTCTTCCTGCAGGCACTACATGCATCCCACATGTAAGAACTTTCACCCTAATATTAATAATCCAATAATAATAATCAATGACCCTATAGGTTTTTTATCCATTCAGTTTCATTCACAGTTTTTTTTTCTAACTAAACCTGTTCTAGACCTGTTTAATGATATGTTTGACTCGCACTCAGATCACATGCAGCATCTAACAAAAGTAGTTTTTTTCTAGTTAAAGTGCTTTAATTGTAATGTTTTTGCTCTGCGTCTTGTGTAGTAGCTATGGAAGAACAAGTTTTAATTTTAATGTGGCAAACTACATCTGAATTTTTTCTTAATTAGTTTTATTTAATTTTTATTCTGTAATATTCTAATAAACTTATATTAAAACGTTCTTACTATTTTCAAAATAATAGTTTGTAAAATTCATATTTTTGTCATTAATTATTGCAGTATTTTAATACATAGTGTGCTGTCATATAATATTACATTCAGATAAATGGGCAATAATATAGAGCTGATGAATAAATAATCTAATGTATTTACTGAAAACAGTAGAACAATAATACAACCTGGATCTGGTGAAAGTTAAAACCATTAGACTCAATTTATTGGATGCTCTTAAAAAGAAGGCAGTAAAATATAATTTGATTTGCGACGATTCCTTTGTGTTGTGTTGTGTGAGAATGCGAAGACTCTGAGATGCTGGCGCCTGTGCTTTATGGTAATTAGATGAAACACCTGATGTTTAATGTGTTAAGTGCTGCAGGTAGTGTGCCCAGCAGTCTCACTTAATTGCCGATTCTGCTCACAATAGCGTTGTGTGGAATATAAATGAGCGTGGCAGGGCTCCCTGGTGGGCCTGAATTTAGTGGAGTAATTGCCACTCACAGCTCACTGGAGCACCTGTTTGCACATTCTCCTGTTCGCTCTCTCTATATTTATCTCCTGTATTTCCCGGTCATTCGTTTTCTTTGTTTTTGCTTTACTTCCTTATTCCCTCCTGTCTGTCAAATACTTAACAAACAACTCATCCGCTCCAGGGTAATCTCACTCACCTGTGCAGAACACATCCAGAACATGTGTTTACATTCTCTCAACAACTACATATCATGACCATTTATATGTGAAAGAACGTGAAAAGGAAAGTTTTATACTCGCCTGAAGTTAAACCAAAAATTGGCACCAAAGTATTTCTTACATATTATATACAGTTTAGTCAATATAGTTTAGAAAATTGTAATAAAATATAACAGAATGATTGAACTGGGTCAAAACTAATTTATCTTGATCATGTCAGTCAGATAACTTTGATCGAATAGCATAGAATGTAATGGAAAAAACAATCAGCCAAAAAGCATTCAGAAAACTGTTGGTATAATAATATTTATGCAAATATTAATACTTATTGGGCAAGCCTGTAGCCTTCTGGGCTCCTTTAAACCAGGTTTGTGTCAATCTGAGCTCTTATTTATCAAGAGTTCGTAGAAAAACTTCTATATATTGTACTACGAATGAAATAAAGAATGTGAAGTACAAGAAAATCCATATTTATCAAATGTGCACATGCAGTTCTTACACGCATGAGAAAGCAATCATTGTTGATAAATCACATGTGTGTAAGTACCATGCTTCACATTCACAGTCATTAGCATTCCTAAACGCCTCCAATTGTTTGGTGTATCATGTATGGGTGAGAACACTTGCCTTAAAAATGATGTAATTATGTTTTTTAATCTCTGCTAAAAGATCAAGGAAAACAACTTTACGAATACAGAATTGGAGTGACTAGATGAAGTTGAATCCATCCAACAAGTATTGTTTAGGTCACTCACTGCAGGAGGTATTACAAACAAAAGAAAAATTTTGAATGAAAGAAGGTCCCCAATGCAGTTAATTCCATTGGGTCTGAGGAGAAAACTGTCCCAGAAAGAAAAAGGTTTGACATTAAAGTATTAACTAAAAACGGTCAGGACGTAGGGCATATATGGATTGCTTAAAACAGGGCTTCCCAAACTTTTCAGCCCGCTACCCCCAAAATAACAATGCCAGTGACTCGCGACCCCCAATATCCTCGGAGTTTGTTATAAATACAGAAACCTTGCATGCAATGGTGCACACACACACCAATAGACCCAAGTCTATTCTTCGTTTAATTTTGTTTAATGTATGTCAGTGTTGTAAACGTGCCAGAAAGTTTAACCTGGTGTCAATCTGCTGCATCTGACGCTATTGCTGTGTTTTTAATATAATGTAATTACCCCAGGGGTCGTAATCCAAATGAACTAGTAACTATAAGCTGCTATAGTAACTATATAGTATACAGTAACTATAAACGACTATTTTTTCTCTTCAATCCCCCCCCCCAATTGTCACGCGACCCCCACTTTGACAACCACTGGCTTAAAGCATACTGTGATGCTCTTAAATGCTTTTCATACTGTATGTAGTGTTGCAATTCTACAACTAGATTCTCTGCCTAAGCATGCATAGATATGTGCTTACATTTACACACATTCTACATTCTATTAGTACAAGTACATTTCCACTGCATGAAACTGCTTCTACGCATACATTACACTCACATCTGTGCATACGTACTCTTGATAGATGAGGGCTCTGAACTTCAGTATTTTCCCAGACTCGCTGCAGCAGCTCCTTTAGTTCCTGATAGTTTTTAGTCCACTGTATAAAAACTTTTATGGGTAAAATGTCACCGTTTACTTTATTTTGTCATCCTCACTTACATAAATGAACTATAGTGTCATGTTCACACTAGTAAACAAATGTCAGAAAGTTAAATCTGGAAATCTGAATCAATTTTGGCTTGACTGTATATTCTTTCTTACTTCCAGATGGCTCTTTGTCCCGCCCGTTGCACCACCAGTCCTCCTCGTCCTGTCCTCACTCTCACAGTAACGCTCCTCCACCTCAGCAGCCTCCTCCACAGGGCGACTATGTGATCCCACACCCCGTCCTCCCCTTCCACACCCCACTGCCTACTCATGCCCCGGGCCACACGGTGCCCACTGCTCCTCCACCATCCCTGCCCTCCCATCATCTGCCAGGCTCCAGTGCCCCTCTGCCTCAGCATCTTACCCCTGAGCACCAGGCGCTGCAGCACCACCTGCCCGTTCTGGGCCCAAACTCTGTGCAGAGGCTCCACCACCATGACCTACTGCAGCGGATGGAGGTGCAGAGACGCAGAATGATGCAGCACCCAACGTGAGTTGCAGTTGTTATTTTTATTTATTTATTTATTTTTATTTTTTAATTACAGGGTGTCCACGTGGTCTTAATGTCTTAAATTTCAAAAATAAAATTGTAGGCCTAAAGTCTTAAATTCACTTAAATCCATTGAAATATGGGGTTGTAGGTCTTAAATCATTTTAAACAGGTCTTAATTAAGCTACCCTATCGGGCTGACACCCAGTCACCAAAATCCATCTCAAAACTTTTTATTGCAAAGAAAACCAATTCACAACAGCTGTAAAACATTTTACAGCTAATTCTCCATATTAAAATCTCTAATCTGAGAAAAAAACTGAAGCAACACATCCCTTTACATGATCTTCCATTAATACAAATACTATTTACAAAAGTAACCGGTCCATTAGAAAAAATCCTTAATGTTTAGCCCTATAATTTTAGGTTTAGTCTAAAATTTAATTCATAATGGTCCTAAAAATTTGAACCGAAGAAACCTGCAGAAACCCTGTATTAATGCGTCACATAATGAAGCAACAATTCAATTTACATTTATTTTTTAATAACAGTACGCAGTATTTTGCTGATTGTATTCTTGTGCTGGGATCTTGACTGGTTTTGGTCTGTCATGTATGGACAAATTCGACTTAACTGCAACATTAGGTGACAGCAAGTCCCTGTATGAGTGATTAAATCAAATCATTCATAAAAAAAAAATTCTGTTTCTAGATGACAGACTCGTTTAGAAGCAAATTTGACTAACTTTTTCTTTATTAATGAATCATTGACTGAAATGCTGTAGTGTTACTCTGAAATGCTAAAATATTATGCTCTGACTTTGGAATAGTTTTCACTAACAAAACGGAATAAAACAGACAACATTGTGTCTAAAATGTCTTAACTTTTTTTGTCAAACTGTTTTATAAAATCACTTATCACTTAACTTTCATATCTTATAAAAAATTAGAACGCATGGATATTTTTGCTTTCATAACTTCAATTGTAGGGGCATCATAATTGCGTTTTTATAGGAATCATTGTGCAGTCAACTCTCAAGCTCTATTTTATGTTTGGCTGTTACTTTCAAGTGACTAAAGTCTATAATGTCAGCTTAAAAAAGAAAAAAGAAAACGTTATGATTTTTTAAATGAATATTATGAATATTATTTTTATATTTGAAAATTATACATTTCACACACAGTTATAATGCATTGCTTCAAAGGTTTAAGGTTGGTAAGGATTTATGAATATAACAAAAATTTCTCATTCTCACCAGGGCTCAATTTATTTTATAACAAATACATCACTGTATTCCAGTGATGGCAAAGCTGAATTGTCAGCACTCCTTCGGCAGAATTTCTTTTTTTGTTGTCGTACAATTTTTTAAAATAGTAGTTCATATGTTATTAATAAATGTTATCATTCATTCATTCATTCATTTTCTTTTCGGCTTAGTTCCTTTATAAATCTGGGGTCGCCACAGCGGAATGAACCGCCAACTTATCCAGCATATGTTTTACACAGCGGATGTCCTTCCAGCTGCAACCCATCACTGGGAAACACCCATACATTCTCATTCACACACATACATTACGGACAATTTAGCTTACTCAACACACCTATACCACATGTCTTTAGACTTGTGGGGGAAACCGGAGCACCCGGAGGAAACCCACGCGAATGTGGGGAGAACATGCAAACTCCACACAGAAACGCCAACTGAATAAATGTTATGACCACTCTTATTCTTAAAGCCTTAAGAACTTCTATAAGAACTTATCAGTAAAATGTTTTGTGTTAATACCTTTGCAAAAGTCTTTTTCTATAACAAGTTTTATTCTTTCTTCTTTAAGGCGAGCACACGAGAGACCCCCACCACACCCCCATAGAATGCACCCTAATTACGGTCACGGACATCACATTCACGTCCCACAAACCATGTCATCGCACCCTCGACAGGCTGACCAGAGGACAACATGGTATAGTACAAAGTGTATTTCTCTAAATTCATTATGAATACTGCACACTTGGACATTAGTTCCCTCAGGAATTTTAATTAATCTTTATAATATCGGTTCTGGATTTTTGATATAAAACATATAGAATGTGATCTAAGGTATAACAACAATGTTATTCATTTATGAATTAAGGTTTGGGGTTAAGATTACTTGAAAGCTTCTCACACGCTGTGAATGTGTTGTTCTTAAGTTTGAGATTTGACTGAGTAGACTGTGTTTTGGAACAGAACATCAACTTTGCTATCACAGACTAATAATAATGGAAAACCGCTAATTTAAAACCCCATTAGATGTTCCTCAGAGAGTTCAAGGTAAATTAGCTTTTCTTGTTTGGCCTATAAATTCACATCACCAATGAACATCTCGAAAATCAGGATCTGTTAGTCATGATGTTGCCGTATTAAGCATTATGTTGTACAGTTGCTGTGTTTTAACATGCCGGCTTTTGGTGTTACTGCTGTTTCAGGGAGCTGGGCATCGAGGCTGGCGTTACTGTTGCTCCCTACCCTTCAGGACACCTGCACCCGCATCTGCCTCATTATCACCCTCCACCCAGACTGCACCATTTCCCCATCCAGCTGATGGTGAGTCCCTCGCTCACCTCCATCAGCTCAAATATATGCATACATTAGCATGAATAAAAAAGCCCTGATATGCTCTCAGGTATGGCACAGATTAATGGCATCAGCCCCGAGCCGTGTATCCGCAGCATCTGTTATTTCAGAGTGATTTGTACAGGGCCATGAATTATGCATCACAAGTAATAATGGAAGCTCATTAGACATTTGAAGTGTGAAATTTGAATTTGATATATTTGAAAGTCTAAAATTTTATTTGAGTCGTATGGAGTGACATGCACACACAGGCATGTGAATGATTTTGGGTAAAATGATTGCAGTTTCTTTTCACTCTGATTCTCTCTCCCACTTTATGCCGTCACTGATTTTTATGTCTCTGTTTTTCTCAGCACACTGGCTCAATGCCTGAGGTGACATATCCACATATCCGCTACATCTCTTCCAGAATGACCTTTGGCCGCACATATGAGGTAAGAACAAGAATGTAGACCAAAATCTAATGACACTTACTTACAAGAACAGAACACCGTTTTCCCTTAAGAATGCATGCTAAAAGTAAAATATATGGTGCATGTTTGTTTATGGTATAGCAAAATGGATATATTTATTTAACAATAAAATGACAAAATTATTAAGAATAAGTGATCATAATTAATTAATTTAACTCTATTACAAATTAATAAACACTTCTTATGGACAAATGAGTAAATCCACAAATGAGTAAATTATGCAGAGCATTAATTAAGCATTAACTCTACATTAACAGATAAGTTAGTAAGCAGTTTATAACTGCAGATACAAATGCTCTTGACTTTTAAGCACATATATAATGTGCTTAATGATTGTATTTATATACTTTGTTAATTATTGTTTTTTCATTACTAAATAAAGTATTGCATCATTTACAAACCAGCTATTTGAGAGCAGTTGGTGTTTTTTAAAGATTATTCAGAATGCTTAAATAAATGATTGATGATAACTTATTCAAATTAACATTTGTATATCTAATTATTTAGGCATATATTAATAGTTAATTTTTTATGTTAATAATTGCTTTATTATCTTAACTTCATCCAGTTTTGTGACCTGGTCTAAAGTGAGGACTATTTATGCTTTATAAATCCTTTATAAATAACAATTAAAGGCGGAGTTAAATTCTAAACAGGAAAAAAGGGAAAATAAACAACTTTATTAATTTCTATTCATTCGAAGATACACAAATGAAACTGTATCATATGAAAAATCATTTTGCAATCTTATCTAAAATATAATTACTGTGCAATTTAATCATCACTAAGTAGCATTGAAATGTTGCATCATATTATATTTTTGAATTATTACATCGTTGCTGTTTTATCCAATTATGTTATATTTTGACACTTCTGTTATTCAGCAATGTTTAAACTGTACAGTAATTTTACTTTTTAGATAAGATTGCAAAGATTATTGTTCATTTGATACTAAGCCTTTAATTGTCATTTATTAGGGATTTATAAAGCATAAATAGTCCTCACTTTTGGTCACAAAACTGGATGAAGTTAATAAAGCATTTATTAACATACAAGTTAACTGCTAGTGTATGCCTGAATAATAATATATAAATTTTGGTTTAAATAGCTTATTAATCATTTACTAACTCATTCTGAATGATCTTAAAAAAAACAACTACTCCTAAATACAAATGATCTGTAAATAATGCGATACTTAATTTTGTCATGAAAAATTAATCGGTAACAAAGTATGAAAGTACAATTAAAAAGTCAAGAATAGAGCATTTGTATTTGCAGTTATAAACTGCTTAATAGCGTCTATTAATGTAGAGTTAGTTTTTTTTTGCATGTGAAAACCTCTCGTTTTTTGGCTCTGTGCACTTAGAGCCAAGTTTGTTATTGCTTTCAGTATCATTTTTAAATTTCCCCATCCTTCAATAAAACAGCTTCCTTGTGCAATCTTCATTACACCACACAGATTTACAGAACAATCCACTCTGCACGGACTGTTAAATATAAAAATCAACCTTAAAACCAACTCGCCCATAATGGAAGGATGAGATTCTTCAAACATGACCCATTTAAAAGCTTTTGTAACCAGTATTGTGTGTGTGTTATTTTTTTTTTATCAGGATCTACTGCATTTAGAAGAGCGACTGGGGACTGTGAACCGAGGGGCCTCTCAGGGAACCATAGAGAGGTGCACCTACCCACACAAATACAAAAAGGTGAGAACACGTTCACTTACACACATCAGGTGGTCAAAATAAAGTCCTGTTTGGTGATAATGGACATAAAAGACTCTGAGGATATAATATAGGGGCTTCCTGTTAGAGACACAAACAAATTATCAACCAGGAGCCATAAAACCAGATCTGTTGTGTCGTAAGACACATCACAAAAATCCTCACCCAGTCCTTTTATTGCCAAAAGCGGCATAGCGTAGACGTTTGAAATGTCACTAATGTGTAGGCAAAGGTTCCATACAGATGACAGAATGCATTCTATTATTCTGACTACCAGTAATGTAAAGTAATCTAAAACCCTGCCGCCCTGATACAGAAGGTGGTGGAGAGAGACACTGAGGAACAGTTAGCACCTGAAGCATGGGCATCTGTTGGGAAAAAAATGCACTCAACCTCAAACTCGGTGAGAAAAAATGTGAACAAATAGTTTGGGAAAACATGTTGTAGCTCTCATATTGTGTAGATGTTAACAGGGGCAGGGATAGTCAACAAATGGCCTAGTTGATGTAGTCGAGGAGCACATTGTCAGCAAATGTCTGCTTTTTTGATTAATAGTATGTTATGTGAAAGTTTAGGTTGTGTTCTTGCTTGACGTCTTCTCGGCTGTTATTAATAATAAAGACTGTTGATTTGTTAAGCTGCTTTAATTGTGGATATTACATTTTACTCAATTGAAAACATTGATATATATTCTGTATATATTTGGGGGAAGAAGACGTAATATGTGTGCTACTGTTTACATGTTCATGGGGATTGGCGTGCAATGAAACTACTCATAATGGCTGTTCTGCTTCTTTCTTATGCACAGAGAAAGCTGCATGGTAAGCAGGAGGAAGAGGAGGGGGCAGAGGAAGACACAGAGGAGAAATGCACCATCTGTCTGTCTATACTGGAAGAAGGGGAGGATGTCAGGTAAACCCTTTAAAAAAACTGTAGTGTACACTGCATTCAAACAGCTGTAGAGAATGTAATTGATGATAGTCAATGATGAGAGGGTGTTTGAGAGTTATTAGTTAGTTAAATGGGTTTCTTATGTAATTCATAACTTTTTTTTCTTCTCTTTTTTTTACAGTTATTTAATTTATGTAACAATTTAGAATATACAGGGTTCATACGGTCATGAAAAACCTGAAAAATTCACAGAATTTTGACATGGCATTTTCCAGGCCTGAAAAAGTTTTGGAAAAACAGAAAAACTCACAAAGTTTTGGAAAAGTCATGGAAAACTGATATTTTTATACTTAAATATAGGTTATTTACTTCTTTTGTTACTCCTTGGCCAATCACATATCCTGTAATAAATTTGAACATGCATTGTTTTTCTTTTGCCACGCAGATGTAAACATTGACATATCGTTGAAGTCAGAATTATTAGCCCTCTTTTGAATTATTTTTTCTTTTTAGAATATTTCCCAAATGATGTTTAACAGAGCAAGGACATTTTCACAGTATGTCTGATAATATTTTGTCTTCTGGAGAAAGTCTTATTTGTTTTGTTTCGGCTAGAATAAAAGTAGTTTTTAATTTTTTAGACCCCATTTTAAGGACAAAATTATTAGCCCCTTTAAGCAAATTTTTTCAAACCATCATTATACAATAACTTGCCAAATTACCCTAACCTGCCTAGTTAACCTTAATTAATCTAGTTAAGCTTTTAAATGTCACTTTAAGCTGTATAGAAGTGTCTTGAAAAATATCTAGTAAAATATTATTTACTGTCATCATGGCAAAGAGAAAATAAATCAGTTATTAGAAATCAGTTATTAAAACTATTATGTTTAGAAATGTGTTGAAAAAAGCTCTCTGTTAAACAGAAATTGGGGAAAAAAATAAACGGGGGCTAATAATTTAGGGGGGCTAATAATTCTGACTTCAACTGTATGTAGACAAATGTAGACATTGCATGAAACATTAGGTCATGAAAATTTACTTGGAAGTCTTGGAAACATCATGGAAAAATCATGAAATTTTAGTAGTAAAAATGTGTATGAACCCTGAATATAATATTATATGATATTGTAAATTATAAATGGTTGTTGTTATTATCTAATGATTTCCCTTTTTAAAACAGTTTATTGATATTCATTAACTACCAGAGGTGGTTGATTTAATGGGGTTTGAGCTTCTCACACACTGCTAGTTTGGTTTGTAAGTGTTGTTTTTAGTGAATATCTATAAATAATATAAAATATAAACTCTATAAATATCTGTTTAATTTACTGAGCACCAATATTAAATGATCACAATAGAGCCACATATCAACATACTAGGATGATCTCTGATGAATAATGTCTGGAGTAGTGAAGCTATAAGTTCAGATTTGAATCACGGGAATAAATAACATATCAAAAATAATGCTCTCACAGCAAATAAAATACATAAAATTCCCACTATTTTCAACAGTAGTGAGCACACAACAAACTATGGTGGCAGCAGGCATGATGCTCAGTCAAAAATGACAGTCTCATGTATTAATCCAGTCCCTCCAGGATTTTGTGAGCCCAATGTTACTTAAGACATGAAAATTAGATTAAAAATGTGTTAAAAATAAAATTTTATTGTAAATTACAGTACAGGAGAATTTAAGCAAATAATACCATAGGTTTTCTTAAAAGCCATCCCTAAATCAGATATTTTAGGCCACAAATCTAAAAATTTCCCTGCAAAATCCTGGAGGGACTGTAATTTAATGCATTTATTATAAACAATTGATTTTCATGAGTGAATTGTTTATGTACTCTGCTGCCCTCTGGAGTTGAAACGCGTAATTTACTTTGTGCTTGTTACATATTCAGGGGTTTCCTTTATCTATACCAGAGACTAGGGCCATGGTAACCTTTGATTTGGCCAGCATCCCATCTGAGAAAAGAGAGAGAATGATGGGGATGGTTTCGGGATTGTAAATTCAAACTTAATGTACCACTCTGTTTTTTGTAACCCTTTGTTTTTAATTGTTAAAAGCTAACTGAAATTAAATGTTTCATTTAAATGGTATAAATTATTCAGATTTTGTTTAGGTCTATACACTGTCACTTGGCAGTGCAACGACTTTGATGAGTAAATTAAGTCAAAGTCAAATTCTGCTTGACTATTGTATTCAGCATTGAACTCGACTGTGTTATAAATGTGATTGTTTTTTTTATTGCAGTAAGGTGTCATTTAAAAGGAATACTGCATTGGTTAATATTATTCAAAGTAATGTTTTCTATTTATTTTGAAATATTGTGAAATAAATTAGGAAATTACCAACGGCAACTTTATTGTAATATAGTTATATTTATATTCGGCCCACGGTTCGCAATGATATTTGATTTTTGGCCCATCATAAAAAAAAGTTTGGGCACCCCTGATCTATACAGATAAAAGTCAAACTTCTTTGCATTGAACATTGGTGTTTTTTTTCTTAAAGTCCTGTTTGTTTCTTTTGCAGGCGCCTTCCATGTATGCACCTCTTCCATCAACTGTGTGTAGACCAATGGCTCCTCACTAATAAGAAATGTCCCATCTGCAGAGTGGACATCGAGGCTCAGTTATCTTCAGAGAGTTGATGCTATTTTTCTTGCAACCTTTTTGTTGGACATTTATTTGTTGTTTTCCTTTTCTTTTTCGTCAGTAACGCATTCAACCAAAGATGGCATGAAATACCTGCGCAACTATGGGAAAAAAGAAAAACAACAATCCACACACGCATACACACACAGACACACACAAAAGCATCAAGCCTAGCGTGCCAGCTATCATGTAGTACCAGTACAGCTAGAAATAACATCTTCATTAAGGGTTTTGAATTGTATTGTATTTATAAAGGGTTTATGTAGCTTTTGTTTTCATAAGTGTCATTGTATTTTATTTTTTGCATGGTTCCTTGCAATGCATTTCTTTGCACATATAATGAACTAGGCCTCATACGGCCTGAGAACTTGCAGGCGAGGATTGCTGCTCTGGTAAAGAAGCATTTTTACATACCTGATGCCTTGCTTTACTGGAATAGAATGTCAACCTCCATTTTAAAACATTGCAGGACTCAATTTATTGATCAGTATATTGATTAGTTTTATGTTTTAGACAATTGTGATCTGAATATTTTTTTTAAAGTGAATCAAGACATTCCTTAATTAGGAAACAAGATCATGGTTAAGAAGATCAGCTGCTGTAACAGTGTTCACCCTCACGCCAATTCACTCTCAACACGGGAACCTGGGCTGGAGTCCATTGCATTTCACTTTGGCTCGTTTACCAGCGCTAACTTGATTGAGGGAGTTAGCGTGAAAGCATTCAGAGATGCGCCTTGTACATTTACTTTTAAATTTATATGCATTAGATCCTGAACCAACAGAACGAAAGTGAATTCAACTCCAGCCCTGATGAGAACCAACTGCACACTTCACCTCTTGAACGTTCACACGGTTGCGTTCCATCAGTCCCCTCTCAGCACCTCAATCTGCCGTCACGTGTAACGCACTTCACCTGATGTATTTTCAAAGAGAAGAGAAAGAAAAAAAAAATGAATGTCACCTACCTGTATTCTGATTGATTGATTGATTGATTGATTGTTGTTTTTATTCTATGATGAAGTCAGATTCTCGATCGAGTGTAATTTCTCAGATGAGCTCGATTTGTTGACTTGGTTCGGTGAGAATGACGGGCCTGAAGAAACAGCCACCGCAAAACATGGAGTGCTGGGATTATTTATTTTTTCATCAGGGTCTCCTAGCCTACTTCATTTCTCTCTCTTTCTCTCTCAGCAACCTAAAAAGTGACTCTTGTTAGCTGATTATTTCCTCTTGGATATTGCCATTAACATGCATTTGTTTTGCGACTGTGCAGCAAACTATTTTCCCCTTTTCTTTGCTTAATTTTTGTTTCTTCTTCTGTTGCTGCTGTGAAATCCTAACACTAATATTAATCTCAACTAGCTAACTTGCATATACTTGCACATGAGAGACAAAAGACAGGAGTGCTGTGAGAATGAGAGTGTGCTGAGGCCGTGTATTTCCACTCTGATTGCTGAATTTTGAGGAAAAACTGTAATAATTTTGAATGGAGTGTTGGAATGCAGTACTTAATGGCAGGCGTCCATGCATTCATAGATTTAATGGCCCCAGGATGATATTCCATGGGATTTATATTAGTTTTAAAATAATGAAATTAATAAAGTTAGGTAACTCTTTTATGTGTCCATTCTTGTGCCTTCTTCAGCCTAACAGATTTACCAAGGTAATTATGATTTAACTGAGGTAACATAGAAACTATATGAACCGCATGCAAATGATTTGTGTACTGTACAAACCTGCATTCTCTCATGTAGAGCCGTTTTTTAGACTGCAATTTTCAGAACATACCAGTATGCGGATGCTAATGTAAAATCTTTTTAAACAATATTCATTTTTACTTGGTTATTGAAAGAACTTTTTACTGATTATTACTGGCAGCTTACTGAAAGAGAATACCTTTACTGTATATGTAGACCATGAAAAGTGTTGTGGTTGTTTTAACAAAGTTTTTGTGCATAATTAATATTAGATCTGTACTAAAAGTAAATAAAAAAATCAATCCAAATTAAAATTTGCAAATAAAAAAAAACTAATTAAAAAAATAAAAGTATGTATATACAGTGCTCAGCATAATTGAGTACACCTTATTTTGAAAATGAATAATTTTATCCATTTCTCAGTGAATATAGGCAAAGTATTTTGGTGCATTTAAACAAAACAGATTTATTAAACAGATATACTTATTAAAATAATATTTTAGTCACCAAACATATTTAAAAATTAAAAGATAATAAATTCAAGCAAAATATTGAAAAAAAATTACAACCAACAAAATGTTAACTAAATTAAAAAATATATATATGTATTTCATATTTTTCTATAACATAATCGTTATTGTAAGTTATTTTGTTAGATAAGCTCCAGATTGTACAGTACAGAACTGTACAGTTGAAGTCAGAATTATTAGCCCCCGCTTTTTTCTTTTTCTAAATATTTTCCAAATGATGTTTAACAGAGCAAGGAAATTTTCACAGTATGTCTGATAATATTTTTTTCTTCTGGAGTCTTATTTGTTTTATTTCAGGTAGAATAAAAGCAGCTTTTTTTAAAAAAACTATTTTAAGGTCGATATTATTAGCCCCTTTAAGCTATATTTTATTTTGATAGTCTAAAGAACAAAGCATCATTATACAATAACTTGTCTAATTACTCTAACCTGCCTAATTAACCTAATTAAACCTTTAAATGTCACTTTAAGCTGTATAGAAGTGTCTTGAAAAATATCTAGTCAAATATTATTTACTGTCATCATGACAAAGATAAAATAAATCAGTTATTAGAAATGAGTTATTAAAACTATTATGTTTAGAAATGTGTTGAAAAAATCTCTCAGTTAAACAGAATTTGGGGAAAAATTAAACAAGAGGCTAATAATTCAGGGGGGCTAATAATTCTGACTTCATCTGTAGATGCACAATTACAAATATAATATTGCATAGCTTCCTATTACAAATATGAATTTAAAAGATAGATTTGTGAGAGGTGTACATATGTGCTGAGCACTGTATATTTATTTATGATCAGTAAAAAATGGCGTTTAATCGTCAACAAGTGCGCTTAAAGGGTTAAAAGCATTTCCTAGCCTTTTATTTAAAGGATATTTTTCTTAAGCAAGCAGGTGTGTCTAGGAGGTTTTAGATATTTATGGAAAACAAACGTCGGTGTTGTTTTTAACGTCATACACTTTTACCATCACTAAAAGAAAGACGTTTCTACCGTCAACAACACACGGTACTCGTTGTAGTGTATTGTTAGTTGGAGTGTGTCGCTGTCGAGCTCTCCGCCTCGCACACACAGATTCAGTTACACAGGTAAAATGGCGTCGGGGGCCATTTCAGCGGAGACTAAGAAGATTACAGATTTACGTGTTGTGGACCTCAAATCAGAGCTCAAGCGAAGAAATTTGGATGTTAGCGGGGTGAAAAACACACTGGTCGCAAGACTGAAGCAGGTAATTTTAATTTAAAACAGTTTATCAAAAGAGTCGAGAGAGAAACATTCGCGAGCTAGCTTTGTGGCTAATGAGCTAGCATAGCCGGTTTGTATCCCCAAATATGACTGAAACCCTGTTTTAATGCGTTTAATAAGAGCATAAATGTATTGTTAGACGTTTGGCACCAGCCACTACAGGATATCGGTGAATTATATAAATGCAGTTTCTAATGCTAACATGTAACATTAACGATGAACGTTAATGAATCAGGCCAACTTCTGTTAGCAAGCGAACGCTGCTAACGCTACACGAGCTCATATTATTAACTTCGCTATTTAAAACTTTTTCACTTTTATTTACAGTTATTGCGCACTATAATGTAGAAATGTTGAGTCAAATGTAACAATGTTTTTGTAATCTTAAATAACGTTATGTTAAAATACAAGTGCGAACTACGTGGATGCAAATCAGGACTGGTATTTAAAGGTTTATTAAAGTTCATTGTTCAGAGCTTTTATTCCACTGAAATCTAGTCCTAAATGTAGTTTAATGTATTAAAACATGCTTTTGCATATGCATGTTATGTGTTTAACGGATGCACTTTTATTCTTTAGTTCTGCAAAATAGTGGCAGTGTGAGCTCAATTTGAGCTTTCATTGATCATAGATTGCTGTAATCAAGGATCATGTGTTCTTGTGTGCAGGCCATAGAAGATGAAGGTGGTGATCCAGACAACATTGAGATCACCATGTCAGCTGACACACCCACCAGAAAATACGGCAAATCTAAAGGTAAATCTTCATTCTCTGAACTGAACTCATTTACTTCACGTTTGGTTTTTCGTAAACTGACCGTATATCTTTATTATGACTTAACAGGAAAAAAGACAGAGCTGGACACTGATACCACCATGGAGGAGGAGTCCTTCTCAAAGGTATGGAGAGGCTTATTTTTGCAGCGTGTTGGGCTCACTAATTTAACTAAAATTGTGTTAGGCCTATATAATTTTTTAAAGGAGAGCTGTTATGCCCTTTTGCAAGATGTAAACTCTCAGGTGTCCCTATGTGTGTGAAGCACAAAATACCACACAAAAATGTTTTACAACTATTTGAAAGTAGCCCTTTTAGGCTTAGATCCAAATTGGGTCGTTTTGGTGACTATTTTTTGAATTTGCTTTTTTTTTTGCTTTGAATTCAAACAAGACATGTGCTCTTTTCAAAAGAGGGGCAAGTTACAAACACCCATGCATCACTATAGAGTGGAGGAATTATGACCTCACCTTGTAGGCTAATCGGCTGCTAGCATAAAACTGGTTCCCTCTATAAAATCCCCATAGTATTTTGCAATAGGCTTTTCGAAGATTGCAAATAATAAGCTCTGTGTTCAAACACAGTTCATTACACTTACATGTTTTGTCCAATAGGATAATCCTTACACGAAAATATAACTTCTAGCACTTTGGGATCTTAAATGCAAACGCGAGACTTGAAAAGTTAATATTAGGCTATAAATGGACTACAGTGCCTTGGGGGTACTCGCCTGTGATGTCAGCACCACCCTGCTACAGACAACTTTTCAAGCTTATTTTTAGAAATATGGTCCATGACAAAGATTTAATCTCTGTTTATTATATTATAAACCACACTATAAAATCAAAAATCAATTGATCACGTTAAAATGGCAGTTAATATTGATGCATTTTTACACATTCACACATTTGCATTACTGAGAGCAGGAAAGAGACAGGCTGCACTGGTAAGCAGTATCCCCATAATATTGTTTAATTAAAATAAAGGATCACAAATGAATCTGTCTTGACAGCCTTTACAAGTGAAGGCATTATCTACACACAATATGAATTGCCAATTAGAAAAATACTACAAACTATAAAATACTATTCATGAAATACTTAAATCACAGACAAATCCAAATGCCCAACGCAAGTGGGCTTGTTCCAGACCAGTTCAGCTTGATGACGTATAATGTCTCCAACACCGCCTGTAGTCCCATTTAGCAATGTGATAGCAATCGCCTTTTAAAGAAGCATGTTGTAGAATAAAACATGAAAGTATCTTGAGTTTGTGTTAGCCACGAAGCTTATTTAACTGAAATCCCATTCAAAAAACCCATTGACTTTGGGACGAGGGAACTGGAACTACTAAAATGCTAACTCCCTTTTGGGTTTTTGCATACAAATTGACGTCATAGTTCCTCCACTCTATAGCAGCTGATTCGAAACACGATTAACATTATCTGTAAATAAAACTGTCTCAGAAGAAGGCTACAGTGTTCATTTGTGCATCCTAAAATCACATTTATAATCCTTTTAGTCTCTGACATCTGCAGCAGGTGAGAACTCTAGTGCCGGACTGCTGCTTTTCACTCAGGACTTTTTATGCTAATTAAGGAGAGATTGTCACTAATAGATGGGGCTTTCCCCCTCTGATGACACGTACAGAGGGAGAATGTCAATCAAAGTGTTTCAGCAGAATGATTTCATCAAGTGTATTATAAGAAATAGAATTAATACATTTTTACCATTAGAGGGTGGCTATATTCGCACACTATTAGCACACAACTGTTTAAACTCCTTGAAAGGGATTTTTGCATAATAGGTCCCCTGTAAACTAAGGCCCTGCTCACAATGTGAGATTTCAGCCACAATTTTGTCATCTGAGACAAATTTGGGAAATCCTATAATATATTCCTGAAATCCTAGGCTAAAATCTGTGGTCTTTGATCGTTGGTTTGACATGTTCACAGACAGCTGCTTAATGCCTGTTGCAGTCAGATTTTGCCTCCGATGAAGTTCTGGCAGTGTCAGAAGATTTTAGACACTTTCCTGCAGTGTGACAACAGCTGCAATGAGCGTCAATCCAAGAACCAATAGGAGCGCAGAATCTGATGACGCAATCCATGCGACAATTCAAATGACCGCAAGAAAACCTCAAAACAGTTTTTTGTTTTTTTTTCTTCTTGGTTTTATTATTGAGGCCTGCTGTGTTTTCCTCCGTGTTTGGCGCATCTTCATTGTCGTTTAGTGTGACATTATGACGGCTGAAATCTTACAGTGTGACATGGGAGTCATGTTCGTGCAGTCTGACATGCTACAATCGTTCAGGATTATAAAAAAATCGCAGTGTGAGCCGGGCTTAAGTCTGCATGTCCATTAATCCTTTATCTGTTCAATAACATTGCAAGAAATAATATCACAGCAGTTTTCAAAATTTACATTATTTTGTTTTGGCTTTTAGTCGTTTTTAATTTTAATATTTTTTTATTTCAGTTTTTAACCCTGTTTTAGTATTTTAAAATAAATATTGAAATGCAGTGCTCAGCATATATAAATACACCCCTCACAAATCCCTCTTTTAAATTCATATTTTTAAGAGGAAGCTATAACCATCCCTTGAAAGACGACGTTTGAAATTAGCACTCCAATATGCTGTCAAACTGAAATCAAAAAGAGGTAACCCAGCTTATCCTTCAGTCTTCCACCCTGAATATTCAGAATTGTATGAAGAAAGACCCAACTATATCAGTCCTTTTGGAATTTGTATGAAACCCCATCTGATGAATATGGGTGTTAATATGGAAAAGCTTCTACTACCTGATTTTGAGGCATATTCCTCCTTGGTGCAACTAAAAAAATAAGAATCTTATGGAATTTAACCAAACAGAAGAAGTCCTTGACTCACCCAAATGAATACAAACAAGAATTCAAACAAATAATAGACAGTCTCCCTCATCATGAACCCATATATACAGATGGATCGAAAACAGACAAAGGAGTAACTGCAGCAGTAGTTTTTAAAGATGATGTCTTTGGTACTCTGATTCCAGGAAAAAGTTCAATTTACACAGCAGAAGCGTATGCAATATATATGGCTTTAGAACAAATGGAAAGGACACAGTACCATAACTTCTTAATCTGCACAGATTCCAAATCCTGTCTTCAAGCACTTGAAGCTTCTAAGTGTGATCACCCCATAATTTTCATGATTGTAAAGAAAATGACACTAGAAAACACTAGAAAATAAGAAGTTCAACATTATCTACTGTTGGATTCCAGGTCATATGGGACTACATGGAAATGAAGCAAAAAACAAAAACTTTAGTTGAAGTTTTGTAGATTGTAATTTTTTTTTTCAATGTTTTGCTTGAATTTAATTGTATTATCTTTCAATTTCTACATATGTTTGGTGACTAAAATATTACTTTAATTATATCTGTTTAATAAATCTGTTTTGTTTAAATGCACCAAAATACTTTGCCTATATTCACTGAGAAATGGATAAAAATATTCATTTTCAAAATGGAGTGTACTCAATTATGCTGAGCACTGTATACTACCACATATGGACGGACTGTTCATATGTGCGCCATGCTGATGGGCCGTAAACTCATGTTTTTCATCAGATATGCAAAAAAAAAAGAGAATGTGAGTTACTTATGCATCAGATAATTGGTACGCTGCATGTAAATCAGATTCTTTGAATAGCGGCGATTCAAAGTCAAGCACTCATGTACCACCTGCCTTTTTACTTCAGCAACTCAGTTCGAGCTATCGCAGACAATGTAATTAATATTCAGAAGCCAGACAGATTATTAGTAGCAATAGTTTTTTTATTTTTAAATCACCTAAAATGTGTAAAAGTATCACTCGCTCACATTTCTTTGGCTTATTCCATTTAATATGAGTTGCAACAGCAAAGTGAACTGCTGTTTCTAGTGGAATCTTTTTTCAGAAAATGTCCTCAAGCAGTAGTTTTTTATTTCAGTTTGAAGTATTCATCAAATATTTAAATTATAAATAATTAGTTTCTTTCATTTATTTTTATATCACAAATAATATAAATAAACTCTTTCATTAGAAAAAATATGTCTTATCTTTTATAGTTGATTATATTTGCAGTACAAATACAATGAGTAAAAAAAAAGTACAAAAATAATAAGTAAATAAATAGTTACATAAAATAATTGTTCAATAATCAAAATCCCGGTAAAGTGTTAAATGTATCATTTATATTTAGGTCATATTGCCAAGCATATCCTTTTTAGGGTTGCATTTCTGCCAGTGATGTCTGTAATTATGCATGATCATCAGTGGTAATACTTTTAGTTTTTAACATTATAATGATTGCAAACACACTGCTAATGCAGTGAAATCATATTTTAAGGGAGACAAACAGTCAGTCATGAAATGGCCTTCACAGACTCCAGACCTGATTATTATAGAGATATAGATAAGATTATAGAGGTAGGGGATCACCTGAACAGAAAAAGAAGGCTATAACTGCCTAAATCTATAGAAGAACTCTGGGAGTTCTATTTTTCTTCTAAGAGTGGGCACGGCCATTGTAACTTAATTGTGTTGAGACAGGACAGTCTCCCCAAAAGAGTTGCCTTGTGGCAAAATGAGGTCACATTAATCAGACCTTTGCTTGAAGTAATTTTGTTTTAAATATATTTGTTTTCTTTATTTTTTGTCAGGGTGTTTTGTAGGGGTGTCAAAATTAATCGTTTCTTCGGTGCACCGCAATGCAGACACGGAAAATTCGGTATCGGTTCAGTTATATTCATAACCGGTTATTATGTACTGACGTCATTTATCTCACATGCGCTATGTCGCTGTAGCTTACTATGGCGAGGGAGGCGAGTGCGAGTATTTACAACGCTCTAACTACGAAAAACTCAGAAACTGTGCACAATTTCACTGCGTGTGTGTTTGCTGGACTGTGTTTCACTGACACTTAAAGCAAAAGCCCTTATTTCACGGCGATTAAGAGAATGAAAGTAAACTCCATTTCTCTCTCTCTCACTGTGGCCCATGAGTGCATCTGTGTAGAGCGCCAACGTGCAAGAGCCAATAGCAGCCCTTTCTTTTGAACGCTTGACCAATCAAAGGGGTGTAACGCCCCATTCACACGGAGCGTCAGCTTCAACGCTTCCCATTCACTTTGAATGGGTGACGTCAGGCGTTGCCGAACTGCATTGTGGATCCGTCGGCGCCGCTTCAGAGGCGTTGCTCGCTGCAGACGTTGGGATTTGCTCAACTTTTCAAGCGCCGATGGAAGCGTCAGCCAGTCAGATTGCTGTATGCAAATACACCAGCTCAGACAGTGGCCTATTGCTGACTAATTTTATTGGCTGACGCTGCTATGACGATCGCGTCAGCCCCAACTTTAGCCACGCCCTCTGTCAAGCGTTGACGCTGAAGCCCCGTGTGAATGGGGCGTAAGAAATAGCTTTGTAGACAAGGCTCTCAGAAAGCAAGCGGGATATTTATATTTGTCTATTTGCTATAGACTATTTCAATGTGGTCATGTCATTGGCCCATCAACATTTCCTGCTTGACGTTAAACTATTTCCTAACTGTAACAAGAGGCAATTCAATCATAACTTGATTTTAAATCAGCCGTCATAACACTATTTATCAATATGTGGACCTTTTTGGATTCTCAGAAGCAATGGAAATTAAAAATGTAAAACAGGAAATGCGTTCGGACCATTGTTTTTGTTTACATCCGTCAAAATTGTCTATAAATGCTCCTGTTGTTTAAAGGTACAGTTTATATATAGGACTGTTTGTATTAAAGGACAAAATTGTTTTACAAATAGTATATAAATATATTTATACATTTTAATACAAGAATTGTTGTGCTGTGAAGAAAATATAAAACTGTGTATGGAAAGCATTGTCAATGCGCCATGATGCACCGAGATATCGAATTGAACAGAATCGATGGCATGATAATCGTTACCGAACCGTGAGACCAGTGTAGGTTCACACCTCTAGTGTTTTGTACATAATTTCTGTATATAGTTCTGTCTATAGAAATGAACAAACACACATCCAATTATTATTATTTTTTTTTACATTATCTGATTTAATTTTCTTGTAGTTTGAAATAGTTTTCTTTCTCATTTTCAGGAGACTGAGGAAGAGGAATCTGAAAAAGGTATGTTTGGTCACTTATTAGGGTGGAGATTTTTGTTTTTCAGGTTACAGAAGTTTGGACTGCTCTTGCTTTTTCTTTGCTGGTTTTCTATTTCAAATAAAAAAAACGTCTCTTGCTGCAATTCATGGACATTAAAATGTCCCATCTGGAATGTGCTGCATCAAAGGACAGACAATGCTTCATCGTTTGTGTTAACATCAGTGATCCTCCTACTCTTCTCATCTAATTCGTTAAGAGCACACCTTTCCACTGCATTTCATCACCAAGAAGACAGCCTTTCACCCCATTGATTTCCAACAAGTATCCTCTCTTCAAAACACCATCAAAGTTTCACCAAGTCGCCTCTTTTTCTGTTGAGACTGGACTGTCTTTGAAATGGAGACTGCAACAGGCTGCATGCCTTTGATGACTGGTCAGAACATGACATGACATATGAACCTTGTTCACCAAAGTCTTGACACTTCTTTCTAACTACAGTGTACCCAACATGGCATAGATTGACATTAGCGTCACTGCTTGTGCTTTGAACTCATTCAAGACTGGATGCAGCTTAGTGGACATCCATTTTTAGCTGCGTTACTGGACAGAGTGCTGTGAACAAGACTGAACTTCTCCAATGGATCAGAGAAGATTTGGCACTCATGTTTCGATTTGCCTCATCAGCTGTAAACTGAGATGGACAGTCAGCGTAAGGGTTTGAAAGAAGACCCTCGGTGTGGCCACAAGAAACCGAGTGACATCTGCCAGGAGAACTTTCATAATGGCACGAATATGCAGTTTCACTCAGACTGAATGCATGTCCATGAAGCAAAGTGTGTCAATGTCACCCAGTTTGGAACTCTCCCAAGATGTTCATCGTAGCGAGAAGATTGTCCAGCCTCTACGCTGTTCTCAAAGGAATGTGTTTTTATGTGTACCTGTGGTTTCCTCACCCACGATGACCACTAATACTAAACTTGCTCTGTGTGTACTTTCTAGGTCACGTAGCACAAAGATGTGAATGTTAAACAATGTGTTTTGCCATGTTTTATGCTTGTTTAATCCCTCAGATGTAACTGATACTGATGATGCTACTCGTGACAATTCTAAAACCTTCTCCTGCGAAGACGGCCTTGCAGAGCCCGAGGTTGAGGCAGGAGTGGAGCCTGATCTTGAGGCTGAGGCAGAAGTGGAGCCAGAGCCCGATCCTGATGCAGAGATTGAGGCAGAGAGAGAAGCTGATCCAGCGCTGGAGGCCATGGAGAGTGAGCCTGCTCCTGAACCCCTGAAAGAAGTTGAGGATGACAATATATCTGTCACCATCCAGGCTGAAGATGCCATCACACTGGATGTAGATGGCGACGACCTCCTGGAAACAGGTAAACATGTGAAACTTCCAGATTCTGAGGCAGACAAGTGCTGCGAAGAGCCTGAGGCCACTGCTGAGATGGGGCAGGAGACAGACTCTCTGGCTGAAGTGATAGATGGCCACAAGGATGGTAAGAGAGATGATGGGCTGAAGTCTGACGCCGCCAAGAAGGACAGCAGAGAGGCCTCGAAAAGAAGAAAGGAGAAACGGGAGACAAGGAAAAGGATTCTGGGAAGAAAGGCCCCTCTTCAACTGGGGCGACAGGTCAAGCAAAGAGGTTTGTCTTTCTATGTCAGTTCTTTAAGATACTACTACCAAGTTCCAGCTCACTAAGAACGCAGCATTGTGGGTAGCCGCAAGAATTTTTTCATAACAAGTTGTTCAGTGTACCTAATCCCCGCCTTTGGTTTGCTCTTTTGGTTTGGTTTGCCATTTTTTCAAGTTTGGTAATTGGAGTTAAACGAGGAGATGAAAACACGTCTGTTACGCACACATTTCCAGCACTTGCTTTTCCAGTCCCTACTTATGGGTTAAAAAAGAGCAGTAGTTCCAGTGATGTCAGAGGGGTTTGTCAGTCCAGTGAAGTGATTCTCTCTGAAGTTGAACACCCTCCTGAGGATGTCATTGGTCAAGGGAATAAATTGGCAGAAAACTTGACCCACCTTGCTCCTGTGGAAAAGCAAGAAAAAGAAGCTTATTGGAGTTTTTGTCCGAATACAAGCCTTGCCTATGGGGATTTATTATTTTTTTGTTCTTTTCCTTTTTCTGTAATGCAAAAAACATTTGTGTAACCTTTGTTGTTTGTTTGGAGCTGTACCTCGGTGCCCAAAACCTTCTCTCATGCGCTTGTACTCATTAAAGTATTTCTCTCTTCTTGTCGCTTTTGTAATATTCACATTTTAGCTCTTCAAAAGACAGAGATGGAAAGGCTGCGAAAGATGAAAAAGGTATGCATTTTTAAATTAAATAGATTCACGTTAAAGAATATTCAACTTAGAAATTGTTCTTAAGTTTATACACAGTAGTACAATTGTACAATTCTTAAGCAACATGATACAATTTTAAGCTTGGGTAAGCAGGAGTGCAGTGTTTCCTAAAGCTTGTCGTCTGTTTTCAGGAAGTGGCGGCAGCAGTACCAGCTCTACTCGCAATCTGTGGGTGAGTGGCCTGTCGTCCAACACCAAAGCAGCTGATCTCAAGAACCTCTTTGGCAAATATGGAAAGGTAAAAGTTGTTTGTATGTGATTCATCTTATAATTAATACGTTTGTGATTGAGGTTGTAATGGTGACTTATCAAATGTACAAAATATTATGGCACGTATAACATGCACAATGAAACTGAAACACTGGCCAATTTAGTGTTGGGGGTTTCATGGCTAGATTTGACCAGCTTTTTGGCCAATCTTATTGCCTGTTCCACCAGTAAGTGTGCAGGTCTAATTAGCAGAGTAATAGCACAGTTTTGCTTAAAATATTGCAATGCACACAACATTACGGGTGACATATTGGAGTTCAAAAGAGCAGTAATTGTTGGTGCGGGTCTTGCTGGCGCATCTGTGACCAAGAGTACAAGTTTTTGTGATGTATCTAGAACCACGGTATCAAGAGTAATGTCAGCATACCAACAATAAAGATGAACCACATCCAACAGGAGTAACTGTGGACGCAACAGGAAGCTGTCTGGATGCTAACCAGGATTGTATACAAAAAACATAAAACCACAGCTGCCTAACTCATTGCAGAATTAAATTTCCACCTCAACTCTCCTGTTTCCAACAAAATTGTTCATCGGATGCTCCACAGGGTCAATATAAATAGCTGGGCTGCTCTAACAAACCTTTGGTCACTTGTGGCAATCCCAAACTTTTTGACCTGTGGACAATGTAGAATATTTATTGTTTGAAACATGTATTGAAGGAGTCCACCTTCGCTGTCTTTCCCACGTTCGGGAGAGTTACATTGTGGAGAAGCCCCAAAGAAGCATATCACTCAGACTGTTGCATGCCCAGAGTGAAGTACGAGGGTGGATCAGTGATGGTTTGGGCTCCAATATCATGATGTTCCCTAGGCCAATACTTGTGCTAGAGGGGAGCGTCACTGCCAAGGACAGCCAAACTATTTGGAGGGTGCACCCAATTATTAAAAAATTGTATCTGTACGGCAACGTCATGTATCGGGATTAAATTGCACCAATACACACAGCAAGACTGGTGACAAAAGGGGTTTGATGAATATGAAAGTTAAGTTGACATCTTCCATGGCCTGCACAGTCACCAGATCCTAATATTATTGAGCGACGGGGGTGTTTTGGAGGAGCGAGTCGGGAAACTAAAGAAGAAATAATCTGAAGAAGAATGGCTCAAAATCCTTCTGGCCACTGTGCAGAACTTGTATCTGTCATTCCCAAGAAAACTTGATAATGTATCTACACCATACTAATGAATTATTGTGTTATAAAACCAGGCGTTTGTTTTATTGTCCAACCCCTTTATGTATGTGTACATTTATATGCGCATGAAATTTAAAATTATTTTTTAAAATAGGTTTTTAGTGCCAAAGTGGTCACCAATGCTCGTAGCCCAGGAGCTAAATGTTATGGATTAGTTACCATGTCATCAAGTGCAGAAGTGGCCAGGTGCATCTCTCACTTGGACCGCACAGAACTCCATGGACAACAGATATCCGTGGACAGGGTAAGCGCTTCACCATTGTGCTGGAAAAGTGTTTACTCTTCGTATTTAAGGACTTTCTATGGGGTTGATACTAAATGATACTTTCATACTTGATCTCTGATCTCGAGGTATCATCCTCACAGGTGAAAACTGACCCATTTAAGAAGGACTTCTCAAAAAAAGAGGGAGAAGACAAGGTGGCTTCCAGTAAAATTTCTGGAGAAAAGCGCACCCCAGTTGGAGCAAAACCTTCCAGCAAGTAAGCGTTTTTCCGGATTTAACAATAAGGTTGTTTTGTGGCATCTGTTATATTACTTTATTTTCAATAGGACTCCAGTTTCATGTAAGAAAGAGGAAAAGAAGTCAGACAAACCGTTAGAGAAGGACAGCAAAGACATCAAAAAACTGGACTCTAAAAGCAACAAATCCGATGCACCTTCCAATTCTGGACCCGAGGCAGCAAAGAAAGATGACAAGAAACATGGACGTATGTTACTGTTTGATTGTATTAATCTTAGTGATGCATTAAAGTGAATTTGAAACTGAAGCCAAAAGTAGAGGATGCACTTGGCAGAAAAACACTAGACAAACAACCAGAGAAATGCTCATTAAAGTCATTATTTCGATTGATTGTTTTTTTTTTCTTCAAACCTGGTCATTTTTATTAGCCATAGTTTTGCTGCATCCCTAATTTAGCTTTTGAAGAAGTTTAAGAACATAAGACCAACTTACAGTTGTGTTTTTATCGTATGTATCCTTCTAATACACAGGAAAGAGTCCAGGCAATACAGTGCTCAACCAACCTAAAGGAGAGCAAATCTTCAATAAATCGCGTCCTCCTTTTAGAAGGGGTGGGAGGTTTGAGAAGGTACATAGACTTACTTGGAAAGTAATTCATTTTCTTTAGAATGTTATTTTTGAAGGCCAAATTAACTGATTGTTTATTACTTGACAGCCTGGTCCACCCAACATGATGAACAGACGCCCCAGATGGTTCGGACCACCTGATGAGGTTAGTTAACACATTATTGTAAGAAGACTACTTTCTCGATTATTTTGCATAATGTTTTTAATTTATTTGCTTTGTAAAAACTTACAGATGGAGATGATGAAGAAAGGGCGTCCCATGCCTAACAAAGGTGGCAATATTGAAATCCTGCCATTTGAGAAGATTAAGGAACAGCGAATGCGTGAGCGCATAATCAGGATGGAACGTGCTCGCAGGGCTGTGGAACTGCGCAGGTAGACATGCTTTTTCATTCATGCACAAAATCTCAAAAGTGCTTTGTTTGCAGTCTATAATGCTCTTTTGGTCTGACCTTCAGACGACGCGAAGTAGCAGAGCGGGAGCGCAGAGAGAGAGAGCGTATCCGTGTTATGCGCGAGCGCGAAGAAAGGGAGAACCTAATGAGAGAACGTCAAAGGCTGGAGGTCGAAAGACAAAAACTAGAACGCGAGCGCATGGAGAGGGAGAGACTGGAACGGGAGCGGATCCGAATAGAGCAGGTGCAACCACGATATACCTGCTCATGGAAATTCAGAGTTGGCGTGTCTTATGTGTTTGTTGATGTGCTGAAATTTTGTGTATGTGAAGGAGCGACGCAAGGAAGCAGAGCGTTTGGTTCGTGAACGCGAGGAACTAAGACGACAACAGGAACAGCTGCGTTACGAGCAGGAGAAACGTAACAACTTAAAGAGGGGACGTGATGTTGACCAGAGGTGTGTGAACAATTTCATTGTAGTTATTATTGAGGTGTTACTGGTATCTAAGGTTTTCTTCTCTTATGTACAGGAGGGACGATCCATACTGGAATAGTGGTAAAAAGATGGCGACTGAGCCAGAGGGCCGGATCAGTCAAAGTGGAGACTACAACAGCAGACAACAAAACCGTTTTAATGATTTCAACCCCAGAGACCGCAACCGGTACCCACAGTCCTCTGCTGTGCAGTCCAATAACTTTGATAGGTGAACTTTGATTTGTGGATTCCCAAGCATAGTTTGACTGAACGCTTTTTTGATTGTATTTTTCACACTTACTTTTGCTATTCTTCAAGCTATGAGTTATTTTATTACAGTTTTACAACCATTTTACACACGCAAATAGTGATAGTGACAGTACAACAAACATAAATTAATACTTAAGATTGTCCAAGATAAGATTTCCTAACAAATCCATAGCAGAACATTTGTACCAAGTTTCTCATTCTCACCAGGGCTCAATTTATTTTATAACAAATACATCACTGTATTCCAGTGATGGCAAAGCTGAATTGTCAGCACTCCTTCAGAGAATTCTTTTTTGTTGGTACAACTTTTTAAAATAGTAGTTCATATGTTATTAATAAATGTTATCATTCATTCATTCATTCATTTTCTTTTCGGCTTAGTCCCTTTATAAATCTGGGGTCGCCACAGCGGAATGAACCGCCAACTTATCCAGCATATGTTTTACACAGCGGATGCCCTTCCAGCTGCAACCCATCACTGGGGAAACACCCATACATTCTCATTCACACACATACACTACGGACAATTTAACTTACTCAACACACCTATACCACATGTCTTTAGACTTGTGGGGGAAACCGGAGCACCCGGAGGAAACCCACGCGAATGTGGGGAGAACATGCAAACTCCACACAGAAACGCCAACTGAATAAATGTTATGACCACTCTTATTCTTAAAGCCTTAAGAACTTCTATAAGAACTTATCAGTAAAATGTTTTGTGTTAATACCTTTGCAAAAGTTTTTCTATAACAATTTTATTCTTTCTTCTTTAAGGCGAGCACACGAGAGACCCCCACCACACCCCCATAGAATGCACCCTAATTACGGTCACGGACATCACATTCACGTCCCACAAACCATGTCATCGCACCCTCGACAGGCTGACCAGAGGACAACATGGTATAGTACAAAGTGTATTTCTCTAAATTCCTTATGAATACTGCACACTTGGACATTAGTTCCTCAGGAATTTTAATTAATCTTTATAATATCGGTTCTGGATTTTTGATATAAAACAATAGAATGTGATCTAAGGTATAACAACAATGTTATTTATTTATAATTAAGGTTTGGGGTTAAGATTACTTGAAAGCTTCTCACAAGCTGTGAATGTGTTGTTCTTAAGTTTGAGATTTGACTGAGTAGACTGTGTTTGGGAACAGAACATCAACTTTGCTATCACAGACTAATAATAATGGAAAACCGCTAATTTAAAACCCCATTAGATGTTCCTCAGGAGTTCGTGGTAAATTAGCTTTTCTTGTTTGGCCTATAAATTCACATCACAATGAACATCTCGAAAATCAGGATCTGTTAGTCATGATGTTGCCGTTTAAGCATTATGTTGTACAGTTGCTGTGTTTAACATGCCGGCTTTTGGTGTTACTGCTGTGTTTCAGGGAGCTGGGCATCGAGGCTGGCGTTACTGTTGCTCCCTACCCTTCAGGACACCTGCACCCGCATCTGCCTCATTATCACCCTCCACCCAGACTGCACCATTTCCCCATCCAGCTGATGGTGAGTCCCGCTCACCTCCATCAGCTCAAATATATGCATACATTAGCATGAATAAAAAAGCCCTGATATGCTCTCAGGTATGGCACAGATTAATGGCGTCAGCCCCGAGTCGTGTATCCGCAGCATCTGTTATTTCAGAGTGATTTGTACAGGGCCATGAATTATGCATCACAAGTAATAATGGAAGCTCATTAGACATTTGAAGTGTGAAATTTGAATTTGATATATTGAAAGTCTAAAATTTATTTGAGTCGTATGGAGTGACATGCACACACAGGCATGTGAAGGATTTTGGGTAAAATGATTGCAGTTTCTTTTCACTCTGATTCTCTCTCCTACTTTATGCCGTCACTGATTTTTATGTCTCTGTTTTTCTCAGCACACTGGCTCAATGCCTGAGGTGACATATCCACATATCCGCTACATCTCTCCAGAATGACCTTTGGCCGCACATATGAGGTAAGAACAAGAATGTAGACCAAAATCTAATGACACTTACTTACAAGAACAGAACACCGTTTTCCCTTAAGAATGCATGCTAAAAGTTAAATATATGGTGCATGTTTGTTTATGGTATAGCAAAATGGATATATTTATTTAACAATAAAATGACAAAATTATTAAGAATAAGTGATCATAATTAATTATTTAACTCTATTACAAATTAATAAACGCTTCTTATGGACAAATGAGTAAATCCACAAATGAGTAAATTATGCAGAGCATTAATTAAGCATTAACTCTACATTAACAGATAAGTTAGTAAGCAGTTTATAACTGCAGATACAAATGCTCTTGACTTTTAAGCACATATATAATGTGCTTAATGATTGTATTTATATACTTTGTTAATTATTGTTTTTTCATTACTAAATAAAGTATTGCATCATTTACAAACCAGCTATTTGAGAGCAGTTGGTGTTTTTAAAGATTATTCAGAATGCTTAAGTAAATGATTGATGATAACTTATTCAAATTAACATTTGTATATCTAATTATTTAGGCATAATTAATAGTTAATTTTTATGTTAATAATTGCTTTATTATCTTAACTTCATCCAGTTTTGTGACCTGGTCTAAAGTGAGGACTATTTATGCTTTATAAATCCTTTATAAATAACAATTAAAGGCTAGTTAAATTCTAAACAGGAAAAAAGAAAATAAACAACTTTATTATTTCTATTCATTCGAAGATACACAAATGAAACTGTATCAATGAAAAATCATTTTGCAATCTTATCTAAAATATAATTACTGTGCAATTTAATCATCACTAAGTAGCATTGAAATGTTGCATCATATTATATTTTTGAATTATTACATCGTTGTGTTTTATCCAATTATGTTATATTTTGACACTTCTGTTATTCAGCAATGTTTAAACTGTATAGTAATTTTACTTTTTAGATAAGATTGCAAAGATTATTGTTCATTTGATACTAAGCCTTTAATTGTCATTTATTAGGGATTTATAAAGCATAAATAGTCCTCACTTTTGGTCACAAAACTGATAAAGTTAATAAAGCATTTATTAACATACAAGTTAACTGCTAGTGTATGCCTGAATAATAATATATAAATTTTGTTTAAATAGCTTATTAATCATTTACTAACTCATTCTGAATGATCTTAAAAAAAACAAACTCTAAATACAAATGGTCTGTAAATAATGCGATACTTAATTTAGTCATGAAAAATTAATCGGTAACAAAGTATGAAAGTACAATTAAAAAGTCAAGAATAGAGCATTTGTATTTGCAGTTATAAACTGCTTAATACGTCTTAATTAGAGTTAGTTTTTTTTTGCATGTGAAAACCTCTCGTTTTTTGGCTCTGTGCACTTAGAGCCAAGTTTGTTATTGCTTTCAGTATCATTTTTAAATTTCCCCATCCTTCAATAAAACAGCTTCCTTGTGCAATCTTCATTACACCACACAGATTTACAGAACAATCCACTCTGCACGGACTGTTAAATATAAAAATCAACCTTAAAACCAACTCCATAATGGAAGGATGAGATTCTTAAACATGACCCATTTAAAAGCTTTTGTAACCAGTATTGTGTGTGTGTTTTTTTTTTATCAGGATCTACTGCATTTAGAAGAGCGACTGGGGACTGTGAACCGAGGGGCCTCTCAGGGAACCATAGAGAGGTGCACCTACCCACACAAATACAAAAAGGTGAGAACACGTTCACTTACACACATCAGGTGGTCAAAATAAAGTCCTGTTTGGTGATAATGGACATAAAAGACTCTGAGGATATAATATAGGGGCTTCCTGTTAGAGACACAAACAAATTATCAACCAGGAGCCATAAAACCAGATCTGTTGTGTCGTAAGACCATCACAAAAATCCTCACCAGTCCTTTTATTGCCAAAAGCGGCATAGCGTAGACGTTTGAAATGTCACTAATGTGTAGGCAAAGGTTCCATACAGATGACAGAATGCATTCTATTATTCTGACTACCAGTAATGTAAAGTAATCTAAAACCCTGCCGCCTGATACAGAAGGTGGTGGAGAGAGACACTGAGGAACAGTTACCTGAAGCATGGGCATCTGTTGGGAAAAAAATGCACTCAACCTCAAACTCGGGTGAGAAAAAATGTGAACAAATAGTTTGGGAAAACATGTTGTAGCTCTCATATTGTGTAGATGTTAACAGGGGCAGGGATAGTCGACAAATGGCCTAGTTGATGTAGTCGAGGAGCACATTGTCAGCAAATGTCTGCTTTTTTGATTAATAGTATATTATGTGAAAGTTTAGGTTGTGTTCTTGCTTGACGTCTTCTCGCTGTTTTAATAATAAAGACTGTTGATTTGTTAAGCTGCTTTAATTGTGGATATTACATTTTACTCAATTGAAAACATTGATATATATTCTGTATATATTTGGGGGAAGAAGACGTAATATGTGTGCTACTGTTTACATGTTCATGGGGATTGGCGTGCAATGAAACTACTCATAATGGCTGTTCTGCTTCTTTCTTATGCACAGAGAAAGCTGCATGGTAAGCAGGAGGAAGAGGAGGGGGCAGAGGAAGACACAGAGGAGAAATGCACCATCTGTCTGTCTATACTGGAAGAAGGGGAGGATGTCAGGTAAACCCTTTAAAAAAAACTGTAGTGTACACTGCATTCAAACAGCTGTAGAGAATGTAATTGATGAGTCAATGATGAGAGGGTGTTTGAGAGTTATTAGTTAGTTAAATGGGTTTCTTATGTAATTCATAACTTTTTTTTCTTTCTTTTTTTACAGTTATTTAATTTATGTAACATTTAGAATATACAGGGTTCATACGGTCATGAAAAACCTGAAAAATTCATTGAATTTTGACATGGCATTTTCCAGGCCTGAAAAAGTTTTGGAAAAACAGAAAAACTCACAAAGTTTTGGAAAAGTCATGGAAAACTGATATTTTATACTTAAATATAGGTTATTTACTTCTTTTGTTACTCCTTGGCCAATCACATATCATGTAATAAATTTGAACATGCATTGTTTTCTTTTACCACGCAGATGTAAACATTGACATATAGTTGAAGTCAGAATTATTAGCCCTCTTTTGAATTATTTTTTCTTTTTGAATATTTCCCAAATGATGTTTAACAGAGCAAGGACATTTTCACAGTATGTCTGATAATATTTTGTCTTCTGGAGAAAGTCTTATTTGTTTTGTTTCGGCTAGAATAAAAGTAGTTTTTAATTTTTTAACCATTTTAAGGACAAAATTATTAGCCCCTTTAAGCAAATTTTTTCAAACCATCATTATACAATAACTTGCCATTACCCTAACCTGCCTAGTTAACCTAATTAATCTAGTTAAGCCTTTAAATGTCACTTTAAGCTGTATAGAAGTGTCTTGAAAATATCTAGTCAAATATTATTTACTGTCATCATGGCAAAGAGAAAATAAATCAGTTATTAGAAATCAGTTATTAAAACTATTATGTTTAGAAATGTGTTGAAAAAAGCTCTCTGTTAAACAGAAATTGGGGAAAAAAATAAACGGGGGCTAATAATTTAGGGGGCTAATAATTCTGACTTCAACTGTATGTAGACAAATGTAGACATTGCATGAAACATTAGGTCATGAAAATTTACTTGGAAGTCTTGGAAACATCATGGAAAAATCATGAAATTTTAGTAGTAAAAATATGTATGAACCCTGAATATAATATATATTGTAAATTATAAATGGTTGTTGTTATTATCTAATGATTTCCCTTTTTAAAACAGTTTATTGATTCATTAACTACCAGGTGGTTGATTTAATGGGGTTTGAGCTTCTCACACACTGCTAGTTTGGTTTGTAAGTGTTGTTTTTAGTGAATATCTATAAATAATATAAAATATAAACTCTATAAATATCTGTTTAATTTACTGAGCACCAATATTAAATGATCACAATAGACCACATATCAAGCATACTAGGATGATCTCTGATGAATAATGTCTGGAGTAGTGAAGCTATAAGTTCATTTGAATCACGGGAATAAATAACATATCAAAAATAATGCTCTCACAGCAAATAAAACATAAAATTCCCACTATTTTCAACAGTAGTGAGCACACAACAAACTATGGTGGCAGCAGGCATGATGCTCAGTCAAAAATGACAGTTCATGTATTAATCCAGTCCCTCCAGGATTTTGTGAGCCCAATGTTACTTAAGACATGAAAATTAGATTAAAAATGTGTTAAAAATAAAATTTTATTGTAAATTACAGTACAGGAGAATTTAAGCAAATAATACCATAGGTTTTCTTAAAAGCCATCCTAAATCAGATATTTTAGGCCACAAATCTAAAATTTCCCTGCAAAATCCTGGAGGGACTGTAATTTAATGCATTTATTATAAACAATTGATTTTCATGAGTGAATTGTTTATGTACTCTGCTGCCCTCTGGAGTTGAAACGCGTAATTTACTTTGTGCTTGTTACATATTCAGGGGTTTCCTTTATCTATACCAGAGACTAGGGCCATGGTAACCTTTGATTTGGCCAGCATCCCATCGGAGGAAAAGAGAGAGAAATGAGGGGGATTGGTTCGGGATTGTAGAATTCAAACTTAATGTACCACTCTGTTTTTTGTAACCCTTTGTTTTTATTGTTAAAGCTAACCGGAAATTAACATGTTTTCATTTAAATGGTATAAAATTAATTCAGATTTTAAGTCTATCACTGTCACTTGGCAGTGCAAACGACTTTGATGAGTAAATTAAGTCAAAGTCAAATTCTGCTTGACTATTGTATTCACCATTGAACTCGACTGTGTTATAAAGGTGATTGGTTTTTTTATTGCAGTAAGGTGTCATTTAAAAGGAAATACTGCATTGGTTAATATTAGTCAAAGTATGTTTTCTATTTATTTTGAAATATTGGGAAATAATTAGGAATTAACCAACGGCAACTTTATTGTAATATAGTTATATTTATATTCGGCCCACGGTTTGCAATGATTTTGATTTTGGCCCATCATAAAAAAAAGTTTGGCACCCCTGATCGATACAGATAAATTCAAACCTCTTTGCATTAACATTGGTGTTTTTATTCTTAAAGTCCTGTTGTTTCTTTTGCAGGCGCCTTCCATGTATGCACCTCTTCCATCAACTGTGTGTAGAACCAATGGCTCCCTCACTAATAAGAAATGTCCCATCTGCAGAGTGGACATCGAGGCTCAGTTATCTTCAGAGAGTTGATGCTATTTTTCCTTGCAAACCTTTTTGTTGGACATTTATTTGTTGTTTTCCTTTTCCTTTTCGTCAGTAACGCATTCAACCAAAGATGGCATGAAATACCTGCGCAACTATGGGAAAAAAAAGAAAACAACAATCCACACACGCATACACCACAGACACACACAAAAGCAGCAAGCCTAGCGTGCCAGCTATCATGTAGTACCAGTACAGCTAGAAATAACATCTTCATTAAGGGTTTTGAATTGTATTGTATGTATAAAGGGTGTATGGTAGCTTTGTTTTCATAGTGTCATTGGTATTTTATTTTTTGCGATGGTTCCTTGCAATGCATTCTTTGCACATATAATGAACTAGGCTCATACGGCCTGAGAACTTGCGGCGAGGATTGCTGCGCTGGTAAAGAAGCATTTTTACATACCTGATGCCTTGCTTTACTGGAATAGAATGTCAACCTCCATTTTAAAACATTGCAGGGGACCTCAATTTATTGATCAGTATATTGATTAGTTTTTATGTTTTAGACAATTGTGATCTGAATATTTTTTTAAAGTGAATCACAGAACATTCCTTAATTAGGAAACAAGATCATGGTTAAGAAGATCAGCTGCTGTAACAGTGTTCACCCTCACGCCAATTCACTCTCAACACGGGAACCTGGGCTGGAGTCCATTGCATTTCACTTTGGCTCGTTTACCAGCGCTAACTCGATTGAGGGAGTTAGCGTGAAAGCATTCAGAGATGCGCCTTGTACATTTACTTTTAATTTATATGCATTAGATCCTGACCAACAGAACGAAAGTGAATTCAACTCCAGCCCTGATGAGAACCAACTGCACACTTCACCTCTTGAACGTTCACACGGTTGCGTTCCATCAGTCCCCTCTCAGCACCTCAATCTGCCGTCACGTGTAACGCACTTCACCTGATGTATTTTCAAAGAGAAGAGAAAGAAAAAAAAAAAATGAATGTCACCTACCTGTATTCTGATTGATTGATTGATTGTTGTTTTTATTCTATGATGAAGTCAGATTCTCGATCGAGTGTAATTTCTCAGATGAGCTCGATTTGTTGACTTGGTTCGGTGAGAATGACGGGCCTGAAGAAACAGCCACCGCAAAACATGGAGTGCTGGGATTATTTATTTTTTCATCAGGGTCTCCTAGCCTACTTCATTTCTCTCTCTCTCTCTCTCTCAGCAACCTAAAAAGTGACTCTTGTTAGCTGATTATTTCCTCTTGGATATTGCCATTAACATGCATTTGTTTTGCGACTGTGCAGCAAACTATTTTCCCCTTTTCTTTGCTTATTTTTGTTTCTTCTTTCTGTTGCTGCTGTGAAATCCTAACACTAATATTAATCTCAACTAGCTAACTTGCATATACTTGCACATGAGAGACAAAAGACAGGAGTGCTGTGAGAATGAGAGTGTGCTGAGGCCGTGTATTTCCACTCTGATTGCTGAATTTTGAGGAAAAACTGTAATAATTTTGAATGGAGTGTTGGAATGCAGTACTTAATGGCAGGCGTCCATGCATTCATAGATTAATGGCCCCAGGATATATTCCATGGGATTTATATTAGTTTTAAAAATAATGAAATTAATAAAGTTAGGTAACTCTTTTATGTGTCCATTCTTGTGCCTTCTTCAGCCTAACAAATTTACCAAGGTAATTATGATTTAACTGAGGTAACATAGAAACTATATGAACCGCATGCAAATGATTTGTGTACTGTACAAACCTGCATTCTCTCATGTAGAGCCGTTTTTTAGACTGCAATTTTCAGAACATACCAGTATGCGGATGCTAATGTAAAATCTTTTTAAACAATATTCATTTTTACTTGGTTATTGAAAGAACTTTTACTGATTATTACTGGCAGCTTACTGAAAGAGAATACCTTTACTGTATATGTAGACCATGAAAAGTGTTGTGGTTGTTTAAAACAAAGTTTTTGTGCATAATTAATATTAGATCTGTACTAAAAGTAAATAAAAAAATCAATCCAAATTAAAATTTGCAAATTAAAAAAAAACTAATTAAAAAAAATAAAAGTATGTATATACAGTGCTCAGCATAATTGAGTACACCTTATTTTGAAAAGGAATAATTTTATCCATTTCTCAGTGATATAGGCAAAGTATTTTGGTGCATTTAAACAAAACAGATTTATTAAACAGATATACTTATTAAAATAATATTTAGTCACCAAACATATTTAAGAATTAAAAGATAATAAATTCAAGCAAAATATTGAAAAAAAATTACAACCAACAAAATGTTAACTAAATTAAAAAAATATATATATGTATTTCATATTTTTCTATAACAATCGTTATTGTAAGTTATTTTGTTAGATAAGCTCCAGATTGTACAGTACAGAACTGTACAGTTGAAGTCAGAATTATTAGCCCCCCGCTTTTTCTTTTCTAAATATTTTCCAAATGATGTTTAACAGAGCAAGGAAATTTCACAGTATGTCTGATAATATTTTTTTCTTCTGGAGTCTTATTTGTTTTATTACAGGTAGAATAAAAGCAGCTTTTTTTTTAAACTATTTTAAGGTCGATATTATTAGCCCCTTTAAGCTATATTTTATTTTGATAGTCTAAAGAACAGAGCATCATTATACAATAACTTGTCTAATTACTCTAACCTGCCTAATTAACCTAATTAACCTAATTAAAACCTTTAAATGTCACTTTAAGCTGTATAGAAGTGTCTTGAAAAATATCTAGTCAAATATTGTTTACTGTCATCATGGCAAAGATAAAATAAATCAGTTATTAGAAATGAGTTATTAAAACTATTATGTTTAGAAATGTGTTGAAAAAAATACTCTCTCCGTTAAACAGAAATTGGGGAAAAATTAAAAAAGGGGCTAATAATTCAGGGGGGCTAATAATTCTGACTTCAACTGTAGATGCACAATTACAAATATAATATTGCCATAGCTTCCTATTACAAATATGAATTTAAAAAGATAGATTTGTGAGGGGTGTACATATGTGCTGAGCACTGTATATTTATTTATGATCAGTAAAAAATGGCGTTTAATCGTCAACAAGTGCGCTTAAAGGGTTAAAAGCATTTCCTAGCCTTTATTTAAAGGATATTTTTCTTAAGCAAGCAGGTGTGTCTAGGAGGTTTTAGATATTTATGGAAAACAAACGTCGGTGTTGTTTTTAAACGTCATACACTTTTACCATCACTAAAAGAAAGACGTTTCTACCGTCAACAACACACGGTACTCGTTGTAGTGTATTGTTAGTTGGAGTGTGTCGCTGTCGAGCTCTCCGCCTCGCACACACAGATTCAGTTACACAGGTAAAATGGCGTCGGGGGGCCATTTCACAGCGGAGACTAAGAAGATTACAGATTTACGTGTTGTGGACCTCAAATCAGAGCTCAAGCGAAGAAATTTGGATGTTAGCGGGGTGAAAAACACACTGGTCGCAAGACTGAAGCAGGTAATTTTAATTTAAAACAGTTTATCAAAAGAGTCTCGAGAGAAACATTCGCGAGCTAGCTTTGTGGCTAATGAGCTAGCATAGCCGGTTTGTATCCCCAAATATGACTGAAACCCTGTTTTAATGCGTTTAATAAGAGCATAAATGTATTGTTAGACGTTTGGCACCAGCCACTACAGGATATCGGTGAATTATATAAATGCAGTTTCTAATGCTAACATGTAACATTAACGATGAACGTTAATGATCAGGCCAACTTCTGTTAGCAAGCGAACGCTGCTAACGCTACACGAGCTCATATTATTAACTTCGCTATTTAAAACCTTTTCACTTTTATTTACAGTTATTGTGCACTATAATGTAGAAATGTTGAAGTCAAATGTAACAATGTTTTTGTAATCATATATAACGTTATGTTAAAATACAAGTGCGAACTACGTGGATGCAAATCAGGACTGGTATTTAAAGGTTATTAAAGTTCATTGTTCAGAGCTTTTATTCCACTGAAATCTAGTCCTAAATGTAGTTTAATGTATTAAAACATGCTTTTGCATATGCATGTTATGTGTTTAACGGATGCACTTTTATTCTTTAGTTCTGCAAAATAGTGGCAGTGTGAGCTCAATTTGAGCTTTCATTGATCATAGATTGCTGTAATCAAGGATCATGTGTTCTTGTGTGCAGGCCATAGAAGATGAAGGTGGTGATCCAGACAACATTGAGATCACCATGTCAGCTGACACACCCACCAGAAAATACGGCAAATCTAAAGGTAAATCTTCATTCTCTGAACTGAACTCATTTACTTCACGTTTGGTTTTTCGTAAACTGACCGTATATCTTTATTATGACTTAACAGGAAAAAAGACAGAGCTGGACACTGATACCACCATGGAGGAGGAGTCCTTCTCAAAGGTATGGAGAGGCTTATTTTTGCAGCGTGTTGGGCTCACTAATTTAACTAAAATTGTGTTAGGCCTATATAATTCTTTAAAGGAGAGCTGTTATGCCCTTTTGCAAGATGTAAACTCTCAGGTGTCCCTATGTGTGTGAAGCACAAAATACCACACAAAAAATGTTTTACAACTATTTGAAAGTAGCCCTTTTAGCTTAGATCCAAATTGGGTCGTTTTGGTGACTATTTTTTGAATTTGCTTTTTTTGCTTTGAATTCAAACAAGACATGTGCTCTTTTCAAAAGAGGGGCAAGTTACAAACACCCATGCATCACTATAGAGTGGAGGAATTATGACCTCACCTTGTAGGCTAATCAGCTGCTAGCATAAAAACTGGTTCCCTCTATAAAATCCCCATAGTATTTTGCAATAGGCTTTCGAAGATTGCAAATAATAAGCTCTGTGTTCAAACACAGTTCATTACACTTACATGTTTTGTCCAATAGGATAATCCTTACACGAAAATATAACTTCTAGCACTTTGGGATCTTAAATGCAAACGCGAGACTTGAAAAGTTAATATTAGGCTATAAATGGACTACAGTGCCTTGGGGGCACTCGCCTGTGATGTCAGCACCACCCTGCTACAGACAACTTTTCAAGCTTATTTTTAGAAATATGGTCCATGACAAAGATTTAATCTCTGTTTATTATATTATAAACCACACTATAAAATCAAAAATCAATTGATCACGTTAAAATGGCAGTTAATATTGATGCATTTTTACACATTCACACATTTGCATTACTGAGAGCAGGAAAGAGACAGGCTGCACTGGTAAGCAGTATCCCCATAATATCTGTTTAATTAAAATAAAGGATCAACAAATGAATCTGTCTTGACAGCCTTTACAAGTGAAGGCATTATCTACACACAATATGAATTGCCAATTAGAAAAATACTACAAACTATAAAATACTATTCATGAAATACTTAAATCACAGACAAATCCAAATGCCCAACGCAAGTGGGCTCGTTCCAGACCAGTTCAGCTTGATGACGTATAATGTCTCCAACACCGCCTGTAGTCCCATTTAGCAATGTGATAGCAATCGCCTTTTAAAGAAGCATGTTGTAGAATAAAACATGAAAGTATCTTGAGTTTTTGTTAGCCACGAAGCTTATTTAACTGAAATCCCATTCAAAAAACCCATTGACTTTGGGACGAGGGAACTGGAACTACTAAAATGCTAACTCCCTTTTGGGTTTTTGCATACAAATTGACGTCATAGTTCCTCCACTCTATAGCAGCTGATTCGAAACACGATTAACATTATCTGTAAATAAAACTGTCTCAGAAGAAGGCTACAGTGTTCATTTGTGCATCCTAAAATCACATTTATAATCCTTTTAGTCTCTGACATCTTCAGCAGGTGAGAACTCTAGTGCCGGACTGCTGCTTTTCACTCAGGACTTTTTATGCTAATTAAGGAGAGATCGTCACTAATAGATGGGGCTTTCCCCCTCTGATGACGCGTACAGAGGGAGAATGTCAATCAAAGTGTTTCAGCAGAATGATTTCATCAAGTGTATTATAAGAAATAGAATTAATACATTTTTACCATTAGAGGGTGGCTATATTCGCACACTATTAGCACACAACTGTTTAAACTCCTTGAAAGGGATTTTTGCATAATAGGTCCCCTGTAAACTAAGGCCCTGCTCACAATGTGAGATTTCAGCCACAATTTTGTCATCTGAAACAAATTTGGGAAATCCTATAATATATTCCTGAAATCCTAGGCTAAAATCTGTGGTCTTTGATCGTTGGTTTGACATGTTCAAAGACAGCTGCTTAATGCCTGTTGCAATCAGATTTTGCCTCCGATGAAGTTCTGGCAGTGTCAGAAGATTTTAGACACTTTCCTGCAGTGTGACAACAGCTGCAATGAGCGTCAATCCAAGAACCAATAGGAGCGCAGAATCTGATGACGCAATCCATGCGACAATTGAAATGACCGCAAGGAAACCTCAAAACAGTTTTTTTTTTTTCTTCTTGGTTTTATTATTGAGGCCTGCTGTGTTTTCCTCCGTGTTTGGCGCATCTTCATTGTCGTTTAGTGTGACATTATGACGGCTGAAATCTTACAGTGTGACATGGGAGTCATGTTCGTGCAGTCTGACATGCTACAATCGTTCAGGATTATAAAAAAATCGCAGTGTGAGCCGGGCCTTAAGTCTGCATGTCCATTAATCCTTTATCTGTTCAATAACATTGCAAGAAATAATATCACAGCAGTTTTCAAAATTGACATTATTTTGTTTTGGCTTTTTGTCGTTTTTAATTTTAATATTTTTTATTTCAGTTTTTAACCCTGTTTTAGTATTTTAAAATAAATATTGAAATGCAGTGCTCAGCATATATAAATACACCCCTCACAAATCCCTCTTTTAAATTCATATTTTTAAGAGGAAGCTATAACCATCCCTTGAAAGACGACGTTTGAAATTAGCACTCCAATATGCTGTCAAACTGAAATCAAAAAGAGGTAACCCAGCTTATCCTTCAGTCTTCCACCCTGAATATTTAGAATTGTATGAAGAAAGACCCAACTATATCAGTCCTTTGGAATTCGTATGAAACCCCATCTGATGAATATGGGTGTTAATATGGAAAAGCTTTTACTACCTGATTTTGAGGCATATTCCTCCTTGGTGCAACTAAAAAATAAGAATCTTATGGAATTTAACCAAACAGAAGAAGTCCTTGACTCACCCAAATGAATACAAACAAGAATTCAAACAAATAATAGACAGTCTCCCTCATCATGAACCCATATATACAGATGGATCGAAAACAGACAAAGGAGTAACTGCAGCAGTAGTTTTTAAAGATGATGTCTTTGGTACTCTGATTCCAGGAAAAAGTTCAATTACACAGCAGAAGCGTATGCAATATATGGCTTTAGAACAAATGGAAAGGACACAGTACCATAACTTCTTAATCTGCACAGATTCCAAATCCTGTCTTCAAGCACTTGAAGCTTCTAAGTGTGATCACCCCATAATTTTCATGATTGTAAAGAAAATGACACTAGAAAACACTAGAAAATAAGAAGTTCAACATTATCTACTGTTGGATTCCAGGTCATATGGGACTACATGGAAATGAAACAAAAAACTTTAGTTGAAGTTTTGTAGATTGTAATTTTTTTTTTCAATGTTTTGCTTGAATTTAATTGTATTATCTTTCAATTTCTACATATGTTTGGTGACTAAAATATTACTTTAATTGTATCTGTTTAATAAATCTGTTTTGTTTAAATGCACCAAAATACTTTGCCTATATTCACTGAGAAATGGATAAAAATATTCATTTTCAAAATGGAGTGTACTCAATTATGCTGAGCACTGTATACTACCACATATGGACTGACTGTTCATATGTGCGCCATGCTGATGGGCCATAAACTCATGTTTTTCATCAGATATGCAAAAAAAAAGAGAATGTGAGTTACTCATGCATCAGATAATTGGTACGCTGCATGTAAATCAGATTCTTTGAATAGCGGCGATTCAAAGCCCAGCACTCATGTACCACCTGCCTTTTTACTTCAGCAACTCAGTTCGAGCTATCGCAGACAATGTAATTAATATTCAGAAGCCAGACAGATTATTAGTAGCAATAGTTTTTTTATTTTAAATCACCTAAAATGTGTAAAAGTATCACTCGCTCACATTTCTTTGGCTTATTCCATTTAATTTGAGGAGTTGCAACAGCAAAGTGAACTGCTGTTTCTAGTGGAATCTTTTTTCAGAAAATGTCTTCAAGCAGTAGTTTTTTATTTCAGTTTGAAGTATTCATCAAATATTTAAATTATAAATAATTAGTTTCTTTCATTTATTTTTATATCACAAATAATATAAATAAACTCTTTCATTAGAAAAAATATGTCTTATCTTTTTATAGTTGATTATATTTGCAGTACAAATACAATGAGTAAAAAAAAAGTACAAAAATAATAAGTAAATAAATAGTTACATAAAATAATTGTTCAATAATCAAAATCCCGGTAAAGTGTTAAATGTATCATTTATATTTAGGTCATATTGCCAAGCATATCCTTTTAGGGTTGCATTTCTGCCAGTGATGTCTGTAATTATGCATGATCATCAGTGGTAATACTTTTAGTTTTAACATTATAATGATTGCAAACACACTGCTAATGCAGTGAAATCATATTTTAAGGGAGACAAACAGTCAGTCATGAAATGGCCTTCACAGACTCCAGACCTGATTATTATAGAGATATAGATAAGATTATAGAGGTAGGGGATCACCTGAACAGAAAAAGAAGGCTATAACTGCCTAAATCTATAGAAGAACTCTGGGAGTTCTATTTTTCTTCTAAGAGTGGGCACGGCCATTGTAACTTAATTGTGTTGAGACAGGACAGTCTCCCCAAAAGAGTTGCCTTGTGCCAAAATGAGGTCACATTAATCAGACCTTTGCTTGAAGTAATTTTGTTTTAAATATATTTGTTTTCTTTATTTTTTGTCAGGGTGTTTTGTAGGGGTGTCAAAATTAATCGTTTCTTCTTCGGTGCACCGCAATGCAGACACAGACAATTTGGTATCGGTTCAGTTATATTCATAACCGGTTATTATGTACTGACGTCATTTATCTCACATGCGCTATGTCGCTGTAGCTTACTATGGCGAGGGAGGCGAGCCGCGAGTGCGAGTATTTACAAATGCTCTAACTACGAAAAACTCAGAAACTGTGCACAATTTCACTGCGTGTGTGTTTGCTGGACTGTGTTTCACTGACACTTACAGCAAAAGCCCTTATTTCACGGCGATTAAGAGAATGAAAGTAAACTCCATTTCTCTCTCTCTCACTGTGGCCCATGAGTGCATCTGTGTAGAGCGCCAACGTGCAAGAGCCAATAGCAGCCCTTTCTTTTGAACGCTTGACCAATCAAAGGGGTGTAACGCCCCATTCACACGGAGCGTCAGTTTCAACGCTTCCCATTCACTTTGAATGGGTGACGTCAGGCGTTGCCGAACTGCATTGTGGATCCGTCGGCGCCGCTTCAGAGGCGTTGCTCGCTGCAGACGTTGGGATTTGCTCAACTTTTCAAGCGCCGATGGAAGCGTCAGCCAGTCAGATTGCTGTATGCAAATACACCAGCTCAGACAGTGGCCTATTGCTGACTAATTTTATTGGCTGACGCTGCTATGACGATCGCGTCAACCCCAACTTTAGCCACGCCCTCTGTCAAGCGTTGACGCTGAAGCCCTGTGTGAATGGGGCGTAAGAAATAGCTTTGTAGACAAGGCTCTCAGAAAGCAAGCAGGGATATTTATATTTGTCTATTTGCTATAGACTATTTCAATGTGGTCATGTCATTGGCCCATCAACATTTCCTGCTTGACGTTAAACTATTTCCTAACTGTAACAAGAGGCAATTCAATCATAACTTGATTTTAAATCAGCCGTCATAACACTATTTATCAATATGTGGACCTTTTTGGATTCTCAGAAGCAATGGAAATTAAAAATGTAAAACAGGAAATGCGTTAGGACCATTGTTTTTGTTTACATCCGTCAAAATTGTCTATAAATGCTCGTGTTATTTAAAGGTACAGTTTATATATAGGACTGTTTGTATTAAAGGACAAAATTGTTTTACAAATAGTATATAAATATATTTATACATTTTAATACAAGAATTGTTGTGCTGTGAAGAAAATATAAAACTGTGTATGGAAAGCATTGTCAATGCGCCATGATGCACCGAGATATCGAATTGAACAGAATCGATGGCATGATAATCGTTACCGAACCTGTGAGACCAGTGTAGGTTCACACCTCTAGTGTTTTGTACATAATTTCTGTATATAGTTCTGTCTATAGAAATGAACAAACACACATCCAATTATTATTATTTTTTTTACATTATCTGATTTAATTTTCTTGTAGTTTGAAATAGTTTTCTTTCTCATTTTCAGGAGACTGAGGAAGAGGAATCTGAAAAAGGTATGTTTGGTCACTTATTAGGGTGGAGATTTTTGTTTTTCAGGTTACAGAAGTTTGGACTGCTCTTGCTTTTTCTTTTGCTGGTTTTCTATTTCAAATTAAAAAAACGTCTCTTGCTGCAATTCATGGACATTAAAATGTCCCATCTGGAATGTGCTGCATCAAAGGACAGACAATGCTTCATCGTTTGTGTTAACATCAGTGATCCTCCTACTCTTCTCATCTAATTCGTTAAAGAGCACACCTTTCCACTGCATTTCATCACCAAGAAGACAGCCTTTCACCCCATTGATTTCCAACAAGTATCCTCTCTTCAAAACACCATCAAAGTTTCACCAAGTCGCCTCTTTTTCTGTTGAGACTGGACTGTCTTTGAAATGGAGACTGCAACAGGCTGCATGCCTTTGATGACTGGTCAGAACATGACATGACATATGAACCTTGTTCACCAAAGTCTTGACACTTCTTTCTAACTACAGTGTACCCAACATGGCATAGATGGACATTAGCGTCACTGCTTGTGCTTTGAACTCATTCAAGACTGGATGCAGCTTAGTGGACATCCATTTTTAGCTGTGTAACTGGACAGAGTGCTGTGAACAAGACTGAACTTCTCCAATGGATCAGAGAAGATTTGGCACTCATGTTTCGATTTGCCTCATCAGCTGTAAACTGAGATGGACAGTCAGCGTAAGGGTTTGAAAGAAGACCCTCGGTGTGGCCACAAGAAACCGAGTGACATCTGTCAGGAGAACTTTCATAATGGCACGAATATGCAGTTTCACTCAGACTGAATGCATGTCCATGAAGCAAAGTGTGTCAATGTCACCCAGTTTTGGAACTCTCCCAAGATGTTCATCGTAGCGAGAAGATTGTCCAGCCTCTACGCTGTTCTCAAAGGAATGTGTTTTTATGTGTACCTGTGGTTTCCTCACCCACGATGACCACTAATACTAAACTTGCTCTGTGTTGTACTTTCTAGGTCACGTAGCACAAAGATGTGAATGTTAAACAATGTGTTTTTGCCATGTTTTATGCTTGTTAAATCCCTCAGATGTAACTGATACTGATGATGCTACTCGTGACAATTCTAAAACCTTCTCCTGCGAAGACGGCCTTGCAGAGCCCGAGGTTGAGGCAGGAGTGGAGCCTGATCTTGAGGCTGAGGCAGAAGTGGAGCCAGAGCCCGATCCTGATGCAGAGATTGAGGCAGAGAGAGAAGCTGATCCAGCGCTGGAGGCCATGGAGAGTGAGCCTGCTCCTGAACCCCTGAAAGAAGTTGAGGATGACAATATATCTGTCACCATCCAGGCTGAAGATGCCATCACACTGGATGTAGATGGCGACGACCTCCTGGAAACAGGTAAACATGTGAAACTTCCAGATTCTGAGGCAGACAAGTGCTGCGAAGAGCCTGAGGCCACTGCTGAGATGGGGCAGGAGACAGACTCTCTGGCTGAAGTGATAGATGGCCACAAGGATGGTAAGAGAGATGATGGGCTGAAGTCTGACGCCGCCAAGAAGGACAGCAGAGAGGCCTCGAAGAAAGGAGAAACGGGAGACAAGGAAAAGGATTCTGGGAAGAAAGGCCCCTCTTCAACTGGGGCGACAGGTCAAGCAAAGAGGTTTGTCTTTCTATGTCAGTTCTTTAAGATACTACTACCAAGTTCCAGCTCACTAAGAACGCAGCATTGTGGGTAGCCGCAAGAATTTTTTCATAACAAGTTGTTCAGTGTACCTAATCCCCGCCTTTGGTTTGCTCTTTTGGTTTGGTTTGCCATTTTTTCAAGTTTGGTAATTGGAGTTAAACGAGGAGATGAAAACACGTCTGTTACGCACACATTTCCAGCACTTGCTTTTCCAGTCCCTACTTATGGGTTAAAAAAGAGCAGTAGTTCCAGTGATGTCAGAGGGGTTTGTCAGTCCAGTGAAGTGATTCTCTCTGAAGTTGAACACCCTCCTGAGGATGTCATTGGTCAAGGGAATAAATTGGCAGAAAACTTGACCCACCTTGCTCCTGTGGAAAAGCAAGAAAAAGAAGCCTTATTGGAGTTTTTGTCCGAATACAAGCCTTGCCTATGGGGATTTATTATTTTTTTGTTCTTTTCCTTTTTCTGTAATGCAAAAAACATTTGTGTAACCTTTGTTGTTTGTTTGGAGCTGTACCTCGGTGCCCAAAACCTTCTCTCATGCGCTTGTACTCATTAAAGTATTTCTCTCTTCTTGTCGCTTTTGTAATATTCACATTTTAGCTCTTCAAAAGACAGAGATGGAAAGGCTGCGAAAGATGAAAAAGGTATGCATTTTTAAATTAAATAGATTCACGTTGAAGAATATTCAACTTAGAAATTGATCTTAAGTTTATACACAGTAGTACAATTGTACAATTCTTAAGCAACATGATACAATTTTAAGCTTGGGTAAGCAGGAGTGCAGTGTTTCGTAAAGCTTGTCGTCTGTTTTCAGGAAGTGGCGGCAGCAGTACCAGCTCTACTCGCAATCTGTGGGTGAGTGGCCTGTCGTCCAACACCAAAGCAGCTGATCTCAAGAACCTCTTTGGCAAATATGGAAAGGTAAAAGTTGTTTGTATGTGATTCATCTTAAAATTAATACGTTTGTGATTGAGGTTGTAATGGTGACTTATCAAATGTACAAAATATATATGGCACGTATAACATGCACAATGAAACTGAAACACTGGCCAATTTAGTGTTGGGGGTTTCATGGCTAGATTTGACCAGCTTTTTGGCCAATCTTATTGCCTGTTCCACCAGTAAGTGTGCAGGTCTAATTAGCAGAGTAATAGCACAGTTTTGCTTAAAATATTGCAATGCACACAACATTACGGGTGACATATTGGAGTTCAAAAGAGCAGTAATTGTTGGTGCGGGTCTTGCTGGCGCATCTGTGACCAAGAGTACAAGTTTTTGTGATGTATCTAGAACCACGGTATCCAGAGTAATGTCAGCATACCAACAATAAAGATGAACCACATCCAACAGGAGTAACTGTGGACGCAACAGGAAGCTGTCTGGATGCTAACCAGGATTGTATACAAAAAACATAAAACCACAGCTGCCCAACTCATTGCAGAATTAAATTTCCACCTCAACTCTCCTGTTTCCAACAAAATTGTTCATCGGATGCTCCACAGGGTCAATATAAATAGCTGGGCTGCTCTAACAAACCTTTGGTCACTTGTGGCAATCCCAAACTTTTTGACCTGTGGACAATGTAGAATATTTATTGTTTGAAACATGTATTGAAGGAGTCCACCTTCGCTGTCTTTCCCACGTTCGGGAGAGTTACATTGTGGAGAAGCCCCAAAGAAGCATATCACTCAGACTGTTGCATGCCCAGAGTGAAGTACGAGGGTGGATCAGTGATGGTTTGGGCTCCAATATCATGATGTTCCCTAGGCCAATACTTGTGCTAGATGGGAGCGTCACTGCCAAGGACAGCCAAACTATTTGGAGGGTGCACCCAATTATTAAAAAATTGTATCTGTAAGGCAATGTCATGTATCGGGATTAAATTGCACCAATACACACAGCAAGACTGGTGACAAAAGGGGTTTGATGAATATGAAAGTTAAGTTGAGCATCTTCCATGGCCTGCACAGTCACCAGATCCTAATATTATTGAGCGACTAGGGGGTGTTTTGGAGGAGCGAGTCGGGAAACTAAAGAAGAAATAATCTGAAGAAGAATGGCTCAAAATCCCTCTGGCCACTGTGCAGAACTTGTATCTGTCATTCCCAAGAAAACTTGATAATGTATCTACACCATACTAATGAATTATTGTGTTATAAAACCAGGCGTTTGTTTTATTGTCCAACCCCTTTATGTATGTGTACATTTTATATGCGCATGAAATTTAAAATTATTTTTTAAAATAGGTTTTTAGTGCCAAAGTGGTCACCAATGCTCGTAGCCCAGGAGCTAAATGTTATGGATTAGTTACCATGTCATCAAGTGCAGAAGTGGCCAGGTGCATCTCTCACTTGGACCGCACAGAACTCCATGGACAACAGATATCTGTGGACAGGGTAAGCGCTTCACCATTGTGCTGGAAAAGTGTTTACTCTTCGTATTTAAGGACTTTCTATGGGGTTGATACTAAATGATACTTTCATACTTGATCTCTGATCTCGAGGTATCATCCTCACAGGTGAAAACTGACCCATTTAAGAAGGACTTCTCAAAAAAAGAGGGAGAAGACAAGGTGGCTTCCAGTAAAATTTCTGGAGAAAAGCGCACCCCAGTTGGAGCAAAACCTTCCAGCAAGTAAGTGTTTTTCCGGATTTAACAATAAGGTTGTTTTGTGGCATCTGTTATATTACTTTATTTTCAATAGGACTCCAGTTTCATGTAAGAAAGAGGAAAAGAAGTCAGACAAACCCTTAGAGAAGGACAGCAAAGACATCAAAAAACTGGACTCAAAAAGCAACAAATCCGATGCACCTTCCAATTCTGGACCCGAGGCAGCAAAGAAAGATGACAAGAAACATGGACGTATGTTACTGTTTGATTGTATTAATCTTAGTGATGCATTAAAGTGAATTTGAAACTGAAGCCAAAAGTAGAGGATGCACTTGGCAGAAAAACACTAGACAAACAACCAGAGAAATGCTCATTAAAGTCATTATTTCGATTGATTGTTTTTTTTTTCTTCAAACCTGGTCATTTTTATTAGCCATAGTTTTGCTGCATCCCTAATTTAGCTTTTGAAGAAGTTTAAGAACATAAGACCAACTTACAGTTGTGTTTTTATCGTATGTATCCTTCTAATACACAGGAAAGAGTCCAGGCAATACAGTGCTCAACCAACCTAAAGGAGAGCAAATCTTCAATAAATCGCGTCCTCCTTTTAGAAGGGGTGGGAGGTTTGAGAAGGTACAATAGACTTACTTGGAAAGTAATTCATTTTCTTTAGAATGTTATTTTTGAAGGCCAAATTAACTGATTGTTTATTACTTGACAGCCTGGTCCACCCAACATGATGAACAGACGCCCCAGATGGTTCGGACCACCTGATGAGGTTAGTTAACACATTATTGTAAGAAGACTACTTTCTCGATTATTTTGCATAATGTTTTTAATTTATTTGCTTTTGTAAAAACTTACAGATGGAGATGATGAAGAAAGGGCGTCCCATGCCTAACAAAGGTGGCAATATTGAAATCCTGCCATTTGAGAAGATTAAGGAACAGCGAATGCGTGAGCGCATAATCAGGATGGAACGTGCTCGCAGGGCTGTGGAACTGCGCAGGTAGACATGCTTTTTCATTCATGCACAAAATCTCAAAAGTGCTTTGTTTGCAGTCTATAATGCTCTTTTGGTCTGACCTTCAGACGACGCGAAGTAGCAGAGCGGGAGCGCAGAGAGAGAGAGCGTATCCGTGTTATGCGCTGAGCGCGAAGAAAGGGAGAACCTAATGAGAGAACGTCAAAGGCTGGAGGTCGAAAGACAAAAACTAGAACGCGAGCGCATGGAGAGGGAGAGACTGGAACGGGAGCGGATCCGAATAGAGCAGGTGCAACCACGATATACCTGCTCATGGAAATTCAGAGTTGGCGTGTCTTATGTGTTTGTTGATGTGCTGAAATTTTGTGTATGTGAAGGAGCGACGCAAGGAAGCAGAGCGTTTGGTTCGTGAACGCGAGGAACTAAGACGACAACAGGAACAGCTGCGTTACGAGCAGGAGAAACGTAACAACTTAAAGAGGGGACGTGATGTTGACCAGAGGTGTGTGAACAATTTCATTGTAGTTATTATTGAGGTGTTACTGGTATCTAAGGTTTTCTTCTCTTTATGTACAGGAGGGACGATCCATACTGGAATAGTGGTAAAAAGATGGCGACTGAGCCAGAGGGCCGGATCAGTCAAAGTGGAGACTACAACAGCAGACAACAAAACCGTTTTAATGATTTCAACCCCAGAGACCGCAACCGGTACCCACAGTCCTCTGCTGTGCAGTCCAATAACTTTGATAGGTGAACTTTGATTTGTGGATTCCCAAGCATAGTTTGACTGAACGCTTTTGATCTGTATTTTTCACACTTTACTTTTGCTTATTCTTCAAGCTATGAGTTTTATTTTATTACAGTTTTACAACCATTTTATCACACCGCAAATGTGATAGTGACAGTACAACAAACAATAAATTAATACTTAAGATATTTCCAAGATAAGATGTTTCCTAACAAATCCATAGCAGAACATTTGTACAAGTGAGCCACAGATGGAGTCTGTTCGTAAAAATTAGCTTTTGTTTGAATGAATAAAATATTATACATGTATTCAATGAAAAAAAATATATTCAAAGAACTTTTCACCACTGATTGGTGGTTTTAGTACCATGTTAATTCATCCATGACAGGCCTAAACTAGTTCAGCACAAAGTATCAGCACAAAAAAGTTTGGTATAAAATAAGTTAAAAATCCTGTGTTGTGTCTTAGTGCTAACTTGCCAAATGAGCAAAGTTGTTTAAATTAAACAAATATAGCATATTTCATTAGATTTTTTTTGTTTATGCAGACGTAACCGCTTTAACGAAGCTGATTCAAAGAAGAATCGACCCGCGCCACGTCGGGAAGGCTCTGGCTTTGAACGCTATCCTAAAGACTTTGAAACTGTACGGAGAGCAGAACCACCACCTCCACCTCGTGCAGAGCTCCGAGACAGTGATCGACGAGAGATTCGAGATCGTGATGAGCGCAGACAGGCGTCCATGCCTGATCGGGCATCTGGAGGCAGAGCACCACCTCCTGCCATTGCCCACTCCCGCACCCCCAGAGATGGCAGCCATGCTGGCTGGAAGAATGATGGAGGAATGAATACGAAGCAAGATGTCAGGTATAGTAGATCTTCTGAATGTGCTTTCTTCTTTTCTAGCGGTTGGCAATTAAAATTTGTATCTTATTTGGTACTGATGTTTAAAAATCTAAATTATTTATGACCTAGAACACAATACATAAAAGTAAATGTTCTACTTTTTGATCTGAAAACGTTTTCATTGAATGCTCATTCTCTTTCGAATGTTTTTGTGTGACTGCATATTTTACAGCCTTCAGTACTGAGTTTAATATAAAAAAAGTTATTTAAAGTAATTTGTAATCTTTGTTTTTTGTAATTGTATAAGCCTTCAATTTTATTTCTAACAATCTAGGAGAATAATACTTTGATTGTAGTAAAAAAATTTTTTTTTTTTTCAAAATTCACATTTACAGTGCATGTGTTATATTTTAGTGCCAAAGTATATATTTGTAGTATATATATTTGGGTATATATTTGTAGCAATAAACAATACTACCACAAACTGAAAATTAAGCCCTGTCTCTGGTTTGAGAGGCTGGTAACCAGTGCTTTGCTGCGAACTATTTACAGACCAGTTCAGATGCGTCAGGAACGTCCAGGCCGAGAGGGTCCTGGACCTGCCATGAGAGGGGTGTCCTCAGCCAGCCGTGGCAGAAGCAGCTTCAACAGCCGAGACGGCAGAGCTGTGGTTATGGGCGAGCAGGTAATGTACACAACATGCCTCTGATGCACTTCTTTTGTTGCTGTTTTGCAAATCTAATGCCACATTCCTCTTTGTTACCACAGTCGCACTTCAGCAGTGGCAGGCAGGTGGTGGTAGAGAGACATGGACGTGATCAGGGCCCAAGGAAAGAATGGCACGGGTCTGGTGGCTCACAGAGTGGAGGATTCACAGATAACCGCCGGATGGGAGACAGTCGGCCTGGCATGATGGCTCAACACTCCAGGTTTGTTTTGCTCTAGTGTGCATGTTTATGCCTTTTTTTTTTTTTTTTTTTTTGTACCAGCTCTTTTCACTTCTAAGAGCTGGTTCACATACCTGAACATGTCATATGTTTAAGCACAACTATCAAATTGCAAGAGTACACTGTAATAGTAGCTCGTGTCCACAGAGCAGTACGCAAGTATTTTCACTGTCAAAAGTATTTTACCAGATTTTATCAGGTGATATGAGCTTTTCGCCAATGTATCAATATCTGCAAATTTGCTGCCAATCTGTCACTCATATGATCATTTTTAAAACGTTTTTCACAGAACATATAACACAGACAAAATAAGTGAAATGGTGTAAACTACTTGGTTAGTCCAGCAGATTGCACTCCATTGTTTGCAACCAGCGATCCTGACATTCAGTCAGTAAGCAGTGGCATTCAGGCTGTCTTCACAATAAGTTGCAAACTATTTTGTTATTGTAAAGTAAAACAATGACCCCATCAGTTTTCACGGTTCTCTATACATTGACCTATTTATGTCACAATATCCACAAATATCCCCTACCTCAGCTCTGTGTGTGTATTTATGTGCGGAGACTTTTAATTGGATTTATGGCCATATGTGCGCTTCCGGTAAACTGTCATATCATTATAAACTCCTGCTGCAGTGTCGTCTCTCTGGGCTTCTATTCAGTGCAGCAAGCAGCGGAGTATTACTGCATTCAGTTGGCTGTACATTAGGAGATGTGTCAATAAATGAATACAGCAAAACACAACATCACTGTGTACCTGTCATTTACTGAGACATACAAATATAGCTATAGTTCGCTTGTTACGCAGATACTGTATAAAGCAAAAAGTAAACCACCGCCTGTATTGCCTTTTAGTGTATCTGATTTTATAAGATAAAACCATTATAAATCATTATTTAATAATTAAAGCGAGAGTGACTCCTAGTTAATGTAGTTTTATTTGTTTGTTCAGTCACTATATATTTTTTATTTATTAAGCTGTTAAATTGAATATGATTCATGATTTTCTGCAATTATCATTTTGATTACGAAAATTGTAATTAAGATGCTTATTAAAACAATTGAGCCAGTTATTATTTTTATATGACATTACTAGGATTTTTGAATAGTTTGACAAATCATGAAAAAAAATATTAATTTTAAATGTTTATATTTGCTTTCTGGATAAATTATTGCAAACATGTCTAAACATCAAATGTTTGTGTATATTTTGTATTTTGTACTAGTGAAAAGTTTGGAAACAAGAATGGGTGTTTATTTGACTGGTCCTGTATGCATAGAGAGAATATTATTTCCTTATATTGGTATTGGCCCCCCAAAAAACACATCGATCAGGCTCTAGTCAGAAGTTGTGAATACCAAAATTTCCAATGCTAAAAGTTGGCGGCTGTCCAAAGCGCCCAGCTACGACTCAGGACACCGTTCATATTTCTGCAGCGCCACAGAGCACCATCTGAATAGTTTAATTTTAAATAACATTCGAATGTGCGCGTCTGGTGTGCGATACTACCAACTGTCAAGTGCTCGTCACATCACAAAGCGGCACATCCAGTGTGCAACCCCCTTTAGACTCACTGTAGAATGCTGATTTGTCTGCAGAGAATAGTCTTATCTAAGCTTGTCAAAGGGGGGTTTTGACAACACAGGAAGTGCCATTTTAAATGCATCTGAAACATGACAATTTTTACTGCAATAAAACAATGAACTCGAAGCTTGACGTTTACGCGTGGAGACACGACCACATGCCAAGAAGCAAGAATATTATCTTTTATGTCCTCCAATGTTGTTTAAGGGGGTCATTCACATAGTATCTTTAAACACATAGAAAGAGCAAGTCATGCTGCTTTCCCTCTCTATTTGCATGTGCTTATTAAATGTTTATTCTACCAAAACAAATGTTTAACACTGGAAAGCAAAGAGACATTCAAAATTTGTTGTTATTGTGTTTAATAATACTACAGTTTTATTTCTTTGATTTAATATTCTTAAATTAAAAAATTAATTGCAGTTACACGTTTATCCAGTTTGTTTTTTAATTAGCATTAATATTGAAAATACAGTTTCAGTGTAGTTACTGGCCAATGATAGTAAAATGTTAGTTTGAGCTCTGGGTTTGTGAAATGCTACTTTGGTGAGGGGGAAAAAGGTGGATTGTAGTTAACACTTTTTATAGTCTTTTTATAAAATGTTGGCTTTGCATACATATTGATTTGACTGTTGTTGTGTGTTTCTACAGTCATTCCTCCACTGGTATAAACAGAATTGTGCAGATCACTAATGTTCCGATGACCGGCAGCAGCGGAGGATTCAAGCCCTTTAAAGGAAGGTTCTAGCATCTTTGCAGCAGGAAAATATAAATATTTTTTTTATTGTTATTTTTTTAATTTTGATCTTCTGATGTTTTTAATCGGCTAAAAGTATATATAGCCAGAAGGTTATTGTAAAGATTGGGTTTGGTTGGCTCTTGTTATGTGTAAAAGGCTTTACATGTAGGTTTTTGTTTCCTGAACTGTTCTCTGGTGACCTGTAAACAACCTTTGTGCACAAACATGTTCTCCTGACACACTGTAGGTGCAGCTGTACAGCTTATTTCTTAACCAGTGTTTGTTTAGATAACCTTGACACGTTGTTCCAGATACTCTCATATGCTTTGGTCGAACTACTGTGTGTAGCACTGGACACATCTGTAATTCCAGTAACATTTCAATATGTGACCCCCTTTTTTCCTTTTTGATGATAGTGACTATTCTACAAGTTGATATTAAATTATGTGGATTATGATTGTGTATAGTTTGCTTCTGTATGAGACTTTGGAGGGAGAAACTTCAGGACTGTGAATGACAATCAGAAGAATCACACAGACTCACTGACCAGACTTCCTTTAATCAGACGTATTGTCTCTCGTCTAAGGCATTTGTTACAAAAAACTGTCCATCTACTCTTTGACACTGGTGGGCTACATCAATCTTTTTGGTCATTAATGAACCTTACACACAATGGAAGGTTGACCCTTATAATATCCAGATTTTTTTTTTGTCTTTTTTTCTTTTTGCTAAGTTAAAATGTTTTGTGTAAATATACACGTATAAAGGATATAAAATAGAAATTGTAATGGGACTGTTCCTTAAAATGATTTAGGAGTACATGTATTCATCTCTTAAACATGCATCACAATTGCATTTCCATCATGAACTCACTTAGTAAAATCAATGCACCAAGAGAAACCTTTCCAGTTACCATCATGGGCAGAAAGCATGTAATGTGTGGCGTTTTAATAGCAAGAAAATGATTAACTTTCTCAGACATTAGTTGGAATCATCCTTGGTAGCCCTATCTTTATTGGCTGCTTTCATTCCCACATCCTTTGATGGCATGAATATGTGAAACATCAAATTATATTCATGAGAAGTCTTGCAAACATTTCCTATATGAAAGCAGGGCAAAAAAAAACTTCTAAATGGCAGCATTTAACTCAAAACATTAGAAAGTTGTTTAGGTTCTTCTTGCAGCTTCATAAAGTTAAGCAGTATTGCGAAACATTGTATTTATTGGGTGTACAAATCAGGTTCAAATGTAACCAGACAAACTGGTCATTCACTTATTTATAAAAAGAGGTATATTCTCATCTAGTGCATTCAATGTAACAGTGCTTAAATAACTCAAACTCAACAGAGCTTCAATGGGTGCTGCACACCAATGGCCAACCAAGCAGACAAGGCCTTAGAATATGTACTTGCATTATTTGGGGTCAAAAATAACTTAAGCTAAATGTACATGTTTAAAAATGGGACTTTTTCTCCAATTTATGAAGCTTGCACTCACAGACTCCCTATTCCACACACCACCATCTCAATATTTAACCCACTAACATGTATATATACCTGTGACATTTAACACATTTGCAATTAACAGGATCATTTTAATGCAAATGGTTTAAGCTAAAGCACATTGCAGAAGAATGAAATGATTGGCAACCAATACAAACATAAGCTAATGCACAGCGGAAACACATTATAATCACTCCTTCCTGTTCAAAAGCACACTAAAATGTTCATACTAAACATGAACTAAAGCAAAGTAAATGTTTGACTATTTCACCAGTTTGCTTGTGTGGTTAAGATCTGAATGTTTTGTCAGTTACAGATACAAAGTATATACTTTAACCCCTTTACAAATTATTTAAATCACTCTGCCAACTCTAAACTGACTAACTTGTGTTTCCTACTGTATGACACTAGTTGCAGAGGTGATGGAAGCTCTCTGACATGTATGGAAATCTACAGCTTGTGTAGTGTGTAATGATAGTATGGACGCTATTATATTATAGGGAACATCTCAGGTTAAACGCGGTAAGCTACTTCACCTCAGGTAACGCTTTCTAAACAAGTCATGGTTTCTCTTAAAATCCCAGTTTCTGGGGTTTGAAATGTTATGCTTGGATGACTAACAATAACTAACGTTTTAATAAGAATGACATTTCTACAAGGCTTTTCACAAGGGAAATTATTACGAAATATTCCCAGGTTGTCGTGTTTTACTTTTCAAACTGCTCGTAAACTGGGACGTTTGATGACGATGACGTAGCTACAATCTACGCCCTGCATTTATTTGCTGTCAGTCGGACAAATACGACACTTGGCCCGTTTTTGTCAATGCTCTCCTGTTGGCAATCATTTTGTGACTAGTGTACTGTAAAGGTAAGAAAAATCCGTAACTCTTCACTTTACTTGACTAATTTTTCCTTTCAAACGCTGAAAATCTAAGCAGCGTGTTGTTGACAATGCTTCAAAACTACCAGTGAAAATTTAATCTAACCAATGTTTCTTAAAAGCCGTGTTATAACAACGGGAAGTAGCTCAGACCACACTATAGCTACGACAAAGACACAGGAGAACAATATCGCTGTAATTACCGAAATAAATATGCACATATGCTTTATTATCTCTTGGGCCGCTATAACGCGTCCGCCATATTGAAACGGTCAAAGCCAATCTGCAAATCAACAACAACAAAAAAAAAAACTACCCGCGGTTTTATTCAGAGTGGTAAATGTTTTTCTCAAGCATTGGATATTCTTTGTGTTTTACAACAAATATCACGGTTAACTTATGGTTAAGGCAGCAAAACCATGGTGAATTTGGGGTTACCAGTACATCACAATACAGGACAAAAGCTTTAACATGACATTAGTAAGTTTCCAGAACTTAAAAACCTGTTAAATATATAAATACAACTGGGTATATTGTCATCAGTTGAAGGATATCTTTAGGAATTTAAACCTCACCTGATCAATTTCGTAGCATCTTATAGTCCCCAAGAAATCAAAACTAACCATATGATTTAGTTAATAATAATAATTCCTTACATTTATATAGCGCTTTTCTAGACACTCAAAGCACTTTACACATTGAGGGGAATCTCCTCATCCACCACCAGTAGGCTCACATTTATAGTTTTGTGGTGAACGATTCATCTGTGCATGTCATTAAAAAAAATACTTTTCCCTTCTAATCTAAACGTGCTTCCTGTTTTTGTTTAGGTTTTTTTTTTCATTTAATTTGTCAGATTAGCAAATGAGCATGGCTAACATATTTAACCAGCTGCGGCAACTGTCAGTTTTGACAACAAACAGAAATGGCGAGGAGGAGTCTTTTAGGTTGTAATAACTCTCCTCAAACCCTTTTCCTCATCTTTCTGAATGAAATGCCTACTTTACTACAGAACTACAGAATGAAATACCTACTTTGCTTGTAGAAAAACAAGCCACCCTCACTGCTGTGTCATTTAATTTTCTGTTTCTCTAGGAACTGAGTCACAATATGAAAAAATAACGGTCGCAGCTTCTGATTCATGGGGACTTAAAAAAAAAAAAAAAAAAAAAAAGCGTCTTTATTTTTACTGAGTAATAACCCACTGACCATTCCATTATGGTAGATGCATCTGCCCTGGAAAACTATAGTTTTACTACTAAAAAACAAACAAACAATGTTTTATTGTTGTTAAACAATGGTAACCACAAATTAACCATGCATTCGCTACACAAACCATAGTTTAACCAAAATTGTTTAACAGTGTTAATCAAACACTAAAAGCCATGGTTTCTTCACTTTTATTATAAAACCTTGGTTCATTTTCATAAGGGTGGCATGGTTTAATATTGCAGTTATGTAGATGTATCTATGATTGGAATTACTATCAGAATCGACTCGCCTTTGAGCATTTCAAATCGCAGATGATATAACTGCAGCACACACTTAAAAGTCTACTAATGCCATTTTGTTATACTTCTATGGGAGTCCTTCCAGTCAAACCCTGTGTTGTACATTAAATCTATATCCGTTACCAAGGCAGCTAATACACATCAAACTGTTTGCAAGACACTCATGGATATGTTCCTTCTGTGAAGGCCTGTGCGGTTTTCTGTCTATGGTAAGGTCTACAGATTGTCTCAGTCTTGTCTCGCACCTGTTTTATGTCGGTATAAAAGATACTGTAAATATTGTAAGGCTTTTTATATACAGAGAGTATTGGCCACCGAGGGACCAAACGTCAAAGCAACAGTTTGAGCCCATAACTGACTAGCATTTGACTGCATCTACTAGTGCTCCCAGAAAACCACTGGGCAACTGTCTGACCAACGACTACCCCACCACAAGCTTGTCTACATGCAGGAGTTGTTCATTCTTGCATTGTGAGAGCAGAACATCAGGAAAACATAGCCCAACATTGGCGTTTCTCTGAGTCTGAGGCTCAACACAATGCTCAGTTCAAGGCATATAGCTGGAATGTTTGGATAGAAGACCTTGTCTCTCAGGAGGCAGCACTGGAACAGGATGGGCTTGAGAATCCTTTCCTACCTTACATCCATTTACATGAGCCAGAAACAGACCGATATATCGGTCAGCTCGATTATTCAGCAAATGTTTAGTCATTTTCTGATTATCATCCTCAATAATCCGCTTGGCTAATTAACAAAAATGTATCACCTGCTCTTCAGATTTCAGGCTTTTGTAAAACCTATAAAGTTTGACCACCAGCTAGATGAAAACACAAACCATACAGAATCATTCAGGGATTGGGGCAATAACATTGTAGTTCACTGAGTTCAAGGATGTCTCTCCTATACTCCTACCCATATTACATTTTGTAAGGCAAATATGAACCAGAATTTTGGCTGAAAGTTAAAAGTGGTAGGGCAAAACAACAACAAACAATGACCACATATTTTATATGCCTTCCATTAAAGCTATGTACATTAAGGGTAGTGTCAGTTGTTCGCTGATATTCCCAGTAAATATCCTGTTAGCAAAAACTATCCTTTTGTAGACGCGTCTATGTAACCAAATGGAATAGCAACTTCCTAAATAGGAAAACATTTCTGAATGCATCTGTGGAGATCACTGCTCCTACAATATCAACAATGTGAAATTTGGCATCAAACTGCCAGGCTATGGTGGCCTACATCATGTCCTGAGACATTACCTTTGCCAAGAGACCTGTTGGCTTGCTACCTGCTCATGTGAACGGCCTTTCAGTAAAAGATCTCAGAAATCCTTCAGTCAAACAGAAACTGACCAATAAAACGAATCTACATATGCATATATACGGGTAAACTGGTATAAAATAGCTTATAAACAACAGCAATAACGGAAATCCACAAAAAAAGAGAAAATGCTTTGTATAATGAGAAACAAAAACACTTTTTTTTCTTTTTTGAGCGGAGGGGTAGTTTTTGAATAGTGCTATGTGTACATTACCTTGTTTTACTACAAAACAAAAAAAAAACTAAATAAAAAAAATAATAAAATCCACCCTCCCTGGTGACCCCACACAAATATAGTGCACTGCAGTGGTTTTCCTGCTGAGATCATTTGGCCAGCTCTATGTAAGATGTAGTGATAGTCCTTGTAGTGACATCCCTCTCTGCTTGTCTGCATCTTCAGAACACCGAGGGTTAAAGTCAGGCACAAGTGGCTTGAGAATGGCAAGTCCTCTCCGATCGTCACGCTTCATCTCCATCGGTCACCCGTGCTCTTTCCACTTCACGCTGGGAGATGCATTGCAGAGCCACTGGAATTAAACTGCTGCCCGTTTCGCACTCTACACGGTCCACTGCTGTTACAACAAGATGCATTTATCTTTGTCCTTGGCTTCCTTCTTGGGTTTGCGTTCGCCTGTAGAGGGCTGTTTTCCTGGGCTTGGAGAAGCTGCAGCTCCCCCTGCTGAGGCTCCAGCAGCTGCCGCTCTGTCCACCTGGTCTGCACCCGCTGCTGCTGGCTGGCCCTGAAGACACGAGAGGAATGTATTTAGTGCTTACTTGAATTTTATGGGCATGAAATGTTATCAGGCTCAATGTTTATTTCCCCCAGACTTCTCCATTCACATCATCTGCTGAAACCCTTTGCCCCCTAAAAGATCTTCCTCTATCTTATCAACAGCTGTAAAACCAGAACCAAGTCCTAATCGACATTTTTCTTTTGCTTTACCCTTTTCTTTTTCAGTCTTTTTAAAAACTTTTGTGTCATTACAAGTGTTAAAATACCAAAGCTCCGAAAAAATACCAACTGATGAAGAGCCGGTTTGCTCGAAACGTTACACACTTTGTGTTAGCCTTTTTAATTTAATCAATTGGTATTTTTAGGAGTTTTGGTGTTGCCGCCGCCTTGAATATATTTTTGCACTTTTTGCTGAGCACCCATTTAGAGTGATGTGCGTGCTTTTGTGCATTTTTTTATCATTACAAGTGTTCCAATTACATGTTTTGCTAGTGTTTTTGCCTCTCTGGTATGGAGCACTGTTACATTTATGTTACCTTAAAGTAACTTTCGATAAATTTTAATCTGTGATGGAAAAAGGGGAAACCTTTTTTTCTATGACTTAAGATGAGAAGATAAGACACAAAATTATATAACTGCAACTACATCAACATGCCATTTTTACTGACAATAAAAGCAAGAGAATCCTTCATGCTTATCAGATGTCAAGAGTTTAAATCCCCCAAACAGGGAATACATTTTTTGCAGTAGATTTTATTTAATCTTTGCAATCTTGCAACCATCTGCACATGCTCCATCTACACTTATAGAAGCTCAGACGATCTGAAAACGCCAGTGAACGTGTAAAATGGAGTTCAGCAATCGCTACTGAGATGTTCTGCTCAAACAAAATCTATTAGAGCCAGTGTGTCTTCCTTCACTAGTGAACAACAAGTGTCACAACTAGGGGTGTGAACCTACACTGGTCTCACGGTTCGGTTACGATTATCATCCCATCGATTCGGTTCAATTCGATGCTTTCCATACATAATTAGACTTTTTTCTTTACAACACAAGAAAAAAAATTGTTTTAAAATCTATAAATATGTTTATATTTATATATTATTTGCATACAAATTTGTCCTTTAATACAAACACTCAGATACATGAACTGTACCTTTAATTTTACCTGCTCAAAAAAAAAAAACACTGTGAATGTTTTAGACAAAACTCCAATACATGCACAGAAGACAGCACGAGCATTCACAACAAATAAACTCATGTAAATATTATCTCGCTTGCTTTTTGAGCGCTGGCAAGTTCTTACACCCCTATGACTGAGAGATGGAGTTTTACAGCATTTCTCCCTAGTAGTAAAATAGCTCGTGCTTTACCATTCCTCAATGTCAGTGAAAGATCTGCTTTTTGTAGTAGGACTGTTTTATTTACTCACCCTCGCCTCCTTCGCCATAGTATTCTACCGCGACATCGCGCATAGGGGATAAATGACGTCAGTGCGTAATAACCGGTTATGATCTATTACTGAACCGATATCGAATTGTCCCCATCTGCATCGCGGTGCACAGAAGAAACGATTAATTTTGACACCCCTAGTCACAACAATCACTATGATTATTATATTGAGAACATTTTATTTAAATAATCAGCCTGACAAAAGTTTTCAACAGCTAAACCAAAATGAGCAGACATGTAGTTGATTAATACTGGACTAATTGAACAGGACGAGATTAACAAAGTATTACAAATATCAAAAAGAAGATTTTACATATGACTAAATACATACAGTAAGTCAAAATAAAAAAATATGATTAAAGACCCCCTATTATGAGTTTTTGAAAATGACCTTCTATGCAGTGTGTAATACAGCACTTAGGCCCCGTTTACACTAATGCGTTTTCGTTTTAAAACGCACAAGTTTTGCTATGGTTAGGCCATCCGTCCACACTACGCCGGAGTTTTCGAGCCCCGAAAACGGAGCGTTTTGGAAACGCTGAAGAGCGCGTTTTAATTCTGATACGCTGCTGCTCCGTCTCAGTGTGGATGGGGAAAAACGGAGACGTCTGAAAACGGAGGCGTGGCTGCTGAGATTCGCTACCTGATTGGGGCTTTTGGGTCATTGCGTATCCTTCCCTTATTTGTCAAGCCCCTATTACATGACTATAACGCTACAGGAAGACGGCAGACCAGCCTTCACTGTAAACAACAACATGGACACAGAAATGGGAGCGTTGTTTGCACTATTGTCCGTTTCAGGCGCCATTGTGCAGTTAAACTCTTGCCTTTTTTACTACAGCAGCTGCATATATTCGCTAGAGGCAAGCTATTGTTCGAGCACTCGCTAATCGCTCGCGTTCATCGTTCAACCAGCGTTTGTTGACTAACAATAACCAAATGCCGAGCGAGACACATGCTTCCTGTTTATACTTGAACGCGCATGCCCAGAGTGCGCGAATGGTCACGTGATATACGTTTTTGGTGGAGTGGTGTGGACGGAGATATGTTTAGAAACGCTAGATGAAACGCTAGTGTGGACGCGGATCGTTTTTGATAAAAAAAGCCGTTTTAAAACGAAAACGCATTAGTGTAAACGGGGCCTTAGTGAATGAAAACATCCAGCTGAGCAACATGTGAAAAGTGCACCGTGATTAAAACTATTGATTCTTTAACGAAATAGTCGACTTCGAGTTGAATAAATGAACCGTGTTGCGTTCGGATCTTTTGCTTAAATGCATTGACGTTGATACGGTACATTACCAAATATGAAGTGCCGGTTCCGGTAAAACCTGAATGCGCCTTTCGCTTCAGACACTAGCGGAGTGCAGGGGGATCACGAGACTGATTATGACATGAAGACGATGATGATCACTGACAGATAGAGATTCGGTTGTGGGGAATAAACGGTTCAAGTTCATTTTCACAACAATACCAGAGTATAGTCAACCGTGTGCTGTGTTTGTTCCTGTCATTTTTCTGATGATTTATACAATAACCTACACTGCAACGTGGGATTCGCTATTAAAGGAAGGAGCAGCAGAGACTGGTCCCATATTATTTATAGGACTTTGTCAGACTTTGACAGGGACTTCGTCAGTAACTGTTACAGTTCATATGGACCAGTTTCTTCTTCCTCCAGATCATAACATGTAAGTGTAATTAAAATTGTTGCCTCAATTTGTGTAGGCTACAAAATATGCGTTTAATTGTGTTTTATAATTTGTAAGCACCCCGCAAGACTTGTAATCACTTATCTATTATAGATCAGTGCTTGTACTGTATCTCTCAGGTTAAATCTTTATGGGGCCATTCACATATTGCATCCAAAACCACATTGAAAACGTGAAGCGTGCTTCTTCCTTTACTGATTTAAATGTGTTTCTGAACTCATGATTCTCTGCCATTTGTCTTTGCTATGGCCACCATCAGCCGTTCCTCACACGAGTGGCACGGTCAATTTTCTAAATAGTTCAACTTTTGCCACTGTGTGGATTAATACTGAATGTGTGTTGTTGTTACTTGGGGTTAGGGTTAAGAGTAGAGTAATATGCTGGTGTTTAACTGCATTGCTTTATTGCATTCCTGCATTGGGCTCTCACATATTCTGTGCTAATTCATAGCCGTTGTGGCCGTCTCTCTGTCTCACGCTGAACACAGTTGACCAATTATAACAGACTGGGTCATCGGACCAATCAGCGCATATTATGCCGAGTTCAGACTGCATGATTTTTAAAGTAGTCTTGTCACGGATGTTTTCACATTGCATGACTATCTGGGTTAGCGTTCTGTCGGTGCTGTGTTTACACTGTAGGATGGATCAGCGACAGGAGAGTTCACACTGCATGACTTTAAAATAGGAAGAATCACAGACAACTTTGTCCAAACTACGTCTCACAACCAAACAAACGCGAGAAGTGACATGGAAACAACGCGAGGTCACATAATATATCTTTCGTTATTAACTACATAATGGAAAAAGAAAGCTTTAGAAATTTGTGTTGCTCACCTGGCTTTTGAAGAGAATTAACAATCTCTCCTCAACTTTTTTTTACTTTTCAACCTAATTGTGAAATTGATCAGATGACCCTGTGTCAAACAGACACAGTGCTCCTGCCAAATTTACATTTCCTCCATTTCTTGGGTCTAAATAAACTGAAAATGAGCACTTTTAACTTCTCCCCAACCTCCCGCTGGCCTGCAGGTACCCATACTAGTGAATGCTGCTCTCTCATTGGCTGTAGGTGATCGCTGATGTTATTTTCAATCAGGACACATTTCACACGGCATGATTTGAATCGCTGACAGCTCCAGATATTTAGCATGCCAAATATCTCACGGGTGTTGGCGACTCATCTGCGATTCTCTCATATCGTTTCTTTAATTGTTCATACTGTGTGATTGTCACTCACGTGAACGAGCACTGATTTGCCTGTAAATTTAGGCATCGGTCGGCAATTTCTCAAAACCTTTCGGCGAGTCAAAATCAGGCCTAAAATCATGCAGTCTGAACTCGGCATTAGCCTCACATAAAGGAGGGGTTTGGGAACAAATGAATCGCTGAACAAATCATATGGGAGTTGTTGGGATAATTAGGTAAAAATAAATGCATATTATAAGACAATGAAAATGTCTTTTGACCTTGCATGCATATTAGCCTGTATATCAACCCTCAAAGCCAAAACATGACCTTTTATAATACAAAATAGGGGCTCTTTAAATTATTGATAATGTGACATGACATTAGATTGATTAAAGTGAAACGTACATTGAAATTTTCTAAAATTGTATGTGAATTTCATGATGTTAAGTTTCATGTTAATTCATGTCGTGTGTTATGAAGTCACCTGTGCCTGTGCAACTGCTGCCGCTGCGGCCTGTGCTTGCTCCTGCTCCTGATAGTACTGTGACGCTCTGCGGTCTTCCTCCTCCTGCAGCTTCTTGGCCAGCTCTAGATCACTGATGCCTTCTGGGATCTGTTCCCAACCCAGGTCTGAGGCCTGCTGCTCCTGCTGCAGAGACAACGCCATCAGGTAGTCCTACACATACAAAAGGGGAACATTTAAACCGTGTCACAGTACACTCAGTCCTCATGATTTTTAAAACCCATATGATAAATTTTACCATAAAACACAAACTGGTCATCTTTGAATTATAAGGTTCTATCTGACATTTTTTGTCAAAATTTAGTTATTCACATATTCCTATTAACTAGTTTACATTATGTGATGTTTTTTTTTATGAGTTGTTTACATTTTAAGGCTTTTTATTTAACCTCCTAGGGCCCGAGTGTCCACAAACGTGGACAGCACATTTTTAGCTCTTAAGTGGTTATTTCAAATACTTTGAATGTTTTATATTTTGTTACAGACATACAGTGTCATCCTGCAACTGTTTTGCAGCATATGAAAATGTCCCAAACCCTATTTTTAACTGTCCAAAATGGGAAAAACTGTTGTTTTTACTTTCTGATAGTCAAAGCAAGTTCAAAAACATTTTTCTATGTTATATATGCATTAAAAAACATTCAGGAAAAAGTGTTTTATGTAAATTCGGACCACGAGTCCACATATATGGACATCATTTTTCTCCAAAAGATGATACTTAGATTTTTATTCTAATTAGGTTCCAATAAGCCCAAATAGCAAAGAGAAATAAAAAATGCATGTAAAAAGAAACGGCTTGGACTAGAGGTTATAAAAGAACAAAAAAGGTTTTATCTACAAAGTCAAACTCTAGCTGGCTCTACAGTATCAGTTTCTTTCTATGAGCCAATCAGTATTTTGAATGCGTGCATGAGGACCAATTAGGATCAGCTTTCTTTGTCATTTTGCTGGACTGTTGCGTTGACCACAGGAAAGACCAGACGGAAACACAAAATCAGAATCGACTAAATAATGCCACACAAAATTAAAAAGAAACCTGAAACTGAAAATATGTGTGTAAATGTGATGATTTAGAAGCATTTTTAACATTAAATGTTAAATTTGTTATTAAAAAAAATGTAATATATTAAATGTGAAATATTTTTATTTGTGTATACAGTATATAGTCAGTGAAACATTTTTCAGTATTTATTAAACTCATTTGCTCATTGTCTGTTTTCTTTTAAAGTCATTAAATTTGATTACTTAATTTAATTCATGAGGCATTTAATTCAATTATTATAATTCAATAATTCATATGAAGCATATAATTCATTTGCACTGGACAAAATATTTAGCATAGCCTTGTATGCTAATTTGAACAAGAAAAAGATATTCATCCTAAAACCTAAAAAAATGTTATAGAAAGCAGAACATATCACTTTCTCAAGCAACAACATAGTTACAACACCATTAAAAAATAATAATGAATTAATAAGCAGACTGATTGTATTTCTTGAGAAGTAATGCTTCAATTAATGATCTGCCAGATAGAGCCTTATAATTCCAAGCGGAAAACAACTTTCTAGAATTAGAAGCTTGTATCTGCATTTGCCCTGTTTTTGTTTTACCCCAGTTTGCAAATTTAAGAGAATTTTGATAATTAACATTTAGAGTACATTTAGGGTCTCTGTCATGTTAATGTGTGAAAGAGAACTGTTACACACATATCGTTTGCTGTATGGAATGCAAAATCTTTGAAGCTCAATATCTCAAAATCATTTAGAATGCAGATAGAACCATATAATTCCAAGGCCACGAACTGTTAATTAGAATCTTCAGGATGCTCATTCATACAGGAAAAGTGGACGGTAATAGTGTTATATAATGAATGTCCTGGTAAAGCTATGGTAACAATATAACAAGTAAATTGTATTACTTTTTGAAGCTTGTAATGTTATATTACATTGTTTTAATTCTTGCTACAGTGCACAATTAAATAAAAAAATAATAAAGTGAGATATTATTTAACACATTTATACATTTTATATGCTATATGCTATATATTTATTCTATTCTGTAAAAAATGCTGGGTTCCACACAATCATTTTTAGTTGGGGCAACATGAATGAATTAAGTTAACTTATTAGTTTTACAAATTTTAGTGGATCATAGCATAAAAACAATTAAGTTGTCCCCAAAAAAGCCTCAAGATGTGTGTTGTTTGTTTTAAATAAGTAGTTTGAACAAACAGCAAATGTAATTATTTTAAGTGTACTAGTCCTTGTCTTTACACTTTTATTGCATAAATGCTGCCTGAACGCTCTGTTTAATAACTACTTTTGTGCTCAAAATAAAATCAACTAAAAACCGCACAGCTTTGTAGCATAATCATGAGTGTGAGTAGATGACATAATTTCCTTTGACATAATTTTCCCTTTGTAGAGCATGCACTTTATTACAGCTTAGCCTGAATCCTTACAGTAGTAATGAGCTTATGTAACATTTAATGAAAAAAAAGTGCATTGTTTAGTTTGCGACTGACCACATGGCACAGGAATACAAAGACTGTAATAGAGCTGAGACTGAGTGTCAAAGGATGCTGATCTCCAAGCCCTTCACTCATATAGACTTTTCATTATTAAACAGCCGATACAACAACACAAGACAGACAGAAAGGGAAAGGATCTGTGTCACGTGAAGCACTTTTGTTCGGTCATCAGGCATTAAAGCCTCCCCAAGGCAGAGGGGGAGGGTTACAGATCGCAGGAGGAAGGGATGGGGAGCTTTTAACATCAATAATTGAGGAGATTTTCCAGTGGGCAATGGAGCAGAATTAGTGCTTGAGGACAGTGGCGCGCTACAAAGCCCATTGGAAATAAACTGACTGCGTCTCAACTGGATGTGTCAACATTCATGTCTCACTGTAGCATCATTCTCTAGATCCCAGCATCACCTGAGGGTCACGGTTGCTCTGTGCACAGTCAAGAAATCACTTAGTCACCCCATTTGGTGCACAGAATATTTGTCCTGAGGACTTACAGATGGGATTGAGCGATCACTTTTTATAATAACAAAAAAGTGGAACTGAAATGTTGAAATGGGTTAACTGTTATTTGTTAGGAACGATTTGACAGCTTGAGGATTGGATCCTTAATAAGTAATTGTTAAAAGTAATTATCTCTGCAGGGTTTAGATTTTATTGCTTTTTTAAGTGTCTGGAAAAAGGCCCAGAACATTTTACCTTCTGTTAAAAACTTTTGAGACAAGTAACAACTTGCGTGATTGTGTATTCCCTACTCTCTCTCTCTCTCTCTAAAGTCTGGGTAATGACATTGAGGCAGCAGTGTTTTGACATATATTTGGAATGAATGTAAGACTAATTTTCGATGATTATCAGGTTTATGAGGCTGTAATGAAAATGGCATTCATTAGTAAACCATATCATTTTCATGAACAAATGTAAACAGTAATGTGGTTGTTAATGGGGTATATGCACACAGACTTTTAATTTCAGTCAGCCAGCCCTAGGGCTTCCGGTTAATTGTCATCCAATTCAAAATTGCTTAGTTTAAGATGTGATTTCTTTAAAAAAACAGTGATCCTCAGTGCCTGGCTAAGATACGATATAAAGTGGGTATCAGACTTAACAAGAAGCACTGCATTAAATTATATTTTTCCGCACCATGTCTTTTAAATATGGAAATAAATTTTACCCCAGTATTTTCAATGGAATTTCTGCACTAGCCTGCTGCTAATGACAGCACCTGCATTTAAACAGTCTTTCATCTCTTTTTATACTTTAACAACTAAATAACTGCTTAAGTCTATTTAACTGAATGTATTGTAATTACATTACAACATTGATGCTGGAAAAGTAACCTTATAAAATTGAAAATAGTCACATAAAGCTTTCACCAGAAGCTCATCATTGGCTGAAAAACACTGGCTGTGCATATAGCCCGTTCTGAAACATCCAAACTTGTGTATTCAGCAGATTGGGAGTGATTTCTATAATTGGCTGAATTGTGAACATGTTGCCTGTATTACTAATCAAAGGCCTGTTTCTTTTTTGAAAGAAGACCCTAATGCTCATCAAGGCTGGATTTATTTGATCAGAACTCATGTAAATGGTAATATTGTAAAAAATATTATTAATTAATTCATCTTCGATGATGGCAATGTTTCAGTGTCCATTAGAAATAATTTTCATATGTTAATCTGAAGGGCGACACGGTGGCTCAGTGGTTAGCACTGTTGCTTCACAGAAAGAAGATCGCTGGTTCGTGTCCCGACTGGGTCAGTTGGCATTTCTGTGTGGAGTTTGCATGTTCTCCTTGTGTTCACGTGGGTTTCCTCTGGGTGCTCCGGTTTCCCCCACTGTCCAGACATATGGTATAGATGAATTGGATAAACTAAATTGGCCGTAGTGTATGTGTGTGAATGAGAGAGAGTGTATGGGTGTTTTCCAGTACTGGGTTGCAGCTGGAAGGGCATCCGCTGTGTAAAACATGCTGGATTAGTTGGCGGTTCATTTTGCTGTGGCAACCCCTGATGAATAAAGGGACTAAGCGAAGGTAAATTAATGAATGAATGTTAATCTGATGCACGAGAAACCTTTCTTACTATTATTAACAACTGTTGTACTTATTTTTGTGGAAACCGATAAAAACTCATTTTTCGAGATTTGTTTATTTTTATTATTGTGAATAGAAAGTTTAAAAGCAAGGCGTTTATTTGAAATCTGGATTTTTTAACATCAGTGTACATGAATTAAATTGCAGCCACAAATCCATCATTCCCAGTGACAACAAACTGCACAAGCTTGATTATAGAGGAGCCATGCAAAATTTCTTTCACAGACATCACATTAAAAAACAATTACAGTGATTGAAAACCTCGAGCACTCCTTACCTGATCGATCTGGTCCTGCTGACCACGGTACACTGTTTCCGGGTCAGAGGGCGGCCTCAGATGGAACTCTGAATCGCAGAAATTTCCATCTCCGTCAACATTATGTAGACTTTCCCAAACCACCTTCTCCTCAGTGAGAAACCCCTGATCCGTCACCAGCAGATACAGCTGGGCCTGAGGAACACAGAGAGAGCATTTATTAAAGAAATGCACACGTCCATCTCTCTTTCAACACTCTCAGACTGAACAGCAGTGGTGTATTGTGCTCAAGTGTGTACATGAGGATCATGGAGTTTTATCTGTGAGTGAAGTGTGTCCTGCTGCAGAACAGCTCCACTTCCTCCTGATAACAGACACAAGCTTTACAGCCTTTCCGATAAGACAGTTGAAGGTTTTACAGAATCAACATCCAAGACAATGCAAATACTCTGTGACTCTCATGTTCACCAAAGTTTGCCTCTGAATGAACCATCATCAGAATTCAAGCTTATCACCAGCAAACAAACTTTCTCTAAAATGTAAAAACACTTTTTGTTATTTCAAATTAAATGTATAACAATTCATTAGGGTAATCGTCAATGAACATGCTAGTTTGATTTAATTCTGAATTAATATCCTGAGCTCGCTTTTTGAGGATTTGTGCATCATGTCTAAAAGTAACATCCAGATAGGAGTCATCAGAGCTATATTCATTTGTTGATGAATTATATAATTTATATTTTGCTAATTGTAGCCGATTTTGCAAAGTCTGCACAACCTGCAGACCCACACACATTTTAGCACACACAATCCAGCACACACAGTCTACGCAGGGGTACACCATATATGGTTACGACAGAAGACGAAATAACATTAACATAACATCTTTATCTTCTCGGACCTTGTCATCAATATATATGTGTGTGTGTGTGTGTGTGTGTGTGTGTGTGTGTGTGTGTGTGTGTGTGTATAGTAAATAAATAGTGTACACAATAGACTGTTATTTATAGTGAGTAATATGTATGTTTTTTGAACCATAAAGTACTGGTAATTTGTGGTAATTATTGTTGCAACAAATATAGTAATACAAACAAATTAACTGTTAATAATTAATAATATATATATATATATATATATATATATATATATATATATATATATATATATATATAATATATATAGTTATAAACTTTTACTGAACTGTAATATTTCTTTTACTGAACTGTAGCAACTGTTACATAAATATTACTTATATTAGTAATATATATATATATATATATATATATATATATATATATATATATATATATATATATATATATATATATATATATATATATGTGTGTGTGTTGTTAGATTTATATTAACAGTTGCTACAGTTTAGTAAAAGATAGTTTATCAGTTTATAACTATATTAATTTTATGTTATTAACTTTAATAATTCATTTTATTGCAACACATTATTGTTTGTTTTTATATTTTATTACAAAATCATTTTAACTAAGTATGACAACATTAAGATCCTGAATTAGTTTTTTACACTTAATCCTAAAATTAGACATTGATTATATTTTCTTTGTGTACGTGGATACGCAAATCAAATAAAGTGTTTTAACAAATTATTTTTATTTACATAATTTGAATACCAAAACTGCACAGATGTTAAAATGATCGTTAGGGTATAATAATTAAATAATGACAGAAATGGGAAACCCTAAACTAACTCAGTCTAATGAATGGCAATCGTAGCATGGACAGTCTCGATCGCCATATTTGTGAAATTCAGTAGGTGGCAAGAATGCTCCTAAGGAGTTGGTCATCATTAAACAAGAAAAAATAGAAGACTGATCCGTCATTAACCATATACGGTTCGCCCCCGCCTAGATTGTGTGTGCTGGATTGTGTGTGCTGAAACGTGTGTGGGTCTGCAGCTGGATATATCTCCAGCAAGTTGAAGCACATTTGACAGATCAAAAATTAAACCGACTTTGCATTTTATTTTGTATGTTATTTTAAGCAGTTTCTAACACTCTGTATGCATTTTAAGAGAAAAATTTTAGAATTTGTTGTTTATAAGATGAAAGTGGTTATGGGTGCACCTTTCCAATAACATCATCCAGCTATCCGATGTCTATAATCTTCAGTTACAGTTTAAAGTTCTGCGTTTGGCCATTGGGGGGCACCAACATACAGCATCACTCTAGAGACAAATGTACTAAATGTACTTTGCCTATTGGAGTGTTTTTCTTTCTCAGCAGCACAGAGTTATCTTTCATTTAAAATTACTGAAGGAATAACACCTTAAATTTGGTCATGGTGCTGAAGTGATTGTTCCTGAAGAAGACACACAGCTCTCCCTCCTGTACGGTGGAGGTGAGCTCACACAGGCCGTGGTACGTGAGCTGAGTTGCTGTGCTGTTCAGAAACTGCTCTGCCACAAAGCCTGGGGGGGAAAAAAGACAGTGTGAGGCCTCTCTGACACACAATACAATACAGACTCTAAATAAGCTTAGGAATGTAAACTCTTGATATCTGACTTAGTGCACTGTCATGTCAGATTTGTAAATAAGTTTGAGCTTTAATGACTCTGTTGCTGTAGTTGACAGTTAACAGTAGATATGTCTCTGTGAGGTTGCGATAAAAATGTATTGGTAAGTGTGTTTTTGTGCTGGCAGCTTGGCTGGTGTCATGGCTGTATTTGGAGCCCTTATAGCTTGGTAAATAGAATAATGATATAACAATAATTATTATATTGTGTCTAAAATGTCACTCTATATTGTAGGGCTGCACGAATTGGAGAAATATTTTAATTGTGATTTATCTGATCAAAATTGTGATTTGCGATTTAAAATGCAATTTACTATAATATTATAAAAGAACTTCAGATTTGATGTGGTGGTTTTAATAGCACCAAAGAAAGAGCAAGCATAATTACAAAGTACTTTACACTATGATAATGTTTATTTAAAACCATTTTTCCCAGTAAAGTTGTCAGTTGTCATGACATATTAGGAAAATAACTACAGCATTTTAAATTTAATCTAATAAATTATATATAAAATCTTATTATCTCTATTATATATATATATATATATATATATATATATATATATATATATATATATATATATATATATATATATATATATATATATATATATATATATATATATACAGTTGAAGTCAGAATTATTAGCCCCCCTGAATTATTTTTTCTCCAATTTCTGTTTAACGGTGAGAAGATTTTTTTCAACAAATTTCTAAACATAATAGTTTTATTAACTCATTTCTAATTACTGATTTATTTTATCTTTGCCATGATGACAGTTAATAATATATTACTAGATATTTTTCAAGAGACTCTATACAGTGACATTTAAAGGCTATAGGTTATATACATTAACTAGGCAGGTTAGGGTAATTATTTTGACCTTAAAATAGCTTTTAAAAAATTAAAAACTGCTTTCATTCTAGCCGAAATAAATAAATAATAGATAATAAAACAAATAAGACTTTTTCCAGAAGAAAAACTATTATCAGACATACTGTGAAAATTTCCTTGCTCTGTTAAACATAATTTGGAAAATATTTAAAAAAGACGAAAAAAAATTCAAAGAGGGGTAATAATTCTGACTTCAACTGTATATATATCAATAAAGTATACTTATGGAAACTGTGTTCATCTTAACTGAAAGCTACGCGGTGTTTTCTAGACTCACGCACCTGTCAGTCAGTCTGTCAGAGAGTCAGTCAGCATGTCACCCTAAAGGGTTGAACAAATCGCGCACAGCACTACTACGGTTACAGAAAAGTTTGCGCTGTTTACCTCTAATATGTTTTGGTGCGATTATAATCCGCTATAAAAAACACGACTAAATGTTTTAAATGAGAAGTTGTAATGTTGCCGTGGCAGGATGAATTTTGGCGTGGCGGCCCGCCATGGATGAATGAATGTAGCGGAAACCTTGTATATATATATACAACAAATTTGCAACCAAAGAAATATCGTGTTCTCAAATACTAGTGTGACCGTGGCTTAAGTCATTGTAGAATATTGTGAGAATAAATAAGGAAGATCATATTTGGTTGAACTAATCATTTAAAAACACTTTAGTCTAAACCTTTATTGAGTGAGAAAGGAAAAGGCATATATCAGATTCAGTACAGCAACAGAAAAGACATTCTGATAGGAGCTTAAATAAAGAGCAAGAAAAGATGGAGATGTAGCTATATTTAGACAAACACAGAGAGGGAAAGAAGGTTCATACTGTGAAAAGATGGAGGGTGTTTAAATGACTCTGGCACACTCTGAAAGTTGATATTTGCATGATGCAATGCTATTCAGGACATGGAGGAATGTGTCGGAGACATGAATAGATCTAAATGCACAAAAGCCTAGCAAAGAGTGAACTCGCAGTTCTCAGAGAATGTGCATTTTATGTTTAAGGGCATTCAGCCAGAGTTGGTATGCTACAGATAAGTACTTGACTTGTATAAAAAGAAGTCTTGATGAACGTGTGAAAGGAAAAGGAGGAGAAGGCAGATAAAAAGAGTGAGTAACCCACCTTCACCGGCCAGCTCGCTGTTGTCTGACTGCTTACAGCTGATTATCTTCTCCACCAACTGGTTATAACTACAGTTCCCCACTGCCTTCACTATATCAGCCATCTGGACACAGCGTGAAAAAGACAATATGCAATTCAAAATAATAGCATACATTTTTAATATTCAAACAGATCAATTTAGTCAAAAATAAAATCAATGCAACAGAGTAACGCTTTTTATTAACAGATTCACTTGTTTTAACTGTGAACCATGACACTCATGGCACAATGTGATAAAAACATTGACTGACGAACCAAACTGAATACATTATTGTTGATTGCAACTCTGTTATCATATTAATTGATTCATTTTTTTAATTTCAAAATTAATTGATAACATTCAACGTGCTGAACGTCTGGAACAGAGCAGACTGTGTGTGTACTGCGATGGTTCACATGACGCTACTGCAAACTAAACTTCAGCAAGTGACACTTCAGATTCTGGAACATTTGATTGGAAAGAAAATCAGATGAGAAGCTGAAGTACAAACCGATGTCATCATAATTGACAATCCATTTTGGCAGAGACCATATTTTAAATTAACACATTTACTAAATGGATATGTTGTCATTGTTTTGGGCCATTCTAGCTTGTAGATAACAGTAAAGTTAACATATTCATAAATAAAATTCTAAAGATAAGACTTTGATTTCATGAGGACATCATGTGCTGACATCAAATGCCTCAGGGTTCTAACCTGTGGGTCAACCAGCCATCCGTGGTACAGTGGGATATCCAGCAGGTCGAATACGATGCACTCAGGTGTGTATTCAAATACCCGCACACCTGTGAACTTGACGTTTACATCCAGACCTGTCTGCAGCTTGTGCAGTACTGCCATAGCGTCACTCATATTCTACAGAGAGAGAGGGGGAGATGGAGAGGGAGAGAGAGCGAGAGATTAACAGAATTAATAAGGCAAATACAAAAACACTGAGGGAATACTAAATTTTTTCCAACACATTACTTTTACATGTCACACCCAATGAATTGTTTCAGTACCCTAGGCAGGAAAAATCTCATAATTCTAGACCAGTGAGTAAAGAGCTCTACACAACCTAGAGTTCACCTCATTTACTTCCTGTCTTTCAGTTTTGACCATAATGACCCTCCACTGAGTCTCAGAACACAGCTGCAGCTTCGCAAACACAAGCCACTGTATGGCTACAAACTCCGGCATAACAGTGTGCACAGTGTTTGATATTAAGTTTCAGACCTTATGGTAATGACAATAATCTGTGTGCGGTTCTCGCTTTTAAAGACTCGCAGTATGACCATCTGTTCAGTCACAGCTCACAAAATGAGCGTGTGGACAGTTGTTGGGATTAGCGCTCGTAACACAACCATATAACAACCGCTTTATACATCATGCCTCATCAAACCTTGGACACCAGTGAGATTATATTTGCTGTTCTGTGGGAGATTTCTGTCCTGGACATTTTCTGCTGTTACATAGGAATTCTTTGCATTTTTGCTCAATTCAGGTTGTGTTCACACTTGGCAGGCTTTGTTAAATATGACAAACTCTGGTGCGATTTATTTATTGATTTGTATATGCGTGAACCCTCTTTCACACCAAATAAGTGGAGCGATACCTAAAAAATTGTTCCTAGTCTGCTTCTGAGCAATTTTTTTAAAACTGTTTTTGGATTTTACTTCAGGGCAACTCATACCACACTAACAGATGCTGACCAATGCGGACAATCGCCAAATGACAGTCTATAACTTCTCTGACATTTCACATCTCAGCGAACCATGACTGAATTTGATTGATTAGCAACAATTGCAACTGTTTTTTTTTTTTCCAAAAGATTTTTATCCTTTTTATTTAAATTAAAAACAGTTTTTACAAACTGTTTGTGATACAAACAAAAACCTAAACAATTAAACAGAAATCGGTTTAAAACATGTTAATATGTAAATATAACTGAATGGGCTGTTTATGGGCTTTATGTGTGATGTCATGCTTCCGGGTACAAGCGCTCTATCAAACTGTATGTATATATATATCCATTTGTGTCTATGATGCAGCAAGTCCAGAGACCAGAGTCCAGAGACTGTTGAGTACATCATGATTGTATATAAAATTCACTTGTATGTATAATACGACTAAAAAGTGGTCATAAACAAATATTTTCTCGATTCAAATGAGTAGTGATTTGGACCTGGAAACAGTATTCCATACGTCATGACTTAACAAGCGAATAGATCAGAGAAAACATCTCATATTTCACTTGCTCTAAGAAGATTGCAGCTATGTTTTCATCCAAAAATTATTAAACTAGATTTGTGCACAAAATGGAATCGTAGAAAACATCTGCGAATAAAGCACGGTTTCCATCCAGGGAGTCAAAGAGAACAACGTCGTCACTGATGCTAAACATCGAAATAAAAAATGGAATTTGCTGCAGTAGGAGAAGCCACTGTGGGCCATCTCAGAAGACCAAGCTGCAGTGCACAGCTGCTCAAGACAGCTCTGGGAGGTAATAATACTGAACCACTTTGATTACAGACTTGGCTGAGGGATTTTAATATGACCAAAGCAACAATCCAGATGTTTTACGTTGTGGTCAGTCCGTTGGTTTGTCCTTTAATGCCGTCCGATTGCGCCTATTTTTATTATCACCTGATCTGTTAAAACTGTTAGACTTTTTGATGCATAATTTATTCAGTAAATGTGTTTCCATCGTTGTTTATGCATATATTCTCTTATCTGATAAAAAATGTATCCTACTCAGTTGTGCGTACACGGTACAAGTTTTAATGCGCATTTTCAAAATTGAATTGCATCTTGGCATTTCCATTAAGTGTTCCAAAAGGCGCATAAAAATAGTTGGATGAAAACATAGCTAATCATAACTTTTAGCAGCTCCCATATTCATTGTCATTTTTTTTCAACGTTTACATGGTATTTACTAACAAGTGTGACTCTCAAATAGTTTTGTACATAGACAGAACCAGAGCACAGAATACTGACATCAATTGCAATAACTACCTATTGACTGTAATGATAATAACAGATTATGCTTTATATCTTCAACGACTTTATTCTGAACTTAATTTCAGCCAGCTTCTGCTGCTTCTCAAACACGTGGTATAATTCCCATGAAGAACATCAAGACAACAAATTTAGGTTTGACCTAAAAATTCCCTTGCATTCTAGACAGCCATTCATCTTTGTTATACCCAATCTGTATTTAGCACTGGAAAGAAGACAAAAGCTGACAAAACATATCCTGACACTGAAACGAGCGCAGCCTTCATCTCACCTTGACACTGATCAGAATAACATAGGTCATCATCTTGCAGCTCGATACTAAAGTATGATGTTTCCAAAACAACACTAGATACCTTCTGAGAACCGCTGAGTCATGAGTTCCTGCTCTCCTGGAACATGGGCCAGGATGAATCAATGTAGCACAGGCTGACCCGATGGCCAGTGGGTGGATTAGAGCATGTAGAACTGGCAGTGGCGTCGGATGAGCGTTAGAGGTCTGACAGATCAGCCAAGACCCATCCACCCACAGCTCCAATTCAGCCCCGCTGAGCCCGGCACGGCTTCCAACCTTCACCCACGCCCAGCCTGTGTGTGGCCCGGCTCTGTCCCAGTGCCCCTGCCAGTGTTTCTGAACCACTCCACTGCCCTGACCCACTTTCTCCAGCACTTTTATCTTTGTGCTCCAGTCCAGCGATGCTCGCCCAGATGGCTATAAAAGCTTTAATACAATCAAAACATCTATTAGAGTGAACAGCGGCTGATAAACACAGTCAAACCTGAGTGATGTTATTGTGCACTGTTTGCACAGGCTAAACACTAGGATCGGCACACAGAGAGCAGAGAGGCCCATTAAAGTTCTTCCGGAGCTGTTTTGTGTGTGAGTGTGTGTGCGCCTCGCTCTCACTGTCTCTCACTGCCAAAAAAGCCCTTCACTAACTGTCAACACACACACATACATACACCGAGCCTGGCCGAAGACAGTCAGCTGACCTACAAGAGTAGAAAAATCGCATTATTCAAGCATGAATGAAGCTCAGTTACACTTGAAGCAGTCTCAGAAAAAAAAAATCTCCAAGATGAGCTACACTGTAAAAGCCAGAACTAGATCAAAACACAAGTACAAAGCTAACACTCATTATAGCCTCATACTGACAAGCTGGAAAAGCAAATACAAAGAGCACATATCCAGACAGCTTCAACCTACTCCAATAAACAACAACACACACTTTGAAAAAAATCTGAAAAACTTAATCCTCACAACCCCAAGCTCACGTACAAAAATAGACCACACTTAAAACTGCTTAGATGCCTGATATTTCAAAGTTAATAGATTATAATTAAAAAGTAGTACATTAGCAATAGTTTATTGCAGAAACTATTAGCAATTTTATACCATAACAAAATATCCCAAAGCCTAGGGCTGAGCGGTTAATCGAAAAGTAATCGAAATTGACATTCAGAACCTATAATCAATCAAATTTTACCAGGTCAGTTTTTTTAATTACTTTCCTTACTGCATGTGGAGTCACGTGACCCCACAAGGCTGATTTATACTTCTGCGTCGAATGCATGGTATGGCCCGGCGCAGCCTTCGCATGGTCGCATACCTGCAAACCTCTCGATAAATGTAACTACACGTTGCATGTTTGCATTACACTGACAATACTTGGAAGCTGCGCCAAAGATGCCTTGAGGCGGCATGTTATCTATTACAACTAAAATAATAAAATTAATATTAACATTAAAAATTTGGTTTACAGAAGATTCAAGGAATAAAAATATTTTTCATTATGGTTTAAAATATTATATGCAGGATATACAAGAGCTATTTGATTTAGAGATGCTGCTTATTTTCTACTTTTGAAAACATTGAAAGTAAATAATTTTGTAAGTAAATAAAAAGCATTTTTCAAGTGCAAGTTATTCGTTTTCACTTTTTTATAAGAAAAAAGTGACTTGGTTTTAGGCAATGTGTGTTTTAACTTCAGTTGTTCAACGTTGATGTTCAATAAATAATCATAGATAGCAGATAGTGTGTGTTTCCTTCAATTATTTTAAAATCAAGTAATGCACCCTTCATTCAAAAATCTCTCAATTGTAATATGTACGCATATTTACTGTACAAAACCTGTCAGTGAACTGTGAGGGCAAAATAAAAATAAAATAATCGTTCAATAATCGTAATTTAGTTATGCTCAATGTTCAATTAATCGAGACTTTGATTTTAGGCCAAATCGCCCAGCCCAACTAAAGCCATTAATAATCGTCAAAACCACAAAATCAAACAAAAAAGAATAGGAAAATACATTTAAATTGCCATCCTTGGAACAAACAAACTACCTTTAATGTATTTTAAGCTCACAAAGCAGAATTTATTTGATGAAAAATACTGGTAAAACTATAATGTTATGACATACTATTACAATTTTCATAATGATAATTTTGTCCCAAGATGTTAATACTCCAATTTCAGTCACATGATTCTTTTTATTTTATAGATTTTTATTAGAAGGTAATAATTTTTTATTGGTTTTATTGGTACTTGCCAATCTGGCCGATCTCATGAACTGATCGCAGGTGTTTGTTTACGAGTTTACAAGCAGAGGAAGAGGCACGTGTGGGACGTGCTCTCCCGTATATTATACATAGCCTACAGCAGCCACAACGCGTGAGGTGGTAAATGATGCGTAGGGGCCTGAGCGATATATATACAACAACTGAATATATACAGATGCGGTGCGACCTGTTTATACAGACTATTGGAGCGACTCATGTAACAAGCTTCGTTGCAAGTGCAGCCATTGTATATCCAGTGTTTTGAGCTGCTGTGACACGAGCGAAGCAATCGCCCCTATATAACCTCTCCCGGAAGCTCTGCAAGTCTCCCACATATTCATACCAGCTCTGTGATCCCCAAAAATTTGTTCAAATACTCAGAAATCATGGCGACAAGAGTCTAAGCATTGCACTTCTTGGGTTAAATAAGTAGAGCAGTAAAGATATCGCAAGTGCACATCTCCCTCTCTCTCATTGTGAGATCTGCTGTCAATAGTTGGAGACTAGCAAAATATTTGAATGGTCTTGCATGCATTCAGACCTTTTTACATATAACAACTAAAAGTTTTGTGATTTTGACAATATTGCAAGTTCACTAAAAGCTGGCTGGAATTATTAGGTAAATAAAACTTATTTTTAATAATATAACTTCTTGTAATATACTTATTGTAATAAACAGTAGTTTATAGGCCTATTTCCTTTTAGTGGAGAAGTTTTAGATTCATAGGTATGCATTTTAACTTCTTATGCATCAAACATGTGCTCCAAACTTGTTCTTTATTGAGACATGTTTAATTCTTCTTTCATCATTTACAATGTTTCCAAATTGCATTGTTTGTATTTTTATTACCAATTTTTATATCTGTGTTATTTTATTTTCTGCGTTATTTTATTTTCTCCCTAATAAATAAGAGACTAAGCCGAAGTAAAATGAATGAATGAATTATTTTCTGTAAAGCTGCTTCTGGTCATGACATGTTCACACCTTAAAGGGTCACGAAACACCAAAACACATTTTTTGAGCTGTTGACAGTCATATGTGTGTCCCACGCTGCTATAAACACTATTAGGACACATATATTGCACTAAAAAGTGAAAATTGGTTGTTTTTGCGTTATTTTGAGCAAATTCGTTCTTCCGGTTTGAAACGAATTTTTAAAGCTACGTCACGACCATGAGATACTTAGGTGTAAATCCAGAGTGGAGAGTGGCTGTCTGTCTTTTCCAGAACATTCTGACGTATGTGGGTGTGCGGCATTAATTCATGACAAAGACGTGCTTCAAACCAATCAGCGCGCTCTATTGTGTATGACGTGAAACTTCATTAATATGCATGATAGCTCCGGAGACTGTTTACCAGTTTACACTGTACAGACGGAAGAGAGACGCCACGTTGTGTTGCCAAAACAAGTGAAAGAACAAGAATTTGGAGACAAGAGTCATCGGTTTTGCGTTTATTAGTGTGCTGCAACAAGGTTTTGTTTTCATTTTCCCTCTATGAGAGAGCTGCTGGACTCACGTGTGGATTACAGTGCACGCGACACATGACAGAAACGCGTTTGTAAGGAACATTTTTTACCCGAGAGCTTTTCGCATCTGGAAATGGTGAAATCCGGATTTGTCGCTGGTCTCCTTTTTGTCCTGTCGCTACAGATTAGGTAAGTGTGTGCGATCAGTGCTCTTTGTTTAACCCAGATTACAAAGTTTGTCGTATCTTCAGCAGTGCTCTTTCAGTTTTTAAAGACATACCTCAGTCAAAATGATTTAGTTACTAAGTTTGCAGTATGTTAATATCACTGCAATATTACAGTACAATATTATAGACTGAAAGATCCGCTGTAAATGCTGCTCTCTGAGTGTAAACATATAAACACAAACTATTCCCGTCGTGCAGGATTTTCCCGGCATTTTGTGACAGGATAGCCTATACAGACACGGCTTTCTGACGCTATCTACCTACCGAGTACATAAGTTACAGAGAAATGCGAAGGATTTTTTTTCTCTCATTCGCCATGCGTATCAAATCAGCCTCTCTCTGTTTGTTTTGCCTGTGAAACTAAGCGCGCGCCCAAATGGAAACGCCCTTCTATGCATATCTTACCCTCTTTCCCTCCCCCGACACTCCCACACTCCCAGAGCTGGACACGCCCAACTTTCCTGACTTTTTTCAAAACAGAGGTGTGAAAACACCCTGCTGAGACAGGGGGTTTCGTGGCCCTTTAAAGGCTATACAAGACTTGTTTAAGGTATTATATCCAGCATCCTTCATTTATTCTCTTCCGTAAGGCAAGATCTTCTCATAAAGTTCATATTTAGATGGAAAATGTGCTTAATGCATTGTAAAGCTTGAAGCATTAGAATCATTACTCTGTATCGGTCGATCACCATGATAAGAAAACGGTACTCTGTATCGGCTGCAAAAACCCTGATCGGAGCTTCCCTACCCCAAACAGATACTATTAGAGATGGCATAAAACAACAATCCACATGCCCTGGTCAAGCCCCAAACTGCAACACAATGATGATATTCAGTCCTGCTGTTATATAAACAGCTAGATCCAGTCTGGTATGGACCAGTTCTCGCAATTCCTTCAAGTCAATGGTGTTCCTATGTTTTCACATTCCCTATTTCCTGCTGGGATGGATGGGTGCTCATCAAGATGACCACCACAGCTTGCTTCCTAAAGGCACTTTAATCCCACAGAGACTAACTTGCTGTTTACTGACCAAGTCTATGAGAACAAATGGATGTTTTGAGAAAAGATGCGAGATGTGAGAAAGATATCTGTCTGTCTGAGTCTCTACGTGCGTCTTCTCCTCTGTCAAAGCCTTGGGCCTCACCTTTCACTCCTTGTTCTCAGTGTTAGCACTGCACCATCACACAAACACATGGAGAGATATGTAAACAGACTGGCTATCTTTCACAGGCTTGTATTCGGTGAGTCACTGCGGCTTCTTTTACCTGTTCGTAGTTCAACCGCTGAGCCTCTGAGATCTCTTTTGGCTTGGCTTCAAGGATATAGTCTCCTGTTGAGAGGAGCAAAAGCAAGAAAGAAAAAGAAAGGGAGGGTTAGGGAAATCATTTGAGAGACAGTACACTTATGAAAAACACATGCTTACAGGAGACGACACTCTCCTCTTCACGTTGCTCTGATTAACAAACTGCCTACACAGTGCCAATAATCCAACAATGTACAACCTCCTTTTCAAATAGTATTTACAAGCTTTAGCATGGATACAAGTTGGGCTGCACGTTATTGGAAAAATCGTACATTTCAATATTTTGTTATTCTACTACTAACTGTATGTGAATACAGTTTAACCAGATGTCTTCTATTTTGAGCCCTATTTGGAAAGCATTCATTAAATTAGATTGATTGGGATGATTATACCGGCAGCTAGCTCTTTGCAGCTTACACATGGTTGTGCACTGAAACAAAGCATGGTTAGTACCTGGATGGGAGGGTTGTTGCTAGATCAGATACGGTTGCAGCCGGAAGTTAATGATAATTGTTTATAATATATATTAAATTTCCCATTTATTGTATTTTATTAACATCTACCCCCACCCCAACCCTAAACCCAAACATCACAGTAAAAACAGTAGTTGTACAGAGTATTATTTATTACCCAATAATTGTTTTTTAACATCTCCCCTTAAACCCTAAACCCAACCGTCGCAGTACACAGTAAAAATATTATTTATTGTTATACAGTGTCACAACAATAATGCTATATTGATGTGCGTATCTGCAGCTGTATCCTATCTAGACTTTACCAGATGGGAGACCACATGGGAAAACTAGGTTGCTGGAAGAGATGTTTGTGAAGCCAGCAGGGCGTGCTCAACTTGTGGTCTGTGTGAGTCCTAACACCCCAGTATAGTGATAGGGACTTTATATCATCCAGTGGGCACCATCTTTCAGATTAGGTGTTAAATTGGGGCCTGTGATAATTAAAAATCCCAGGATATCCTTTGAAAAAAGTAGGGGTGTATCCCCTAGAGGTGTAACGGATCACTGTTGATCCATGATCCGTACGGATCACAACCCACGGTTTGGAACACACGTGATCCGCGGATTAATAACTTTTTTGAACTTGTAGGTTAATCCAACATTATAAGAATTGCAGAGAGATCGCCTCGCGCGTCATTCACATCGCGTGTATCAAAGCATTTTGGCTTCCCTGTAAGATATAATGATAATGGAAAAAGTTGTGGTGGGCCCTACTTAAATGCTTTCTTTATCTATTAATTTAAGGTGTTTTCTTTCACTGTTTGTTTAGCCTGCATTAATGCATTCAGTGTAAAGCTGTACAATTAAACATTAAAAGATCGTGATCTCAGTTCAAACCCGCACAACATGAATGAAAAATGATAATGATTTGCATATGTTTATTAATCCTTCAAAGCGCTGCATTCAAATCTGCATCGAGAGAGATTCAGTTTTTACACTTTTTCAGTTTGTTACAAACAATTAAATAACACAGAAGTACTGGGAGAACAGTTTATACAGATGGCATAAAAAACAACAACACAGATGCTTATGGTAAGATTAAAATCACCGTTTAATGAAACATGACGCTGGTGAATTTTTGACGCTGGTGAAAGCAATTACATTGTGTAACCAACAGATGGTGACAAACAACCATCAAAATTATGTCACTGAATAGGTTTTCAAAAATAATACACCTATAATGAACAGGGGTGTCAAAATGAATTGTTTCTTCGGTGCACCGCGATGCAGACGCGGACAATTCGGTATCGGTTCAGTAATAGATCATAATCTGTTATTATACTGACGTCATTTATCTCACATGCGCTATGTCGCCGTAGCTTACTATGGCGAGGGAGGAGAGCCGCGAGCACGATTATTTACTACGCTCTAACTACGAAAAACACACAATGTGCACAATTTCACTGCGTGTGTGTTTGCTGAACACTGTTTCACTGAAACTTACAGCAAAAGCCCCTATTTCACGGCGATTAAGAGAATGAAAATAATCTCCATCTCTCTCTCTGTCTCACTGTGGCCCATGAGTGCATCTGTGTAGAGCGCCAGCATGTAAGAGCCAATCGCAGCCCTTTCTGTTGAGCGCGTGACCAATCAAAGGGGTGTAAGAAAGAACTTGGTAGACAAGGCTCAGAAAGCGAGCGGGATATTTATATTTGTTTATTTGCTATAGACTATTTCAATGTGGTCATGTCATTGGCCCATCAACATTTCCTGCTTGACTTTAAACTATTTCCTAACTGTAACAAGAGGCAATTCAATCATAACTTGATTTTAAATCAGCAGTCATAACACTATTGGTCAATATGTGGACCTTTTTGGATTCTCAGAAGCAATGGAAATTAAAAATGTAAAACAGGAAATACGTTAGGGCCATTGTTTTTGTTTACATCCCTCGAAATGGTCTATAAATGCTCGTAGGGTTAAAGGTACAGTTTATATATCTGACTGTTTGTATTAAAGGACAAAATTGTTTTACAAATAGTATATAAATATTTTTATACATTTTAATACAAGAATTGTTGTGCTGTGAAGAAAATAAAAAACTGTGTATGGAAAGAATCGTCAATGCACCGTGATGCACCGAGATATCGAATTGAACCGAATCGATGGCATGATAATCGTAACCGAACCGAACCGAACCGTGAGACCAGTGTAGGTTCACACCTCTAATAATGAAACATGAAGTTTTATGTGTGAACTGTTGAATCATTAATTGAAGATAAAAATGATCTGTTGTACAAGATGTTAGAGTTCTATATTTAGCATTATCAGCAACAGTAGCAAAGATCATATTTCGTACTGAATACTTTTCTTTTACCAGCTGGTTCTTTCTTGATTTTTATTTTTATTAACATTAAAGTTTCTAAGTTCTGTTTGTTAAAAGCAATGTTTTTTGCAGTAATATTTTTGTATAAATGGAAAGCATATGACATTGTCTCCTCTCTTCTTTGCTGATCCGAAAAATGGTCCGATCTGTGACTAAAAAATGTAGTGTGATCCGAACTGCAGATTTGTGATCCGTTACACCACCAGTATACCAGGTATCCTGGTCAAATTTGCCCACTGGCCTCTAGTATCGATCATGACCTCCTAACCATCCCCTTATCACAACTGGTTACATATATGCAATATGACTGCTGTCCTGTAATCCAGGTATGCTGCAGACTGGTGGTGGATAAGAAGATTCCTCCCAACATCTGTAAAGAGCATTGAGTACCCAGAAAAGTGCTATATAAATGTAAGAAAATATTATGATTATGTAGGGGAGAGAATCATGCTTAAAATCTAATTACAAATTACAAGCATAGATAAAATACAATAGAGCAAAGGTAAAAGGGAAATTAACAAAACTTCATGGTTTTCTCTGGTATCAAACAGTATTTAGGTACAGAAATTGAATAGTCAAATGTAAAATAACACTGCATAGTCTTCATCACACTGTAAAACCCAAGTTAAGGTAACTCAAATCATTTGAGGAAACCGATTGCAACAAACCATTTAAAGCTCAAAAACTAGTCCTAACGAGTACTGTGAACTTAATCCATTTCAGTAAACAAAGCAATTTGAGCACATTAAAATCCAATAAATGAAGAGAACTCAAACCAACTGAGTACTGTAAAACCCAATAAGTTAAGGCAACTCAAACCGTTTGAGAAACCGATTACAACAAACCATGAGTTAAAAAAACTAGTCTATATGAGTACTGTGAACTTACTCCATTTAAGTTGAAGTTGAAGTGATTCATTACCTTCAACACTGAGTTCAAAACTCTTTTCAAATGAGTAGAATTAACTTTCAGTCAATTCTGAGTTAACTACACTCATTTCATTTGATAAAGTTGACTATTTGGTTCTACAGTGCATGTAAATATTTTAATAAATCTCATGTTTCATTGTACAGTTTCTTGTGCCTGAATGTTTGAAACTCTCACACTGCCATGGGCCTTAAACACACAGACACACACGAAAATGATAAACTTTCACGCCATTATGGTTATTCTCTTCATTGTCTCTCCAAATCTCATCTGAACTGTGGCTCTTGGTCAACTATATTCCCAACTCAACACTGCAAATCCTGCGATTTGACTGTGTATACACTGATCGTGATTTCGATATTGAAACAATATATTCTGCAGCTCTAAGCCAGTATATTGTTTTGTTTTTTGGGAGTATGTTGTCGTATTTTGCACTGTCTGGAGCCAGCACCTAAGCTTTTCTCATCATAGTATAAGTGCTGCTGCTGATGTGAATTAAAGTGATTTGATTTAAGACACAAGACAGAGACTTTATTTTTCCAAGTAATTTTAGTAAATATTTCAATTATACATTTTTCATCCTTTTTTATTTAATTAAAAACTATTTTTTTGTAATTAACAACAAAACCAAAATCTAGCCCTGCTAAAAGCAAATCAAACCAATACCTAAACAATTCCACAAAAATCTCAACTGTTTTTTATAAGCAATATAGCATTTAAAACACTGCTAATGTGTAAATGTAACTGAATGGGTTGATACAAAAAGACTATATCTGTGACTTAATTCTTGATGTAGGTCAGAGACGACATCTCATAGCTCACTTGCTCAAAAAAGACAATTATAACTTTTAGCATCTCCCATATTCAGTTTCACTTTGGCTCCGTTTACATGGTATTCACTAACAAATGTGACTCAAATTGCTTTGTGCATAGACAGGATCAGAATATTGACATCAATTGCGATACCCATTGACTATAATCATAGGCACAGATCTCATTATATCTCATCAAAACAGCAAATTTGGTTTTAATCTAAAAATTCTACTTTCAGTTTAGACAGTCATTCATTTTGATCATACACAAACTGTATTTACTGAGCACCGGAAAAAAAGACATTTAGTTCAAAGTATTTTCAGCTTTAGCATGAAAGTAGACCAATAATGCGCAAGACAGAAACTGGAGCTTTTCTCTTTTTGTAGATCAGCCTGTGAGACTGTCAAACTAGCCAAGGGTTTTTGTGTCGTTCAGTTACAGTTTTCATCCCTCTGTCCAAATATGTGTGCCTCAATAATAATTAAATAGTTAATAATAATTGAATAATTAAATATTCAAAAAGAAGGCAAATTAAATCTAATCAACATGCACGTATGCCAGATGAAGCTGAGCTACAGGCACATTATGCAGATCTGTTAGTCCAGATGGAGGAGTTTTCAATTAGAGTACAGCTGCTACTTGACATTTTAAAAAGACTAAATATTGCTTTAGTCAGACTGAAATTCAACTTGAAGAACATGTAAACATACGGTAACTCAAACCACATTTGTGGGGTTATCATTAAAAGTTCAGTTTCATTTTTTTTTTTACATTTCAGAACAAAAGGGTCTACTGTCCATTGTGTAGCAAAGTATGAAGCACAGTTCACAGAGAAGTCACTTTCAAAACAAGCAGCTTTTTTTGGTGGTCAGAGAGAGCAACTTGAACCTGATGTAAAATATGGCAAGTTTGGCAAACTTTTCACCCTTGAGCAGAATCCTAAATATTGAAATGACTAAATTTCCACTTCAAAACAGCACAACAGACACACACTGAAAAAAAAGGATTCATTAGATGAACTACATTTTTTTAAAGGTCCAATGAAGCTTTGAAATATGCATTTTTATTCGATGTTTGACGTAATCTCAATCGAAACACGAAGAGAGGGTGGGACATAGTGTAGCTCCTCCCCTTTAAAAAAACAACCAATAGTATTTTGTTTTATCATCACTCTGCCAGTGAGAGTGGTTGAGCTCAAATGCATCAAATGAAAAGCAAATGAGAAGCATCTTGAAGGGGGCAGGGCATGTCAGATATTTGATTGGTTATGATTTGATAAGAAACTAGTATGAGGTGACGTGGAAAAAAAATCGTTGCTACACAGGGCTTTACATTAACACCCGCCAACCCGCCAAATGCGGGTAGATTTCAGTGGTGGCGGGTAAGACAGACACTCCCACTAGCCACTTTGGCTGGTTGAAAATAATTTTCCCCGATAATAATTAATTAAAGCAGGGTTCGACAATAAGGATGGTGCAATATGCATGCAAAGGCGATCTTAGAATTGAGAAGCAACACGACTGAGAAAAATAATTGCGTTCGCGTGAGCAATAAAAAAAAAAGCAGGTGAATACGGAATGAGAGGATGATAACTCGCGCTAACAGCTGAGGTGATGCGCGCGACTGTTTAAAACGCGTGTGCGCTCCCCTTTCCTTGCGTGAAGCAACTGTGTCTAGTAGGCATGGGACGATAACCGTTTTCAAGGTGTACCGCGGTTTGGAAAAGTCAAGGTTATCATACCGCCAAAATTTTCTTTAATACCGTTCCTAAAGTATGTGTAAGATTTTTTTTTTAACTTTTTTTTTTTAACAACAGCATCTCCAGCAGAAAAGATATCCAAAGATGCCATTTTAAATTTGTGTTTTTGAAACTAATGAAGACAGCAGAGGTCAATGATTCATTTTCATTATTTAGCCTGGCACGTTTACTGCTCCAAAATATTATAAATATTTCTCAAAATAAAATATATTGTGTTCAAAGGGGAAATTTTTTTTAGTTTTTTTACCCAGACATTTAAAAAGAATATATTTTAGAGCAGTAATCACAATACCGTGATACCGTGAAACCGCGATATTTTTATCCAAGGTTATCATAACGTCAGGATCTTATACCGGCCCATGCCTAGTGTCTAGAAACACAGCTAATGTGATCGGTTCTCTTTCAAATAGACTAAACAAAATGTGACAAACATGCACCCTCAGTCTTGCTGCTTTCAAGAGCTCCAGATTTGTATTTTGTAAGCAGCACCGGTTGCTTTCGCTTTCACCATTATTTGAACAGATTATTTATGGGTCTAACGTTAACCATATGTGCGTTATCATCCTTTCATTATCACACGACATGTTTTTTACCTGCTTTCTTTTGCGTAATGTGGTTTAATTATAATTTTTTACAATAACATTGCTTTAATGGGAGATTACTCCCCATTTATGTGTAGTTAACTGGTGATCTGGGACCTTTAGCCAGGACAGATTACTGTGCACATGTTTTGTTAAATAAAAAGTATAGTAAACAGCTATATTATGCTTGTTTTGACACATTTAAAATTTGTAGCTAAGAATTAATAATTGTTTATGTTTTGTGGTCAGAGATAACTTTGGTAAATCCTTCATTTTGAGCTCTGAAAATTATGTGAAATAAAAACTAATTGTAATACCATGACCCATTTGCCTCACAGCAAGAACGTCGCTGAGTCGCAGGTTCGAACCTCGGCTGGGCTGGGTCAGTTGGCGTTTCTGTGTGGAGTTTGCATGTTCTCCCTGGGTTTGCGTGGGTTTCCTCCGGGTGCTCCGGTTTCCCCCCACAGTCCAAAGACATGCAGTACAGGTGAATTGGGTAAGCTAAATTGTCCATAGTGTATGAGTGTGAATGTGTGTGTGGAAGTTCCCAGAGATGGGTTGCGGCTGGAAGGGCATCCGCTGCGTAAAATCGTGCTGGATAAGTTGGCGGTTCATTCCGCTGTGGCGACCCCGCAAGGGACAAAGCCGACAAGAAAATGAATGAATGAATGAATGACCCATTTGCTCATGAACATTGAGCAAGCTCGTCTAATCTAAATCAAGTAATTTTAGCATGTCAAAGTCATATTTATGTGTATAAAATATATTTTCCCAACAATACAATTGTGGCTAGTGAAAATGGCGAGTGGCTAGTAATGTTGGAAAACTACTAGCCACAGTGGCTGGTGATCAAAAAAGTTAATGTCAAGCCCTATAGGCGGAAGTGACAAACTACAAGCTTTACCTGTTTATATCAGTTTTATATCTTCTAAATGCAAATTTTGTCACAGTTTTGGAGCACACTAGCTTATAGATATCTTAAAAACCAACAATACTGATATACTAACATCTAAAAAAAACTTTATTTTAATTTCATGGGACCTTTAAGCAAACAATAAATACTGAATTTAAACAAACAAATGAAGTTGAACATTACTAAACTTGTTTTGTTTGCTAAAATTAATTGTTTCTTCGGTGCACGTGGGCAATTCAGTATCAGTTTATTAATAGATAAACCGCTGGTTACTACGTACTGACGTCATTTATCTAATATGTGCTATGTCTCGGTAGAATACCAATCAAACGAGGCCAGGGCGAGTAACTAAAATGCTCCAACTACTTAAAGCAGACAACTGTGCACAATTCACTGCATGCGAGTTTGCTGGACAGTCTTTCACTGACACTGAAGTACAGCAGAACCAAGAGACACTATTGCACTGCTAGAGAAAAAAATGAAAGGTCTCTCTCTCTCTCTCACTTTGACCTTTGAACTCCTGGTATGTTTGTAAGGTAAATTTTCCTCTCCTCTATCGCTATTAAAGTGATACTTGTGGATCCTGACACGAGTGTGTCTGTAGAGCGAGTTTTCTCCACCTGTCAGCTATGACAGTTTTAGAGCCAATCGCAGCCCTTTCTGTTGAGCATGTGAACAAAATGACCAATAATAAGGATATAAGAACACGCTCGACAATGATCAAAAAGCATTTTTTATAATAATATAATATTTACAATATTATATTATAATAATAATTATTATTTTGACAGTTTTGAGTTTTCTTTGAGCAGGTAAAATTAAAGGTACAGTTCATATGTCTGACTGCTTGTATTAAAGGACAAAATTGTATACAAATAATATACTGTATAAATATAAATATATTTAAACATTTTTAATTCAAGAATTTTTGTGTTGTGAAGAAAAAAAAATATTATTGTGGATGGAAAGCATCATCAATGCGCCGAAATATCGAATTGAACTGAATCGATGACAGGATAATCGCAACCGAACCGAACCGAACCGAACCGTGAGACGGGTGTAGGTTCACATCCCTACTGTTACCTTAAAAATTTAGTAAATCGAATGAATCATATTTTTCAGTGCAGGCGATAATCACATTATAGTACATCACATCTCAGATATCTCACAACATGATAAACACTGACCGACCCTGTTCAGTTCAGTCAGCAAAAACAAGTGCTGACCAATGGCAACAGACACCAACAGTGCAACACACTGATCTGAAAAGACTCACAAGTGTCGGTTCCCGCAGTTAGTCTGGGAAAGATAACATTTCTAAAAAATCTGTTTTAGAAAGACAAGATGGCAGAAAACACACACTTTTTAATTCCTTCATTCAATAAAAGCACAATGTTTTGTTGAGCACACAGAAATAATAATAGATCATTTACAGTTTTCAAAACTATAAAAAGCAGAGTATTTACATTTCTTTCTGCTGTTATCTAGAAATGCAAGTGACTCTCAAGGAGCTTCACAATTAATTGTAATAAAACTAAAACAGCTTTATGACTCCCAAAGGCTTCAAATTTCATTTTAAAAATCAATGAATAGCTCCGTAAATCATGTAGCCCCCTCAAAACAAATACTTCAGAATTCACTTCAACATTTCGTTTGACCTCTATGCGAGTTTATCATTGTCCTCCTTTTATTGTCTTGTCCGAACACGCTCTCCTGCAGACCTGTGATGGGGTCTGGAGAAGAGACAGGGGGCAGCCGTGGCTTCTGGCAGGCTGGCAGACATGAGAGGAACTGACCCTGGGTTTTGCTCTAATACCAGAGCACCTGTCATCCGTCTCCTTAACATTCTGAACACACACACAGCTCTAGGTACAGGAGGTCTGCCCGGCTGAACTGACCATTAAAGCACGGCCAAATCACAGTAAATAATCTACTCGGTTACAGATATATTGATTCCATCATATCTGTTACCTTTCAAAGTTTTCCAGAGACTAGTCATTGTATTAATAATTCAGCAACACTGAAATACGTGATCGCACCTGCCATGGTTCAAAACAAACCAGTTCAAAATGCCAGAGGAAGCCTAGATGTTTCTGCTCTGACAAAGCATGAATGTGTGAGAAAGAAGCGTGAAGCTCGGCTGTTTTTATTTTCAGCCTACTCTTTCAGACTCCCGCTTCCTCTGATCAGTGCCAAGAATGCAGCCCAGCACAGGCAGGTTTGTTTGGGCCACTTTCACTTATTTCTGCTCAGCAAAAAAGCCCTCGGTTCCAACTGCCGCCTCTTCATCTCTCAGTTCTTCACCAGTTGATCTCTTTCTCAGTCAACCTCTCCGTCTCTCCTATACCGGGCCTCTACTCTTCTAATTAGAGCTCATTATAAAAATAAAAAAGACGCACATTTATTTTCTGCTTTCGTTCACTTAATTATATCAAGCTGTGAGGGAAGAGTTCAGCCAAAAATTAAGATTCTGTCATTGTTTAAAACCGTTGCTTCAAATATGTATGATTTATTTTCGCTCATTTATTATGATTTCACAGTGCAGTGACATTTGGTTGTCTATTGAGCTTTTACTGCTTAATCGTAAGAGTTTAGAAATTGCTTACATCATCCTTAATTAACTACTGAAAATTTCAAGTTGTGACAACAGTGTTTATAAATAATCCTAGTGAAAAATCACAGTGAACATGGTACATCTTGACTCTTGTAGAGTTGCAAGATCCTGCATCTCCATATTAAACTTAAACTCAACTCTTTATTGTTAAAAAACACTTAGTCAAAATATCACATCCTATTCACATCTATTTCCACTCATCTCTCATTAACAATTGCTTTCGCTTTAACAGATTTCGACCTTACTCTGATTTATAGGACTATGATAATAAGTTTTGAATACTTGAGCTCCTTTAACATGATTTCTACAGGACTAGATTTTCTACTAGGACTAATGAAGATGGCAACTCCCATGATTACACACTCAGTCATGGCATCCTCAAACTATGCCATTGTTTGTTGTGAATACACACAATAACACAAAATTTTACCTAATGGCAAAAATGACATACTGTGCCTTTAAGCGCGAAGATGATTAATGAGCATTGTTTATAATGAATGGATATGGCAACACTTGCTATTACCCCCATGTTAATCAACACAATTTTGGGAGTGCATCAGGGTTTGTACTCATACAAAGTAATCATTAAGGGAAATGCGGTTTCCACTCTAGAAACTTTACAATGTGTATGTGGTCAAAGAGAACTGTGTTGGCTGCACTTTTTCATTCTTACTAAGAAAAATGAGTTGTAAAAACTATTTTACTCAAACATTGGTAGAAAATTTCAGATACAAAGAAACACCAAATAACACTGTATTAACAATTAAAGTTTGATGTAGAAAGACTGAAATTTAGTTTTCTTGTAAAATTGCTTAATCTTTATTGTGGAAAAATATTTTTTTTTTTTGCTGGCAAGGATAAGAGACTTTTTAGTAAGGCTGCACAATATATTGTTTCAGCATTGATATCACACCAACTTTGTTTCCATCCAAAAATGCGAATGAACTTTATGCGCAAAACTGGATTATCGCATAAAAGACGTGCGAATAAAGCTGCGTTTCCATCAAACAATTCAAAGAGAACAAAATCGTCACTTCCTGATTACCTGGCGCCAAATATCAACAGTAAAAACTGAATTTCCTGCAGTAGGAGAAGCTGAATGAATCTTTTCTTCATTTAATAAAAGACTTGCGCCTCAGAAGGCAATCCTGACATGCAGTGAACGCTGGGTGGCGTTTGAAGTTGTCAGACGCGGAGCACAGACGCTCTTGATTCTGGAGGTCATTAATAATATAATAACACTAATACTGAAACAGTTACGGCGTTTTAGAATGACAAAAACAACATTTCAGATGGTTTATAATGTGCTCAGCCTGCTGGTTTGTCCGTTTACACACATTTTTATCATCACATGATCTCTAATAACAAAATCACATGACCTTTTTTTAATGCACACACTGAAATTTGTGCGGTAAAAGTGTTTCCATCGTAGTTTATGCTAATTTTTTCTTACCGAATAAAAAGTTTATCCTACTCAGTTATGCGCATGTGTTTTTTATGTGCATTTTAAAAATTTATGCGCATCATGGCGTTTCCATCAACCGTTTTTTTATGCGCATATCCAAAATGCGCATAAAAAAAGGTGGATGGAAACATAGCTAATGTGATCATTCGCAATAGTCACATCTCGAGTATGTTGAGTCTGGATTATAATTTTTCATTTTTCAAGTGTTTTTAGGGCCTGTGACTGTGTGAAGATTTTAAAAGCATTCAGGCATAAGAAAATGTACCTTTTGTAACTGAAAAATTAATAACGATTAATTTTATTGAATAGTTTATAAAACGAATACTATGCAGTATTATTTTACATCTGATTATTCAATTACTGTATACCTGAATAGAGTTAAGAGTAAACAATAAAATGCTGTTTATTTAATTAGCATATTTTTCTTTATTGAATTTATCTATGCTTGTAGATTTTTTATTGTATTTTATTCACTCCCCTACAGAATCTTCCCAATCAATCTAAAATTATATTTTCTTTACAAACATTTATTCAACTCATCCATTGAAATTGTATTTATATGGCAATATATATCGCAGAATAAAAATAATATCGCAATGTGTAATTTTTATAATATTGTGCAGCCCTACTATTTAGCCTAGAAGGTATCATAATACAGCTTCAAAGTTATTATAGGTTAAATTGCCAGTATGCCAATACTTTAAGTAAAATGTCCATGTGTTTTATTTTAGAAACTGCTACATGTCTCCAAAACATATTACAGCTAACGTGTCTCCAAAAATTCTAAGAATAATCTCAGAGCTGTAAGGAAATGACACTGAAAATTTTACTTAAAGTGTGTACTTATTAACGGCCAATCCACTGAACCAATAAGGACTCTGAAATAGTCTTTTAATTTTTTTTTTTTACCAAAAATGTATAATCATAGTTTTGATAACACTTCAAATCAAACTGAAAAATATAATGACATAAAAACTCAAACATTTTCTATTACGAATGAATGAGTTAATTTACAATCATCTTCAGATATGTTGGAAGATGACACTCAAGTAAGCCATCATAAAAATGTATGACACTCACTGTATTTTTGCTTGCAAGTCTTTACACAACCATGTTTTCAGCCAAAAACTGGAAAGTTTTGCCTGTTCATTTACACGACAATAGAGATTTTGTGACTGAAAACTGGTTTCAAAATGGACATTTTTGTTGTGTCTCAGGGAACACACAGAAATGAGAGGCTTTGAAAACAATGATGTCATACGGATGCATGGTACATGTTTAGGGAGGTGTAAATTAAAGGCAAGCACAAACAAAACACAACAATGGCAGAGTACGTGGTAGTGTTGTTGTTGCTCAAGTGACTGCTAACGCTTCATCAGCAAAGGGTGGGCTTACTTCACATCACACACACACAAAGTCAAATACACATCAACCAACAACTGCAGTGTTGTCGCGTAAATAGGGTAAATCTCGATTAATTAAACATGTTTAACTCGATTACGAGTTTATTACGCTTATGTTATGCTTATTATGTTAATTACGCAGCTTCCAATCATTCAGTCAATGTAGTGCAAAGTAAGGCTCAAGAATGGGTCCATCATCCTACTTGACAAGAGATCAGATGTGGCTGCAAAGTGGCCGCAGAAATATAAATCCGCCTCAGCCTTTAACAGAGCGGGGTAACGTGATTCCACATGCGGTAAGGAAAGTAATTGAAAAAAATCGTCCTGGAATAATTTGGCCGATTATGGGTTGTAAATGTCGATTTGGATTACTTTACGATTAATCGCCCAGCCCTACACATAAATGTGAATTCTTTTAAAAGGAAAAACTTTTCATTTTTTGGCTACATTGTTGTCATGTAAATGTATCCTATATTGCTTCATAGTAATTGCATGAAAAGGAGTCCAATTTAGGAAAAAACTACCCTTTTGTGTTTCTCAAATGTAATATGACAATTTATATTTATGTATTATTTTGCTTTGCATCACTCTCAAACCATCAGTGTAAAGAATTGCTAGGGTTATGCGCGCGCACACACACACACACACACACACTACAACATTTTCACCGTAAATGAACAGTAACTGAAATGAACCTTGATCAAATCAGATGAGACTGTGCAGTTGTCAGGGTTTGTTCATGGGCCACTGACTTTGCCTTGAAATGAAACACTAACAGTGCTGTAAAGTACAGCAGAGAGGCAGAGTGAGATACATGCTGTCTAATGGAGTTAAACAGCTTACTGCACCTAGTGAAGAGAAAAGCAATTTACAGATGCCCGTGTAGCTAACCATGGATGGTCTCATAGAGCTTAAGTGAGTGTGTGCTTTCTGAACAGACACAGCTCTGAGCCGTGATGGAAATACCTTAAAAGAAACATTCAGAAGGTCAAATGATCAACAGCAAATGTAAAAAGTGCCCAGCTGGCACACTCTCCATCTGACACAAGTTTGTGTCTAGGGGATTTCTGTGTCCTATATGTCAGGCGGGCTTTAAATCATATTTGTGGGTGTCTTTATGAACAGCTCAGCAATATGAGCAGTGCTTCAGAGTGGTCTCTGGACAAACAGCTGGGAATGGGGTGTGTTTGGCCTCAAGCATCTTCAATGTAATCAAGTTTTCTAAGCAGACCTCACACACACTTGGTGGGTTATGTTTCCTACCTGAGGCTGTTGTACCCTTGTCACTTTTTCCTCATTGCACATCATGTTCTCCCAACTTACTGCGTGTCCATTCATGAATGGAGCTGGGATGTAATTGTTTTATACACAATAAATCTGTCAAAGTCATAGTGACGTATAATACTATAATAATAAATATTTTGTTAACTATTCAGTTCTCCTTTTAACATAACGTTAAATGAAAAATATATATAAAAAACTTTATTTCAGCAAGATGGCAAAGAAATAATTCTTATTTTATAATTAAAACTAACAGATTAAAAACATAAATTAATAACAAACAATAATATAATAAACAATAATAAAAAATACAACAAAACAGTAAAACTGACAATTAAAAATACAATACAAAACGGTTATTGTTGAATGTTTACTTGCATAACAACATGATAAATACTCCATACAAAGAGACAAAAAAAAAAATTATATATATATATATAATTTTTTACGGACCTTATTCAGCTCCAAGCTAGCCTGATGTACAAATGACTTTTTTTTTATTTCACTTTATTAAAAATATGTGACTCTAAATTGATGGTTAGATTTTAATGGTATGAATTCATGATTTAACACATGACTAGGGTTCGAAATGACGTTCCTTGCCTGCCTTGTGAGGTTCTTGTAATAAGAACGATCATATAAATTCTCTAAAGGCTTTCCTACTATCTTTGATCAGATTTAAACTGATTCATCAACTTTGTTTTCAGACTCACAGACAGACTTACAGAATTACAATACTGCAGAACACTCATAAGTACAGACATAAAAAAAATGTTCTTAGATCTTTTGAAGCATCAAAAAAGATTCTTGATGACGCAAAAAATAAATTCTGTATTTTATCTTGTTACACACACTATCCGAAAATGAAAACAGAAAATATTACAAATATCTCTACATATATACACAGACTTACATTACATATGTCAAATAATTAGAAACGAATAACATTTTTAGTAGGACTGTGCGATTAATCGAAATCGAATCGCGATTTGAAACGTTGCAAATAGCTAAATCACAAGAAGCCACGATATGATCTATATATATACATTGGCTCTAGGTGGAAGAAATTATAAAATGCATATATATATATATATATATTATAATTATATAATGCATACATAATTTCTCCCACCTAGAGCCAATGCGTGACTTCCGTCTGTGTGTGACAGTCTTACTAGCCAATTGAGTGATCACACTTTTGTTCTGCCCAATCAGAATAAAACTAACAAACAGGAATGCGTGGACAAGTGGGATGATGGCGTCTGCCGCTTCAGAAGCATTAACAGATGGATTTCACATGTCCATAATATGGGAATATTTTGGTTTCAAAGTCACAGACATTGTACAAAAACAGGTCATTTGAAAGAGCTATCACAGAATTGTTGCCACAGCATGAGGAAATACAACAACCAGCATCTTAAAAAGCAGCAGATATCAGCTGTTACACCATATGAAAAACATCATGAAGGCACCAGGAGATAACTAACGCCATAACTCACTACTGTTTACTCTAGAGAAATTTTTGTTTAATTTCTGAATATTCATAAACAAATTTGAATAAATGTTGGAGTAAGTTAATATCTTTTTAGTTTCTTTTTTAACTAACACTCACTGCCTTTTAGCAGTAAAAAGCTACGATACAGAATATTGAGCTGAAGCTTGACTACAAAATTAAATTGCAAATCAAAATCGCAATATCTGTTAATAAAAAAAAAACAAAAACAAAAAACGCAATTCGCACAGCCCTAATTTTTAGCATTTCAACAATTTTTAAGTGAAAATTATATAATATAATATATTTAGCTACAGCATCTGCTATACAAACACACCAGATTGATAATCGCTACTCATACTCGAAGTGGATAAATGCCTTGCATGCAAAAGTTGGTCAAGTTTTAAACCTGAAATATATTCACCATAGTGACCACACCCATGTAAGGAATGACATTTCAATACCACATCCTCTGTGGTCACAACCACTGCACTTTATGAGAGGGCGAACAAGGCACAAGCTTGCAAATATCACAAAGTCCATATAGTTTCCAGAATGAGAACTCAGCAAAGAATACACATTTGATATTCCACTTTAGATAAAAGCATCTGCTAAATGACTAAATGTGCTTTTAAAGGTCTTCAAGGAGTGTTAAAAGAAACCACTGGACCTCTGAACAACACCTCCACAGCTGATATCTATATTCATCTCATACTTGGCATTACTGGAGTGTGTGAGTCAAAATAAAAAAACTGCTTACAGTTAAACAGGCATCATAAGGTTTCACAACATTCAGATCTGATCAAACAATTTCAGTCACAAGTTTTATTTTATGAACATCTAACTAGCATACTCTCTTTGTATGAAGTACAGTACTTTTTGAACGAATTCCATCAATGATATTTATTTAGTACTACAGACAAGATGAGTTTAAAAAAGCAAACTGTCTTTAATGCAGTGTGAGAAAGTAAGGCAACTGTTTCACTGCAGTAATGCAACACTTCTGTGTTCCAGGTCAACATGCCACATTGGAAATAGGAATCTGGATTGTGTGACGTTACAAGAGGACAAGCCCCTGGGTATTTCCCTGATCTGGTGCTGTCCATCAGCACCTAAAGACATATCACATTTTCTGCTTCTCTGATGTTTATTGAACTCACAACAGAGTCTCATTTGATTTAGGCCCTACTTACAACTGGTATTAAATTAATAGTTCTCCCTAAAAATGACATTTCTGTCATGATTTGCTTACCCTTGACTTGTTCCAAACCAGTTTGAGTTTTTTGTTTTTGTTCTGTTGAACACAAAAGAAGATATAGCGAATAATGTTGGAAACCTGTAACCATTCAATTCTATAGTATAGTACTAGGGATATCAATGGTTATGGGTTTCCAACATTCTTTACTAAATCTTATGTTGTGTTTAACAGAACAAAAAAACACTCACATTGGTTTGGAACAAGTCAAGGGTAAGTAAATGATGATAGAATTTTCATTTTTGAGTGAACTATCCTTTTAGAAAGTGTTTTGGTTGTTCAAATAAGATGAAGGAAATATTTGAATGTCTTTCTTGTCCACTTTTGACAAGACACTAGGGAAGAGTCTATGAGTGTGTGTAGTTTGGCCCATTTCCACTGAGTGGTACAGTACTGTACAGTTCGGTTCGGTATGCTTTTTATGTCGCTTTTTGGTCACCCTTTGCAAAGGGTACCAACAGGCCCAAAGGGAAATAGAAAATAAAGAGGAGCAAGACGTGCAGCTGAACGCTATTGGTTTACAGAGATACATCACTTGCAGAAGCAGGAGAATGAAACAAAGGAAGTGCCATTTTTTAAAAACACAGCCGAGACATTACATCGTAATACTATATACATATAATAACAAACCATGGTCAACCCGAGCTTAAACAAACCTTGTCGTCATCTTGATGTACAGCCACAAAGCCAAGAAGAGCAAAATCTGCCTCGTCCTGTTGTTGTTTTACGAGCCCGTCTAAAAAGTGCGAGCGGTTTCGCTTTGTCGCTTGCGCTTGCTGCGCGTCTATATTTGAAATAACGAACTTCTTGAGCTCATATTAATAACGTGCGCATTATCATTGAAGCGCTCTGATAGACAATCCTTTCAAAAAAGAGACAAATGCGAGAGTGAAGTGCGAAAAAACAAAGAAAAAGCCGAAAAAACATCAGCAAATGATGCTTCTGCAGCCTAAAACATGAACAAACTGCCACATTTAAATATTATCATCATTTTTTGGACTATTATGAACTCGGAATGACGGAATTACTTTCTAACAGGAGGCTACATGTGCTCCTGAAGATTAAAGACACAAATGAGAGGTTTGCACTGACTCTGGGCTATATATTTAGTGTTATTTTTTAACCCAAATAAGGACAAAATGTATGCTGTGTGTAGTTTTTCTGTAATTGGGAACATATCGGAGACTGTAAGGGGCTTAATGTGTTCATATATGTTGCATTTATTTATTTTAAATAATTGCAGACGTTACAGTAGGCTGTTTTGCACTGTCATTGATCTGCAGTTATAATCAAATCATGCTCATAGAAAGGTTAGTAATGAACATTTATACACAAGTATTTATGTGTATAAAGCATCTGTGTCGTGAGAAGTGCTTCTCATATGATATGTGAACGACCCGTAAGGCTTTACTGTGACATTTCCTCGAGTAAAAATGACGTCGTCTGAAACCAAGGGTACCCTTTTGGCAGTGGAAATGCAAGCTTGATAAAGGTAACCCGTACCGTACCGTACTTTCTGATCTTTCAAGCTAACACTGTGCATGCAATTTACAAATGAAGGTTTTACTCTGACATCCCCCAGACGGCACAAAACGATGTGGGTTTGTGTTAAGCCCGGGACACACCAACCTGATGTCAAAGAACAGTTTTTTCATCTAACATATGGTCGACAGCAGACAGAGACGAGAATGTATGTTCTGTCTTTCCACACCGACAGGTGGCCATATTGGGTACTAGTGCTGCACACATACAAACTGTAAACAAAGCTGCTTTACATTCCGTTTTCACAGTACTTCTTGCTCATTACAGAGGAATTCCCTTGTGCAAATATGTTTGATAATATGATAATCCATATAGTTTTCAAACATTTAAGCAAAATGACAGTTTGTCACTTTAGTTTCTGTTCTTGTGCTCTGATTCATAGCTGAACAGCCAATCAGATTGCTCTCTTTCACCGAGGGCTGACACCAATTCTACATGCTGAATCAGGCAAACTCCCTTCAACGTGAGCCCAACAAGAGGTGATGTGTGGAACACAGCAAACAAACTAGCCTGCCAGATGCTCACTGTCGGCTTGGTGTATCTCAGCCTTTAGAATCAGGACTGATTAGATTGCATTGATTTTCACTTGATTTTTCCTACAAAGTTTAAAATCTGTCTGCATGCTTAGCACATCTCATGCCATGTAAGATTTAGACAAGTCAGGTAGGCAGATATTAAGAGGTATTTTGTGGTCGTTTGAATGTATCTCACCACAGGAGTGTCTACTCTACAAAAGTAATCTGGTCAAATCTGTTTTTGACAACCTCTGGAGGAGGTTAACAGCAGACAAGCTCCAAATGATTCATACACTGTTTACACCTGTAATTAGCACTGTCCACTTGAGACCAGACTGCCAAAAATACGTCTTAATATCAGATGTAAACTAGATGTTACAAAATGACCTCTTGAAGCCACAGAAAAGCTCAGATTTTCATGTTGAAGCACATGCCTAAGCAGAGAGTATATGCTGAAATTACACTACACAATCCTATAATTAGGATGACATGACTAGCTTTTGCATAGTTCTTACTGTAATTTGGTGTCCTATGTGGATAAATTTACATTTTATTTTTGGGAACGAACTAGCAATTAGTGACATGAAGCTGCAGGCAGAAGTAGCCAGAAACACTCAAGCATAACTTTCCCATAATTGTGCTGTCAGCCCATATATTCATGTCGGCAACTTTTCTTTATTAGTTCTTCAAATTAAATATGACTTGAAACATCTACCAACTTCTACAGATCCCTCACAGATTCTGCGTCACATCAACAAAACCATGTCAAGAAAATCCACAATTGTGATGCAAATGAAACGCTCACCCAGATATTCCATCAGCTGCTCTGCCGTTATCATCTCCATCATTGGTGGCAGCTTAACCTGTGCCAGAATCAGAGAGAAATTACTTTAAAACCAGCTTAAATGACAAACTGCACATGGCCATATATGAGACATCTTTTCCTTGGAAAACGATGTTATATAACACACATACACATAAGGCTGTTTATATGAGCTGCTGTATCAGCATAAATGCGCTACGAGAAGAGAAGGACCAAGAAAAAAAACATCTTAAAAACAGCATGAATGTGGCTATCATCTCCAGAAGATGCCAGTGGCTTTTAAAGCAGCCAAAGCTGAAAAACATAGTGCCTCTTTTTTTCAAGATGAAAGACTGAGCACTGAAATAGCGCCTCATGTGCCTGCCAACTCACTGTCATAGCCAATAATTAAATGTCATCTTTATAATGCAAATGAGTCCAGGGCTGAAAGCCAGAAGTTATTGGTGTCTGTAAAAATGGCTGTTTAGAACCAAACAAAAATACTGTTATGGATCTACAAATTCACAACAAAGTGGATGTTTTTAAAATATAAAAACACAAAATGATCACTAATTTGTGCAAAACATTATTATAAAACACTTTTTCGTAATAGGAAAAATATGCGTTTCATTTAAAAAAAAAAAACATTTAATCTCTGCAAATTTATTTATTTGCTAATTTGCAAGCTTACTACCTTTTTGTTATGTTTGGGATTAAAACATCCACTAAATTAAACTACTGTAAAAATGCATCAGATAAATATTTGTTTCAATTTTGTTTGGCATAAATCTGTCAGTCTTGATCAAAACTACTAAATTGTTTAGAAAATTACAGGATTTTAACTCTTTAATTGCCAAATTCATAAATGATGCCACTGGTTTCACACATAAAACGCCGTATTTTCACTATAAAAAGTAATTGTAGACTGGATTTTTTTTTTTTTTTACCTTTTATTAAAGTCTTGGACATGTGAAACAACATTCCCTTTGATGGATTGTTTTTTATTAATTTGAATTTTTTCCTCCCTAATTTACTGTTGGTGGCTGTTTTGCCCCATTGACTTCCATTATAACCACATTATTTTGATTTCAAAACCATGGCACTGTATAATCATGCATTTCTGATTGTTGGTGGTTTTCCATGTTGGGAATTTTTACTGTTGATCATCAGTTGGCAGCGTTAACCCTTTAGATAGGCCTGTGCAAAAAATACTTTGTTTCTGGACTTTATATGGAGTATAACAGCAAATTAAAGCGTGTATGTGTGTCTGTGAATGTGTCAGTGACCTTTACGCACTTACCTTGATGTGTCTGAGAAAATCAAAATATGCATCTCAGCTCTCAGAACTACATGGAGTAAACAAAAACAAAGACTGTGTGTTTATGCACCATCAAATGTGGTTATACTGGAAGTCAAAAACAGCCACCAACAGAAAATTAAGGTTAAAAAAATTAAAATCTAACAATGCATCAAAGCCAATGTTGTTACTAATCATTCACATGTCCAAGACTGTAATAAAGGTAAAAAAAATCCAGTCCACATATACTTTTTATATTGAAAATACGTCATTTTGTGTTTTTTTTCCCACCTAATCACCATTTGTAAATTTGGCAATTAAAGAGTTAAAATCCTGTAATTTTCTAAACAATTTAGTAGTTTTGATCAGGAGTAAGTTGATTAACAGATTTATGCAAAAATAAATTATCTGATACATTTTTACAGCAGTTTAATTCAGTGGATGTTTTTATCCCGAACATAACAAAAGGGTAGTAAATTTGAACAGTGCACAAGGGTTAACACTGTGAAGTTTTGAAAATAAACTAAATAATTATAATCAGCAGTAAAGTTTACATTTAGCTAGCTCCTATTAGTCCTCCTATAGTGTTTTTAACGTACTTCATACTGTCCCCTGATGGCCTGGAGGAATTAGATTTCTGACAGCTAGATCCGCAGGTTGTATTGCAGATTGTTTCATCACTCAAGCACTTGTTGAGACATTTTACTTGTGCACATTCTCTGTTAGACTCTCTAGGGAAAATCACATGCTTACTCTCCCATACCATCCCTGCATAAAGGAAGTGTATTTCAACTAATAATAATATTAACTTTGCCAAATGCAAGACAGAGTGGGTCATGAGACGTCAACATGGGATCGATCTGCACAAGAATAAAGGCTCATTCACACGACAGCAAGATAACTATATTAGCATAGCATCCACTCCAACAGTCAATATCATCTTGTTTATAATAAGCATGCACTGTAGTTTTGTTGTCTATCGTTGTTGTCACACCGGTGGTCATTAATTGAACTGCAGCCAACAACTTATTGCTTGTGCTTGCTTCTCAGTTCCCCTATGCACCCAATGGTACTAAAAATGCTCAGAGGAATGAGTTATATATGTGTTGTGTGCTTTTTTTTCCTCAAAAATAGCAGTAGTGAGAAAGCAGCAGTTCAGAAAGCATATGATCATGGTGATGTGAATATGTTCGCACATGCTCCAGCGCTGGCTTCATGTCAACAGATTAAGTCATTAAAATGACCCTTGTGATAGTTTCATTATAAAGTATTTGAGACTTTAGACTACATTAGGGATGGGATGATACCTGTTTTCAAGGTATAATGTGGTTTGGAAAAGTCAGGGTTTTAAAACCTCCAAAATTTTCTGCTATACCGTTCCTAATGTATGTGTAAGATTTTTTTTAAGTTTTATTTTTAGGACAACAGTATCAGAAGAAATGATATCCAAAGATACAGTTTTAAATTGTAAAGAAATCTGTGTCTTTGAAACTAATGACGACAACAGAAGTCAATGATTCATTTGAATTATTTAGCCTAACATGCTTACTGCTCCAAAATATGTGAAATGTTTCTCAAAATAAAATATTTTGTGTTCAAATGGGAAAAAACCCAGACATTTAAAAGGAGCATATATTAGAGCAGTGATCACAATACCAAGAAACTGTGATAACCTTGGATAAAAATATCATATACCATCAGAAACTTATACCGGCCCAGGCCTAGACTACATGAGACTGTAGTTTGAATAAATCCTTTTTCTTTGCATGACACACTGACATTACAGTTCAGAGTGGTTCTTTTAGGATTTTTTCTGACCATATGTTCATGTATCACTGAATGGAAGAGAGACTCTCGGGAGCGGGTGTAAATGTCACATCCTGTTGATTTTCCTGGTAAAAAATGTAGTCCCTTAAACAAAAATCAGTCTACAAGTTTTTATAGACAGACTAGAAAGCCAGGGAAGGTCTCATTTTTAGAAGTTTCATTACAAGCTATTTATACATTGGCAATATATCTTATTGATCATAAGCTAGAAAAAAATCATCTTGAACGTGATTTCAGCAGGAAATTCTCTGTGCCATCTTAGTTAAAGCTGCAGTGTGGACTTCTTTTATATTTATGACTTTAAAACTCCCATCTCTCAAAGACCAATATGAAAGAATTACCTATGAGCATTCATTTAATATCAGTAACAAAGGAACTGATGTCTTGTAACTTACAGTAGGCTACTTAATAGACATACATTTGACAATTAAAGAAATTCAAAGCACTGTGCAAAACAAACAGCAGGCGATGAGCGATAGTGTGACCTGTCAAACAAGACGCCTCTCATCATATTTACCTTCCATGACAATAGCAGGACATTCATGATAGCCAGCAGCGGGCACGGCCCGTTCTCGTTCTGTGTGATGATAGGCGTGTTCTCCTCTTTCCACTTTATCCACTTAATTTGGTAAAACGACTGACCGGTCACCCTGTCTTTGGGACAGGGGATTTTCGTCCCCTCGGCCCCGTATTCACTCTGAATAGCCAATGCCAGTCCCTTCTCCTCCAGTCCTTCACTGTTGAGGTCTGAACTCGGACAGGAGTTCAGGTTGGAGAAGGACTCGAGTGAATCAAAGCTGCGGGACTCTCCCGCGATGCTGGGCTCACTCCCACTCGGAGGACCCTCGGAAACGGTGTGATCGTTTGAATTGGGGCTCGCAGATTTTGCTTTGTCCGGACACAAATAAGCAGGCTTGGACACCTTCGTCGCTTCTCCGTCTAAACCGTCCGCTTGCACATTATTAACGTCGGGTTTCTCTCCCGTGAGGTTGTTTACTAACTTTGAGGTGCCACCCTCCTTATTCCCAGCAGCGGTCACCGGCGACTCGTATCCCATACCGTTGCTCAGCTGATCGGCCGCATCGGGCGACAGTGTCTCTGGTAAAACGCCCGGCTGTGTGGTTTTGCTCACCGTCTCAGCAGCATCTGATGTCTGTGTGCAGGGTGTAGCATTAGCACCGCTAGCACTTGCACAAGTACTCAAAGTCTCTCTCTTCTCGCAGACATCTTTCATTCCGCCGGCTGTTTTGATATCTGCGGGCTCCGCGGGAATAGCGGTGCACAGGACACTTCCTCCTGCATCTCGATGAGGGTTTGCATTTTTCTCCATTTCGCTGAACGCATCGACGACAACCTTTAACTAGATGGCAAGCTCCAGTCTCAGCTCCGACGACGCCATGACATCTCCACCTCTGACGTCATCCCTTCATGGACACTTATTTACCGAGCCCGACTATTCACAACCACCGACTGTATGTCATTTTTACTAGCAACTTAAAGGGGTAGCTCGCCTAAACACGAGAATTATGTCATCGTTTCTTCAATGTGATGTAGTTCCAAACATGTACGATTTTTGTGTTGTTTACTTACATTATTAGAATAAAACAATTCTGAGAGGGCGAATGTAAACTGAGGTTGTCAAATATTCTGTCTTGCATTTCTTTCGGTGATGCACATAAAATGCATGCAGGATTGTTGGGGAAAAGGGTCATTCAAGCCTGTATGCCACCTTTGAAATAATGGTCACCCTCTAACAACTTTAAAGAATTACTTTCTGTAAGCAAAGCTGTTTCTTTTCTTTTTCAGCCAATTTTTTGGTCTATGATTTGTTTTATTGTTTTCCTTATTTTGTATATTATGTTAAAAACTTTTGACATAATATAAAGTAAATTTGTAGATTTTTTTATCCAGATTACTCTCACACAAAGTATGCACGCGATGGATTAATGTAATCTTTCGTGGATTTGTAATTTCTCCTCACATATGGTGGTCACGTGTGAAAGACGGTACATTTTCATGGTTATTGACGTGACATCACGCAGCGTATTCCATAATAAACCACAATAAACCCGTCTAGTAATGCTTATAATTACCGCACGGTGGCAGCATTGACCTAGTTAGTTGATTTGGGTATTGTTTGTACCCTTGTGTTTGTGTTCTTTGGGGATATTAGATCCCAGAAGTGAGGTCAATTTGACGAAACCTTTAATTAGGAACGTTTTAATAGACGTTTTTTTTCTGAAACCATGCAAACACATGTTTAATTTGTGGTTACAGTGATTTAACTACAATAACCATGGAGGTTTTGTTTGTAGTAAAATCATTGTGACCACAAATTAACTATGATTTTGCTACACTATAGTATTTGTATTATAGCTGTGTTTAAACAAATGGTTATGACACATTTATTATAATTAAACCATGGACAATTTTCGTAATGGTAGTTTATAAAAGTGTAAATCATTTTTATTTCAAAAATGTATTTTTGTCAGGGTTAGGAGTTTGGTTAGTCGAATTTAAAAGTTAGCATTTTTACTGTAACAGCTGAAGTGGATGCATGTTTGCATTTAGTTGAGATTTGAGTTAAATATAAACTGCAAATTGTACCTTGATTTTCAGATTTAATGTACGGAGGAAATGCCACCTTTATCTATGACAGAATTAATTAATTCATTATTTAATTATGTCATTCATTCATTCATCCATTCATTCATTCATTCATTCATTCATTCATTCATTCATTCATACTAGAACTATGCAGACACGTATACGTACTTGACAGGAGAAAATAACTCAAGATCCAAACCCAATGATACTTTCAGTTTTAAACGGCAGCAATTTTCTTCTCTAATATAATTTGTGTCATTAAGTTCAACAGAAGTCTCAATATATTGTTGTCTTTCTGGTTGTTTTATGAGGCAGTGGGCGGGGTTTCCCCCTCTCTGCCTGCGCATGACGTCAGGCCGTTAGAGACAAGCGCGGAGCCGCAGCAGCCGTCACTCGCGCGCACACACATACACAAACGCTCATCAAGGGCGACTGCGCCTTTAAGACCCTCTAAACTAACAACCAAACCAGCCTCGGTGTCAATGTACGAGCGATGAATTTACTCGATATGGTTTTGTTCAAACTCCTGATATTGTTATACTGCTTAAGCGACTCCAACGGTAAGTGGGTTTTGCTTTAGTTTCTGGAAAAAGTGACGGTTAATCGGATTGTGCTTTAGCTGAAGCTAGTACGGGAGGGGTGAACCTAGAGAGTGCGGAAGTGAAACCAAACAGTAAAAATAAATAACTTTTATTGTAAAACACGTGGAAATTGTGGTTTATTTGTGTTAGAGCATTTGCAATAGACAGCGTGGTGAGGTATTTTCGTACTGACTTTGAGTGGGACGTTTCAGAAGAATGACAATACATGTTTAGCTAACGTTAACTGTCAAAGGCAGCCTGGCTAGCTAACTTAACGGGAGTGGAGAGAGACCGATGAGAAATGAATTCAATTTGTACATTTCTGTTCTGTTTGCATGTCTAATGTGGCATTTTTAAAGTGCGATGTCGAGTGTGTAATGTTTGTGAGTTAATGTCTGAAAATACACGAGGACGAAATGAAAGACTACACGCCTTTCCTGTAATCACTTCCACGCAGGAGTCGGAGGGTGTTTTTACTTGACTAGTTCACTTGTTTTATACAGACGTGCTTTTGATGAAAATACAGATTTGCTGATCAGAAATGTATTAGAAGTTAACACATAACTCTAATAACCTTCACTTTCTAACATGCGTTGTTCACTGTTAGAGTTTGGGTCTGTGGTCTAATTATAATAACATTGTTTACCAACAATAGAAGTCTATTGTAAGCCTCCCCTTTAGCTACTTGTGTAGCCTTGGCTGTGTGTTGCTGTCGTACACAGCCGTTGCAGTCACTTAAAGAAATTATTCCCAACGTTAATTGCTATACGCTTTCAGTAAATTTAGATTTCTGCTATAACCCAGTGTGCCCTTGCTGTCAGACAGGAAGTGATGACGGTTTCAGTAGTATTTGTATATCAGTCTGTTTGTGTTAAATTTATTTTTCCTATTTAGCTCTCTGACAGTTCTAAACAAGGTTATATTCCAAAGAAGAACTGAACCAAGGCGTTTATTTTTGTGTTTGTATTGTGTATTTTTAGTATTTATATTTGAGCAATTCCATGCAAATGTCAACCTTGCCATGAAAAAAGTTTTCTCCAAAATAGCGAAACCCTTTATAGGTTTTTTGTGTAGGCTTGTAGTTTACAGTACTGTAAATTACTCAAAAGTGTCTCTGTCAATGTTTCCAAACAATTATATTTGATTTACCAAAGTCACACAGGTGCCAATTAGGCATGGGCCGGTATAAGATTCTGACGGTATAATAACCTTGGATAAAAATATCACGGTTTCACGGTATCACAGTATTGTGAGCAGTAAACACGTGAGGCTATATAATTCAAATGAATCATTGACTTCTGCTGTCTTCATTTGTTTCAAAAACACAGATTCTTTACAATTTAAAATGGCATCTTTGGATATTTTTTTTTCTGGAGATACTGCTGTCCTAAAAAACAAAAAAACCTATTAAAATAAAAAAATCTTACACATACCTTAGGAACGGTATTACAGAAAATTTTGGCGGTTTTAAAACCTTGACTTTTCTAAACCGCGGTATACCTTAAAAACGGTATCGTCCCATGCTTAGTGCCAATTTCCCATTCTTCTCATCCATAATGAAGCTTTTTCTCATAAATGCAAAATGTTAAATAAAATAAAAAAAAAAACAATATATTTTTTCTCTATGAAGAGGCAACTTTTATTATTTTGATGATTTCTTTGGCGGTTGTGCAGTTTAATTCACAGAATTCCTACAAAGTATATTGTATACTGTAAACTTGCAATCTTTTTGGTCACATTCATAACGCATGTTTATTTTCCTTATTTAAATTATAAAAATGTTTACAAATTGATATTTTTCTAATCCCATAACTCTGTGGTTAATTGTTTTGGAAAATATAAACAGATAAATTAAATATAATGTTAACATAAACATTTTTCTGTGTATTTATGTTTAAAAAATTTTACTGCAAATGTCACATCCATAACGCTGGAATTGCTCATTATATAAACATTCACTTTTACCTAAGAGTTTCCTCTAATTAATCTCACCAATACTGTTAGCTAATAATCAGGAATTTGTGCTAGATATATTTGTAGTTATGGTTAGTATAGTAATGCAATGCAATTAGTAATGCTTATAAGTATCTGTTTATAGCGAATATCTGTTTCCTAAAGCGTTAATACTTATTGTATTTCATATTGACTTCATTCCAGAATTAAATTCTATGCATACTATCATTAGGCGGTTTTCTAGACAGAACAGCTTTATTTTGTGACGTGTTTTGGCCCGGCTGTGTTTGTTGCTATGGGATTCGATGGTTTCTTATGTATTTGGTGTTCATCTAGCTGTTGTTGCCCAGGGCAAAAGACACACTGCTACCATTTTCCCCCCTTGTTGTCACTAATTGCATGGATCTCAGCAGTGTCTCACATTCTCAGCCTCATTCTCAAATCTCTGAGGTTTTCTTACATCGGCATAAGTTGAAATATGTAATGGTTAATTGCCTGATTCTGGACTGTTGGTTATGTGGCTATGATGGGAGACCAAGTTTCTTTTAATAGCAAAATTTAGACTTTGTTTTTTATTTCTCTAGTGAGAAATGCAATATAGCTTTTAAACAGTTTTGGTTGATTAAATTGGTCAGTGCAGTATTTCTCTGCATCTGCATGTAATTTTGATTGAGTAATGTTTATTTGCTTTTGTTGAGTTGGCTTTCTGTTGCCTGTTAGGACCTTTAATATTATTGAAATCAATTGGCATAATATGAGGCTGTAATATAAGCCAGATCTTTCTGGAAGTATTGAGAATAGTTGCACACCATAGATCAAACATGCATCACCCCATCAGTGTTATTTTGTCTGGCTGATAATTATTTTATTTTAAAAAAGATTAATTGGGGATTTAATCGATCCACTTCAGATGTGTGCTACTGGCTAAAGGAGTTTTGATTGGTGCCTTCTACATGCCTTGACATGTCAAACTTTGCATATATTTTGAAAAGTTGACAAGTTGTCTGCAGTGTGGGAGTTTTTCCCATCCAAATTGCAATTGATAAGTAATTTTGATTAAAAAAAAAGAGCTTTGTGTTTGCAGTTTTTTTGCTTTCAGTTGTTAAGGTTTAAAAATATAATGTTATAATGTGAATTTAGATTAGATTGCATGCAAATAGTAGATTACATACAAATTCAGTGCTAAACAGCATGAACGGCACAAAATGTGTCATGTGTTTGCTGCAAATGTGTAGTATTCACTTTAAATGCAAAAAAAAATCAACTTGAGCAGAAAGATTCATGAGCAGAAATGCATGTTGCCTCTACACGGTAAAAAAATGTTAATTAACAGTTTTGGAATTTTGTGATTCTGTTAATTTACGGTTGTGAATTGCATTAATGAAAAGTAAAAGTTCCCGAATGTGTTCTTGATATCAAGGACGCATCGCTGCAGACTTCAGCGCAAAACTTGTGCGAGAAGTCCCAGAAGTCATTGCGTCTGGAGGTGGGAAGTGCAGCATTTTCTATAGATTTATTATTAAAGTTCAGAGATATAACTTATTTATGTCAGGATCCCTAAATGAGAAGGTGAAAGTAAACATTACCATAAAAAATCTTAATAAAGGCTTAAACACATTAAGGGTGTTTATTTGCTGAAATTCATATTAAAATCTGTTTTATTTGTATTGTGCAACATATGTGTCAGATCTTTATGCAGAGTATATTTTGTGAAAAGGAGAAAAACAACAAATCATTGTATAAATGCTGTATTGTTTAAATAATGTTAAAAACGCGTGCAGGTCACGTGACCATGAGGAAGACCAGGAAAAGACACAGCAGCTCATTTCTCACAGTAGAGGTGTGAACCTACACTGGTCTCACTGTTCGGTTACGATTATTAGGCCATCGATTTGGTTCAATTCGATATCATGGTGCATTGACGATGCTTCCCATACACAATTTTATATTTTACTTTACAGGCGCTGTTCACCGATGAGTGACACTGATAAACGGCAGCGGCGCAGAGTTGTCAGATTGGGCGGTTTTGGATAGGCATTTCAGCGAGTTTTGGATAGTTTTTGAGCTGGAATAAGTCAGCTACATCTGGCAACACTGCAGCGTCGATCACAGCTGATCCATGATAGACACCGTGGAGAAAACTTGCGCGCTCGTGTCTGTATCTAGAAGTATCGCTGTAACAGCCGAGAGGAAAGGAAAAGTCATGCCAGCAAGTCAAATGGGTCACAGTGAGAGAGAAAAATGGAGCTTACTTTCATTCTCTCAATCGCAGTGAAATAGGGGCTTCTACTGTAAGTGTCAGTGAAAGACTCTTCAGCAAACACACACGAAGTAAAATTGTGCACAGCTTCTGCGTTTTTAATTAGTTGGAGCGTTGTAAACACTCTCTGGATATTTTTTATAGTGTAGAATGAATGATAAGAGTAATTTTTTCAAAGTGCAAGCCACATTATTTTGTTGAAACGTTTTGTTTTTATTTTGATGTTTTTCTCTGTTGCTATTATTAGCCAGCTGTGAAAAGAACTATAAAATGTTTTGTTGACATCCTTTTTGGCTAGAATGTCAACTCAAACATGTTGTTATTTCCCTGTAACATCAACATCTGTAAGCTCTATTCAATCAGCTTTATTTAATCAGTTCTTTTATACACTGAATGAAAACTAAAGGTAATGAATATAGCATTTACACTATCCACTGATGAAGTGGTTGAGCAACATCTCCCCCTTGCATCAAGTGAGTTGAAAAAGAAGCCAACTACATCCAAATGCTTTTGTAAACCGTCTTGCAATGTTATATGTTAGCTTCTTCAAATTGATGGATCTTCCCACAAGTTGTCTTTCTGTATGCCCACAGTCCAGCAAAGCTCTTTAATTGTTTTCCAGAACTCTGTTTGGCAGCACATATGTGGAAAACTTCTCGCATTTAACCACAAAAATAGAAGTTACAAACAATTAACATGCTTGTGACAGGCATTATATTTTTTAGAAACATTTGGGCTTTTAATGCTTTCACAGTCATACAGTGACTATATTGTTTTGCTGTCTTCAGCATGATGTTGTTCTCGTTCTCTTTTCTATCTCTATTCTATCTACGAAACAGTTCATTGTTAACACTTGGACAAACCAATTCAAATACAATTTAAAGCATGATACGGTCTATTCTGTTGACAAAAATGGTCGGGCTTGCTGTATATGCATGTTATAAGTTTTAATGCAAATTTAGAGTAAATTAGTTTATGTAGTGACTTTAGCATATTTAGATTTCAGATAAATAAAAAATATTAGCAGTGGCAACTTAACACATGAATATTTCTTTTTTATATCCAGAAACAAAGGCATAGATTATAATAGTTTCGTAATAATGAGAGATGTTTTTCAGGTGCTTTAAAATAAAAACAAATAATAATAAAAGAAAGTTGTTGGGACTTTTTATCAGAGCAGCTTTACAGAGGAAACCAGTGGTTTTCCTCTAGTGGTAAACGACAATACCCTTTCATGTAATAACAGGATAAGCTTTTGAATGGAGCATAGAATTGAAGAAAAAATATGAACTGGAGTCTACCAGTGCTGAAAGTTTGTGTACAATTCAGTTTTTTTTTTCTAATTATGTTAATTGCATGCATGTTTAATTATCTAATATCTTTTTGGAGCTTTAAATAAGCTTTGTTTAATCTTTTGCAAATCAAGCAAATTTCACCTCTTGAAAAAGGCTGTGCGATTTCACATTTGGTATTTAACATTTGTGCTATTTTTACCAAGGGCTAGATATGAATAATAAATAACTGAAAGCAGAGTTGACTGATAACCTCTTCTGTCAGACCAATGTTATGAACACTATGATTTTGCTTTATTTTTGACATTACTACAGAACTGCCTAACTTAAACTGATGTCAAATATGAATATGAATGAAAGCAGTAATGAGATGTGTACTGTCATCTGTTCTGGATGAAAAGGAGCAAACATGCATAAGCTCACAGATGCCTACTGACATCGTTGTGGTGCGAACATCACCTTTTTTTTTTTTTTTTTTTTTTAAATGTTTTCACAGAAAGTGGATCCCATGTTTGTGAATGTGTTAGTGCATAGATAACCAGCCAAAGAGTCACACCCACTAGAAATGATAACATTGTTTTTTTTGAATATCTCTTCCTCTCAGGCTGCAGGGTGTCTTTCTCTTCCTACCTTTTTCATTTACCCAAAGCTCCACAGTCAGCTCAGATGATGCCCTTTATAGTTGTTTAAAATGCTTATTTAGTTGCTAAAGTGAATTTTAAGAGGCATTACAAACTATACATAAGATCAGTTTGTTAATTTTCTATCTGGTTTTATTCAATAAATGATATGTGATAGCGCCATCTCATGCAAAACCACATGTTTCCACTGCTGATATAAGTTATTTCAGAGCATAATTCTCTTGATTAAATGTGTGTTTAAGATATAAAATGCTATATTAAAAATAATAGCCATGTTTAGTTTTGTTTTAGCTGCCAAAGGAGAATCAGGGCAGTTTGGCATATAGATTCAGCACACTCTTTTGTTTTTTTTTGGCTCTAATATGTAATAGGCTGCACGATATTGAAAAATCTGACATTGTGATATTTTACTTTTCTCCGGTATATATTGTGAAATGTATACAATTTCAGCAGATGACATAAATAGCTTTACTTAAATAGATTTGTAATGAAATCATTCATTTAGATTGATTGGAATAATCCTGTAGTGGGCTGAATCAAACAAATGGCAAGCATAAATAAGCTAGAGCAGAGATAAAAGTGAAATATGAAGTGCTTGGTTTATAGTTTTCTGAAGAGTCAAAGAGTAGTCAGATATTCAGGTATAGTAATTGAATAGTCATATGTAAAATAACACTGTACAGTCTTCATTGCTGATCAACTATAATACAAACTCAACATTGCAGATACTGCGATGTGACTATTGCGAATGCACGCATTGCGATATCGATGTTGAAGTGATATATTATATTATTAGCAGACCTAATATGTAATTTCTTTGCTTTTGCCTTGGGGACCAAATTAGTGATAAATATGAATTGTCATTTGTACCGTCTTGGCGAGGCTCTGTCCATCATCAATTATAATGTGTAATGAATGTAATTGGAGTGAGTGTAGCTCATTTGTTTTAAATACAGCCTCAGAATATTTGAGGAAAAGGAGAAAATAAAAAAGTCGTCATGTAACAAGTAGAGTATGATATTACTTGAATGTTGTTCATAAATATTGACCTTAGATCAGTATAATGTGAACAAGATTTTGATCAGTTATCTGAGGAGAAAAAAACTTTAAAAGTGTTTAAAACATATTTTAGGGTGCCGTGACATGACTTAAGATGCTGCAATGATGCAATAGGTGAGCGCAGTGATAAAATAACATTCATCTAATTGAAGTTGTAGGAAAATAGTGGAATGCAAAACAGGCTTGTAAGCTTTCAGTGGCTTCAGCTCAGGACAGGGCTTTGCTCTATTCTCCTTGGTTTCATTGCAGTTTTTGCAGACTGCAGATTTCAAAGATGTGCATAAACGGCAGGAAATGAAATATGCTACTGAATATCAGCTTAGCAGTTATTACCTACAGTCTTGTTGTGCCTGTGGTCAAAATTCTCCAGCTCCTGTGATACACCGTTTATGATGGATACATTTCTTTGTCATTTCATATGGTATATGGCTATATTAAAATGTTAAGCGCAAAGCTTTGTTTTTAAATAATATTTACCATAATTATAAACCAAGAATGTGTCAGCTATGAAATTGTTGACATTGTAGCAGGCCAAATATGTAACTTCTTTTTTTCTTGTTTGAGAAGTTGATTGCCATCTGCTTTTCTATTAATAGGGCTATGTGTATATATAATCAGATTACTTTCAGATTTTCACTGTATGCACTGTTACTAAACAGTTGAGTTGCTTTCACTTCTCTTTTCATGCCCTTTGCCCTTATAATAAGATCCAGTCTTTCATCCATGTATCACACCTTACTATGCTCATACTAGACTGGATTTTTACCCTCATTTCCAGGACTAGTTTTCTGTGTGCACTGCAAAGCTGCAGTGTTCGGATTCTTGTGTTTTCTGAAAGAAAGGAAGAGTAAACTCTGACCAGAGAAAGGAAGCAATGTAATGCTGTTTGATAGCCCTTTCATTGTATTTTAGAAACAAATTGCCAGTCCCTTCTGCCACACTATCACCTTCATCCAGCTCACGGTCTTTGTGAAGAGTAGAGATTATTTTCCAGGCTTACTCCCTTACTTGAAAATGAGAGTTGTTTTCAGATTGTTGACAGTAATGGAGAGTGGAGAGCATCTTTTCATCCAAGAATAAAAATTTGCTCTTAATTTATTTTCCCTCTGGGCATCTAAGGGGTTTAATTTATTTCACAAGTAGAACAAGCATTGTTTTGCCTCAATATAGGCAAGATGATTATTTTCATATTGAATGATTAGTCATATTTTGATTTAAATACCTTTAACATTGTCAAAGAAAAGTCACCAACATCTTGAATGGTCTTAGGGTGAGTAAATTAACACAAAATGTAAAATGTTGGGTTAACTGTCCCTTTAAGTGCCAGATCTTGGCCAGAGAAGAAACAATGCAACTATTTGAACACCCACTAGCATTGCCCACAGATTGTGTCCATGACAAAGGCTAATTTGTGTAAAATCTTCTGCCATAGCATGCAGCCTGTTTTACCATAGATCACCCATGGGTTCAGATCAAACTTTAATGTAATGATTCAGAGTGCAAAATATATAGCGAAGACGTTTTTTCTGGGTTCTGTCAAATCTGTATTTCTTTTTAAATAATATAATCTTAGTCAGTTCCTGTGTTGTCTTGAACTCCCCTTCAAAAGTCTTAACTGTAAGTTTGAGTTTGCATAAGTGTTCATATGTCTTCACAGAGCCCTGCCTGTAATCTCTTACATGGCGTAGGGTGTAGAAGCGTGAGTGTAAAGGTCACTGGCCCCTCACACAAGTTTGATGTGAACCCTGCTGCAGCATAATAAATCACAAGCCAAGCTGTTTCCACTTCCTATAATTTTCTGACTGTGTACCACCCAGTTCAACTTCATGCTTTACTGAATGCAGATAATACAAAGTTGATTTCAGTGACATTCTCTTTCAGTGCAATGTTTTACTGTGCATTGATCTTTTTTTTTTTTGTTATTAGGTTTGATGGAAATATGTGATTCAAATAACTGATGATGTTTCAAATAGTTCATTTTTAGCGTACACTGTAAAAAATAATTCCCTATATCTACTCAATAAATTTGAGGTAACAGATTACAAGCAATATTATTAATTAAATTCAACATGTATGGATTAAGTAACAATTAATTAAAGTAGCTTATTTACATTAGTCATTTAAAATGAGTAACCACAAGTACACTGAAAAAAATCATTCAGAGATGATTCCTTGGATTTACTCCATTTTTTTACGTGAAGTGGCTGTAAACAATTAGTTTGGGCTGAATTTAAACAAACAAATTAAGTAGAATTTTGTCAAATTTAATTTGTTTGTTTAAATTCAACACAAATAAATTGTTTGCAACAGTTTTGCAGACATCATTTTTTTCAGTGTAGTACTTAAAGAAATTAGCAAATTTGAAACAAATATATTAATTTAATTGAACAGAAAAACTGACACAATGTTAATGAAATCTATTCAATGTTTTTATTTAGATTTAACATAAAATGTGTAGAGCCTGTTCATCAGCTCTAGAAAATATTACTTTATATTCTACACAATAAAATTGAGGTAACGGATTACAAGCAATATTATTAATTAAATTCAACAAGTATTGATTGAGTAAAATTGAATTAAATTTAGCTCAAATTAGTCGAGCGTGTTCAGCAGTGTGGAGCCACAAAATAGATTAACAACAATCTCATAATAGACAATACATCATATAAAACACAATAAAACATGTACATTTACACAAATTGATGTTCTTAATGACTTTGATAATGTTTTCTAAATAGCATAGTTTCAAACAACTGGACATTAAACAATATTGTTTAAAACAATACACTTAAAGTGAAATTTATGTGATTTAATGCATGAAAATTATTATTTGCCAGAGTAATGCAGATTCATTGAAGCAAAGAGGACACAGTAGTTCATGGGAACACTCTCTAATATCTTCCAGTGTTCACTAGACTGTCACTTGTAAAAACACCTTTCTTTTTCACAGTTAAAATGCATAGGTCAAACCCAGGAGGACACAAGCTCTGGGAATGTAGTCAAGAGCTGTGTTTCCACTCTCGCGCCTTAAGTGAGTGCAAAGTTTGCCTGAGTCTGGTAAAGATAAGGTCTATAAGAACTTTAACACCTTCGATGATGATGATGATGCCAGTGTCTTTAGGTGGTCACTTGTAGAAGGCCCCCGTTCAGGTCAACATTACTGCCATCACAAGCCGTTCAGTTCCTGATGGTTCTTCATTGTCCTACACCATTGAGCAACAGTAAGAAAAAAATGCATAAAACAAAATATGTTAACAATCTGTTATTATGTTATGACATACAGTCAGAAACTGTAAACATGATAAATGTCAGAAACTCTACCTTTAGTCTCAGTTCTCTGTCTTACTCCAAGAGCTCCTCAGCAGCTGTAAAGATTCACGGGTGCACAGTGACTTCTCTCTCAAATTCAGCACTCACCTTAAAAAACAGAATGACAGAAAAAAATGTTTACATGAGTTTTTTACTGACTAATAATTGTATTACTTTCACAGTAAGCCACTGTGATTTGTTTTACACTAAATTACTGTGAAATTACAGCCATATGTGACTTCAAGGTATAGTAAATCATTTCTGTGATTTCACTGTATTCTCTTGTAGAATTAACTATATTTTACTGCGAAGTTACAATTAATGGCAATATTGTGATTTAGCAGTAGGTTGCAGCTGAAATACTTAACTGTAACATGTATAATATCCTGCTTGCAACCTAGAGTCATCCATTCATGGTCAGTAATTTTCCTGATACACACTTGCTGGTTAATGTGTCTCCTCTGCCTCTTTGACACTATACAATAAAGTCTCATTAGTAAATATTGTTAGACAATATCATGTTTGTTTTGGTTTGATAATGAGGTTCATAATGAAGTGAAGGGCAGTGTTTACCTTGCTTACTTTATTTCTTAGTCTGGTGAAGGGAGTCGAGTGTTGCTTGCGAGTCGAATGACTCGGTTCGGTTCTAGGAATCGGCTCCCTTAAGTGAATTGTAAGAGTCTGATCCCATCTTGTAACAGTTTTTCCTGTCACTATTTAAATAAGTTTGGTTATGTAACAACTGCCTTTTTAAGTTGCAATCTGAAACCGATTGCCTTTTTGGATAATAACGTAAAACAACAATATGACTGATTAGCATTTTGCTATAACTCAGTCACACGCATTTACACTATGTACACTAATTACATGTTGATGAGTATAAGCTTTTGAAAACATGCGATTTTAAAAAGATCCCCGATCTCCTAGCAAACAGTTCAATCCAAAGACGGTTCTATCCGATTCAATCTCACACAAGTACTGAACAGAACCAATACAATAATCAAATATTGCTCTAAATGTACCATTAAATAAAGTTTTAACGGTTGTTCATGCGAGAATGTAGTTGCTTAAAACTCAAATCTGCGGTTTATTTAAAAGATGGTGTGTATTTTAAAACGTCCTTTGACAATTGCGGCGATGTCATGATGGGCGCTCATGACTCGTGTATCTGGCGAGGGCAGCCGGTCCTCGGCTAAACATACTGACATTGTGCCCCTGGCTATGGCTCATTTTAATCACGTTGGATTTAATTAATATTTTCTCTTTTTTAAATCATTCAAAAATAATAGCTAAATTCTTATAATAAAATTCATCAGATTGATTAGATTTTATTACAGACATTTTTAAGTCATTTCAATGCAACTAAAATGCCCTAAAATCAGGAAATTAATTTTATTAAATAAAATGTAAATATTAATATTAATGAAATCTACAAGACCACAGAATGACTTTTTACAGTGTAGGGAACATGGAAATTTTGCATGCTTTACTCAGCATTGTGTTGTGTGGAGATCAGAGCTCTTGGTGACCTTTCTGTTGGTGCATAGTAAACTGGTTGTTCTTTTTTTTTTTTTCTTTTCAAAAGAGAACTTGTGTATGTTTCTTGTATATCGTTTCAGCATCGATATTGCAGTGTGATCATTTGCAATAGTAACATTACAGGATATATGCAATGTTGAGTTTGTATTATAATTTATAATTTGCATTAGGGCTAAGATATCGTTTCAGCATCGATATTGCAATGTGCGCATTCACAATGGTCACATTGCAGGATCTGCAATGTCAAGTTGAGTTTATAGTTGAGCAGGAGTTGTAACCATAGAGTAAAAATGTATAATTTGCATGTGTTTTAAGGACTGTAACTGTGTGAGAATTTCAGAAGAGCTTAATTTAATCAGGCACAAGCAATTGTATCATAACTTTAATAAAGGCTAATTTGATAGAATTATTAGTATAGTGAAGACTGTAGTGTTATTTGCTTATTTAATTTCTGTTAGTACTAGGGCTGGGCGATATGGCAAAAAAAAAAAAAAATCTAAATTTTTTTTTCATAAAGTTTGACCGATTCACGATTTCGAATTTTTTTTTTTTTTTTTTTACTGTGTAACTATAGTCAACTTAAAACATTACAACAACATGACTAAAGTAACAATCTCTTTATAAGTAACTTGAAAAACCATCTGGTTAAGGAACATGTATTTTTAATGGCCATACATACATAAATTGGTCAACAAGGTGTAGCCTATTACATTCCTAGAGACAAATTCCTGCTTGACGTTTTAGAAAATATTTGTGCGTAGCTACACCACCCAGTATATATTAAAGATCACCGTAAACAACAAAAAACCCCACAGAAACCTGTTACATATCTATCTATATTTAAATGTCTATCTTGTATTTAACTGAATCGTATAACAGCCTATAGCTGAAATGTTGAAAATTGCTCAATTTATTTTTATAAAACATTTGTCAAAACGTATTCATATTTTTTTGGAGTAAAAACAATACCGACATTTAAGAATCCATATTTATTTTATTTATTCATTCATTTTACTTGTTTATTGGTGCACATATGGGTTATGATTTAATTCATAGCTACAGTACCTTGGACAGCTACTGTGCCACTCCGTAAAGCTTTCTAGCAAAAGTCCAAATTAAAGAAAGATTTGACTTTCTGCGGTGACAGCCGACATTCACAACACGCCGTAACCGTCCTTCAGGTGGTGCGCGGGTATAAAAACCAGACGTCTGGGCTTTGAATTAGGTGCAATTATTTCCTCGTTGTTCAAAGAGTCTGCAAGTTCGTGTTCCATGGATATATGTTGTTGTTGATTCGTTGTTGATTCGATGCGCAGCAGGAATAAAAGGCTTTCAGCTGTGCATGTAGTCGCTGGTAAAGTTCTCACCCAGATCAGAACGATCTGTGCTACCGAATACAGCGCAGCATGCAAAAAACTCAGTTACGCGAAGTAAAGGTCTCTTTGCATATATGTCAATTAAATTAATTGAGTTCTAGCCACGAATAAAACTTTTAGCCTATTTTATTATTTTGTGTAATGTATATAGTGTAATCAGGGCCGGAGCAAGCTGAACTGGCGCTCTAGGCGAACGCCCTCAACCCGAAAGTGAAATAGAAACTTACCGGGGGGTTCTCGCTCACTATTCTGCCTTGGTCGCCTCTCTGGACGCGCCGGCCCTGAGTGTAAAGCTGGATTTATACTTTCGCCTGGCGCCGCATCGCGCGCCTCCGCTGACAATGGGCTAGCGCGATTGCGCTAAGCCAGCTGTGGTAGCTCATCAACAGAGCCGCAACGTCAACATACAGAATCTATCAGCACGTTTATCTAACAGCTTAGAACGGTTTGGCATGATAGTGGAAAAGCTGCTTTAATATTTTTATTTAAAAAATCGCGATACCTCGATTTTATAAAAAATTAAATCGTCTTAAAACGTAAATTCGAATTAATCGAAAAAATCGCCCAGCTCTACGGAGTACTATTAAAAATGTACAGCACTGTTTATTTCATTCGTTTAATTTTTGCTCTGATGTATTTATTAAAACTTGAAATTTGTATTTTATTTTTAAATGCAAATGATTCAATCCCCTCCAGAATCATCCCAATCATGCTAAAATCAGGAATTCTTCCCAAATAAAGCAATCTGGTTAAATTGTATTTATTGTAGAAAAACAAAATATCGCAATGTCAGATTTTTTCAATATCGTGCAGGCCTAATTTGCATGTGTTTTTGATGCCTGTGATTTGTATAATGATTTTAAGCATTCAGGTATAAGAAATTGTATCATTTAGACCTTAACTATGATGAATTTTATTAAATTATTTTTATCATTCAGTTACTGTGCTTGAATACGGTTAGACTCGGGAAATGATAAAACACTTTATTTCAATTGTATTTTTTTCTTGATTGTATTTATAGATTGTCATGCATGAAAATACTCAACACATGCAAATACAGAAATGCACTGCAAATAGCACAAACCACAGCAAAAATGTGGGGGGGAGCCCAAAAAGTTTATAGATTGTTTATTAGATTTTAAGGAGATGCAAATAGTAAACAATAATTCATCAATCTCTGACTAAACACGTGCATGAAAATACTCATAACATAGGCAAATACAGAAACACACTGCAAATAGCACAGACAATAACGAAAATGTGTTTTTTTTTTTTACATTTTTAGTTCATTTTCCTTTCGGCTTAGTCCCTTTATTAATCTGGGATTCCACAGCGGAATGAACCGCCAACTTATCCAGCATATGTTTTAAACAACGGATGTGTTTTAAACTGAAACACCAACTGGCTCAGCCGATGCTCAAACCAGCGACCCACTGCGCCACCGTGCAGCCCCAATTTTAAAGATTGTTTATTAGATTTTATGAAGATCCATTCCCACTGCAGAATAATCCTAATTGATCTAACATTATAAATTCTTTCCAAATAGAGATATTAATTCATATGGTAAAATTGTATTCCTATCACAAAATAAAATAAAAAATCGCAATGTTCGATTTTTCCAATATCGTGCAGCCCTAGTGTGTACAGACTAATGGTTGCTTACTCTCCTTCTTTTTTTAACTCTAAAACCAGTCTGATTTTATTTCTTCTGTAGGACACAAAAGGATTATTTTAAATATTGCACCGATTGTTTTGTTTACAAAATATAGAATTGAGTCTTTCAGGCTTTAAGAAGGATGTAACATTATCAAATAAAGTGGTCTTCTAAAGCTTGAATATAGCTTTGTGTTAGAAACAGATAAAATGCAATAGATCTAAGAGATTTAGATAGAATACACCCTGAGTGATGATGGTGTTTCTATTATCGAAGTAAAAAAAAAAACATATCTGGATGTCAAATGAAAGATGCTCTTTTAACAAAAAGAGTTCGGCTGATTATAGATGTGAAGGTGGTTGCTATAAAAGAAGCGTAATGGCAGAATGTCACAAGTATCTTTTATATAAAATATAGAAACATACTAAAAACCTTCCCATTTGGCATTCTTTGTAAAAATTAACAACTAACTTTTCCAGCATCAGAATTGTTCAGACCCTCCACTCGTCTTATACATGTTGTGCAATACTTCTAACAGTTTTGCGCTTACTTTGTGTGGGAGTCTGGTGCTTTTGTCCTCACATGTGGGGTAATTTAGGCAGAAATGAGACGGCGATTGTTTGTGCTTGTACAAAAGAGCTCCGTTCCACCCTCCTTGCACAGTCACGCCTTTCTCTCTGTGTCTATTTGGAAAGTTTCTCATTTGCTTTGAATGCTATACGTTTTCAATTAAACATGCCATCTGTTTGGGCAAGTTTGTACATTTTAATGCAGCACAAAATATATTAGTTTGTCTTTTTTTTTAACTGATGTAGAAGTGATTTAAATGAAGACCTTGTTTTGTCAACCTATTCTTTTTCCAATAGGGGTGTGGTACACAAAATTACATATATTTTCATTGATTAATATTTATTAATGTAACATCATAAATGTCCTACAGGGATAAAAAAAGGACACTTAAATTGTCTTAAAGGGTTAGGTCAACCCAAACAATCTAGTATTTCTGTTGTTTAATTACTCACCCTGATGTCGTTCCAAACCTCTGATGCCCTCACTCGTCTTCAGAATACAAATTAATATATTTTAGGAACAATCTGAGAGCTCCCTCATCCTCTGTAGACAGCAATGATCTCGACTCAAAGTCCAGAATAATACCTGAAAACATCTGCAAAACAGACCATATGTCTTCAGTGTTTCAATGGGATAATTATCAAGCTGCAAGAATTCTTTTGTACACGCATGAAAGTAAAATAATGACTTTCCTTTTTGTGTCAGTATAAGGCACATGTTCACAGAGCAATGTGCTCTTTATGCGTGTAATGCTTGTACGTTGCTCTAACATATAACCTCGTAATACCCTGTTCCTTGTTTTTTAAAGAGAGGAAGTTGTGTGTTTGCATTTGAGGCATGTATAAGTGCACACTGCAGCGCATGTGAACATGTATGTCGCGCCCTATACTGACACTAATGAAAAGAAGCTTGACTTAAGTCTTTATTTTCAGACAATATTACCCGTAACTAACTCATTAACTAACTTGAAATTGTTTTATAAAACCATATCGCAGTTGCAATCACTCGCCTGATGATTTTCTGAAAATGTTGCAGAACATGTATTATATCTATACATGTAAAGAGAAATCAGCTTACATGGATATTCTTTTTATTTCTTAATAGTTGTAGTATAATATTGTCATTTAAACTTCATTCTAAAAGGCTTCATGGCGATGCAGTGGCGCAGTAGGTAGTGCTGTCACCTCACAGCAAGAAGTACACTGGTTCGAGCCTTGGCTGGGTCAGTTGGCGTTTCTGTGTGGAGTTTCCATGTTCTCACTGCGTTCGCGTGGGTTTTCTCCGTGTGCTCCGGTTTCCCCCACAGTCCAAAGACATGCGGTACAGGTGAATATGGTAGTCTAAGTTGTCCGTAGTGTATGAGTGTGAATGAGTGTGTGTGGATGTTTCCCAGAGATGGGTTGCGGCTGGAAGGGCATTCCGCTGTGGTGACCCCAGATTAATAAAGGGACTAAGCCGAAAAGAAAATGAATGAATGAATGAAAAGGCTTCATTAAGCAGACTAATCAGAATTTACCAAAGAAAACACTTTACATTTGATGTAATGGAGGAAATCTTCACTTGATAATGTCAGCTTGCAAAATAATAGCAAATAATAAAAATTATATTTATTACTGCAGAAAAAAAAAAAAACTTCTATTCCAGTTGTATTTTTGTTTTCTGTATTTATGTATTGTAATCATTCAATTCAAGTTTTTTTTGTATAGCACTTTTTACAATAATTATTTTTAAAGCAACTTTACAAAAGGTCCACAATATTGCATTACAATCAAGTTAAGTTAGTTACAATCAAATATTAGTTATATATTAACCTAGTTTACCTGCAGTTTTATATCATCCACAAAAACAATGCAAATGAGTGCATGTTCATACTCAGTCGGCAGAATTTTTAACTAGTGTAAAATATGCTTTCTTTTGATGCAGTGCTCTGTAGATTCATCTCTGTTGAGGACAGGAAATGCTGATCTGAAGTGGACTGACTCACCTCTCTGCGTTAACAAAATTGTCCCATTTGCTTCTGATGAAACATCACTTCCCTGTCATTACACCTTTATGCTCCTCAGCGATGGTTCACTGGCTGACTCTAGTTCTAGGTTACAGGGCTAAAGATAAGTGAGCAAATTACTCAAAGTGCCAAGTTGCCATAGAAACTAGTCGAAAACGAGACAGTTGTCCGCAACTCCATGGATATAAATGACTTTGTCTCTTTTGGCAAAAGGCAAAGGCTGCACTTTTTAATTTGTTTTGCTTCCATAGTGTTGTTTTCCCCATGTCTGCGTGGGTTTTCTCCGGGTGCTTTGGTTTCTGCCACAGTCCAAAGGCATGCAGTATAGGTCAATTGAATATACTAAATTGATCATAGTCTGTGAATGCGAGTGTGTGTGTGTGTTTCCCATCACTGAGGGTTGAGTGCCTGAGTGCTGGCATGCGGCTGGAAGGGTATCTGCCGTGTAAAACATATGCCATAATTAGCGGTTCATTCCGCTGTGGTGACCCTGATAAAGTAGGGAATAAGCCAAAGGAAAGTGAGTGAGTGTTGTTTTCAGTATTGTCTTTTGCACTCAACATGCAAGCTTCTAAAGTTTCTGAGCTTCCTACATGGCCATCATTTTAAGGCATTATAGGCTGACAGCAGCTTAAAAACTTCAAGAGTCTCTTTTAGGATTTGTGGACTTAATCTATTTGGAAACTAATGCTACACTTCACATCTTTTTTTTTTTGAAGGAGCTCCATGCCATTAAGTTATAAGCTTGTGACACGTGACTTGAAAATGGTGATTAGCTTGTGGTAAAAAATGTGGTCCAATACAACAGAAGCTGAATGATGCAGCTGTTTAAAGGTCAGTTCCAGTCAAAGCATGATCTCAGCTTTCTGGTGGTGATTTTTAGTGGTACTACCACAGAAATAAAGCAGAAAGCCATTGCATTTGTGAAAGTAGATGATATACACTGACATGGAAAATGTAATCTGACACTTATAATGAGGTTCATGTGTGACAAGTAAATTATACATTTAGTCTTATTTAATTGAGTCATTTTTAAGTGTTTTATGAGATATTTTATACAGAGCTAGCTGAAGATTCAAACCATTGCTGGGCTCCATGTGTATTATTTTATCAACTGAACCCTTAAAGCTTCTGAACGGCTTATAACATATGTAAATGTTTCAAAATGTCCCTCTCTCACTCAAATGAAATTCTGCTGCATATAGACATGTTTCCAAAGCATATATTTAGCTTTAATGAGCTAAATTGTTTCCTGGACTGAAAAAAGCAGGTTTGCTTTAGGCAAGGCAAAGCTAATTTAATTATGTAGCACATTTCCTACACAATGGTAATTCAAAGTGCTTTGCATAAACGGGAATAAAAGAAACCAGTGTAAGAAAATGAAAACAACAGAGAATAAAAATTAAAAACATGTTTTAAAGCAATGAAAAAAAAAAGATGCCATAATAGTGCGGCCTGTCGGAGTTAGCACAGTGCTCATTCAGTAAAGGCACAACTAAACAGATGTGTTTTAAGTTTTGATTTGAATGTGCCTAATGTTGGAGCACATCCGATCATTTCTGGAAGCTGATTCCAGCAGCAGGGGTGGGTGGATAGTTGCTGAACTCTTGGGATTTCTAATTTACTTGATTCTAATGATCTGAGTGATCTATTAGGTTTGTATTCAGTGAGCATATCTGTAATGTATTAAGGTCCTAGGTCATTTACTGATTTATAGACAAGTAATAATACTTTAAAGGGCAACAATTTTAACCATTTTTCAAGATTTAATATAAATCCTTTGTGTCTCCAGAATGTGTCTGTAAAGTTTTAGCTCGAAACACACATCAGATTATTTTGTTATAGCTTTTTTTAAATCTGGAAAATGGGAGCTGCTTTAACAGTGTAGCTGTTTTCATTGCCTGTGCCTTTAATGCTAATGAGCTGGTTCTCCCCACCCACCGTTCCCATGTGCTTCTCACAGCCATAGCCTTCACGTAGACAAACAGCTCAGTGACAGACAAGAATGAAGCAGACCTCTCTTACTACAGTAAGAACTTTCACAACGGTTATTTGATATATTTGTTGTGGAGTTAATTTAAGCCTTTCTGAAGCGATGGGTCACACACACACACACACACACACACACACACACACACACACACACACACACACACACACACACACACACACACACACACACACACACACACACACAATGTCGTTATAAAGTTCGCGCGCGTGGACACAGACACACACATGTTAGCTTTGCACTGTTTTTGCACGGCAAATGTGACGGGGTACACGTAAATACCCACTGCTGTGTGGATATCGTTATGTTAATGTACAAAATAAACCTGATTTAAGTCTACAAACCGGGATTGAAGCGTCTTCTTTCATAATTGTATTGATGCTGTGTGGCTGTGATGATGAATTACGTAGCAATTTTACTGACTTTATTACAAACATGCACTGTTTTAAAAAAACGTTTTAAACTTGTAAAACTCATTCTTGATCCCATTTGATGATGATTGATGATCACAGAGAGCTGAACAAATCTTTTAATCCAGGTTGCTTTGCGCACGTCCTGTTTTGTTGATATGATTATACGTGTTACTACGGAGACATGTTTATACGCAGCTGTCAATCAAACGGTGGGCGGGGAAACCACACTCCTACGTCAAGTTGCAGTCGGCCTCAAAATGGGAGGGATTTGGATCCCATTTTAACGTCAGGAAATTTTAAAAAGACTTATTGTGTTTCTATCACCCAAATATGACTGTGGACACACCTACACACTACCTACACACAGTTCTGTCCAAACAGCTTAGAAAAGATTATTTATATCATAGGTGCTCTTTTAAGATCTATTCTGAATGTAACTGGGAGCCAGTGTAAAGGCCTGAGGACAGGTGTGAAGTGCTCTGATTTTCTAGTTCTGGTCAGAATCCTGGCCGCAGCATTCTGGATGAGCAGCAACTGTCTGACTTGTCTTTTTGGGAAGACCAGTGAGGAGGCCGTTACAGTAATTCACCCTGCTGCTGATAAAAGCATGAGCAAGTTTCTCTTAGTCTTCACTGGAAACAAAGCATCTAATTCTTGCAATGTTTTTGAGATGATAGTATGCTGATTTAGTTTCTGTTTTGACATGACCATTGAAACGTAGATCTGCCTCAAGAATCACACTAAGATTCTTGACCTTATTTTTTGTTGTTTGACCCTTAGAGCCAAGGTACGCATTCACCTTGACGACCTCATCTCTGTTCCCAAATGCAATGACTTCAGTTTTCTCAGTGTTTACCTGAAGAAAGTTTTGGCACATCCAACTGTTCATTTCATCAATGCATTTGGCAGTCATCAAAGTTATTAGGCAATACGGCTAATAAGTAGATCTGAGTGTCATCAGCATAGTTGTGGTAGGAGATTTGGTTCCTTCTCATTATTTGGCTCAGTGGGAGCATATAAAGTTTGATCAGGAGAGAGGTGCCAGAATTAAACCTTGTGGGACTCCACATGTTTCATGTTTAGCCTTCTGTCTTTTTTAGGACCACACCTTGTTTGGTCAATTTAGATGTCTCTATCAATGTCACATTCATATTTCAGTAAAACTACTGCAGTTCATTTGGAAACAGACCGAGGCCCATCTTTTCAGAGGTCAACTTGTTTGGTGCTCCAAAAGAGAGTTTACACATCTCCAAATAAACCACACTACAAAGCAATGACATCAGAGTTAATTTTAATCAAAACAAACCTGCCAAGTGCGAACATGCACATCCTTTAGTTTCAAAATTCAGCTATGTGTGCATCCGTATATTGTGAGGAGGTCACTTTCATAATGTATAGAATATCTAAATAGGGCTGTGCAATCTTGGAAAAAAACAGACTTTGCGATATTAAATTTTTCTGCAATACATTTTGCAGTATATATACCAGATGAATTGAATGGCTCTAATAGGAAAGAATTTGTCATTTTAGGTTGATTGAGATGATTTTGTCTATTCACAAGCATTGATAAACAGTAAATCACCTGTTATTTTAAGTGTGGCTCCTGGTCAACAATAATTGTGGCAGTATCAATGCTGAAACCATATACTGTGAAGCCTTATATCTAATATATCTTTATAAGTGAACTGTTTTAGCTATATAGCACTCAAACAGGACTGATGACTGTGCCAGTCTGCTATACCATAAAGGTAACCAATCACATGAAGCCATGCAATCAAGCAGTTTAATAGACCTTTATTTGACAGTACATTGAATGTAGAGAGCTTAAGAGAGAGCAACACTGGGAGAAAAAGAGTTAGCCTTGAGTGAGGTAGATAGAAGAGAGTTGGGGAGGCGGAGAGCTAATGTGTGTGGAATTGGAATGAGTGTTGGAGCATTCTGCTCCTCTGAGGCAGTTCTGCTCTTGGATTCTGCTCTCTCTCTCTCTCTCTCTCTATCTATCTCTCTCTCTCTCTCTCTCTTCCTCTCTCTCTCTCTCTTTCTCTCTCTTTCTCTTTCTCTTTCTCTTTCTACAGGAAGATGAGAGGTGGATTTTTATCACTGCTGTACAGGTGGACAAACACAGATACTCCCAACCAGTACAACACAGACTTTTTTTGAACTCCCTCCCACTTACTGTCTGCCAATTGTTCTGTTTGTTTCTGGCCTTGTTTTCTGATTTCTTTTACATGTTTTCTCTCCAGTTCTGAGCATCTGTTAAGAGTAAAGAGAAAAAGTGTTGTTGCCTAGTGGTGAAGTTTTATGATTAAAGCTGTGCATCAACATTCAGGTGAGGTGTTTTGAACTTCTGTCAAACCTCAGACTATAGAAGATGAACAAAAGTTGTTTGTTGGTGAAAGCTGCCCTGCTGTTTTATTGTCATTTGTTGTGTTGCCTGAGAAAGACACTGATGATGTTTCTTTAGAATTGACAGTTCTGTGGATGGCAGACTGCCATGCAGCAATTTCTTTACCTCAGTTTCCAAATAGTCTTTGCCATTGAGAAGTGCAATTGTTGACTGTGTTGTAAATGTACATGGTTTGCTTTTCTGTGATATTCACATATTTTGTGGTGTGTTTTTTTCAATAGGATAATTCTGCATAAAGCAAATGTCATGTTGTTCCAGTTCATATGACTTTGAGAACATTGATAATATTAAAGGAATGGTGCTCCCAGAAATTTGCAGAAAGTTTTGCAGTTAATTTATTTTTCTCAAGCCATCAATGGTGACTTTTTATTTTTATTTAGTAGAACATTTAAATAACCTTTTTTTAGATGAGGCAAAAACTTTACCTACAATTCTAGATTGCGTGTATTGCTTTTTAAATGTAACGTATTTAACAAACAATGATCATTGTGACCTTGACTTAAGTCCTCTACAGTCATACACAACCTATTTAAACCAACTGAAGTTTAAATTGTTCCCTGAAAATGTTTCCTTCTGTACTACCTTTTTTAGTAGGTTTGATTTGAGAAGGTAATATGAGTTTGGAACAGCTTGAGGCTTAGTACACAATACCAAGATTTTCATGTTTGGTTGTACTTACTTACTCCCAGGGCAGTTTATATCGAAGTTGATATTTAGCCACACCATATTGGTGTTTCGTAACATCTAGTTTTTATGAGGTGTGCCGTTAGCCCGACGCTCAACCCCCAAACTGGAGGACCAGAGTTTGGTTGTACCACCCCTTTAAATTGTAGCCTCTTTCAGACTTTTTATTTTTTAAGGTATAATTAATGTTCAAGCATTTTTTGTGAAGTCTCTGTATTCTTGTTGTGCTGCTGAAAGCAGTTGAGAAATACTTAAGAATTCTTCTTGAAAGAACATGCATCATTACAGAGCTCTGAGAAAACCTTTTAAACACTTGATTGCAACAGAAATTGGCTGATGACATTCAGTTTTTGTTGTACAGATAAATCGCTTCAGACCGTCTCCAAATGTTTTTGATTTGCACTGATGGCCCACTTCCACAAACATAATTTTTTTCCCAGAGTAAAAAGAACCACTTTTTTTCAAGCTGGTTTGACGCCCGAGTTTGGTTCAAAACAGGAAAGATTGCTTCTCTGCGGGTTGTGTTGACTGATAGAAAGCCAATGTCAAACGTCTTCCTCTTAACACGTCAACTTGACGTTGGGGGTCTTATTAGTCATAATATTTTATTTTCTCTTAAATAAGATTGACTACATTGCCTATTCCAATATAGCCATACTATATCATCATCATCCTGTCTAGATTTTATGGCTATATTATTTAAAAGGCGGTTCCTAAGATGAAATAATACACGTACAACTGTTGTTAAAGCAGATACTATAGTGTCATGATGAAATAAAGGCTTCCTGCTAAGGGTGGCTATTCTTAGCATAAATGCTACTGTGCCAGGAAGTCTCTTTTGAGTCTGAGGAAGGATGGGAGGGAAAACCATGAGTACTGTATACTTTCCCACAATTGAAGTGGAAATTATATTTGCTCTCATGCACTTATTGCAGTAATTTATCATTTTTTCTCTTTGTCTCTATATATACTCTTCCTTGTAATATTTTTATGACAGTATAGGGCCTGCTTCACGCATAAGCCAAACATATTAATGTTGATGCCCATTCTTACAGATTGAAGCAATCATACATACAGATTTTTAGTTTGGACTTAATTGATTTTAATATTTAAATTTAAATGTAAAATTCAATTGATTTTTAATTTTTTATTATAATTTTTTTAACTTTTATAATATATTTTGAATTTTTTTGTACAATTTTTAGCAAAACATTATTAGTTTTCAGCTGAATTTTAGGTAAAAAATAAAGTGACAGGTGATAGTTTTAATAATTGGGGAAGATCCAAGACTGCAATATAAACTACTTTTGGTTGATGCCATACATGGCTAAACAATCCATTTTATACTCATAACTGATGTGCATGTAGTTTGTCTGTTTTTCATGTTTGGAAATAATTAATGGCTGTTATTTTATGGATAAATTCAACATGGTAAACTGGAAATGACTTTTATTTTGTCTTTGGCCCTGCATGAGGCCCCCTCACTGCTTTGGTGCCCTTGGGCATGTGTCCAGTCACCCATCTGTTCAAAACAGCCCAGACAGAGCCACAGATGTATTACACTGCAGAAACTTTGTCAGTTTGAAAGTTCAGTGCCCTGTTGTTTCTGTAATGCATGCTGCAGACTTTGAATTTGTGAAATGAGCTTAAACCATGTCATTTACACACAATAAGTCATCATGTTGCAGATCAAAGTGCAATTCCGACTGTCGCAGAAGTTAACTCTACTGTTCTGCAAAAGTCTTCTGTGTCTAGTATGATCACAGTCTCTAAATTTCATCTCCCTCTTTTCATTTTGTAGGTCAATATGGGAAACCCCTAAACAAGTACATTAGACATTACGAAGGCCTCTCCTATGATACAGACGTCTTGCACAGCAAACACCAGAGGGCTAAGAGAGCGCTGTCACACCAGGACCAGTTCATCCACCTGGACTTCCACGCTCACGGCAGGTAAGCCTAACCAGTGTCCCTTATGGAATACTGCATATTTCTGGTTCTGTTCTACTTTAATACTTGTCATCTGAGCATTTATGAGGGGAAACCAGCATCACAGATCTTGTGTTCCTCTGGGACTCACCCTAGATTGTTCTACCTGAGGTTACACTTTTCACAGAGCATTACTGAGCACTAGAGACCTCCGGTGATTCAGCGCTCCAGGCAGTGCGGAAACAAATTGATCAGGCTTTGATCTTAGGGTCTGGCAACCAGCCAACTGTCAGAAAGCTTCCCAGTTTTGTGGTTTGCTAGCATGTCTTTAGGCAGTTTTCAGCTCACAGGTTGTACAGTTGGTGCCACATAATTACATCCGAGACAATGCTGTAATATGCAAGGTCAGCATTAACACAGGATGTGATGTGCGTTGTTCCGATGCCTATTTTTTTTTTTTTTTTTTCCTGTGACAGGAACTATCGTACCTTACATTTTTATGACATAATGCCTCACTAATACAGCTCTATAAAGTAAGTTTAATAAAGCTGCCAGCTTTTCACTGCTCTATATTTAATCTACAGGTTTAATCTGACAACCTATTAATGTACTCTCTATTTCAGTACAAGGACACATAAGATAAATTTGTTTTCCAGTCACTGATGGAGTAGAGAGGCTGATGAAATTGCAGTGGGTGATCATGAAAGAAATACTGCACATTTAATACCTCTGCAGCATCTATAGTGTGATTTTGAATACCTCAAAAAAGCATTTTAACTCACCCTTTCATTTGCTTAAAAAACATTAACAGCCTTGCCCCATGAAAGCCACTGGTGCATATTTATCACAGAGTTTAAAAGCACAAATGTACAGCTTGTGTTTTTGTTAACGCACTTGCATGAATTATTCATTAAAAGATAACTTTATCCATACACTTTTTTTTTACAGTCTAAAGGGTTGCGTGTACAGGCAGCAATTTGCAGCAGCAGAGCGACAGGATATTATTCATTTTTAACAAGAGTTGGTCATTTTTCGTTGACACAAGCAAAACATACCATTGGCAAAGAACAAAGTTGAGCCAAGCTTCACTTTATGCAAATAAGCAGTTGCGCGTTCATTTAAACATTTATTTGCTGTGCTTCAAACTGGCCTACATAGACTTCCGAAGTGCTTTACTGTAAAGGCCTATGCCAAGATGTTTTTGTTTAAACCACATTCTACAGATGCCTGTCAGCAAATTTTACCTAGATTCGTTTTAGCTTGTAACATTTAATCAAGCATTTAGTCAGATCATCTTCAGTCTATCTTGTTACAAACAAACAAAGATAAAGGTTTGTTTTATTAGACTGTGCTACATTTTCCAACCGGTGTGATCAGATTGTTTTTTCTTGATCTATCTAGAAGCATCTTTACTCCAAAGATCCCCTTTTCTTTCTTTTATATTACTTCTGACTTTTTTTCAGCAGTAGTTTTTCCTTGCTTCTGACCCTCTTATATGAAAACGAGCCAGGGGACTGAAAGACCTGAGCCTGCTAAACCCAATGACATAATCTTTCCAACATCCAGACAGATCTGTTTGCGTGTTCCTGTGAGACGATGCTGAAAGCAAGTCGGCAGTTTGCCTCATCTTGAGGGGCCGGTTTTAACCTGTGCCGTGTTGTGATAGCCATCTTTTCTATGCTTTGGAAACATTTATTTCAATGATATAGCAACTATGTTTTCATGAATGCACGTGTGGATATAAAAGACTAAACCCAGATTGAAACCTGTTGAAGTGCACATTACTGTAGTGCACAAATTCTTCCTTACACATGTGCACAAGCACCAACCTATTCCTTTGTGTCGTTACAAAGGAACACACTGAAACATGCACGCAAGTCCACACAACCATCTGCTTTCTTCCTGCCTGCATGAGAGTGAAAGCGTGTTCAGCAGCCTAAAAATAACACATCCCAAGTGTTCTTTTATTTTCACTCCCTCTCTCTCTCTCTCTCTCTCTCTCTCTGTCCTCACATGAAATTAGACTAAAGGAAGACAACAGCTTACAAAGGAGGTTCTGTTATCAGTGGCAACATGCCAAAATGGAGGCATTATTAAAAAGTCATTGTAGACCTTTAGAAAAAAGTTGTTGGTACTAAGGGAGCCACAAAATTGAATATAATATTGGACTCAAATTTAGTATAAGCTCGATGGTTCAATACACAAACAGAAATTGCGGTTTTTGCATTTAAATAAAAAAATAGTATTTCGCATTTTTCCTCTCCTTTAAAAGGTGCCCAATAAACAAATTCTGGCTATATCTAGGTATAGTTGAACAGTAAGAAATCAGTATATGCAAATGGATATACCGTGAGACTGTTTCCTTGTTCTCATGTAAGTTCCACAAGTATAAAACTCCGCTGGACAGCAGGCCAATCAGAACACAAATCAAGCTGTAACGTGACTCATGGGTAGGCCCACACGGAATCTGCGCGCGCAGAATTCCGCAGATTTACTGCAGAATTCCGCAGATTTTTAGCCCATCATTAATTCTGTTTATTTACTTGAGTAAATGTGTGTAAATCTGAATTTATTCAGTTTTTAAATTACACATATTTCACATATTAAGGTTTTAGTTATGAGACTCCCAAAATAATTCCACAGAAATCCGCAGATTTTTGCCAAAATTCTCCGCAAAAAACGTCCGCAGATTCCGTCTGGCTCTACTCATGGGCCATGTCCTCATCATTTAGATGTAGGCCTAATTTAGGTCATGCATCTGGACCTCATGAGTAGCCGCGTCATGAGGAGAACACTGACTTATATGTAGCTCTGGGATAATTAATATGCATGCCTCAGGCTGTGTATGATAAACCACAATGTTTGCTAGTGAGACAACAATAATTATTTTCACCCTTATTTATTTTCAAGCCTTTATTTAACTTACTATGTATGTGGGACTTTTATTTTGAAAACAAGAGCCGCAGATTGTTTACTATGCATCACTGAGCAACGACTGCCTGAGACATGTTCAAACTTGCGTCAGGATGCAAAATGCTGTTACAGATTATTCACCTTATTCTTTGCGTACGAGCGGGCACAGCCATTTGAATCTTTTTGGCTCGAGACTTCCCGTCGCATTCACTTCCATTCATTTTTAGATGTTTAAAACCACTCGATCTGCTGCTTTGTTGCAAACTGATGTTTTCCTATTGTATTATTCTGCTTTGTCTCTATAGTCATGCAAGCACTTGTTTGTAGAGCAAGTAGTTTGACCGTTTTCTGCAGTTTATTATTCCTAGTCATTTCTCCCCCATAGGCAACTTAATCGGAAGTTCTAAAACAAGCGCCAAAACAAGCGCACTTCCGCATTAAAGAGTAAGGTCAATACAATTTTGCAGCTCCACTCTGTAGAGGCATAAAGTATGTTTAATTGTACCTTTTGCAATCTATCGTGTTTATTATGAAATTTGATATTTATGTTTCAACAAATACATGTAGACTGCTGAATCGTGTTAATTCGCTCAACTGTTAGGATCATGCAAAGGCTGGTATCAATTCCTGGCTGTGTTTTCATTGACAATATAGCTTTAAAATTCAAGCCGATACATCTCTATCTCTTTTGTCAAATTTAATTATAATTTAGCCATTATCCACAACAGATCTAATGAGCAAAATAGGTTAACGTTACTCTCATGGGTTTATATTTGTCCTGTGTTCAGTGTACATCATGCTGTGTGTGTCTGTCTGTTTGTGAGAGCTGCACGTCAGAGCGTAGCTCATTAATATTCACAACATGAACCGTATGTGGTCAATTATGGACCTTCTGATTCTATGGGTATTTTATGGAGTAATAAATGAGCATATAAAACCATTTCTAGAGATTTCTTTGAATTTACCGAAGCCATAAACCTATACTATGTAGATATTAGAGAACAATTTTAACCTGTTAAACCAATGTAGTGTACGGCACCTTTAATTAATCTCTGAACTGACTCTGTGCTTGTTAGAATATAGCATGTTGTATATTCATGTGCTGGAACAGTGAGCGCGATTAGATATAGATGCTTTCACATGAAAAAGAAAGCTATATGTGCCACATGTCAGAGCATGAGTCCACGAGGGACCAAAATCTCATGTCCCTATTCAGGTTTAAACTAAATTTATAAGCTTTTTATATTTAAACATTGAACCTCAAAGTGGGAGAAGAACTCGCACAGGAGATCTCAGTGCTCCTCTGAACCGGTGAATAAAAGTTACGATGCACAAATTAAGACTTGCTTCTCAATGGTAAATCTTTATTATGAACCATAATTAAGTCAATGTGTTCAGCTTGATGAGTGTTCAATGGGTTATGCGTCAGAACATAAACATTGGAGAAGTTGTGTTGTCTATAACTTTCTCATTGTGCTGCATCTGTGGACTGTCTTAAAGTAAAAACATCTTATTTCTGCTCTCTTTGTTTTTAATACAGTATTAATAAAATGACAAATTACAATGAAGTCATTCTTGACTGAAGGGCTGCATAGCTTAATAATGGTTAACCAATCTGTATTTAATTTATACAGTGAAACAGTATGCAGTGTTATTTTTTATTATATTATTCTGTTTTTTTAACTGAATATAAATAATATCATATGCCAAATTGTACCGACCCTAAAACTGAAAACCAAACAGTGAGAAGTTTGTATTTTTGCACCCCTAGTTGGTACTAAATACATTTGACATTGTTTGGATGTAGTGAGGAATCCATATGGCTTTAATATGTGCTTGACACCTGTAGATATAGAAAGATACAGCCTCTCACACATTCTTTGCTTCAGTCAACAGTCATCTGTTTGATATGTTCTCTCAGGCTTGTTGATTTACATTGGCTTAGTGTGTCCCAGGCTAAAATAGGTTTCAGTTTGACTAAATTCAAATGCAAGTGATCTCAACTAACTTGTTTGAAGCATGTTAATACCAGGTGAAAACAGAAATGCCTCTTGGCTGGCCACTTGTAATTGGATCACTGAAAATGAACATTAATACCCCATGAAAAGAGGGCCTGAGATGCATTTAAACCATAGTCTGTCCAATTGAAATCACTCTACAATTGCGTTAATACAGGGTGTAAATGGGACACTTGTTCATATGAGCTGAGAGGGCTTCTTTCTCCCTTTGGACTTCAGAGGTCTCTTTGTGAAGCCATTATACTCAAACATGATGAAGGTCATCTATTGTGAAGGGGATTCTGGGAGGCAAAAGTGTGAGTCAAGTTGAAGTTTAGGTGGAGGAACTGTTGAGTGTGGCACAGCATATGAAGTGGCCATTTGTCACGTGTGATGGTGTTTTTTCCTTTTGATATAAATTATTCATGAATCAGCCTCATTATGTTTGGATGCTGAATTTAATTATATAATAAGGTTAAAGTGCTTATTGAAAGATGGCGTATATATTCATGTGTCTGTAAGTTCTACCTGAGAATATCTGATAACTCAAAGTGAGAGGGAGTTGGGCTTCTAATTAATCTAAAGGTGTTTTACTGCTCTAAGAAGATTCATCATTCAAGGGTGGAGGATCTCTGGGATTGATTAAACCTTTCTAATGAGTGGATTGATGTCATTGAATGTAAATAAGTTGCCTTTAGATCAGTAGTCTTCATTGTGCCAAGCATATTAATATTCTGCTATTAATATGTTACCAACCATGGCCAAACTATTTTAGAGATCCCCAACTATTAAAATATGTTACATATTAATATATTAAATGCATAAAAAGTTGTTAGCTGAATGAATTTGTCATTTTAAATACACTTTTGTTTTTGATCAAATAAATGAAGTATTATCTATTAACAGTAACTTGAACAAAACAACGTCAACAAATATGCATGACGTGATAAAATAAAGGGTTTTGTTCAGTGGCTATTATTCTCTCTGGCCCAAATAGTCCTCTGTGGTGACCTCTTGATGAAAAGAGCTAGTGTGTTTTGTTTAACTGCTAGATAGTTTGCATGTAAGAAGTCCCTTATCTCTTATAATGCTGTTTTGTTTAGTTCCTGACATTAACTCAGGAAGTCAACTGTATGTTCAAACACATGTGGTGTGGTGTGGCGGGGTGTGTCTAAGGGCAGTTGTCCAGAACTGAAAGCAGTTTATTGTTGCAAAAGGACCAGTGCTGCAAGAATGTGTGTGTGTGTGTTTTGCCTATTAGGATTAGTGGTTTAAGCTGCAGTGGAGCATCATGCCAGAGGTGGAACAGAATGAGCCCTGGAGCTAATCTCTCCAAGGTGAGCCCACAGCAGAGAAGCTCGAAGAGTGAATGAATATTTAACAATGCAGGAGGTTCACGGGGGGTCACACATCACTGTAAGATTTGAGCTTAGTCAGTCTAAGTATAGTGACTAAATACTGATATGCACTTCTCTTACAGGATCTCCCTGAAGAACTAGAGTGGTCTCTGTACAGTTTCTGAATGTCACTGGACCTCGAAGAAATCTCCAGAAACTCAGAATAAGAAGTGTATTTATTTACCTTACAGTACATCAACAGTCACTTTATAATTCAAGGTGACTTGCTATACATCTCTGACACAGTCCCTCCTGAGCAACCCAGACTCAAGTGTCTAGCTCAAGGGCACAGCGGTGATTGTATAACAGGTATTGTTCCCAGTCATCATGAATGAGGGTTTGCACTGCTGTTAGCTTCATGGTGACAATACTGAGACCCCACAGCCTTCCTTAAGTTCCTCAAGTCCTCTTGGTATTCTCGAAATATATGCTAGCTGTGGCATCTTTCAGTTGCTAAACAAAGCTGAACTGAGAGCTTGTGATTTAACCTCCAGGGAAGTAATTGTATACATCAAGTCACAGAAGCGAGAAGGTAGCGGAGGTTTGTTTGTCAATTGTTTGTTGACTGTCTTTCAGCTTTTCGGCTCACGTCAGTCTGATCCTGTGGGAATCCCTTTGTGATTTCCCGTTTGGTTCCTGTTAACTGTTTACTTTGACTTAAATTCATATTTTAAAAACAGTTGTTTTGTAAGTGGATGCAGAACATATTGACACTGTGTGGGTTAGAGTTTTTTATCATCCATTTTGGATATTGATTGGTCTATTATTATTATTATTATTATTATTATTATTATTATTAGATGCAGTAGGTGATTTGCCAAAATGCGAACAAGTTAGCATAATATCTTTCAAATACAATCCCTCCCCTGCCGTCCAAAGCCACGCCTCCTGAAATCACAAACGCGCACATTAAAGATGACAGAGACCCACTAGATCATGTCATTCGCTGCTTAGAAAACTTAATAATACTTTATAATACAAAAATTCTGAACGAAAAGCTGTATCATATCTAGCACGTTTTCAGTTATGTAGTTAGCAAGCAAAACTTGTCATCACTCTCTCATCAGTCTCACTCATCACTCACTGTCTCACACGCATCGTCCTAAAGCGATTACTGTATGCTAGTGATTGGCCGGCGGGCTGCAGGAATTACACTTATTACTAAGTCATACTGACATGCTATTTCAGAGCGAATATTCAGAGTATCATGGTAAACAATATAGGGAGCGCGTTACAGGTTATCAATGTTCAAAAATGAACCAATGTGAATATAAAACTAACTTCACCTCAGTAAAGCAGGCTAGGCGGAATAGCGCTATTTACTTCTGTTTTGTAGTTAAACTACGTAAAAATCTACATCATCGATGGTGTACAATAGTCCCTTATGAAGCTGAAAATAGTCACACCAGTCTATTGCCGGAAGATTTTAGTGGCTGAACAACACTTCTGTGCATATAACCCATTCATAAAACAACACAATCTACATCAGCTTTGCCAAAGTCCCTTTAAGGCAAGTCATTTCACTCGGCGGCCATCTTTGAAACACCTCTCGGGCAGTATGCTTGGGCATTCTGTCTGAATGAGGAAACATCAAATTGTCCAAAACTGCTTGGCAAGCTTACGATTGCATTTTATATCAGGAATCACCAATAATATTAAACAACAACCGTGTCTTTAGTTCATTTCTAAACGTCCAAATCACACAAAATCTGCAGAAACTCACGTCTGGTCCGGGCCCCTCCTCCGGGTTATCATCAGTCTATAGCGATTGATGATTGGCTCCTGTACTAGAAGGCAGGCTTTTTTTTTGCCATATATGATTGATGATTGGCTCCTGTACTAGAAGGCAGAGCTTTATTCACCATATTGACCGTTACACTTTTCCCCATTCAAAAAAAATACAAGTGACATGTCTTGTGTGGTCTTTGGCTTTGCGTGACTAAAATAGTTTTGAAACATAACATTACCTGTCTAAAAGAAATACTTCAGCCATGGCGTCGTCCTTCCTCCCGCATGCAAAAGTAACTCCAATATTGATTCAGGATTTTAAAAAGCTTTGATTGAGCATTTGTTTTTACCGCTGTCACTCGTGTCAACGTGACGACGCATCGGCGGATCTGCGTGAACGAGTGTGCAGTTGTTCAAATCTACATTAGTTGACAGACAGTTTGGGCTACTTATCAGAATTATGGAAATTATCAGCCCGACAATATTTAATTGGATGAAAATTTTTTTTTGTCATAGGGGCTGTCACACCGAATGCGCATTTACGTTCCAAAAACGCAAGGCGCACCACACTGCCTTTTTTGTTGACAAGAAAAAAAAGTGCGGTGCTCTTTTTTTTTTTTTTTTTTTTTATGTCTCTAGGCAACGACTGAATCAGCTGGCTATTGTGCGAGAGTGTTGCTGTTGATATTAATATAATTGTACTATTTAATACAATATTCAAGATTTGTGAAGTCGTATAGCTCCAGATAACTCAAAACGGCAACCACAAGTCTCTCCTCCATCTTCAAAAGTCTCTGTTGTTGTCGGCGCCAATAGCCTAGTGGTTAAGTGCGCCGACATATAGCACCTTGGTGCTCACGACGACCCGAGTTCGATTCCTGGCTCGAGGCCCTATGTCGACCCTTCCCCTCTTTTTGCTCCCAATGCTTTCCTGTCTGTCCTTCACTATCCTATCCCAATAAAAGGTGAAAAACCCCTAAAAAAAATTTATTAAAAAAAATTCTTTGTTGTTGTATTGACAACACAAACACTGCAGGCACCTCAATGTAAACTCTGCCTCTGCTTTCATTTGATTAGAGAATGAAAAAGACACAAGTGACGTAACGCTTTTCTGTTCAGAGTTGACTATTTTTCAACTGCGAGCGGCAAAATTGCAAGGCACACAGGGCGCAAAAGCAAAACGCTTGTGACCGTTAGAAAATTATTTTAAAAAAGGCACCTCTCAACGGCTCCTTATGCCTTAACCAGAATATAAAAATACATATAAATACATTTAGATCATTCACTTTAATCTACCAAATTACTATTGGAATGTGAAGAGATGTTCAACCAGCACAACAAAAAATGTTTCTGAAGACAATCACCTACTGCACTTTTAATAAATGTATACTAAAAAGAACTCAAGCCAGAGATTAGAAAGACAGTTTAAAAAAAAATAGTAATACATCGGTGCGAAACGCACACATTTTTATGACGGTCAAAGTTCTGAGTTGTGATTTTATCGACAGACTAAAAACATAAAGTGTTCCTCACTCTACTTGAGTGCACATTCAATGCGTACTCCATTTTTTAACCGCATGTACTGCTAGCACATTCTCTTTGAATTGTTTATGCACTACCTAGTTATTTCAGAGTTAACCCAGTTTCACAGCTAAGAAATTGTGGAGATGGAACAAGTATAACAAACCACTGAAGATGGCAAAAAAAGCCAGCTTTGACGTGTTTCTGTGAGGGATATTAATGGTAAACACAACTCTGTTTTGGATGAGTATAAAAACATTTTGTCTTTAAAGAAAGAGTGTAGAAATTCACAGACATGTGTGGCTCTTCTGACTAGCGAATGCTCTTAAATATTACGCTTTGAAAGGCTGAGTATGAAGAGCAAAGTATAATTTTGGCTCAAGGGATCATTTTAGGAGTTTCTGTTTGACGTCCCTGCAGGTCACATGCTGTTCTCATCCTAGTTCAATTCTAGCAAAAATCCAAGAGCTCATTTTTGTCCTTTGGCTAACTCAGTCCATGATGATTCCTGGTTCTCACCCTCCACTTCCCCTGTAGTCATCATTCACACATTCATCTTCACAGTCCTCCTCAAACTCACCCTGGTCTATTACTGCTTCCTCATTATCTTTGAACCATATGAAAGCATTTTTTTCTAGTCATCATCATTATTATCTACAACCTCAAGACCTTCATTTTCTCCCTCATCCTCAATCACTACCTCACTTTCATCGCTCTTATTATCTTCCTCCTTGATGTCCTTAGAAAAGGTCAAAACCACACTCTCCATAACCTCTTTTTGGAAATTAAATGCAGGTCTGTAGGGAGTGGGAATGAGGAGCGGAGCAGCAGGTGGTAAGGCAGACTGGGGTATCCTGCCACATGCTGCCAAATTGGGCGGTGAAAGTAAAATGTACAAGTACACTTAATTAAAAATCAAATCTGCCAATTGTGAACATTCCCTGAATCTCACTCGTAGCTATGTGGTTTATTTAGGACTCAGATTGTCCTGCTTACTGATTTTGGTAAATGGCAGGACTATTGTATTGGTACTTAAAGTTTGTAGAGCATCAATCCTGAAGCTAGCTAAAAACTTTTTATTTTAATATCCCATTCATCGGTTAATGACCATAATATAAAAATAAATATTAGCCTCTTTCACACATACAGACCACTCCGGAAAATTATCAGCAATTTTCCGGAAAGGGATCATATGTGAACAGGCCCTCTTTGAAAATACTGGTAAATTCGTTCCGACAATTTTCTGGACAGAGAAGTCGTAACATTACCGGTAATTTGCCAGAATGCTGCTCTGTGTGAACGCAGAGGGAAAATTGCCAGAAAGAGCGCGTTTAGAACTCACTGACGTGAGATGTCTACTCCAGCCAATCAGAACATTCAGACGCATTTGCATCCATGCTGTTTATCAAAATAAAGCCTTTTAATCTTTATCCAGACACATTTAGGTGCTAGATGTTAGTCAGATAACGTTTCTGTGTTCCTTCTTAATGCCAAGTGTGTAAAAATTATCGATAAAATGCTTGATGAACCGCTGTTTGTTTACCTTCAAACTCTGCTTCAGCTGCGTGATGCTCGTGCACGCGAAGAAGTGCTCTGCACACACACATAATATGTACATCTCTGCTAAAGTGGTCCTCCATATGTTTACATCAAAGTTGTTCACAATACTTATTCATCCACAGAACTTGTAATGTAGTCAAAATGTGTAAACATTTAGCTTTGGTTTGCGCATCTGCCTTTGGATGTCTCTGGGACAAAGCAACTGCATGAATGCTAAAGTTTTAAATAAAAGTGAAACCATCAACAAAAGCCTGACCGCTTCTACATTTACAAAAACAAGTGCAGCCATTTAGAGCTCATTTCTGGTAAATGATGTCAGAATTTACTGGTATTTTGGAATGGATGTGTGAATGGTCTTTTCCAGAAAAATTCTGGAATGTCCTTGCCTTTGTGTACAGCGCTTTTTTGAATATACTGGTAAAGTCGTTGCAGAACTTTTCTGGATATTTACCGGTATCACTGTCTGAAAGGGCTTATTGATTAGTACCTGCTGTAGCTTTTATATTTGGATTGTAGTTAGTGTATGCAGTTTTCTGTCATATTTTCACAAAGTAAAATGAACTACAACAGTATTATTTCTGGTAAATTGAGGCTCTTAAATTAAATTCTGACATTTGCAAAAGAGGAGGTGGTAGCAGAAAGTGATTCAGACTTTGCTATGCAGACAGCAAGGGTGTTAAGAGATTATAAAGCTGCTCAGTGTATATATTAGCTGGACTTTATTGATTACACACAGCCATGATCACAGTGAAATCCCCTCTCATTCCACACAACAGACTGCATAAATATGCCAACCTGCAAGCACAGGGTGAACCAGCACATTAAACAACTGTTTGTGTCTGTTTCTGTTTTTTCCAAACGCTGAGGCTGCACTTCTGCCAGTGTGTCATTCATTCATTGGTTTTCTAGGGTAAGCTGTAGATACAATATCTGAAGTCTGATTGACTTGCTGTAAGCACTGCAGGTATTTGTAGAGGGCATCTTTTTTAGCTGAGTATATGTGATATCTGATATACCTCGTATATCTGTTCCCGTCTCAGTCTGCTTCTCTTTCTCTTCTTTCAGAACTTTGTTCATGTAGCTGGAATTACTAAGAGGTTTGTTTAGTCTCTAAGAAGGTCAGAGAGAATTACCAGAGTAATTTGCCTCCTGCCCCTGGCTCTCAGAGATAGCAGCCTGGGCTTCAGTTGCCCTCCTCAATACTGTGAATATACTCCCTTGTTTGTTTAACTGGAGTGATAGGTGCAGTATCATTTCACTGCAGGAACTCAGCCTAACCTGCCTTCGCACACATACAGGGTATTTCCTGTGTGGAAACTCAAAATGAGTGCCATCTTTACACAATCATGATCAAAATAACACCACGTTTAATCAAAGTTTACACTGTTGGTTTTATTTAGTTTGACTCATTTACATTTTATTGCAAATAGTTTGGCTTTTAACAAGGCTTACGCAAGTGGCTGCTTTTAAAAGGTTTAATTTCCCTGTATTCCTAATTAAAATGTGTTCGACATGCTTTTTAGTATATACATTGTTTCTATTTAACATCATAAATAAAGATATAAAGACCTAAAACCTTTGTGTGTATTTTTTCTATAATAACACCATGTGTGTACTAGCATAAGCTGATAATTAACATGGAATTACATTGATTAATGAAATCTTAAGTGATAATTTCTCCCTTAAGCGAGAGGCAGTTTATCTAAGACCCCACTCAAACACCTTAAATTTATTCGCTCAAGTATTAAAGTAATTGATATGGATGCTCTGATCAGGATTTTTGCAGCTGATATCGAGTACAGATTCCTTGTCATGGTGATAAGCCGAGTCTGATGCGTCAAGCTTTACAATGCATTAGGCACATTTTCCCTCTAAATATGATACTTAAGTGGAGTTTTCTTTTTACCTAAAAGAATAAATTAAGGTTTCTGTATATAATCACTTAAGCATATTTCTTATATTCGGATGCGCACGTGCATCTTATAAACTCATAAACAAACACTTGCGATCAGTTCGTGAGATCTGACAGATTCACGAGTACTGATTGCCTCATAAAATGTGATTGCGATACTGATCTTCGGCCGATCGATCAGAGCATCCCTAGTAATTGATGCTCCCGGTTTGTCGTCACAATTAGGAAATAAATGTTTATCATTACTTGCTTGATGTGGAGGATCAGTCAATATGAATGTTTTATAAGATTTGTAAAGCAAAAATGATTACAGAATTATTTAGAACTTGAAGAACAATGGCTATTTGGAGGACTGAATTTTTCCAGATCAATCAATGGATTTAATTTGACCACCAAATAACCACCAAATCTACCTACTCATTTAATAGAGCTGAACAGTCTTATGCAATGATTTTTATTTATTTATTTTTTGCCACTAATTAAATACCAATGAAGTAGTGATTGTGTAATTAGCAAGTTGGAGCAATAAAACTAAATCCAATTTTAAAAGTTGTAGATCTTTTACAGTGTGCCTTTCAAATTTGAAATATGTTTGGGTATTTTCAAAGTTATATTTTTAGTTTGTTGAAAGTGTTGTTTAGGGGATTATTGCCTTTTTTGTCTAAAATGACATACTACAGACAGAATGGTGCTTAAGTCAATCGGCTCACCAATTGATTTTCAATTGACAGGTAACATCTTATATTGATTTTCAACCACAATGGTATTGAAGACCATTAACAGTAATTACAGTAAGTTAATTCTACTTATGCTGGGTTCACCCCAAATTATTTAAACTCTACTTTTTCACTCTCTGACAGTTTTAATACAAGTTAAATTGGAGGAAAATCTGTGCTTTGTTGTGAGTGACTGCTTTATATTTATTGAGCATGCATTTCATTCCCTTACACATATGCCTACACTTTTTCCTTTGAAAGAGAGTGTAAAGGGGTAGAGATGAAAATATTTCCCATTAAGAAATACTCTTTAATTTGAAGGGGTTTCTGGCACTCCCACCTATCCCTACGCCTCTAACCAAAATAGAATTGAGTGATTCCAATTAGGGTTGGGCGATGTTGACCAGTTTAGCATCGTACGATATCTAATGTGAAACGTCGCGATGGACGATGGCATTGTCTTCATAGGGGAGGTGAATTAATTATTTATGAATAATTAAATAATTCATAACGAATTAATCATTTGTAGCCTACCGTTTCAACTACCTGGTATTTGTTTTACCCATTACCAAATCATAAATAAATAAATATAAGTTACACACAAATTACCACCTGTCAATCACTTTTTCCGTGGGACTCTGGCATGAGTAGGCAGAGTGATCCGTGTCAGTCAGTTGTTTGGTGCGGTGGATGGCGGAGGGGTGTCGCGGACGAAAGTGTGCGGCACGGGGGTCTTGCAGACGAAAGTGTGCGCCGCTGGGGTGTCGCGAACGAAAGTGAAGAGGGTTGGAGAGTCGCGGAAGAAAGTGAAAATGAACAGGACAGGGGAGGAGGGCGGTTGAGGAGGGAGATCGGTAAAATGAGGTTCCGGATCAGATTTCAGCGGTTCCAGATCCGGCGTGTTCTGGCACAAATTAAGCCCTGGATAGAGACCAGATTAATTAAATATCACGTTTAACAACTATAGTGAGACACGATCCAGCGATACATCCTTGATAAACTGTCGGACGTACACTGTTCTCTGGAGCTCAGATGAACGCATGACAGTGTGTGTGTCTGTTGCTGTGTGTCTGTGTGGCTATGTGTGTGTGTGTATGTGTGGGTGTGGTCACGTGATGTGCGTTTTCAGTAGACGGAGGGCTGTTCAAAAATTCTAGATGAAACACCAGTGTGGACGTGGGTCATTTTTGTTCTAAAATGCCATTTTAAAACTAAGCTGTATTAGTGTAAACGGGGCCTGAGTGTGTATTTTTCACGAGTGGGTTTGCGACGGGGGTGGGGCGGAAGATCGGCGATGCCAGCTCAGCATCGTGATGTCTATCGGCCATCGGCGATGGACGATGGCATCGTCTATCGGCCCAACCCTAATTCCAATCCCTTAGCGAGCACATGAATCTAATGGGTAAGAGGAAGTGGAAGGCCAATTTGTTTTGACTGGAAATTACATTATTTGAAATGGTGTTCATCCAATGAGAGAGTCAGATTCACAACAAATGAAAATTTCAAGAGTTCACACTAAGCTGATGATTGGTAATAAAGCTTGTTTGGCATGCTGTCCTGGGAAAGAGCCCTGAGCTCAAGCCCGGGGCTCCCTCCTATTTGCAGGGCGAGAGGGGAGTTTGAGCTCTGGTAGATCTCAAGAACCCTCCTCCGCTGACTAAGGATTGCTATGAGGATATGCTGCCCATTGAAATTCGTCTATGGTGCTGATTTGGTTTAGTTAATTTGCTTATGTCTCATGTTTTGGACTGTGGGAAGAAACTGGAGAACCCAGGGGAAACCCACGTGAGCACGGGGAGAACATTAACTCCACACAGAAATGTCAACTGGCCGGGTAAAGACCCGAACCAGAGGCATTCTTTCTGTGAGGCAACAGTGCTAGCTACTGGGCCAATGTTTTGCCCTATAGAGGAGGAGAGGGGGTGGAAGGGGGGATTCTTCAAGCTGAAGATGACTAAGGTAAGACACTTTGGTTATTTATACTAAGTTAGGAATCGTCTGATTGGTGAATCATACGTTAGCTAATGCGGGACCAGCCGTGTCAATCATAAGCACGTGATCCTCTCGAAATTAGTTTATAAATAAACTTCATGTGGGGAAGGTATCACAAACTAAACATAGCAGGCGGGTAGCCATTTCCTTCATCTTCCTTCTTTTACAACTTTGATCACAAGCTTCTTGTAGGCTTACTTCCAATTAAAACGTGTACACACATTTTTTATTTATTAAATTTTTTGAACATTGAATATTTTGGGGTGTTTGTAATGTAGGAAGTGGTTTTAGTCCTTGTCGATGCCATGCTAAATCTAGTTTTGCAGTATTATTGGAATTGTTTGATGCTAAAACCAGGTTAAATCAAATTGCGTTATGTAACTGAATGTTACATGACTTAAACCTTTAGAAAAGTCAACTCTTAAAATGTACAGTTTTATTATCGCCGCATATAGCACTCCTTGACTGTGGCAGAGTGCTTCTGAACTGTTTCGTTTAGATTGTGGTGTTTTTTGTGTACCCAGGTCTTATCCACTTCTGCTGTTTTCCGGTGAGAATAAAAGTATTTTGCCAATACAAATCAGTATATAAGCAGTAGGCTTGATTGCATTAGCTATTTAAACGGACTGTTAAAACTTCTATTTAGCATTTTCAAAGTACTCAATTTATTTTCCCATTTAAAAATAATTACAGAAGTGGTAATGATATCATGATTTTATAACTCTGCTAAGACCAATTGACTTGTGGTGTCACATTTTTGTAGTCATAAGAGGGAGTGTGTGTGCATGTGTGATAAACATGCCATTTCTTTAGCTTGAAACAAGCGAGTCAGGGTCACATGCGCTTCATGTGATGCATATCTCTTCTCTCTAACCCTCATGAGCTCAGAGAACAGAGAGATTAAGAAAAGTTGAGTATGAATGAGCACAGTCTCTCCTTGCATTGCTCCTGAAATTCCTGAAGAAAGTGTGTTAGGCATGTGATCACAATACAGTCCATTCTGTCTTTGAGAGAAGTCTCAGTTTTCTTTTTTCACTGTGATATTAGATCTATTAGTTCTGCATCACATACCTGTTTTGATGCACACACAGTTTTTTTTCCTAGGTGGGGTGTTTGGTATTAGAAGCAAAACAGAAAATCGCTGAGCAGCCAACAGCTTAAAAATAGTAAATGAAACTTCGATGAGCATTTCCCTGACTATGATCTTCAGCTTTTTGATGTTTTCCCCTTTGTGAATCTACTTCAAAAAAAACATTCTCTTTTATTGAGGGGTTTTGTCTGCCGTCCATGCACTGTATTGATCACAGTAAAGGGACCTGAAGCACAGAGGTGGCTGAAATAACAAAGCAAGTGTGGAGAGATCAGAGCAGGGTTAAATAAGGATCTGACTGCAGGAGAGGTCTTTTATTTGTGGTAGTCAGGCGCTGAACTCATTTCTTTTAAATTGAATTGGGATCAGGATGTGTTTCTGATCATTGTGTATTTCCCCTTTGAAGCAGGTTCCAGTTCATTAAAATTGACAGTTCTTGTAGCAGATGGGTTATTTGGTTGTGATGTTTTGCTGGAGCGAGCTTCCAGGAAAAAAATAATAAAGATGTGGTTGTAGCATTTTTAAACAAAATGTTTAAACCTCTTCAGAGCTCAAAGCAAGTCTTGATTTACCTGTTTTATTAAGTTTTTCCAAAGCTGTACAACACTTTTTCAACAATAATTAGGAAGACCGAATAAATTGCATTGCAGAGTGTTAACACTAGGGCAGCTTTGTGTTTGTGCTACATAGTTTTTTTTAAAGATATAAAACATTTATTTTACATAAAAAAAACTTTTGACAATTCTTCAGTGGTAAGTTTACCAGTTTTATTCACAAGTCCAGTTGCTTAGGGAAAATAAAGATGTGTTACAGTATAACAGAGCTGAAGATTTCTTTAGCAGACACCAATAATGGTTCCATCTGTCTTTCATTCTCTCTTTTGCTCATTCTGCTCATACAGTTGTATGTTTTTTATTGTATTTTATGTACTTTACTAGAGATGTTGACTCATCACCAGATGGTTTCTTTATCAGGTTTGTACCGAGAAACTCTTGGAAGGCATTGCTGTCCATTCATCAAATGGATAACAGTGCCAGCACCTGATCCTCTGTGCTCTGATGTTGTTCTTCAACTGCACTCACTCACTTACTCACTCACTCACTCACTCTTATTGTTTCCTCTCTCAGTAGTCTAACCCTTGCTCCTGTGCTTCACACTTGTTCCTGATGTTTTGTCTTGTTTCTCTAAATTGGATTTGGATTGAGGTGCTCCTTTAGCACATTCTGCAAGAAATCCACTAATCGCACTGGCTCTAGCCCGCATCTAATAATGGAAGAACAATATTGTAGTGTGGTACATCATAACAGTACAACGTGGCAGTTATATATGCATTTCCAAAGAGAGGAGGTGTTGGTTAGAGTTAAGAATGCAAGTACTATGATTTATTTAGGTGTCTGGGGGAAAATGAACAAAAAAAGTGATATTGTTGGGTAAAGTAGATGTGTGAGCTATAGCAAAAGATTTGGAAAGAACGGTATAAGTTAAATTGGGAGAAAAGGATCTATATGGTGCCGATCTAGAACCCAAGAAAATGAAATCGAAATCTTCGATGTATCCAAACAGAACACTGAACAACAGGTGGTCCCAGTAGAATTTAAAGTTCACAGAATGGCACCAGATTGCTCCACATGGAGATGAAGATTAACAGGCTCGGGATCCAATCAGCAGTGACCTAATATGGAAAAAAACATAGGAAAAAGGCCATAGGGGTAGAGCAAAAACAAAAGGAAGAGAAAGCGAGAGAAAAACACAAACAGAACCCAGGGAACTTAACAGCAAACATATCATAGTTTAACAAAATATATTATACATCTGTTTATCATGCCTCCTGAATGGCTGCCTAGGGAAGAGACCCCTAGGACAACCCAGGATGGGTTAGAGCCTTAGGAACCCCCTGGAGGAGCTGGAGGAAGTGTGGGGAGAGGGAAGTCTGGGGGTCCCTGCAGAGACTGCTGCCCTTGTGACCTGACCCCGATAAGCAACCGACATTGATATGACATATTAAATAACAGAGAAATTAATTCCTGCATGTGCTACAGTGTGGGGAAATAACTATTGAGCATGTCACATTTTTTTCAGAAAACGTATTTCTAAAGGTGCTGTTGACTTGAAATGTGTAACTGGATGTTGGTAGCAACCAAAGAAATCCATATATGCAAAGAAAACAAAACTAATTAGCATACACATTAAGTTATGTGTAATAAAATGAAATGACTGGGGAAAAGTATTGAACACATGAAGAAAGGGAGGCGTAGAAAGGCAGTGAAAGCCCAGACAGCAGCTGAAATCTCAGTGGCTGAAATAAAGTAGTTCTTCAGCAACACTCTGCCTTTGTCATTGCAAATCAATATTAGCTGCTTCAGTCCAACATCTACATTACCAGGATGATGAAGACGAAATCAGGGTGGACATTTCAGCAAGACAATGATCCAAAACACAGCCAAGAAAACCCTCAAATGGTTTCTGAGAAAGAAAATCAAGCTGTAGAATGGCCCAGCCAATCACATGGCTTGAATCCAATAGAAAATACAAAATAAAGATCAGATTTGATAGACGAGACCCACAGAACCATCAAGATTTTTACACTGTTAAAGTCTGTGAAAAAAATCACACCTGAGCTATTCATGTGACTTCATTCTCCATATGAGAGGTGTCTTCCATCACCAAAAAAAGCCCTTTTATGTAAAATATTAAATACATTTCAGTAATTCAGTACTTTCTCCTTGTGAGATTCCAATGTTATAACACATAACACATTTTCAGATTTATTTTTGTTTATATTGTTTGGGTTTTTACCAAAAAAATTTTTTAGAGCTATTATTTTCAGGAAAAAATTATGAAGTGTTCAATACTTATTTCCCCCACTGTATATAAAAAAAATCTACTTATTTACATTTTTTGACAATTAACCCAATATCATACATTTTATATAATCATAAGCTTAAATAGTAACAAATATGTAACTAAACTGTGCCGTTTAGCTCTGCTTTGAATCACATATTTATTGAACTTGTGTAATTTATCATGGATTATTAGGATATTTGATTTCTATCTAGACAACAGACATGCATTTCACAGGTTTTTAACAATGGTATAATTGTCAAACTACAGTTAAAGTCAGAATTATTAGCCCCCCTGAATTATTAGCCCCTCTGTTTATTTTTTCCCCAATTTCTGTTTAACAGAGAGATTTGTTTTCAACACATTTCTAATCATAATAGTTTTACTAACTCATTTCTAATAACTGATTTATTTTAGCTTTGCCATGATGACAGTAAATAATATTTTACTAGATATTTTTCAAGACACTTCTATACAGCTTAAAGTGACATTTAAAACTAGGTTAAATAGGTTAGCTAGGCAGGTTAGAGTAATTAGCCAAGTTATTGTATAACAATGGTTTATTCTGTAGACTATCGAAAAAAAATATAGCTTAATGTGGGTAATAATTTTGACCTTAAAATGTTTTTGAAAAAATTCAAAACTGCTTTTATTCTAGCTGAAATAAAACAAATAAGACTTTCTTCAGAAGAAAAAATATTATCAGACATACTGTGAAAATTTCCTTGCTCTGTAAAACATCATTTGGGAAATATTTAAAAAAAAAAAAATTTTTAAAAAGATTTTTAATTATTTATTTAGTTATTTAAGTTTTAAATGATTAATTTTTTTTGAAAAAGCGTTTCATAACAAACCTTTTAATTGAGTTGAGTTGAAGTGGATGTAATTAAATAATGGCATTTCAATTGTAGGCATCAGATTTCTCACCAGTCCTTTGCTCTTGCCTGCAGTGGTGCATTCTGCAGTTAATTCTGTTGTATTGATTCTGTGTGGCATGCAACATTGAACACAGACAGACTGGCAATGAAAGTTGATTCAGGCCTGCTATGCACTGCAGGATCAATGGCTTCTCTGCCGTCTGACAATTCATTCCCCATTTTCATGGGTTTTGTGTACGCTTAGAGCAGGCGTCCAAGTGTATAGCCCTCCAGCAGCCAGATGGGCCAATCTGTGTCTTAGTAATGAGTCCTTATAGTGTGGTAAAAATAGGTAGCTTTAAAGAGGAGAGAAGGACAGGAGGAGAGAAGAGACAAGCAGATGAGGCAAAGTCCAGCTCGGAGAAGCCAGAGCTCTGATTTCTGCTGTGATTCATAGCCTGCCTCAGCAAGAGACACAATCCAGATTCGCTCAAGGTCTCTTTACCTCTCTAACAGTGATATTTTATTCATTTTGCCTTCTCGACGTTTATTTATTTATTTTTATACCAATGAATTTTTTTCTATTTGTGTAATGATATTAGTTAATGGCGGCGCAGTAGGTAGTGCTGTCGCCTCACAGCAAGAAGGTTGCTGGTTCAAGCCTCGGCTGGGCCAGTTGGCGTTTCTGTGTGGAGTTTGCATGTTCTCCCTGCGTTCGCGCGGGTTTCCTCCGGGTGCTCCCGTTTCCCCCACTGTCCAAAGACATGCGGTACAGGTGAATTGGGTAGGCTAAATTGTCCATAGTGTATGAGTGTGAATGAGTGTGTATGGAGGTTTCCCAGAGATGGGTTGCAGCTGGAAGGGCATCTACTGCTTAAAACATATGCTGCATAAGTTGGCGGTTCATTCCGCTGTGGCGACCCCAGATTAATAAAGGGACTAAGCTGAAAAGAAAATGAATGAATGAATGAATGAATGAATATTAGTTAATGAAATTACTGAACTATATATTGAATAAATATATTTTTATCTGTCATGGAATTGATATTTATGAAATTTTTTTTCATCTTTGTTTTTTGTAGTTGTTATCAATTTTAGTTAGGGCTGCACAATATATCGTTTTATCATCGTTATCGCAAAGTGCGCATTCGCAGTAGTCACATTGCAATATATGCAATGTTAAGTCTGAATTATAGTTGAGCAGGAGATACAGAAATATATTCACTGTATTTATACAGAAATTGTATGATTAATGCAACAACAATAAAAAAATTTACTTAGAATTTTTGTCTTGTTTCTGGTCCAAATTTCTACAAGCGAAAACAACATTATTTCACTTTAGCAGATTATTCCCTCTTGTGGATAATTTAGCTTGGTTTACGGAAAACTCTTTATTTTAACTTTTTAAAAAAAGTCCAAATATTAAATTTTTAGAGCAAGCAAAAACTTGTTCTTAGAATTTTTTTAAAATTTGGACTAGAAACAAGACAAAATAATAAAAACATTTTTTGCATTGCGATTATTCAATTTCTGTGTTTGAATACTGGCGGTTCATTCCGCTGTGGCGACCCCAGATTAATAAAGGGACTAAGCCGACAAGAAAATGAATGAATGAATAAATGAATGAATACTGTTAGACTCCATAGAAAACCATCAAATAGTGCTATTCAAACTGTGTGTAATAAAATGAAATGACTCAGGAAAAAAGTATTGAACACATGAAAAAAGGAAGGTGTAAAAAGGCAGTAAAAGCAGCTGAAATCTCTCAGCAGTTATTCAGCTACTCTCTGTGCTTCCTCAGTGTAAATTAATATTAGCTGCTTCAGTCCAACATCAACATTAGCAGGATGATTAAGATGAAACCAGAGTGGACGTTTCTGCAAGACAATGATCCATAACACAGCCTAGGAAACTTAAATGGTTTAAGCGAAAGAAAATCAAGCTGTAGAATGGCCCAGCCAATCACTTGAATCCAATATAAAATAAAAAATAAAGATCAGATTTGATAGACAAGACCCACAGAACCATCAAGATTTTTACACTCTTTTGATGTCTGTGTAAAAATCACATCTGATCAATGCATGTGACTTCTTTAAGCTGCTCTTAGAATTTTTTTATATTTTTATATAAGAATTGAGAAAAACAAATAAAGCTTTTTTTGCATTGCGATTATTTAATTTCTGTGCCTGAATACTGTTAGCCTCCATAGAAAACCATCAAATAGTGCTATTCAAAATACTACTAAATTCTAAATAAAATATCGCAATATCAGATTTTTTCAATATCGTGCAGCCCTAATTTTAATATTATTACAATACACATTTATACATTTGTAAAAATTATTGCTTTTAAAAACAATCATGTTGTTATTTATTTTTCATTTATTTGATCATTTGTTTTTGTTTTGTGTATTATCAATAATTATAATTATTGCTATTAATAATATTGAGGTAATTTTAATATTCTTGATTGTTGTGCTCATTAATGTTGTTATTAGTGTACATTTTTGTTAGAATAAGAATTGTTTGGATTTTTTTAAAGTTATTGTTAAATAAATATTAATACATTTAAATTAACTCTATTTTGTGTGTTATGATTCAGAGTTTGCAAAAAGTCCCCTTCTGTTTTTCGTAAGGTGATGAGAGTCATAGAGTCTGGAACAGTGAGTTAGTCAGTTGTGTAATGTGGGGATGTTCTTCTCATCAGCGCTTACCTCCTCTGTCCTGACCCAAATCAGCTTCCACCTCTCACAGTCATTTTTATTTATTTTTTTATTCCTCCCTCTCTCTTTACATTGCTTACTCTTTAAAGGTTGTTTCAGTCTCAGTTCCTGTCATTCTCTCAGACACGCAGACTGACTCACACTCAGTATTCCAGACTGTTTACCGCCTCCATATCCCGTCTGTTATGGAGCACTCTAGTAAAGCGTTCCTTTATGGCTCTGTAGTAAACAAGAGCCGCATCATGTGCTCAGTAAATCTCCTGTTGCTGTATCACTCTGTCCTCATAGGCTCATGTAGTTAGCGTCTATGCTATTTGGCGTCATCGTCATCATCTTTTCTAAGTGAATGCCATTACTTTGCACAAGAAATCCACTTAGATTAAGAGGCTGAGCTGGTGGATGTCACTAATTTCAGATGCATTATTGTAAACGTAATCGAAAGTGTTGAGTGCTGGGTAATTGCATTGCACGTGCTGGTTTGAGTAAATTGGGTCTGACTAGGATCAGGCAGGATATTCCTGGAACTTCTTTTAGCAGTGAAAGTGACGCCGTCAGGGGACAAAAGCTCGCAGTGGGAACCCAGATGGCTCTCGTTGGCTTTTAGGATGTTCACACAAAGGATTTTGGGCACTTGTCAACTGGAAAAGAAACGCGATGATTGACTGTGGAGCTAATGAAGGCTTTGCTGGTGCTCAGCTGATGAGGGGGCCGTGACCGTCTCTTCTGGCTCCAAAGGCGAGTGCTATCAGAGTCTAATGATCTGTTGGTGATGGTGGGACCCATTAAAATCTCTAGCAGCCGTCTGCTTGCATATTAGGAGTGTGTTGCAGAATAAAATGGATTGCGCTTGTAATAATTGCATCTTTATCACTCGTTTGTTAATATAGTTAGAGTGGGCATTCTGCTCGGGCTGCATATGTGTTTGGGATTTTGTGTGGTTTGGGTTTGCTGAGTTCATGTTTTGTCATTCTTGTGGTTAAAGGCTGGGAAATACACCACTTTCCCCTTCCTGCCGTCTCTTGGGGATAAATCTGGCCCTCTACAGTAAGAATGAGGGGAGATGCTGCCAATTTGTTTAAGAAACAACATTGGTCGTTAGCAGATCATCTAGACCAGGGGTGTCCAAACTCGATCCTGGAGGGCCGGTGTCCTGCATAGTTTATCTCCAACTTGCTTCAACACACCTGCCAAGAAGCTTCTGGTATATCTAATAAGAGCTTGATTAGCTGGTTCAGGTCTGTTTGATTATGGTTGGAGCTAAACTCTCCAGGACACCGGCCCTCCCGGACTGAGTTTGGACACCCCTGATCTAGACTGATCTATTATAGACTGATTAATAAATTTAATAAATATTTTTGAGTAAAATGCTTTTGTTATTCAATTTATGCTGATTTCTCTTTAAAATTTCTAATAGGGATTTATATCATTTATTTGCAGACAATGAAAATAGATTAATATAAAGCACTCCATGTTAACTATTCTAATAATTGATTGAATTAATGATCAGATTAAGATTAACACATTAGTCAGTAATCAAAATAATGGTAATAATTCATCTATAATTAATAACTTGCAAAGGCACAATAAATGCAATGTTAGAAGTAACATAACCGTTAATATTATATTTTAGTACAGTGTTCATTTTCACTTGTGAAAACCATTGATGAACCTTAATATTGTAAAAGACAATTGAAAAGTTTACAGCTCATGTTGCTATTATCATAAAACCTGTACTTTTGCCGGCAGCTAGCTCTCTGCAACTCTTACATGGTCGCTCAGTGAAGCTAAGCAAGGCTGCACCCGGTCAGTACCTGGATGGGAGACCAGCAGGGGGTGCTTTAACCTGTGGTCTGTGTGGGTCCTAACGCCCCAGTATATTGATGGGGACTCTATACTGCCTTTCGAATGAGATGTTAAACTGAGGTCCTGACTCTCTGTGGTCATTAATAATTCCTGGATGTCCTTCGAAAAAGAGTAGGGGTTTAATCTCACCACTGGCCTCTGTCCATCATGGCCTCCTAACCATCCCCATTACTTAATTGGCTTCATCACTCTGTTATCTTTCCACCAATCAGCTGGTGTGTAGTCTGCGGTCTGGCGCAATATGGCTGTCATCGCGTCATCCAGGTGGATGCTGCACACTGGTGTGGATGAGGAGATTCCCCCTAATGTGTAAAGTGCTTTAGTCCAGAAAAACGCTATATAAATGTAAGGAACTATTATTATTGTTAATATTTAATTTTTTTATTCTCTGTGCCCTGTGGTTGATCATCTATTATCTTCCATAATTTTAAAATAAAACCAAAACAGAAACCATTTTAAATTGGCCATTGGACAGTTAGCGTTTTATAAAACAGTAATGTTTATTTTTTTACAGTCTTTCCACTTGCAGAAGCACGTGAGGTGGAGATTTAGAAATCATCACTTTTTATATTTAAATTCTTTATAAAGTACAGCAATTGGATGAAATGGATACCATCAACATGTTTTGCTTTGTTGTTTTGTCCTTGACTCAATTGACTGAGAGAAACATAAATGGTACAAGTGCGTGGTGGTGAAGTTTTTGGGTGGGGTTTAATAAGCTGGTGGGCGTTTTTACATCATCCCAAACTGACTGTTTCTGAAGACCAGTTTTTATTATTTTGAATTCACAGGTATTGATTCAGAAAGACTGAACTGTCAAGAGGTTGAAGTGCAAACCCTGTGTTTTTGTTTATAGCCACTTAAATGAATATTACTGGAATTCTATAATTTGTGAAACCTTACATTTTTTTTAAATGTGTGACTCGTTTATTGACTCACTGTAAGTAGGCAAAATCTCACTTAAGCTCATGCAAAAAAAAAGTTCTCTGATTTAGATGCCGATTATGAGTTGTGAAAACTTTGACACAAGATCGACTTCCTATGTTACTTCTGGGTGTCTGAAAGTATGGCACATTTCAACAGACTTCACAAGAAAGAACATGTAAATGCGCTCATTCCTCAAAACAATGTTACGGTGTGCCGCTGCCACATAATAGGTAGATGTTTTACCTGTCAGCGCTCGTCCTGAGGTATGCATGTGTGTTTTGTGTTAAAGCACACGTTGGTAACATACTATGAGTGATATGAATATGTATGTTCTGTTTTGCTCCTAATAGACCCTTTTTCACATTTCCGGGTTTCTCGGTAGCGGAAGGCATCATAGCTGGGTAAACTCGAAGCGCAGTGAATGGGAGAATACAACGAATAATTTTTTTACAATTCTATTTGCTGAAATTAATAAAAGAAAAACTCCACAATGGTGTTATCAATACTTTCAAAAAAAGGAAAATAATAGTGTGAGACTGATGACGGCAACCAGAGGAGAGAATAACATCAAATTTACTCTCAGCCCCATAGACGCTGCATTAGAAACACCTTGCATAAGCAATAATTTTTTTTTGTAATTTGATGCAAAGATGATATAATACATACATAAATAGATATAAATGTTCATATATATATATATATATATATATATATATATATATATATATATATATATATATATATATATATATATATATATATATTAAAAACTTTCAAGGATTTAAGATTATGATAACCGTTAAACACGTCATAACAGGCTTGTGAAAAGGGTCCATGGTTGTGTGTACTAGAGTATCTGTTCTGTGTGTTCAACACTTAATAGAATCAGTGGATGTAACACAAATGTCCTTTTATAAAGGATTATTTACCTCTTAGAATGTCTCAATATTTACTTTAGGGTTGTCAACATACATTACTGGAATTCAGTACCAATCGATACTGAAATTTTAAAAATGTTCATAATGTACCACATGGTGCACTTTTGCACTTTTTTAAAAGAATGTTATATTTGATAATTTACATTTTTTTTTCCTTATATTTGACATGGAAGAATTATTTTAAACAAGTTTTGTGTAACACAAGGGTCAGTAAATATTGACAGAATGTATTTATGTAGTTATCTCGCTAAATAAGGTACTGCTGCTGATGGTACTAAATTTTACTGTAAAAATAATAACAAATTTTTTTTGTAACTTTAATATTAATAAGGTAATGAGGTTTAAACTAAATTTAAGTTGTACGAAGTTTAATTTAATTGGTCGGGTTAAGGCACGGGACAATAACTATTTCAAGGTATATCGCGGTTTGGAAAAGTCAAAGTTTTAAAAATGCCAAAATTTTCTGCTATACCATTCTTAAGGTACAGTTGAAACCAGAAGTTTACATACACTCTAAAAAAAGGAACATAACCATTTTTAAAAAAATGTCTGATGGTAAATCATACTAAACGTTTACTATTTTAGGTCCATTAGGATTACCTAAATCATTTACATTTGCTAAATGCCAGAATAATGAGAGATTTTTTTATTTTTAATTTTTTTTTTTTGTTTTTTTGAGAATTATTTTTATCAATTTCTAGACAGTCAAAAGTTTACATACATTTCCTTGGTTTTTACATACACTGTATAAAAAGGCACATAATCATTTAAAAAAAAAAAATGTTAATGTGACTAAACTTTTTTTTCTGTTTTAGGTAAGTTAGGATTATAAAATTTGTTTCTGTAATGCTTAATAGCAAAATAATGAGAGAGAAATATTTTGAGAAATTGTTATAACTTTTCTTGAAAGTCAACAGTAAGATTATTACAGTAAGATTATTATGCCTCTGAGAAGGCTCAGAGGATGGTGTCAAGGTCTCGGAAGTTTCTGATTGGCTAATTGACAACATTTGAGTTAATTGGAGGCACAACTGTAGAATAGTATTTAAGGAAAACCTCAAACACACTCCTTCCTTGTGTGACAACATGGGAAAATCAACAATCCAGAATCAACAAAAAAGCCAGATTACAATTTGCTAAATTACACTGGGAAAATTTTTTTTGGAGACATGTCCTGTGGTCTGATGGAACTAAGATTGAACTGTTTGGCCATAATGACCAGTGTTACATTTGGAGGACAAAGGGGAAAGCTTACAAGCCTAGGAACACCATCCCAACTTTGAAGTATGGGAGCAGCAGCATCATGTTGTGGGGCTGTTTTGTGGCAGGAGGGACTGGTCCACTTCACAGCATAGATGACATCGTAAGGAAAGAACATTATGTAGAAATACTGAAGCAACATCTCAAGTCATCAGCCAAGAAATTAAAACTTGGCTACAAATGGGTTTTCCAAACCGACCATGACCCTAAGCATACTGCTTAATTAGTTCAAATGTGCTTTAAGGACAACAGAGTGAATGTTTTGGAGTGGCCATCACAAAGCCCTGAGCTCAATCCTATAGAAAATTTGTGGGCAGAGTTGAAAAAGCTTGTGTGAGCAAGCCAGCCAACAAATCTGACTCAGTTATACCAGTTCTGTCAGGAGGAATGGGCCAAAATTCCTGCAAACTATTGTGAGAAGCTTGTGGAAGGATACCCAAAACATTTGACCAAAGATATAGTTTAAAAGCAAAGCTAAAAATAAATACCAAGGGAATGTATGTAAACTTTTGACTGTCTAGAAATTAATAAAAAATTCAAAAAAAAAAAAAAAATTCATCTCATTATTTTGGTATTTAGCAAATGTAAATGATTTGGTAATCCTAACAGACCTAAAATAGTAAACGTTTAGTATGATTTACCATCAAACATTTTTTTTTTAAAATGGTTATGTTTATTTTTTAGAGTGTATGTGAACTTCTGGTTTCAACTGTATATAATAGAAGTCTATAATTAGATGTGCAAACATCTACATAATTAGTAGATTTTTTCTGTCCTCATTCAGATGTTAAGCAAACATGTGCGTGTTAAGGGGAGTTTTAATTAGAGAGTTGTGAAAATGGCCTGACCTGCTCCACCTGTCCATTTCCCCTCTGGGACTCTCTGTCCTTTAGTTCTCTCTGTCCCCCCCCCACCCCCCCCCCCCCCCCCACCACCACCACCACCACCATTCACTCCTTCTGTTCTATAGTTTTCTCGTTCATCTCTTTTTCATCTCTCTCACTCTTTTCTTTTCTGTTCACATTGTTGTTCTCCCTGTCTATATGACAGAGTCTAACCTGCACAAAGGTCGAACCCATGCAGGGTGCAGCACAGGCCTGTTATCCTGCATGACTACAGGGATGTGACTCCGCCCCTTTCCTTTAATGCTTCCTGTTTCTCTTTGGAATATTTTCATAAATTCAGCTTTGTGTGTTATTGGGTCGATATACTTCTGTTGTTTTGTACATTACAGTAATGTCTTATCACTACTAACATTATTATAATCTCCCTTGATGAGGCACATCTTGACACACAGCTACTGTCTGGCTCCTTTAGTCCCTAATGTATTAGAAACAACACATGGGCTCAGCCACACAACTGAAGTATGGGTGACACCTGATCCCATATATCCTGAGGGAATCCATGATCTCAGTAATGGTGAACAGGGTGGTCAAGGCTGTTTCGGCAGAGCGAGACTTTTCTTTCTCTCCGTCTCGCTCTCTGCTGTCAACACAACAAATGACTAATGTTATCTGCACACAAATTACACTGCACTAAAGTCAGTAGACTTGTAATATCGTATGCATTTCCCATCCCTTTTGTGCTTGTTCATTAAAAATTGGGTGACCAATAAATCGTAAAGGCGGACATTTATTTGGATGCCTTTAGTTTGCTTTTGTTTAACAGTTCTGTTTGAAAGTGTTTGACTTATTGAAACCATATTTACTCTCCCTTGACTTGTTCCAAGTGTGTATTTTTTTCAGAGATCTGTTATTGAGGAAATACGGAGGCTAGTGCTTGGCTTTGTAATAAAAAATGTGGATTTGATAGTTACGTAGTTGATGATGTATGTGGTCTGTGATCCATTTCACAGAAAAAATCTGCATGGAAAATATGCTCTTTGCCTGATGGTGAGGTTAGGTCCCATTTGCTTTTTAAACTTCACAGCAAAATCCAGTCATAGTGATAGGAATCTGCAGTCTCTATGTGATGGTGAAAAGGGTTGATTTCGACTTCTCTCATGTTCAAACTCATTCATTCATTCATTCATTTTCTTGTCGGCTTTGTCCCTTGCGGGGTCGCCACAGCGGAATGAACCGCCAACTTATCCAGCACGATTTTTACGCAGCGGATGCCCTTCCAGCCGCAACCCATCTCTGGGAACTTCCACACACACATTCACACACTATGGACAATTTAGCTTACCCAATTCACCTGTACTCCATGTCTTTGGACTGTGGGGGAAACCGGAGCACCCGGAGGAAACCCACACGAACCCAGGGAGAACATGCAAACTCCACACAGAAACGCCAACTGACCCAGCCCAGCCGAGGTTCGAACCTACGACCCAGCGACGTTCTTGCTGTGAGGCAACAGCACTACCTACTGCGCCACTGGGTTGCCCCTCATGTTCAAACTGTACATGTGAATTATGTGGGACCAACAGAAAGCTGGTTGGTCTGAAAGTGACTTTTGTGTGATCATACATTTCTGCAGTTATTACAACAAATAGTAAATCTTGCTCCACTGTGTTAAATTTCTTTGCTGGGTTTGGGTTAATCTCGGAAAATATGCACTGATTTGAACGAGGTTGGAGATTTCGCAATAGCAACATCCACACTCGTCAACGCTTTGAACTACTTTCTACAACAGGATCATTGCTATTGGGCATGTTTAACCTGTTTACTGGTACTATGGTAGTATCGTGATACTTTGGATCCAAGATACTGGCGGTGCCACTGTAGTTTGTAAACGGTAGTATCATCATTAACGGTCTCTCTACAATAGATAATGTTGCATGTGAAAAAGTCAATAAAATGCTCACATGTGTGTGTGCAACAATAGAACATTTTATATTAATAGTCTGTGGAGACCTTTAAGGTTGCAAAGCTGTGTAGAATTCGCGCCTTTTATAGAAGCCTATTGCACGTTTTCTAACGCTTCAGTTTGAACGCACATCTGAATTGGTTAATTTCTGTTCCTGTTAATATGATTTGATAGCTGCAACAACCACGACAATCTCTTTAAAAGAACCACTCACAAAGGGAAATTTTGAATTACTTTGGATTGTAACCTGAAGTCTGAAAAAAGAAAAACCCAAAATAGCAACAGGAAACATTGAAATTTTTTGACCACTTCATTTAGCCTAATTTTGTTGGTAAATGCTCTTTTGTAACACATTTTAACAAATGCAAAAAATACTTTTTGGCCTTATAGGAATTATGAATGAAATTTCAAGTAGGCTTATTATAACATAAAATATATTATTTCTGACAATTTTCTTCATAATTTGAGTTATGAATTACAGTATCGTAATACTACTTGGTATCGTGATACTTCAGCTGGTGTAGTATCGTAAGATTAACTAATGGTATCGCGACAACACTAGTTTGCAGTAAACACAATAGTCCCTGCTGGTCAAATAGCATATCCCAATTTGTTTAGCATCCCAATCAATTTGATTTATCACACGATTTTCTACAGGCTCACAGTAAATTGTTACATACCTAGACTGCACCTTTACCCAGTGATTTATTTCCTTCTCATTAGGACACCGTGTTTTTAATACAAATCAGAGCGTCAAGCTAATAACCTAAAATGAATCATTCGAACCACTGTGAGTCATTCACCAGCACCTGGTGTTTTCTGGAGAATCCTAATAACCTTACAGGCTTTTTGAAAATATAATAATCTGAAGAGAAGATTTAATTTGATAATAAATGCTAGAAAATAAGGAAAAAATCTTTTTGGCAGTGAGAAATGCTGGTTGGCAGATTTCCATTATTTGCTCCCTTATCTCATAGTTCCAGTAATGCTCTGCATCATAACTCTTGGCTTGGACTATTAGTATTTTGGTGTGTTGCACAGCATCTTAAATATTGTGTGTCTTGTGTTCACCTCTGCTGGGACACATTGCATACATTCACAGGCTATTTCACAGTCCATTAATCTTGTTTTCTTTCTCTTCCATCAGGCATTTTAACCTTCGGATGAAGCGGGACACCTCTCTGTTCACTCATAATCTGAAGGTGGAAGTTTCAGGTGTAGAGGTCCCCTATGACACCTCTCACATTTACACTGGAGAAATATACGGTGAGCTTGGCACATTTCCAACACACACACACACACACACACACACACACACACACACACACACACACACACACACACACACACACACACACACACACACACACACACACAGTGTGAGGAAGAGGGCAATTAAGATATGGCAGATATAGTGAGGGAGTCTTTTAAATAACACTGCCGTTTTAATGGGTTTATGATACAATCATATGATCCAGAGAAATTCTTCAAATGTATTCAGAAAAATAGCCATAATAAATTATTCTCTGTGTTTATTGGAAACACCTGATACTGTTTTTTTGTTCTAGCTAATGTAGTTACACAGGTGCCTCTGTAGTGTATTAGAAATCCTTTGCTGTCATAGAAGAATCAAAACAGTTTTTGTTGTTTAAAAACAGAAAATCTATAATTATTTCTAACAGATTGCATTTTGGAGATCGCTACAAATGCTTGAGTCGCTTTTGCATTTTTTTTTTGGAGAAAAAATGAAGTAAAAACTCAAATTAAATTGTGAGATATTGTTAAAATTAAACTACTTTTCTATTTTTTTAATATAAAGATTCTCCACATTTTACTTATGCATGAAAATATAAAGAGAATATTTCCTTCTATGATTATTGAGTATGAGTAATTACGTAATGTATATATTCTTGGTCTACTTGCACATTACAGAGAGTCTAAGTAACTAATTCCTGTGATGGCTTCAGTGTCACACATTTTAAATATGTTGATTGATTGATTGATTTTGGCTAAATAACATTTGCTTATGGTTAATAATAAAGAAAACAGATTATTTTCTGTTAATGAAAAAACAGTTCAATGTTTTTTTTTTGGAAATATTTTTCAAGATTCTGTGAAAATAGTTCAAGCAAACAATTGTTTTTAAAATATGTTATAAGATTATGAATTCCTGTACAGTTGCTTAGATCAAAAAAAATATCTCCTTGATAACTAATTTGAGTAAATTGACTTTCAAGTTAATGATTTTCAGCTTTGTAAAACATGGACAATGTCAACAAAAAGAAGGTGTTTCCTTTTTATACTAATGCACATCCTGCTATGATATCATTTGTATGGAAGGATTTGACCACTGTGACCATTTTATTTATTTCTCATATATGCTACTACTAACCAAAATTCTGCTTAATTCCTCTAATACAATTCTATATTTAAATTCATTCATTCATTTTCTATTTCGGCTTAGTCCTTTTATTAATCTGAGGTCACCACAAAGGAATGAACCGCCAACCCATCCAGCATATGTTTTATGCAGTGGATGTCCTTCCAGCTGCAATCTATCACTGGGAAACACTTATACACTCTCATTCACACTTACACTATGGACAATTTAGCTTACCCAATTCACCTACTGTATAGCTCATGTCTTTGGATTTGTGGGGGAAACTGGAGCACCCGGAGGAAACCCACGCCAACACGGGGAGAACATGCAAACTCCACATTGAAATGCCAACTGACCCAGCTGAGGCTCGAACCAGCGACCTTTTTCCTGTGAGGCAACAATGCTACCCACTGCGTCGCCCACTATATTTAAAATTTGTTTAAAAAAAACTAAAATGTGCTAGGGCACATTTGAAATAATCTACTGTCAGTTTATTTTATTGCAGTCACTGCACACTGAATTTTGAGTGCACACAGTCAGGGTTTTCAGACCTCATGTTCGGCGTAAGTAGATGTGATGTCTTGTTCATTTATTCTTTGTTATCACATGATCATTTCTGAGGCTTCGGAGTTGACACTATGACCTCATTTTAGTGAATTCCTTCAGAACATCTGCATCATCACCTTGTTCTCACTATGTACTGGACTTTGAAGCTGATGAGACATTAAGTCTCATGGCTACAGCTTGCCATAAATACAGATTAGTGAAATATGACCAATTACCCATGTACTTTATGTGATGGACAGTCTGCTGCTGGAGGATGAAAACAACTTTTTTTTTCCTCGTCTGACCAGGGATCCTTATCTCATTTACTCTGAGCATCTCCCCTGACCGTACTGACACATCCTTTCAGTTTTTGCTGTGAATAGATTCATGCAATTTCCTGCTAACCACAGGATGTTTCATAAAAAGTAATATTGTCGGGAGATTATGACGTTCGTGTGATCTCTTAATATGGCAGAGTGGAGATCTTTAACCCTGAGCAAGTGAATATGTGGTGGAGGATTGTTCTGAACTGTTTTCTTATAGCAGGTTATAATGTAACATGTTATCACTCACCTTTATAGGAGTGTTCACACTAGGACTGCACAATATATCGTTTGAGCATCGATATCGCAATGTGTGCGTCCCCAATAGTCACATCGCAATATATGCAATGTTGAGTTAGCAATATAGATGACCAAAAACCACAGGTCAAAACACACAAGATTTTTGGAGACGCTGCAGAACTGTCATAGAGTAAAAGTTTATCATCTGCATGTGTTTTTAGGGCTTGTGATTGTGTGAGCATTTGAAGAGGGGATAAAACATTTTAGTAGTGCATAAAGAAGTTTCATAAAGATTCATTCTATTAAATTATTTAAATCATGGGTCAAACTCGATACCTGGAGGGCCGCAGCTCTGCACAGTATTGCTTCGACTCTAATTAAACACAGCTGATCAAAATAATTAAGGTGTTCAAGACTACTATAGACTATTAAGCAGGTGTGAGTTGGAGGTGGTTGGAGCTAAAATCTGCAGAGCCTTGGAGGAATTGAGTTTGAGACCACTGACTTATATGGTGAAGATTATACAATGCTATTTTACATTTGATTGTTCAATTTCTGTACCTGAATAACGTTGCTCTCTTCAGAAAACCATAAAGCACAGTTTTCACTTTTAATATTTGCTCAATTGTGTTTATGACTGTAGTTTATGTATATGCTAAATTACATACAATTTATATTTATATTTCACTTCCCTACAAAATCATCCCAAGTAAAGACTTTGCAAATAGAGCTATTTAAGTCATCTGGTGAAATTATATCGCAATATATATCGCAGAGAAAAAATATTGCAATGTATAATTTTTCCAACATCGCGCAGCCCTAGTTCACACTTTGCAAATGGAATTGCTGTGATAGCTTTATTAGTGTGGTTCATCTGAATTATAGTGAGCACTGCTATCCTTGGTTGACACCCAAATAAGCAGACCACTGAAAAGATGGTCTCGTTTGCTTCCAAACAAACTCTGCTCAATTAAAATGAATGCAATGCAAGCCAAAAAACTAACCTAAAACAGTAATACTACACGATTTGACAATGAAAAGAACAGAATGCCCATTACAGTAGTATAACCATCAGAAATGCAGCAAAACTGTGTGCACAACATAGAAATTCTTTCTATTTCTTTGACTCCTTTATACAATTTAAATGCTCTTCACGAGTTCTCAGCTGATACCATGTGTACTGTTCACACAATGGATGCATTTAGCCTAACACAAAGCATTGTTTTGGAATAAATAAAAGATCAGTGCAAACACTAAGCGAACTAAGAGATTTTTTCTCCGCATCTTGTCAGATCAACTTTTTATTGCCAATGTAAGGATGAAACTTGAATTTTTCCATTAACATTTAGTTTAAGGCATTTTTGTCAGCACTAGTAAAAAATGAGACTAATTTAAAATGTATTGTTCATGGAAAATACCAAAGGGGGAAAGCAGTCTTCAAGATTTTTTCTACAGTTCAGCTTTTTTAAGAGGAGGAATGTAGAAATTTCATTTGTAAAAGCAAATGACATATCATGGAGATTTATAAATGTGTCAACACATTTTAAAATTTGGACTGTTAGCTACAGATTGACACACATTTGTGAATTTATACATCAGGGATGTGATTCTTCCGTATAAATATGGATTTCCGTATTTTCCAAGCTCAGTGGGGTGACCCCTGTAATTTGTGTAAATCCAAAGGTTTTTTTTGTTTTGTTTTGTTTTTTGAAGGGTCCTCCATTGTCATCAAAGCAGATGACCTGCTTCCTTCCGGACGTGTTTCAGGGGTGTAATTGTAGACCTACCCTGGCTACTGTGTATATAACATAATAATATTGTGTAGTCCTATAATGTGACTAAGACGCTTACAATATGCAAGATTATGAAATCGCTTTGAATGTTTGTGCAGCTGTGAACACTTTTTCCGCTCTCACATTTGCATGTCACGACCATGTATGTGTACATTATAAATACAGCTGGAGGATGCACATTTGTTATTATTTTCTGCCAGTCATCTGTCCTTATGTCATCGTAAATTCAGTGCTACAGCCTAGCACCTTAAATTTAATACCTAAAAGTGTAATAAGTTTAAATTATATTACAAATTTATTTTTAAAAAAATATAATTATTTAAAACAGCTAAAAACGGGGACTAAGCTGAAGGAAAGGAAAAGTGAAAGTGATGAACTCTTATTAGTAATGTATGATTTTTTTTTTTCTGGGTGGAATGTTAAAGTATGTTAGGCTACTTAATTCAACTGGACTTAATATTTTTACAGTTCGAATTGTTGACTGACTAGTAGTTTATTTATCACATTGGAATAAGGAGTCGACTAAATTACAGGAAAAGTTATATTCTGTGGACACAAGAACTAACCGGGTTAGTGGCACCATCTAACGGCGGTTTGTGGATTTGTCCCGACATTGAGGTACAAAGTATAAACCTCTTAAATATTGGGTCACTATTAAACTCATAAACATTTAAACTGATAAAGCAGAAAATTAAAGTTAAATTCTGTGGCCAATAACAAATATTTATATAAAGATTATTATTATTTTATTTTTTTAATTATTATTTCTATTATTTAAAAACACGCAAATATGTTTTGTCTTCCTCCTTTTTTGTCTTCGGTTGATCACATGCCTGATACATACACCACCTTTATTTCGCAGCCTTTATTTCACAAGGACACAGACACAAAAAAAATGCTAAATAAATAAATATATATTTTAAATCATTTATAATGTTGCAAAAAAATGTAACAACTTTTGAAATTGTCAAACTTTAACTTAGTCTAAAACTGTCTGTACATCTCATTTCCATTTTCTCTTTTATTCTGACTTACTTTCTTTAAAAGCCCTCAAGCTCAATGTTCAGATTTCACTCTCTTTTCTCAACCTTCCTCCAGACCTTCTGCATTCTCTCTCTCCCTTTGTTATCCATTAGCACACTCTTATAGAAGTCTGTTCTCTCTATAGGATAAACATCACTCATGTGCTTAATCTTATAACCTCTAATATTCACAGAGGAGTTTAAAGTCGTCCTTGATTGTGCAAATGCTCTGTGGAATGGCAGTGACATTGACATTAACGATCATTCTCACTAGCATTTCACACTTTTAAGCTTTCTTTATTACTCTGAAGATTTAGGTAAATTTTAGGATTGTCCTTCTCATTAACCTCTTCAGAAATATAGTCTGTTTATTAAAATTGTGTTTATAGGAGATTAAACGTTTGAGACGTATGTTATGCTAATATCCATCTTCCCTCTGTGCCTGAGGGTGCTTTCACACATGTAGATCGATTGTTTTGTTTCGAAACAGGGATTAAAATTGTTACATTGTTTATTTTATGTTATTGGTTCGGTTCACTTTCACACGGCAAAGTTTCTAAACGGACCAAAATAGTAAAAACAAGTCACATGCGAGTAAACTCTCCTCACATTTCCTCAAGTGTCAGGGTTTATTTTTCAGAGTCTCATGGATTCCGCTTAGCTGTCATGTCCTTATTTTAATTTATGATGTTAAGCAATAAGACATTATAAATGAAAATGTGCACTTTAGTTTCGACACTCACAGACATTGTCATCATATATAAATCAGGTAAGACTTTATCATGCATAGCCTCATTTCAGTTGTCAAGTTTTGTAAAAATCTTTCTATTGAATCAATCAAACTAATAAAAATTGTTGGCTGAATTATGAATTATAATCTTACAGTATAGAGCGAAATAACAGATGAACCGTGACTGCAGTTCGATCAAGCACATCAATTTTAATCTTCCTTTCGAGGTGTCAACAATAGGCCTAATACAAAATATTATAATTTCATAAAAATAATTCCATAAAAATATGGAAAGAATATCAAATGGTAATTTCGGTCAATGTTCCTAATGGATAAACAGCACTCGATAATAGTTGAGCATGCATTCACTTTTGTATTCCACATGAAAGTCACATTTACCAGTAGGAATGACATCTCGCCCTAATTCTCTTTTCATATAGCCGTATATGTCTATTACATAACAATAATATATTGTGATATAGCCTGGTTCGTATTTCGTTTGATCGTTTTGCTTTCCTATTACAATCTATCCAGAGTTAGTTTCAATTGTTCGTATCAAGGCGATCTCGGATTGATTGATTTGGTGTGGATCCGAGCTCGATTGTGGGTTTCACATATGCTGAACGAACCGTGCTAACTGGGCAAACGAGACCGGTTCCAAAGCAAAAGTCTAGGTGTGAAAGCATCCTGAGAAACTGCCGAAACACACACCACAACGTTCTCATAACCTTTTAAAAATGATGGCACACAGCTCCTGATAAATCTTTTTAACTGTTTTATAACCGTTTTCTTAAAGGTATACTTGGTGCTTGTAATATCCCAATGCTCCAGAAACATTTAAAGCTTCTCTTTCATTTGTCTTGCTTAAATTGGACATAAATTCAAACATTAATAGTGCCTGTTGAGGTTTTGACAGTCTAGATATCTGGATAATTATAGGACAACAGCTTTTGTTGATCTGTTTTGTCACTTCCATTCTGTGTTATTGTAGAGTTCATGTGCGGACATGTCGAACTTGGCAGAAATTGAACAAGAATTTTCCAGGATATGCTGTTGGTCATGGATACTCCACACCCCGTTTTGTTTCTGTGCTGCACTAAAATTTTATTTCCTTTTACTCTTCCCCAGTGGTAAACCACATTTTACTGGACTTTCCTGCTTTAAATGATTCCAGAAGGCTTTTTTTATGAAATGAACTCTCTTAAGGACATTTTTAACAAAGGCACAATAGGATTTTTTTTTTTGGAATTTTACAACCCAAAAAACTTATTTAATTGATGTATTCATTTGTTTTTAATTGTGTATATATATTATTGAAATGTTCTTGCCATGAATATAGCCTTGGTTGCTGACATGGTATTAAAATTACATAACTCTTCCCCAGTGGTAAAATAGTTTTTCAGTTCTATCCTTACAAAAATAAGAGCAATAGATTCTAAACAATTTAATGTTGAAGCATTTTTTGTTTTGTTTTGTTCTGTTTCTATGCATACTGTAGATTAAGTTGCTCCCAAACCTGGCTGGTGTTGTTTTGATTTGATTTGATTGGATTGATTGATTGATTGATTGATCATAGAAATTCTATAGATGAAGAACAATTTTGCTTTGTCACAGACAGTAGCTGGATTGCTGAGCTCATCACTGTTCTGAAGGTCAACAGCATAGTAGCATGGTGTACATTGAGAATGTTGATGTTAGAAGAGATGCATTACTGGAAGCGTCCTTCATACATTCTCCCTCTGTCATATTTTCCAACATGCTCTCTGGCTTCCATAATTGATAGATATATCTGTTTCAGTGCACTGAATGACTTCACAGTTGTTGTTGATTTGCTAGATTTTAATCTTTGATTTGTTTTTGTCTTACAGGTGAGAAGGACAGTCTGACCCATGGCTCTGTCGTGAATGGGAAGTTTGAGGGCTTTATAAAGAGCCATCATGGCACATACTACGTAGAGCCCTCAGAGAGATACCTCAAAGACCAGAATGTGCCCTACCACTCAGTCATCTATCACGATGATGACATTGGTGAGCTAATAATAGCATTTGAGTGACCTACATTCTTAATTCTTTTTAGTGTAAAATGTTTTACTCCATATAGAGTGCCATTTTTTTTATTTTGTGAAAGCTTGAGAGTATTTAGATTTATATAGCAAACAAAATTGTTTTATACACAAGCAGAAAAGGTTTGGGATTGTTAATTTTGAAGCCATCCGGTTGCTCGGGTCAGCTTTTAATGATGTAAGGGAAAATAATCTACTTTTAACAATCAAGTTTGCAGACAACTGAAGATCTGTGTCTATATCAAAGATGCCCAAAGTAGGGCCACTGGCCAAAAGTAACCTTTGATTTGGCCCACCATCCCATCTGAGAAGAAAGTGAGAAGTATGGAGAGGGTTGGTGCAAATGCCTTTAAAAGAGATCTCAATTTCTAATTTGATGTAACCTTTTTTTGTTTGTTTATTTGTCTGTTTTATTGCTGAGCTACAAAAAAAGCTAACTAAAAAGAAATGTTTAAATTAAATGTTGTAAATAAATCAGATTTATAGATGATTATGCAGAAGACATTGGTGAGCAAATCAAGGCAAAACTATGTATAACTCCATCCAGTTATAAAAGAGATGTTTTTACTGTAATAAGTTCATTATAAAATGTAAAATAAACAATGCTGCATTAATTAATATAAAGCAATGTTTTCTATATATTTTTAAATATTATAAAATAAATTAGGAAATTACCCATGGCAACTATATTTACCCACTAGCCTCAATCAAGTTTGGTTTTTGACCTTTCAGAAGAAAAGGTTTGAGCACCCCTGGTCTATGTCATACTTGTTTGAATGCGCCTGAGCAGATCTGTCTCCAATCATGATCCAAGATCCATAGTGTTGTTTGAGAGACGAAAAGGCTGGATTATGGAAATCATTTCAACCAGCATGTTTTGAATTAATTTCATATTATATCGCTGTTATTAATGCAATCAAAGCACATTATGATGGTCATTGTACATTTTTGGAAGGTGTTTTGGGTCGAAATGTAGCAACTTTCTTCTTTTAAGCATACTACAACATCCAAAGGCAACAAACTTCAGTCTTTTTATTTTTTGTCTCTCACTCCCTATCTTGCATTCTGTCAGTGACTCACTCTCTCAGTCAAACAAACTGCAGTGGTCCACTTTGCCAGCTCAACAGGCTGATAAAGCTGTAATGCTATTAAAGGTTATCACTGTTATAATATCCTCAAGTACAAAGAAGTGATTAAAAGTAACACAGTCCTGTCATCGATTAGCTGCTTGTCATTATGTAGACTTAAAACTCATAATGGAATATCGTTATGTAAAAGTTTGCCACAACATGTTTTTAGAAATGAAATGCATTTAATAATAGAAAAATGTGTACCTAAACTTTTAAAATATATAGATTTACAATACCAGACAAGCTGATATCTGCCAATTATAAACTAGCATTAAAAGCATGTAGTAGTGTAAATGGAAAAGGAGCACATTTACCACACAGCTCTGTCATTCTAGTCCTGTGAATAACTGAAGGGTTCCGTTTCGAAATCAGTTGTGGGGAAAACAGGATGACCAACTCTAGCTCACACACATACATCATTGTAGATGCCGTTAAACAGTCAGATGACTGGAAGCTTTGCTGATAGACACTGATGCTTGTTGCTCTAGCTTGCATATTTTGTTTGCACAGCCACAGTAAATGAGAGATAATGTGTAATCATTAAAGAGAGCTGTTTAAGGTTCTAAACTACAACTATGGCTGCTTTTTTTTAGACCTTGTTTCCTGTTGGGGAAGCTAAAGTTAAGTTATGATAGTGGCACTACTAACCAATAATTGCTAATGTTTTTTGCATATGAGGAACCCCAAACACAACAAAGCAGCGTGAAAGAATGTTACTCATTTGAACTGCACAGATTCTTATAAGCTTGATCCAAAACACAGCACAAAAATATACTACTCGCTCACCATTCTGTTTGCACGACCACCAATCAGTGCAATCCACCATGAACCACTTGACTATGGCACATAGTTCACCCCATATGTAGAACTTAGTGTCACAGGTGTGTCATGTTAGTCTGGACCATACCACTATAAACTTATAATAACACACAAGATGTAATTTCTGTAAGTTAAATGAATAGTTCACCCAAAAAATGAAAATTCTGTCATCATTTACTCAACCTTTACTTGTTCAAACCCATGTTGGTTTTTTTCTTCTGTTGAATGCAAAGTTAAATATTTTGAAAATTGCTTGTTTGCCATTGAATTTCATTTATTTTCTATCTACTATGGAAGTGTATGGGCCCCAGCAACCAGCATTCTTCAAAATATCTTCTTTTGTGTTCAACAGAAGAAAAGCATAAAGGTTTAAAACCACATGAGAGAGAGTAAATGATGACAATTTTCATTTTTGGGTGAACCAAGCCTATCATTGACTCATTGTTTCATTAAAAGTATTATAATTGAATTGCAGGTCAATTTAGGAATTGTGTGCCTAAAAGGTGCTGTTCAAAAGTTAGTGGGGTGCCCTGCTAATGTACAGCGTTCTTTCTGCAAGTATGAATGAGGTCAGTTGAGGACAGAAAGTTTTTAATCTTTAGGAGAGAAAGATACAAATTGTGTCTGACAGTGGTCTATTGTAGGATCAAGAATGAGATGGGGGAATAAACTATGGATCAGTAACTTGCTCATGCCACCATAGAAATGTGGAATAAGGAAAACCTCATTCAATGAACATTTAAATGATAATATCAAAAATTGTGAAGAATATAATTGTACTTTATTTATTCTGTTTTAGTCAGTTTTTTCCTTTTATTTTCTAATTAAGGATGCACTAGAATGTATTCTATCACTGCTTTGCTGTTTTTAATTTCAGACTTCTGAGTAATAACTTTCCCTTTAGTAATTTAATGCTACAGCAGAGTTTTAGACAAACTCCTCCAGGCTGCTTTGAGCAAAGACCTTACAGAATCATAAATGGGTCAAGAATGTTCTTATTTGGCATCGCTATAAAAAACCTTCATGGAGCGTTTAGTTTTCGGCTTGTATGTGATTTCGCAAAATAGAACATATTTTTGTGTGACACGTTTGTTGGTCCTGATGAATCCCTTTTGACCAAAATTTTAGTTTCAGGACTGCCAGAATTCTTTTCAACCTGATATTTGCATCTAATATTTAATTTTTCTTCCCGTAATTTCAACTTGCTTTGGAGTTTTGGAAAATTCCAGGGAGGATTATTGCATATTATATTAAACTCAGTTACTGGTACTGCAGAATGACTCGGGAAACTAGTGTTACTCATGAAAGTGAGGTGCACACAATTGAGGGAACCTGTTATAACCACAGTTGGATTTTAAGAAATTGTTTGTCAGTTTTATTTATGTTTTGTTGTTGACGTTTTGCTGTTCATTACTTACAAAATTGTGTCACTGCATGAATAATTTACACTCAAACAATTATGTTTGTGTGTGTGTTTTTGTGTGTTTGTGTGCGTGTGTGTTCATTTTGTCAAGAGTGAAAAACGGATCTGGGATTTTTGAGCTAAAAGCTTGCCATGCTTCTATTTAGATTACTTTGACAAGTCAGAGACTTTTCTCATCTCAGAAGATAGGTTTCAGCTCTGTCCTCAAGGCGCTTGTCATTTTCTTTTGCACTTGTTTCCTCTAGACAGATGTCTCTCTTGTTCTGCCCGACAGAGATTTGCATTTGAATGTGGATGCATTCAGTGTGGGACAATAAAAACCTCACAGAGAAGAAAAGGAGCTGTTGTGATCAGAGATTAAAGTGACAGTCTTTCCCTACTTACCGCCAAGACACCTTCAACTGCATACATATATATTCTCTAGTCCTCCATGCTCTTACCTGACAAAACAGATTTTTTAGTTTTCTCTACATGCCACCATTATCTTACCATAGAGAGCTCCTTCCTTCTTGAAACATTGCTTAAGTTCTCTCAGGAGGATGACAACGGTTTATGGCTGAGCTTGTCTCGCATCGAAAGCTCAGTGTCTTCACACTTCCTGAGCACTTTTCAGATTGTAACTCATGATGGACGCTGACTAATGCAGCAATTCCACTCATCATAAAGTCAGGAAGCAATGCACATGATGCTGAATTGTACCGATTATGAAGAGCGTTAAATCAGTAAGCAGTGGTTCCTGTTCTTAGTGGAGCTCTCATAGACGCTGAGTGGACATTCAGAGCTCTGCTGTCTCATTAGACCAGCTCTCTCGGCTCAGTCCCAGCGTCTGGCTGTTCTGGGACTGAGAAACCATCAGCCATAACCTGTCATGGGTAATTAGACTGGTGTGTAAAAGTTGCATATGTTCTGTTGTGTTATTTTTGTCATAACCAAACCTTTGGGTAGACAACTTTCTGCTGATCATCAGTCGTCTGTCAGTGACAAGCTGATGTTCATCCGAATGACATCTGTTCCAGATTTTAGGGCATTGACTGTTCCCTGCTGTAGTGACACTTGACAGCATTTTACATTTTAATGGGAGTATTATAAAAAGACCTCTGGTAGCTTGAAATAAAGTGCCTGAAATAGTCACTGTATTTGGATAAGCGTCCAGAGGTGCTCTTCACTCATTGCAATGGTGCCACACTTTGCAATGTTGGATAAAAGAACGCTATTTAAAGTAATAAACAGGGTCATGATACAGAGTGTACCTGTGGGTGCTGAACTGGGAATAGTTTCTGAACAAGTTTGTGGAAATGGCATTAAGTGAGTAGTTAATAAAGTAAAAAAAAAGTTCATAAAATGATTATTAAATGCTGATGTTTGGTTGGCGTGTATTACAGCTGGGTTGTATTTACTGTATGTTAATATAATCATTAATAATTCCTTACATTTTATATAGTGCTGGACACTTAGCGCTTTACACATTTTTGGGGAGTCTCTTCATCCACCATCAGTGTGCAGCATCCACCTGGATGATGCGACGGCAGCCATATTCCACCAGACCGCACTCCACACACCAGCTGATTGGTGGACAGGAGACAGGGATGAAGCCAATTATCATATGGGGATGATTAGGAGGCCATGATGGACAGAGGCTACTGGGGTTAAACCCCTACTTTTTTTTTTTTTTTTTTTTTTTTTTTTTTTTTTTTTTTTTTTTTTTTTTAGAAGGACATCCTGGGATTTTTAATGACCGCAGAGAGTCAGGACCTCGGTTTAACGTCTCATCCAAAAGACGGCGCTCACTGAGCAGTACAGAGTCCCCATGAATATACAGGGGCGTTAGGACCCACACAGACCACTGATTGAGCTCCTGTTGGTCTAACTAGCTCCATGTGGTTTCCCATCCAGGTACTGACCAGGCGCAGCTATGCTTGGCTTCAGTGGGCGCCCATGTGAGAGTTGCAGTGAGCTAGCTGCCGTCATATTCATTCATTTTCCTTCAGCTTAGTCTCTATTTCAGAGGTCGCTACAACAGAATGAACAACCAACTAGGCCAGTATATGTTTTATGCAGCGTATTTCCTTTCAGCCGCAACCCAAACACCCATACACACTAATTCTCACACACACACACACACACACACACACACACACACACACACACACACACACACACACACACACACACACACACACACACACACACACACACACACACACACACACACACACACACACACACACTTGGTCAAATTTAGTTTATTTTAGTTCACCTTTAGCGCATGTCTTTGGACTGTGGGGGAAACCAGATCACCCAGAGGAAACCCACATGAACACAGGGAGAACATGCAAACTCCACACAGAAATGCCAACTGGCTCAGCTTGAACTTGAACCAGCGATCCTCTTGCTGTGAGGCGACAGTGCTAACCACTGAGCCACCGTGCTGCCTATGTTAATATTAGGTTATATATATATATAAAAAGTCCCCATTAGGTAGCTATTTAAAATGTGTCCATATGTGTACCAAAATATCCTTATATGTATAGTAATGGCAGTGACGTTAAAAAAAGAATAGCCTGTAAATCAAACAACAGGAACCGTGTGTTTTTATGTGTGTGCATGCATACAGACGCTTTCACCTGCTGTCTTGCAACTTCTCCCTTGAAACTTAAATTGCCTATAGCAGATCACTTCGGTTGACTAACCCAACAGCAGGAGAGGAGCAAGTGCTCTTTGATTACGAATGCTGGCAGGATTTCCATATAGACTGTCCATTAAATATATACAATATCTGGAGAAAACATTTGATTATACTCTCATTTTCATTTCTGCTGATGTTTGGTTATTGCAAGTGAATGCAGAAAATACAGAATTAACAGTCAAAAATGTTTCCTTCCATGCATATTTGCTGCTTTAAATTGAGAATATACAGTGCACAGCATATACAAGTACAGCCCTCACAAATCTGTCTTATAAATTCATATTTTAATAGGATATTTTTAATATATTTGTGCATATACAGTAGATTGGTCACTACTGAAGTCAAATCTGGAGCTTAACTAACAAAATAACGTAAGATAACTGTTCAAAACTAGTACAACCAAATTTATGTTATAAAAAAAAAAATTAAATATAAAATAAAAAAAGAGGAAAAATCAGGAGAAGCAAAAAAAATAATAAATTTAGTTGAAATTTTGTAGGTTGTAATTTATTTTTTCAATATTTTGCTTATATTTTAATTGTATTATCTTTCAAAATGTTTAGTGACTAAAATATTATTTTAATAAATCTGTTTTGTTTAAATGCACCAAAATACATTGCCTATATTCACTGAGAAATGGATAAAAATATTCATTTTCAAAATGGGGTGTACTCAATTATGCTGAGTACTGTATGTGTATGTGTATTATACTGTATATATATATATATATATATATATATATATATATATATATATATATATATATATATATATTTAATAAGGATGCATTCAGTTGACCAAAAGTACTGAAAATAGTCATTTATATAGTATTTAGGACAGGGGTCACCAAACTTGTTCCTGGAGGCCTGGTGTCCTGCAGATTTTAGCTCCTGCCCTAATCAAACACGCCTGAACAAGCTAATCAAGGTCTTACTCGGTATACTTAAAACACCCAGACAGGTGTGTTGAGGCAAATTGAAGCTAAACCCTGCAGGGACACTGGCCCTCCAGGACCGAGATTGGTGACCCCTCATATAGGATATATGATGTGTGGCACCACTATATGCAATGGCATTACTGAAAGACGCTGTCAGTGCTGATCTAAATTTTGTAAATATTAAGCAGTGTAGTAGATTTTATGCTCTGCAGCCACAGAAAAGCTGAGACATCAAATTTCAATAACACTGTGCTGTTCCCATTATAAAAACAGCAAAGGATGGATTGTATTCGCAGTTCTTCCTAAGGTGTTTTGTGTGATCATTTTCCTCAGGGTAAATATCTTGTTTCGACTGACTCTGTCTTCGCATTTAGGAATAAATTAGACCTAATTATTTTGGGGAAGTAACAGTTCATCAGAAAGATTTCAATATCGGTTAATAAGAACATTGTTGCATTGTAACTCATGATTTTTTTCTTTTTTTCAGATTACCCTCATAAGTATGGGTCAGAAGGTGGCTGTGCGGATCATTCTGTGTTTGAGAGGATGAAGAAATACCAGGCGTCTGCCGTGGAGGAGCCTACCCAGGTCACCATCAACACTAGCTCAGCAGAATAGCATTGACATCACCAACTAGTACTAACATTCTGATCTCACAATGCAAACACAGAAGTCTCTCCACATGGAGAGATCTGAACATTCCCTATTTCTTTTCATTCTGATGTTCAGATATCAACTTGAAGAGTGAATACATCCATTATTCATTAGAGAAAAAAAAAAAAGTAATTTTGCCTGTGCCGCCAAACATAGCAAATGTCTTCTCAGTTAAATTGTAATGCATTCTGCTGTTTTGTCTTCAGCAGACGAACCACATCATTGATGAAGAGGTGGCTGATGGGCCGGTGATCCTGAGGACACGTCGTGCAGCACAGGCAGAGAAAAACACCTGTCAGCTCTTCATCCAGACAGATCACCTCTTCTATAAATACTACGGCACCAGGGAGGCTGTAATTGCTCAGGTACACAGCAGGCGTTCTCGTGGCATATTCTGTCTACTTTTTTATATTGTATGTTTATATGGTTTTTCTTTTGGATTGTCCAGATTTCCAGTCATGTGAAGGCAATTAACTCCATCTATCAAGGCACAGATTTTCAGGGCATTCGGAATATCAGCTTCATGGTGAAAAGAATCAAAGTAAGTGTGTTTTCATCTTGGTTGCCATTGAATTTTTCAGAGATATATCTATCCATCTTTCTGTCTGTCAATACGCATGTTTGTTATGTCTGTCTGTTTGTCTGTCGTTATGCGTATCTGTCATTATACGTTCCTGCCGTTATGCATGTCTGTCTGTTATGTCTGTCTGTTGATATATCTGTTTGTTGTCATGTCTGTCTGTCTGTCATTATCCATGTCTATGTTATTATGTCTGTCTGTTGTTACATTTGGGGCAACACAGTGGCTCAGTGGTTAGCACTGTCACCTCACAGCAAGAAGGTCGCTGGTTCGAGTCCCGGCTGGATCCGTTGTCATTTCTGTGCAGAGTTTACATGTTCTCCCCGTGTTCGCGTAGGTTTCCTCCGCGTGTCCCGGTTTCCCAAAATACAAAGACATGCGCTATAGGTGAATTGAATAAGCTAAATTGGCCGTAGTGTATGTGTGTGAATGAGTGTGTATGGAAGTTTCCCAGTACTGGCTTGCAGCTAGAAAGACATCCGCTGTGTAGAACATATGCTGGGTAAGTTGGCGGCTCATTCCGCTGTGGCGACCCCTGATGAATAAAGGGACTAAGCCCTATGTGGTTTTGTCTGTCTGTTATGTCTATCTGTCATTTTGTCATTTTGTTTATCTGTCATTATGCCTGTCTATATGTCGTTATGTCTGTCATTATGCTTTTCTCTTTGTTGTCATGTCTGTCGTTAAGTTTGTATGTTATGTATGTCATTCCTTGTTATAGACATCTAAACATAGTCATCTTGGCTAACACAAAGCTAAATTTGGGCTGTCAGTGAAAAATCAAAGACCTCAAATGCCAAAACTAGACTAGTCCTCAAATAAACAGAAATGAATGACTACACATATAAAGTCTGTCTATTTGATGACTAGTCTAGTTTTGGGCTATTCTTAGATGTCTATTAGATTTTCACTGACAGTCCAAGTTTAGCCTTGTTTTAGCCAAACTGTCTACGTTTAGATGTCTATTAGACGTCTATTAAACACAAAATTCTTTGCTGGGTTCCATCTTGACAGGTTGGACAGAGGGGTTTCAGATCTCACTCTGTGTTGACCAGATGTCAATAAAAGCATGTCAGCCATGTACTATAACTCTTTGTAAACTGTTCTCCTTTTAATCTTCAGCCCACTAGGGCTGGCTGACTGTTCAAGTGAGCATTCTTGCAGAATGTGTTTAAAATCAGTTATGGACAAAAAGTGCCTCATCAAAGCTTACAAAAGCACATTGTTATTTTGTTGGGGTTTAAAAATGAGTGCAGTGTTTTGATATTGTACTAATTTCTGGTGAATGCTAAAAGGATTTTTTTAATCAAGTGATTATGTTGAACAAGTTTGTTTTGGATAAGTGATTTTTTCTTTTTACAATTAAAAGTCTTGCGTAGGTGATTTACCTCCCTGTCGTGTTCAGGTCAAATCTGACCGATTTACAACTTAAAACACTCTTAAATATTGTGTTTTACGTCTAATTTCCTCAAAGCCTTATGATATCCTCCACACTATGCATTTGAACATATAAAAGTGATGATCACCTCTTTCATTGAATTTTGAGTGTTTTAGTCAACCTTGTTACACCTGTGGTGTTCCCGGTCAAAAGTGACCACCATAGGAAATGAATGGATATCCAGACTATATTCATCCATCAGACAGAAAACATCCCCATATACTGTACACCACCCAAACTTACTCACTCACTATTTGTATTTTCACTGCAGTTATTTTATGTATAATTCTATAAAGTCATGTTAAACATTACTTTGAGACATTGTTTACAGCTAAAGAATGTTGAATAAAAATTTGGTTTTGAATTTTTTGAATTTTTTTTTATTTTGCTAATTTAAGAGCACTTAAAATGAACCGGTAAATTTTGACCAGGAACACTAAAGTAAGGAGGTAAACGCGACAGGAGGCTAAAGTCATTGTTGATAATGTTAATAATATTGGAACTAAATGGGAGACTATTTTTTCTTTGGGCAATAGAGGAGCCATTGTTACAAGAGTACCACATCATATTTTAAGTGAGAAATATAAAAACTATCGATTTGTAACAAGGCCCTACATTTATCAGATCTTCACTTTCTGCTTTAACCTTTTTATTAAGTGATCTGTTTTTAAAATTACTGTGCCAGGAAATGAGCAGGGGTAGTTTGATGGTAAAAAACAAAGTTGTGAAGGATTGTAGTGAACTTTGGTTCTTATACTGTATTAGGATGCATGAGTGCTGAAGGTGTGTGGAGGGTGTGCTTTATCACTGCTCTCATTCATTTCCACACAGTTGTAATGAATTTCCACAGTATTGTATGATGTAATATAAAAACTGAAGAAGCTACCTTCTCTTCATTCTCTGCATTGTTACTGTTGGCATTTCTTAAAACAAGTCAGTGACTATATTATACATTCTCCCAAGGGGAAAAATCTTCAGTGGAGGAGTATTTTACTTAAGCCCCTATGGGAGATTTTATAGAGACAAGAAAAGAAAACTCTCTGCATTAAAGATCAGGTCATTTAAAAAGGTCATTCTCCAGGACTTAAAAAGTATAGATGTGATCATTTGTCATGAACTCGTACGCTCTGTGCCAAGAAAGGTTAGCGTTTGTATACCTAATGTTGTGGAAGAGATACTTTGTGCTAGAATTTGTTGAATTTAATCAAAGGTGTACTCATTTTTACAACCCTACGTTTAAACAAATTGACTTGCCTTAGAGACATCAATGTAATTCACATGTATGTTATTATTCAGTAAATGCTCAATACATTTACGTTTTAACATATTTTTATAAATTCCATCATTAAGAAATATTTTTAAAATGATTTTACGAAAGCATTATTTTTTTTTTGTACAATATATTTATTACTTTTTTTCAGTTTGTATATCACAACAGATTACACAGTTACAGAATAATAATCATGTGGACACAGCAAACATTTATTCTCATCCTAATCTCCCTCCCATCAACCCGTTCCCTAAGAAAAAAAGGGGGTATATGTTTAAATCAGGTAAAGAGTGTTTCCCAAGTCTGTGTTTAGACCATGCTACCCTAATCCCTCAGAGCTTGTTCTTGTTGTAGCAGACTGTCAGCATTTACATTGTACTTTAGGAAGTTTTTAAAAGGTCTCCAGATATCTTCAAACACATTTTGTTTCATTTTGATAATGTATGTGATCTTTTCCTTTGACATATGTGAAGCCATTTCTTTAATCCACTTTCCAATTCTAGGTTCATTTACATTTTTCCAATTGAGAGCAATAATACGTTTAGCTTGAAAATACACATTTCTATGAATCTTTACAATGTAAAAGAGGGCTGACAGGATATATAGCCAGGATAAAAATCTTAGGATCCAATGCTAATTTCTTTGATAAAAATTGGTCAATCATTTTGATGACTTCTTGCCAAAAGGGATTCACTTTCATACATTTCCATATACAGTGGTACAGTGTACCTCTTACCTCATTACACTTTATACATGTGTCTGGAATATTATCGTTAAACTTGTGCAATATAGCAAGATTTATGTATATTCGCATTAGCCATTTGTACTGTAAGAGTTTCAGGCTAATGTTGATTGTTTGTATCTGAGCTTTCTTACATGCCTCATTCCAATCCTCTAGAGATATTTCATCATCTATATCTTCTTTCCATAACCTTAGTTTTGATTATAAGGATTAGTTAGAGCCAGATAGGACCAATCCAAAGAGGAGATTGAACATTTATCATAACAGTGTTCTATGATTGCTGCCTCTAATGAGGAAATGTTGGGAATATCTAATGAATGATTTTGAGATGAGGATATAAAACTTCTAAGTTGAAGATATTTTTAAGAATGTGTCTTTAGAATGTCATATTTGTTTGAAATTACTGCAAAGGACATAAATACTTTATCCTCACGGTCCATATCTTGTACTTTCCTTAACCCTTTTTCAGCCCATATCCGTAATCCTGCAACGCTTTTTCCTGGTTTAAAATGAACATTGCCCCAAATAGGACTAAAAGCAAAAGCATTCTTGCATGAGACAGTGAAACAGTAACTTTTGTCCAGCACAATTACATACAGTTGAAGTCAGAATTATTAGCCCCCCCCCCCCCCCCCCCACCCCCCCCCCCTCCCCCCATCCTTTGAATTTTTTTTCTTTTTTTAATATTTCATAAATTATGTTTAACAGAGCAAGGAAATTTTCACAGTATATCTGATAATATTTTTTATTTTGGATAAAGTCTTATTTGTTTTATTTCGACTAGAATAAAAGCAGTTTTGAATTTTTTAAACAAAATTTTAAGGACAAAATTTTTAGCCCCTTTAAGCTTTTTTTTCTTTTTCTGATAGTTTACAGAACAAATTATCGTTATACAATAACTTGCCTAATTACCCTAACCTGCCTAGTAAACTTAATTAACCTAGTTAAGCCTTTAAATGTCACTTTAAGCTGTATAGAAGTGTCTTGAAAAATATCTAGTAAAATATTATTTACTGTCATCATGGCAAAGATGAAATAAATCAGTTATTAGAGATGAGTTATTAATACTATTATGTTTAGAAATGTGTTGAAAAAATCTTTTCTACGTTAAACAGAAATTGGGGAAAAAAATAAACGGGGCTAATAATTCAGGGGGCTAATAATTCTGACTTCAACTGTACATGTTGACAAACAATAAAAAAACAACAACACGTGTATGTAGACACAAAATGTTCGACTTAATCTTTAATGTTATATAGACTGTTCAAATAATACCTGTTTGTCTTTTTGTGTCTCTTTTTCAGATCAACACAACCATTGATGAAAAGGATAGTACCAACCCTTTTCGATTTGGCAATATCGGTGTGGAGAAATTTCTTGAGCTCAACTCCGAGCAAAATCACGATGAATACTGCCTAGCTTACGTCTTCACAGACAGAGACTTTGATGACGGAGTCTTGGGTCTGGCCTGGGTCGGGGCTCCTTCAGGTACAATCAGAGAAAAACAAAGAGTCTCTGCAGTTTATCTCCTGATAGGGTTGAAAGTGTATTTATTTTTCTATTCTATTTTCTATCGCCCTGTGATGAATTTAACATTAAAGATCCAAAAAGGAAAACAATAAAGAATATAAATGTCGAAGAAGACAGTTTATGATATATCAGATAACATATTAAAGGGAACATATTATGCCCCTTTTTACAAGATGTAAAATAAGTCTCTGATGTCCTAGAGTGTGCATGTCAGGTTTCAGCTCAAAATACCACACAAATAATAAAAATTAAAGAAAAACTCTTAGAAACTGCCCATTTTATGCATAAATCCTAATTGTGCCATTTTGGTGACTGTCGCTTTAAATTTAAATGACATTGTGCTCCCAGCCCTCTTTTTAAATGCCCATTGTGTCAGCATAGTGACAGATTCAGACTTTCCCCCTTTGATGACATGTACAAAGGGAGAATGTCAATCAGTGTTAGTCTAAGTGTTAAGGTTTTTAAAGTTTATTAAAAATTACCATTAGAAGCTGGTTATATTCACAGACTATTGCCACACAACTGTGTTTATAATAGCGATATTTCCATAATAGATCCCCTTTAAAGTGGAAATCAAACCAAAAAGCCACTGTGGTTACATCTTGAACATACAGTGGTCAGCATATACAAGTACACCCCTCACAAATCTCTCTTTTGAATTCATATTTTTAATATGAAGATATACAATATTATATTTGTGCATATATATTAGATTAGTCAGTACTGAAGCCAAATCTGGAGCTTATCTAACAAAATAACTTACGACAACTGTCCAAAAACTAGTACTCCCAAATTTATGTGTTATTGAAAAATATTAAATACTAATTTTAAAAAGAGGAAAAATCAAGAAAGGCAAAAAAAGGAAAAATGTTGTAGAAATTTTGTAGGTTATAATTTTTTTGCAATATTTTTCTTGAATTTAATTGTATTATCTTTCAATTTTTAAATATGTTTGGTGACTAAAATACTACTCAATTATGCTGAGCACTGTATATAGAAAAATTTATTAAAGTTTAAAGAATGATTAAAATAGAAATTACAAATATAGTATAGCTTACAATACTAATATAAAGGGATCTTATTCCCAGCTGGTTTAATATAGTGGATATGAAATGTACTAATTGAAATGGATGTGGAGTTCATTTTTTTACCCTGTGTGTAAGTCTCAAGGTAAAGAGCTGTTGAGATGAGGGCAAAACGGCATCCAAGCTTTGCATTCAAAAAAGGTCCATAAACACAACTTGCATTTCAGTTGTGCTTGTTAATATCCCTGTTAGTGATTTCACTTATGTGGCTTTCTTTACCACACAGACATGCACACCTTAAAAGTGAGAGCTTCTTTTCATCACTTTTAGTGTGCGTTTCTATTAATGCATTAGTGTTGCTAGGGAGGTGTGCATGTCTCGCCTATTTGGCTCGTTTAGACCGTTATCAGTTCAGATTTATGCCTACTCTGCAGACACTCCTCAACACAAATACGCGACTTGTTGTTTAAACACACCTTCTCTTTTAATTTAACAAGAAACAAATTTGGTCAAGTTTTCCATTAATAACTCTGGTTAAAGGGCCACGAAACCCCCCTGTCTCAGCAGGGTGTTTTCACACCTCTAGTTTGGAAAAAGTCAGGAAAGTGGGCGTGTCCAGCTCTGTTTAGGTGGGCATGTCGGGGGAGGGAAAGAGGGAAGGATTTGCAAATATGGGAGTTTCTGTTTGGGCACGCAGACGCAGCTGAGAAAGACAGTGACTGTGTTTACATGGACATCAGTAATAAAATTACTTGCCAAATTAATAATTTGTTGACTTTAACTGCAGTTTGGCACTTTCACTTTTTATTCAGAAACATTTCCTGCATGTCCTCCGTGACAAACGAGATATTGAAAGCGAGAAACTGCTGGAGAGTGGAGTTTTAATGGAATGTTTGATACTGCACGGCGAATGGGAGAAAAAAAATCCTCCGCATTTCTCGGTAACTTAGATGCACTCGGTAGGTAGCGTCAGAAAGCCGTGTGTGTATAGACTATCCTGTCACAAAATGCGGCGAAAATCCTACACAACAGTAATAGTTAGATTGTGGTGTTTACATGTTTACATTCGGAGAGCAGCATTTACGACGGATCTTTCAGTCCATAATACTATAATATTGCAGTGATATTAACATACTGTAAACTTGGTAACTAAATCATTTTGACTCTAGTATGTCTTTAAAAACTGAAAGAGCTCTGCTGACGATACGAAGTAACTTTGCCATCTGAATGAACAAACAAAGGGCACTGCTCTCATACACACTTACCAAATCTGTAGACACAGGACAATCAATACAAATTGGAACTGTGTCTTTTTTTAAAATGAGACGAGCGGCAAATCCGGATTTCATCATTTCCAGATGCAAAAAGCTCTCGTGTAAAAAATGTTCCTAACAAATGCATTTCTGTCACTGTAATCCACACATGATTCCAGCTGCGCTCTCATAGCAGGAAAAGGAAAACAAAACCTTCGTTGCAGCACATTAATAAATGCAACACTGACGACCCATGTCTCCAAATTCTCGTTCTTTCACTTGTTTTGGCAACACAACGTGGCATCTCTCTGTCGTCTGAACACTGTAGTGGTAAAACAGTCTCCGAAGCTATCATGCATATTATTGAAGTTGCGCCGCATAATTGGTTTAAGCCAAGTCTTTCTAATGAATTAATGCCGCACACTCAGAGACGTCACGATGTACTCGCAGGTACAGACAGCCACTCTCCACGCTGGATTACACGCAAGTGTCTAATCTAATGAAGTTGCGCCGCACGATTGGTTTGAGCCAAGTCTTTTTCATGAATTAATGCCGCGCACTCAGAGACGTCACGATGTACTTGCAGGTACAGACAGCCACCCTCCACGCTGGATTACACGCAAGTGTCTAATCTAATGAAGTTGCGCCGCATGATTGGTTTGAGCCAAGTCTTTTTCATGAATTAATGCCGCGCACTCAGAGACGTCACGATGTACTCGCAGGTACAGACAGCCACCCTCCACGCTGGATTACACGCAAGTGTCTAATCTAATGAAGTTGCGCCGCATGATTGGTTTGAGCCAAGTCTTTTTCATGAATTAATGCCGCGCACTCAGAGACGTCACGATTGTACTTGCAGGTACAGACAGCCACCCTCCACGCTGGATTACACGCAAGTGTCTAATCTAATGAAGTTGCGCCGCATGATTGGTTTGAGCCAAGTCTTTTTCATGAATTAATGCCGCGCACTCAGAGACGTCACGATGTACTCGCAGGTACAGACAGCCACCCTCCACGCTGGATTACACGCAAGTGTCTAATCTAATGAAGTTGCGCCGCATGATTGGTTTGAGCCAAGTCTTTTTCATGAATTAATGCCGCGCACTCAGAGACGTCACGATGTACTTGCAGGTACAGACAGCCACCCTCCACGCTGGATTACACGCAAGTGTCTAATCTAATGAAGTTGCGCCGCATGATTGGTTTGAGCCAAGTCTTTTTCATGAATTAATGCCGCGCACTCAGAGACGTCACGATGTACTTGCAGGTACAGACAGCCACTCTCCATGCTGAATTACACCAAGTGTCTAATCGCCGTGACGCAGCTTCAAATATTTGATTCAAACCGGAAGAACGAATTTGCTCAAAATAACGCAAAAATAACCAATTTTCACTTTTTAGTGCAATATATGTCCTAATAGTGTTTATAGCAGCGTGGGGGCACAGATATGACTGTCAACAGCTCAAAAAATGTGTTTTGGTGTTTTGTGACCCTTTAATGAACATTTATGATGATGTCCTGGTAAATTTATGCTGCATCTTGCAGATGCATAAAGAGTTTTTGCAACAGATGGACATGAATGCTTATGCATATTTGTTTTTTTTCTTCAGTTATGTTATTATTAGCTTTGAGCATAAAATAAGCTCATATCCACATAATACATTTTAAGTGTCACTTTAAATAAAATATCCCAGGAAACAACACTGTATAATACAAGGTCTATAACACAACAAAAATGAAGAAAATGTGTTTAATTCAGTTTTACTTTTGTTAACATGAAAAACCGATGCATTATTTTGGCTGTTAAACATACTAAGCCTTTATTGGCATTTGTTTATGCACAGTAAATTTCCCTTCTTCGACTAATTAGCTCAAAATACTGTTCAAATTACAACGTTTGTTATTTTAGTTGAAGTTGTTTTGCCCAAAAATGCAGTCATTAAAATTTCAAACTAAACTGTCTCAGATGTGCAGCACCCCAAGCTTGTCAGTTGTAAAACATGAGCTTTACTATTTTGCCTTTTTCTCTTCATTTGGTTTCTTTATTCAAATTCGAGCAGTGGGTGTGTGGGAGTACTATCACAGAGAATGTTGTTGCAGGTATTTGTGATCTGATGGCAGAGTGACATGTGTCTTTGTACACTAAGCTGGTTGTTTGTTTTCAGTGCTGTTTGCTGTTTTTGTGGATGCCTGAGCCACAGCTAGAATGAGATCACTTCATTTCTACACAGCCTTGACTAATTAATCAGTGTCACCAAACAATACTTCGCAAGCATTTCCCGTGTTTTCCATTGTTTGGACCAACAAATAGCTCTGTTCCAAAACACTTACCATTGGCTCAGCCAGTGTTGCTGTGTCACAATGATTAGGATGCTCTCAAAAAAAAAAAAAAAATATATAGAGCAGTTTGACAGAGCTGCAGCATTAATAATTTGGATGAATTATAGCTGGCTCTGCACAATCAATTAGGATAGAAGTTTGGCTTTTAAGATTTGCCACTTTATTTACATTCGTTTGAATGTCTTAGCTTGGATGCTTGTATCAATGTTTAATTTTAGTTTGCGAGTAGAGCAAAAGAGTGTATTTTGTGCATTGTTATTGTTTTAATTGCTTTTAAATTTGTTTCTGAATTTATTATTGTATCCTTTTTTTAAAATAATGTTTTTAATTTTATATTTTGTATTGGATTAATGCTGTTCTGTTGTGTGGTTTCAGGCAGCTCAGGTGGAATCTGTGAGAAGAATAAACAGTACTCTGATGGGAAAAAGAAGTCTCTGAACACCGGCATCATCACAGTGCAAAACTATGCATCGCACGTTCCTCCTAAAGTCTCTCACATCACCTTCGCTCATGAAGTCGGACATAACTTCGGCTCTCCGGTGAGTCCTTCTCACTTCATATGCTGCATCCTAGACAGATTAGCCGTAAACAACACACCTCGGCTGTATCCTTTATGAACAAATCAATTTTACTCTCCGATGCTCCACGAACTAGGAATTGCACACTACTGCCTTTGAGACCTCAAATTGTCAGATTGATCTAGCCAAGCTTTTATAATAACCTGACTTGGTATTCACTCAATGCTTTATAACTCAGTTCAGTTTAAAATCAATTGCCGAGAACTGGCCTATGGCCAACTAAAAAACTGTGTCAGAATATTTTCAGGCTGAATTATAGGAGGAGGCTAATTAAGATCTTTCTTGTTTCTCCCAAATATATATAGAGCTCATATGAGAGTAATTTTTGATGAATGGTAATGAGTTATTTTTTTAATTTGTCACAGTTAAAGCTCCTTTATCACACTCAAAGTTTACTTAGAGAGAGTGTGAGGAATACAATCAAAACTTGCCCGAAATAAACAATAGATTCTATCACTGCTGAAAAAAAAATACAAGCAGGTTTTTTGTTTGTTAATCTTCCATTCAGGCCACACTGGTCTATTAGAATGAGAAACCAACATGACTATCTTGGCTAGGCTCCTTTAGCCAACTTAAAAAAAAAAAACAGATTTGGTGCTTGTTTGTTTGTTTGTTTTTTAACAGAAATAGGATGGCTGTCTTTACACAGTGAATGCTGAAATTGTTGAAAGTTGTGCAAGATAACGGTCACACTCAAAAGCATCCTGAGATTGTAAATAAAGAGAAAATCAGTTCCCAGTTGTGATGTCTTTTTACAGCATATACAGTAATGGTGCATTAGCAACTCCTCCTACTGCAGGGTGAGCACCCCCTGCTGGCTGTAGTAACACCTCCTGAAGCAACCTCAGTTTTTCTTTATTCATCTGAGCAGGTTTCCAGGCCTGCTTAGCTTCAGCAGGCAAGCTCTGCAGGGTGATAGCTGCTGAGACAGTGTTTTTCAAGTTTGTTTGCTTGTTGCTGATTAAACTTGTCTTTGTTCCAGCATGACTCAGGAATTGATTGCACTCCAGGAGAGTCCAAGACCCAGGACCAGAAAGAAAAAGGCAACTACATCATGTATGCCAGAGCCACATCAGGAGACAAGTACAACAACAACAAATTCTCCATCTGCAGCGTTCGCAACATCAGCCAAGTGCTTGATAAGAAGAGATCCACCTGCTTTGTTGGTGAGATTTTAACCTCTTCAAGAATATGGCACATAGCTGTGTTGTAGGACTGTTCAAAGGTGAAGTATAGTTTCTGTGGCAGAATTAAAATTCTTTGCAAATGCCCTAAACTCATTACACACACCTAATTATTAAATACAGTTCTTTACAGTATTATAATGAAGAGTTTACAAAGAGCTTTGTTCATCAGTTGAGAAGAAGCTCTGCATGTTCTTTGCCTTAAAACCCAAACGTTGAAATTTTGTAAAATAACAGCCATTGTTTAGCTGCGTAGTTTAGCGCGTCTCTGAACAAAAAACATGGTTAAGAGATTATCATTTTTTTATTACTTTATTTTTTGACAAAAAACTTCATCTGTAAGACTTGTGGCAGTAATAAGGTAACGTAAATTTGTCCTCATTCTGTGTCCCTTTTGCTAACTTACATTTTTTACTCTCATTTGTATCAAGAATCCGGACAGCCCATCTGTGGTAATGGTTTGGTTGAGACTAATGAAGAGTGTGACTGTGGCTATAATGATCAGTGCAGAGACCAATGCTGCTATAGTGCAGATGAACCAGAGGGAAAGAAGTGTAAATTGAAGCCAGAGACCGAGTCAAAGTCAAAGGTTTTGTGCAGGTAAGAAAATCTTAACAGTCTGTTTTTGCTCATTGATATAAAGCTTAAATAAATAAAATTGAATTATATTAAAGAAAAATCTAAATCAAAATTAGAAATGGCATTTGTTGAGTACAAAAACTGCTAAAATGGAAAGAAAAGTAATAGGAGTAAACATTTTTAAAACCTATATTAATACATAGTGTTATACTAAATAAATAAACCCAAGAGATTTCTATCCCTGCGTTAAATGTGTGTTCGTGCAAAAAAAAAAAGACTGTTCAGATAAAGAGATCAAAAACTAAATTATGAATTAAGCAGTTTAATTGAAGCTTTCTGAAGAGGCATGATTGCTTTATATGCTGAATTGATTTTAGGCTTTATATCTTTTTTACTCATTCTATCACGAGTAAATGATAGAATTCAGCTCATAGATGAAATGATCGTAATGTTTTAATGGGGTGAACTAACCCGCTGAGTGAACACATTTTTCATTAAGAAAAATAAAGTCTTAATTTTTCCAATCTTTTCTTTTGCAGTCCCAGTCAGGGTCCATGCTGCACGCCACAGTGCGTGTTTAAGACCGGTAATGAATGTAGGCCGGAATCAGACTGTGCATTTAAGGGCTTGTGCAATGGACTCTCGGCCCAGTGCCCTGCCTCAACACCCAAAGAAAACTATACAGCCTGCCATGCAAATACACAAGTCTGCATTAATGGGGTAGGTGATGCATTATGGCCTGTGTCAGAAGACGTATCACATGGTCATAGTCCAGCAAGTCAATGGCAAGATTTATCAAGCTGAAATTGTGAAAGGAGGAGTAGACTATACAGGGTGATTTGCCCATCAGGTTGAATAATAATCATTTTTAGCTTTAATTATGATTTGTATTTTAGGGCTTCCTTTGGTCGTAGAATTTCTGAGAAAATCGTGGGATTTTGAAAGGTGTTATACAGACATTAAAACTTTTTATATATTATTCGTCCAACTTATGTTAGTTATTAAATAATTTTACTTCTCATTTTTTAAAATGTATTTTTTCTATACCCTATTTTTAACACATTGTTTTGTGGCGATATTTGCAGCAAGAACCTCAAGAGCCATTAGTCTCTGTAATTTGTATAAAGGAAACAATGAGGTAAATAAAGAGAGGTGTTTACATCTTAACCATACAAAGCATACTACATCATATTTGATACATGAATGAATCTAAATGCTCAAAATAAAAAAAAAGCTTAAATTCTCTTCAGTAATAGTATTAAAAAAGTCATGTTAACATTTTAACGTCAATACAACAAACGTAGCCTTGTTATTGTTAGATATTGCACACTGGATGAAAACTTTCTATAAGCAAATATACTTTAATATAACTGCCAAAATCTGCAGCAGTTAAAAGAATCTCAATCATTTGCTTGATTTTGGATTACATTCAGCATTCACAAAATTCTGGGGGGAACGCTCAACACAACAGCTGCCTGTTTTTACATTCATAAGTCATTGAAAATGCTTTAACGGTCAGGGAATTTGACATTTGGGTTGGAGTGGGAACCCTGGTATTCATCATAGCACTGTTGTAAAACTCTTTGCAATGTCATAAGGTTCATTTCCAATAAAGAGTTGCATTCATGTTGGCCAAGATCTTGTATTAATGGGTTGATCCCCACTATCTGACCCTGAGTCTTTTCCAGCAGGCTTTCAGTGGAGTTCTTGTCAATTGGTGGTCAATTTATGTGTGAAAATGAAGCCTTCTTTCACATTTTGAGCCTGATAGTTCTCACAATTGACTTTCTGGAGTATGACCTCAAGATATTTCTTTTGATGTGGTTATTCAATAAAAAGCAACACACTGTATCAATCAGGATCAAAAGAGTTGTTGCAGTGAAAAACGATATCGTCTAAGAATATAATTTGTTTTCTTTTTAGGGTTGCTCTGGCTCCATATGTGAAAAGCATAAACTTGATGTATGCACTTGTGCCACTGAGGAGGGAAAAGATGACATGGAGCTCTGTCATGTGTGTTGTATGGAAAAGGGTGAGTGAACTCACCATCATTCACAGCTTTCTCAAATACACAGTCCAGATCCTAATAAGCTCCAGTACAGAACATGTAGCTTTTAGTGCATAGTTTTGACACTTTTTAAAAACATTACCCCTAAATTAATTCCTCAGATATGCATATTTCAGGAATTTTAGGAAGTTTTTAATAATTACAACAGATTTCCTGAAAAAAAATCGGAAAAAAAAGATGTAATGATTTAGGCCGTAATTTTTCGGTGTTGAAAATTAAATTTTGAAGTTCTATAAATAAAAAATTATCTAAAATCATGTGCTGAATAAATGAATGTTTCTGACTTGCAGCAGCTACGAGATGCGAGCAAGAAGTTCAGCCTTTACTCTTCCACGTTGCCAGATCTTGTTGTTATAAGCATCGTATTGTTAGACAGATTTTGAATACTTAATGTGACAATGTTAATAATTCAATTAGGGTGTTAATAAAGTGGGAAGAACCTAGTTGGGTCTATCGCTTCTGGATTCTATTTGCAAAATACCAAAGATTTGATCTTATTTTTTTCACGTTTGTTTTTTCATAGCAATATCTGGCAAAATTGCATTAGCTGCGATTAAACTGACAAGTAGCATTTAAAAAATAAAAAACACCACATGGATAGTAGGGATGCACCGATACTGATACCAGTATCGGGTAGACTTGGGCCAGTATAAGATTCTGATGGTATGATAACCTTGCATAAAAATTTCACAGTATTGTGATTAATGCTCTAAAATATGTTCTTTTAAAATGTCAGGGTTAAAAACAAAAATGTTTCCCCATTAAGCACAATGTATTTTATTTTAAGAATCATTAAAAATATTTCGGAACTGGAGTGGAACTTTTGATGTGGAGGGTCCTTTTCTGCTGGAGATACTGTTGCTCTAATAATATAAATAAAATAGTTGTTTGAAACACGAAAACAAAGTTGCACATATACCGTAGGAACGATATGACAGAAAATTTTGACGATTTTAAAACCTTAACTTTTCCAAACCACGGTAAAGCTTGAAACCGGTTATCTCATGCCTAGTATCGGGTCCATACGTGGTTAAAATACTTGAATCATACATGAAATGCCGATACCATGCACTGATTCCACTGATACCACCATTTCAATGTCTTAACGTATTAATTAATGTATTATATATTAATAGCTTAGTCCTTATAAACAATCCATTTATAAAATACATTATTAACGAATGTATAGGCTACTGAAGAATAAATCGTATATGCAATGTGATCCTTGCATAATGATCACAGTGAAGCAAGCTAACACTCATTTTATATTTAAACTATAAATATAAAAACTAAAGACATTTTAAGTAATGGAACATTATATGAAGAGTTCAGTAAAAGTAATCTATTATAATAAGTAAAAAATCTATTATATAGTAGACTACAGGCTAAATAAAAACCCCTTGTGAGAGCTGAACATTTCTGCGTATTTGTGGCAGTCTGTTAAGATCAAATCGCTTAAAACATGTTAATATTTTAAAGAAAGTAGTCAAAGCTTGCATAACCAACTATTGATCTTATTCACCCAACCCACCTTTAGTCAAACATTGTGTAGCCTACTTTTTAATTACCTGACCCATGGATTAATGGCAGGACTCGGGAATATAATGAAGAACCGAGCATAACAGGGTTTTTTGCATAACAGGGTTTTTTTACATTAACACCCGCCAACCCGCTAAATGCGGGTAGATTTCGGTTGTTGCGGGTTAGACAGCCACTAGCCACTTTAGCTGGCTGAAACTCATTTTTTTTTTTTTTTTTTGCAGTGCTGGCTCGTCGTCACTACAGATTAGACTGTTAGTTTATGACCGTTTGTCTATATGCATACAAATGTGATCTTAGAATCGAGAAGCAGCACGACTGACCATACTATGACAGCTTTCCGTGCAAGCAAAAGACGCAGGTGAATAACGAATGAGAGGATCACACGCACTGTGAGACAGGCTTTCCTCGCTCACTGACGAGAACTTTAGTGGGCTACATCTAAATGAAGTAATTTTAGCATGTCAAAGTCAAATTTATGCATATAAAATATATTTTCCCAACAACAAAATTGTGGCTAGTGAAAATGGCGAGTGGCTAGTAATGGTGGAAAACTACTAGCCACAGTGGCTGGTGATCAAAAAAGTTATTGTCAAGCCCTGGTCCCCAATATGCAATGTCAAGAGAGTGACTCCATAAGGTAACGTAAACTGGACACACTTGATTATGTAATGTGTGAAGTCGTGGACGCATGTCAGCGCAAGGATAGCCTATCCTTTAAATGTCCATGCTTAATCGATTTACAGGGTTATCAACAATGTGTGTACATTTTTGACTTTGAATAGCCTTCTGTTAAAGATTTTTGTATTTATCCTAGCTACGGGCAAAAAACTAAGTCTTCATTTCAAATTAATAGCACTTACATTGAAACGAAATCTAAGAAGTATCGGAATTGGTACTGGGTATCGGCAATTAAAATACAGTACAAATTAAAGTACAAATTAAAATACTCATTCTCTTATTGGTTTGTAAAAAAGTGGTATCAGTACATCCCTAATGGATAGTGTATTGCTGATAAGACAAATGCACTGATCATCATGATCTTATATGTACAAAACTGTGTCAAACATGAACAAAACAGTAGCATTTTTATTTATTCTCTATGTAGCATAATAACCCTCATATAATAGATCTGTAGGACAACAGAAATTAAAACACTGGCCAGGATCAGGGCTATGGTATTTCAAGTTTAGTATTTTGCTAACCATTTACAAAGTCATAAACAATTCATAAACATGCATATAGAGCATGAGTTCTTATTTATCATTGATTCATCAACACATATTCATCAAAAATAAGTACAGCAAAATGTATTAACAAAACCCTGGAAAACTAATTTCCAAACCTGATAAAAAAAAGCTCAAAACAGTGTGGACAGTTATTGGCTTGTGTATGGCGTTTGTTCGAGGAATAGTTTTCATTCAGAAGATTTTTTGTGCTTTAAGCCCCTGATTGTAAAAAGATACTTATGATTAATATTCCTTCACTATTAATTCTTGCTAATCCCACTCTCTACTTTTGTGTTTGTGCATGTTTGTAGGTAAACCAAACACCTGCAGCAGCACTAGCTCAGGGAGATGGGCTTCGTTCTTTGATAATAAGGTCATCACATTACAGCCAGGATCTCCTTGTAATGACTTCAAAGGCTACTGTGATGTCTTCATGAAGTGTAGGCTGGTGGATGCTGATGGCCCTCTGGCAAGGCTGAAGAAGGCCATCTTTAACCCTGAGCTATATACAAGCATTGCAGAGTGGATAGTGGCAAGTGTCTCATTTATGCTACCTCTTGTTCAGTGCATTTGTTAGTTGGTTTCATTACTGTAAAGAACATGATGATGATATTTCATAGACCAGTTGCTTTCAGTGATGATCTTATTTTGAAAATGTTTGTTTCAGAAACACTGGTGGGCTGTTCTCCTAATGGGCATTGCTCTCATCATGCTGATGGCTGGGTTCATCAAGATCTGCAGCGTGCACACACCTAGCAGCAACCCTAAATTACCCCCACCCAAACCACTGCCAGGTACTGTATCCTAAACCAGGGTTCCCAAACTTTTCAGCCTGCGACCCCCAAAATAACAATGCCATTGACTCGCGACCCCCAATATCCTCTGAAGTGGTTATAAATATACAAACCTTGCATGCAACAGGGCGCACACACCAATAGTACCAAGTCTATTCTTTGTTTTCATATTCAGTTGTGGCCTTTATTTTTAATGTATGCGAGTGCTGTAAAGTCCCGACCCCCACTTTGGGAACCACTGACCTAAACAATCCCTGACTTTCAGCCCAAGTCCACATGGCAATAAATTGTCAAAATCAATTCGCAAACTTTTATTATCCTTTCATCCACAAGACAGTGGTGTTGTTGAATATGTTTAAACTTATTGGATAATGGATTACAGAGTGGAAAATCTCAAAATAATATTTCTAAAGTAACTCTGTAGAAAGGATATTTGACACTTTTCGAAAACAATGCCGTCCCAGTACCATAGAATAGAGGAAGAATGCTGCAAAAAATGACAAACTGGTAACAACAACTATGGCAGATTACAGAGATGTGCTTGTGCTGCTTATTAGCACTATTACAACAAAATCTGATAATGCTGTATCCATTAAAGAAAATGTTAAAAAGAAAAAAAAAATTTAATTTTGGAAAGAAAAAATTTTTTTTATTAAGTATTCATGTACATCAGGCTTAGATATACAAAGTACAGACTTGTTCAAGAAATGTATCCCTTGATATTGCAGTTAAAATCTACGCCTTCCAAACATTAAATAATAGGCAGACCAAATGAAAACAACAGTATGAACATTACAATGTTGTCCGACATCCTAAACAAGAACACAAATATCAGCCCCTTGTAAGATGCTTATGGTGCTCTCCAAATGAGCATATGGACACCAGTAAAAAAAAATTAACCAGATGTCTTCTTGATCCTCCTATAAATCAGTCTTTCTTCATTGTCAGTCGGATGGAGTCACAAACAACTGTCCAATCCCAACAGTTCATTTGACGACTTCAGTCTGTTTCCATTAATCCACTGTGAGTCTCTTTGGAGACCATTAATCTTATCAGTTTCCCATGCAGTTTCTCAACCTTCTTCACATCTTGGGCCTGGTCAGTCTTGTACTGTAAACAAACCGCATCATCTGTGACCTTCATACTAGGGTTGCCACCCGTCCTTTAAAATACGGAATCGTCCCGTATTTAAGAATGAAATTGCGCGTCCCGTTTTGAATCAATACGGGACGGGTTTTGTCCCGTATTTTTATCTTTTTTTGTAAAGTAGCTTTTCATGCAAATCATTCTACACGCATTTTATGAAGATGCCTCATTTCCTACTTTTGATTGGGTAATACTTGACGTTATCGTTAGTTTGATTGGTCTTTGTCAAGTGAGGAGGGCGTGTCTTTTAAGCAGAGCCTGTCAAGTCTTGACAGAGAGTAGCCTAATGGCAGATGCTTCTCCAAAGTCTCTTAAAGTTTCAGAGTTTAAACGCAAGCGGCTGCAAAATACCGCAGAGAGTGGGAGTAAACAAATAACTGGCTGCAGAGGGGTAGAAATTGTTTCCAACTGCACGATTTGTCGGAGAGCGTTCTCTGTGGCTCATGCGGGACGTGCGACAACATGCCTCCGAAGAGCAGCATTCCCGCAATGACAGAGCTCTTCTCCCGAAGCAGACATGGTAATAACAGTGACCCAGTCTGTGAAAATCTAGCTGGAGTCATTTTTTTTTTTTAATTTACTGTTTTCTACATAAAATAAAGAACAGTCTGTGAAAATAATAAAAACATATGTATTTAATATTAACTGAGTAAAACCATGTCAACAACTGAAATGAATGGCTACAATCAAACTTTCTGTCAGAATTAGATTTGGTCTGGTTTTCACACACTGGGTCACAAATTGTAATTTGTAAAAATTCTGTAAATGCAAAGTGGATCACATTCCAATTTAATATTATGATTTGCTTGTTAAGATTAATTCAGGCACATACACATTAATTTATTACATGAAACATTACATTTATTACATTAATAAACAACATAATGCCCATGTAAAGAAAATAAACTAGTAAATTGCAACTTTCCAAATTTTTTAATTAGAAATAGGCTATTTGAAAACTTTACTAGCTAATGTTTGTAGCTAGATTATGTATGTGCTGTTTCTAGGTTTGGATAGGTGTTACTGCAAATAATGATAAATATTTTAGCCAAAATCTGTTATCAATACCACCCTTTAAAATTAGGTTCATTAGTATTTTCTTCTCTCCTCTAGGTTACAGCAGCTGAGTTAACACAAGTGTACCACACTATTAAACATAACATCAGCTATAACAGTGCTGCAGAGTTGTACAAGAGAAAGACTGACTGCATCTGATCGGTTTTCACAGATTTCAATAAAAGACAGTTTATTTTAATGTCCAAGTGTTCATACTTTCCTGAAAACATATTTTAAGTTGCGATTTACCAACACTGGCATGCTATTGGGCCTGTGATTGGGGATGTGGCCCCCGCTGCAGTATGCGTCCCTTATTTTTTTGTATTAAAAGTGGTAACCCTACTTCATACAGAGATTTCCGTCACAGTGTCTGTATTTCAGCACCACTCTGACCTCATCAGGTCCGTCAAGTATTTTTGCAGCAGCTTGCACAAACTCTTCCCGTGTTTGGTAATAAGGCATGATTTACTAAACGCTGTATATAATGTTTTTTTAATAATACTTTAGAGGCGAAGCAAGATACAGCTGTTTGAAGCAAAACCCAGGTGGCGTAAAATATGGCCCACATCATATTTTTAAATGTAATTTGTTTGGTGCCACATATAGGTGTGGCACACATATTACATTGTTTTAACCCACTTTTTCAATCTGGACAAAGACATTTCTTGAATCAATGCGTGTATGGATGCAAAGTTTAGGAACACGCCAAAGTAAAAAAATAAACCCATTAAAGCATTTTTTTGCTCTTTAAAACAAAGCTGTAGATCATTTTAATGTGGTGATGTCATTGGCCCATAAACAATTCCTGTTTATTGTCAAACTATTTCATAACTGTAAAAAACAAAAGGCAATCTAATCATAACTTCACATTAAAACAGCTATCATAACATTATGTATCAATATTTCTAACTTTTTGAATTCCCAAAAGCTTTGGAAATTTGGAAATATACAGTATTAAGGCCATTTTAATCCCTCAAAATGGTTTATAGGCAGTTATTGTACTTTGTCAGTTCTTTCCTCTTAATGTTGTCATTCTGTCAACCTGTCATTCTGTGCCAGTATGAACTGCAATGCACAGTACAAACTGCTATTCCCACTTCCTACAGCAAACCACAGCCATCCAACCATTTATGAGAAGGTTATACCTTAATTTATTTCCAACCAGATTAAATACAGAATCATCTATTATAGCATCTTTCATTTTCCTGATTATTTTACACTTTTAAGGAAATGAAAAATCAAATTACTAATTAAAAGAAAGTGCATTCTAAGATACACTAAAATAATGGAAATAATGACACTTTTAACAGATGAATTCACTTAAAATCCAGTCATATCATAGATAAAACAGACCTTTTTTTCTCCATCAAAAATTATCTCTAGAATATCGCTCTCTCCTGATACTTACCGCAGTCAAAGTGTCCCACAAGAAATGCTTTAAATGACCTCTTTCTGATCCTCAGCCAAGCGATCATCCACTACAGCCCAAATTATACTTCAGTTTTATGCGCACAGCCGAATATATCGCCTTTCAAGTTATACTCTAATTTATAGCATGGACAAACACAAGACACCTGAATACTACGAAGTTATGAACAACAACAACAATAAAAAACTTTTTGTGCACTCCATCCCAGTCAGAAGTAAGTTTAATATTTATTATAGTGCTGAACTCTGGTAGAGGTGACATTCAGCAGGGTTATGTTGGATTTTTCCTGCAATACCTCGGTTAACCCCTGCACAGAAAGTGATTAATCTTACCTGTTATTCTCCAGGCACACTGAAGAGAAGAAGAGCCCAGAATCCTTCTGCACAGACGCAGCCACAGCGCCCGCGCCAGCAGAGAGAGAACTATCAGATGGGACAAATGCGACGCTGAGGCAGCCTCCTCATTGCCTTGGTTCTTCCTAGTGCCTACAGTGGGAAACACTTCACTCCAAAGAGTTACCTGAATCAATCAATGAGTCCCATCTAGAAACTAAGAAACTGGCAAAATCAAATGGACTTCAGAAAAGCCTACACTTCAGAACACAACCGTTTTAAAGAGTAAGAAACCACTGCTCTGGGAGCCAGCAAAGCATAGCTCAGAGAATAATTCAGAAGCTAGATATGAGGATTTTCAGTCAATGATTTATTTTGGTTCTATTTTTCCCCTCCTGCTTTTCATTTTCTTTCTCAAGTGATTAAACCATTATTACTCTCCACTAAAGTCCCCCCCCCCCTTTTTTTTTTTTGCTAGTTTTGTTTGTTTTTAAAACATTTTTAATCATTAGTATTTGGAATTGCCACCCTCCTGTGGAGCTGAGCATGATGGGAAGTCAATAGTTTTTTCTGCCAATCACTGACGGCCGAGAGAACTCTCTAAAGAGACTCATTTTCCAATGTGTAATTAAGATGTTTTTTAAAATGCAAGCAAAAAGGATTAAAAAGCTTTTTATTTCTGAAGCTTTCTCATTGTCTTCTGCGTGCTGTTGTACAGAGATCATCAAATGACTCTACTTTTTTAGTCATGTCACCTTTTTTTTTTGTTCTGTTGGATAATGATTAAGGATGTTCCATTGACACTCAGGATATAGTAGGAAACAACAGCACAGAGAATTTCTATTGGTGGAAGGCCTTTTGCCAGTTTCACTTTGCTGAAAGCAACATATGCATTTGTTCAGAGCATATTCACCTGCTTGATTTGCTTTCCTGTCTGTTTTATTTTCATTTGATAACCACTAAAGAACTGCAGTTCTTCATTCCTTGTGAACGAGGGAGTTTAATGAGAGGATTTACCAGATTTGTTACTTTTCACGGTGTCTTGATCTACTGCAAGTCACTCTTACTTTGATTTGAGAAGACAAGCACAGCATCAAGAGAGATTTGCTTCATGCAATACATGCAAGATTCTTGTTTTGCAATAATTCGCAGGAAACCGGAAAGTGTGGACAGTTACACAAATGAGTGGTGTGCATAAATGAAGGGATGGGATAGAAAGCAGGATGACAGAAGCAATCTGTAGAAGCTATATAGTGTTTTTACAGACCAATCGATATTTATACAAAGGATCTTTTCTTACTGTTTTTTTCAGTAATTACATATAATATGTCTGAAAAAGGAAAAGATCCAGACTAGCAGCCTATATAATCAATGCATATGCCTTGCGTTGCCTGTGTAATGTATCTGAATTATTTCCTGCGCATTCTCCGAATCCTTCCATTCTCATTAAATGTGAACTTTTGATTGTCTTTTGTGCGCGACTCTTAGAGAGACAGTGTTACGAATAATTTGTGCATCACACATGTCCTTTTCCAAGATGCTTTTAACAGAACAGGAATGTTTTGTCTTGTTGAATGAGAGCTTGTTAGTGTAACAGAGTCCAATGTTTCTAAAGTCTGTCTTCTCGAACCTCCCTGCATCCTTTTAGGACGTGTGTTTAACATGTGGATGATTCGCTGTCTTGAAGATGAGCATTTTGGCCATCAGATCCTCCTTTAGTTTAAGTCATCACTTCATTTCTGTGTGTCTTTTTGTATGTTAATGGGAAAGGTGTTTCGGTGGGCTTGGCTTGACTGCTTTGAATGCAAAGGGTGATCAGTCGTTTATGTGTTATTCTGTGGTAAATGGGATTGGATGAGTTTGTAAGGGGATTTGGTTTAGGATTATTATTTTCTTTTTTGTCACATATATTTTTGCTTGTCTTGCTTTGTTTATAAGTAATGTGCACTGATCACTAAGCATGGTGTGTGGATAGAACATGAAAAACAAGATGGAGAAAATGTTTAATACTACTGTTTGATTTAAATGTCCGCTGTGTTTTATACAGTATCTTTCTTTCTCCTTTCTTTTGCTTTTGCTTTTCCTTTTTCCTTTTTTTTTGTAGCTTATTTCTCTTCTATTTGCGCTCACTTTTGAAAATTTTTACTAAATACTTTGCAAAAAGTATTGTGCGACAACATGTAATTTTTTTGAAGAACTTGAAATGCATTAATAAAATAGCCTTGATTAAAAGCCCCTTTCACTATCTGGTAATATACATCTCTACATTCAGATATTAAATCTCTCTGTGCTCTACAAAACGACGTGTTTTTAGAGTTTTATGGCATATTGTACAGTGCTTGGCATATCTATCATTTAAATTCATAATTTAATAGGAAGCTTTACAACCAGTGGTGTAGTCGGGGCTATACGCACGTATACTCAGTATGCCTACTTTTTTCCATGAGCTGTTTGGGTATTACGACTTCTGAGGATCAATAATTGCGTATACCCTCGGTATACTCACTTGTTTTTCTGATTAGATTTCCCTAATTTACGTGTATTCGCGTCCCCTTTAACTGTTACCAAATTTTTTTTTTAACTTGCATCTTATTTGTTGCAATCAGTGGATTTTTGTTTAATTTGTGGCATTCTCCGCCCCCTGACGACCGCAGCAGCTGAGAGAAAATTTCGGGAGTTTTTCGATAACGACGACAAGTCAACTAAATGATGTCTCGCTGAAACAAAATTATTTTAAAAAAAGCATGGGCATCGCTTTAGCCCCTATATTTCTATTTAGCCCCTCGAAATGTTTTGCGATTTCCTCATGAACTGTACACTATAAATGATCACCTTAGTCCCCTTTAAATTTGATATGAAAACGGCGGCAGACTTCCGCTCCTCCATTTTCAACTAGTTTTTCGTTTAATCAGCAAACCACAGCTTTGCAGAGTGAGAGCAGAAGGTGTGGTTATCTATAGATTGTTATAATATCTGCATATTCGCAGTTCTTTGCTATAGAAACACTTGTATCACATGTACCAATCAGGTTTCCCCATCTACTGTTTCCTTGGCGCTTCCCTCATCATCACGACTCTTAACGAACATTTATCAATTAACTATGATTATAAAACACATTACAGTGCATGTGGCATTATATATATCATACATTCATGCACAGGATTAAACACAGTGACAGAACCACTCAGTGA